>JAKKIB010000256.1:15000-1215000 GCA_023089585.1 Melophagus ovinus
CTCATTTAATATCTTGTGTAAATTTTTACATAATTTTCTATAATGGAAATTAATTAAGCAGAGCTTACAGGCAAATTAAATTAAAAGTGGATCTACTTTGGCATCTAAGAAGAAAAGAATCTAAAAATTCTTGATTAGGAATAAATATCAAGTGAAATTTAAGGCAACTTGCCAAGAATATGTGAAGAAGAGTGCAGAAAACCAAAAAAAAAAAAAAAAAAAAAAAATAGAAAAAAAAGGAAGAAATCATATTTTTCATGGAAAAATTTCAATCCTTTCTTTAATTTGCTTACTAAACCAAAATGCTTACAAAAGTAGAGAAAGAGCACTTCAATTGATAGTTCATTCTTTACTTTTGTATTCGCTTCCACTCATTGAGCCAGTTTTATTTCAGTGTAATTTCATATTTTCCTCTTAATTTTTTATCTTTCACAATTTTTAACTATTAGAAATTAAAACTGGTACTAATTAGTAGCATAAATAAATTGTGTAAGCAAAAACAAAACAAAACAAACATAGAAAAAGAAATAGAAAAAGAAAAAAAGGAGAAAAAACTAGAAAACAACAAAAACAAAAGCCACAAATGAAAAAACGAAGAAAGCAAATTCATAAAAATATTCATGTAAAGCAAAGAGTTCTAATAACATTAAATTTACAGTTATTTCGTTGAACTAAGAGAAATTTTCGTTTTTTCACTTCTTCTACGCTTTTACCGTTTAATGATTATTTCGTATGAATCATAAAGTTTCTTTTAAGCTCTCAAAGGCAATGAAGAATTTTGTCATGAGAGAGAAAATTATTTAAATTAAAAAAATCTTTTATATATTTAAGAAAAAAATTATGTATAACATATAAATATAATTTTAAAATTCCAGCGTAAAATTTTTAGTTAATTTTTTTGGGAATTAAAAAAAATTTATTTAAAACAAAACAAATTTGCAAGTCAATTTAATTTTGATTGAATTCTAGGACATGACTTTCATTTAAATATGAAAATCTATTCAGAATAATTGAAAGTTGAATTGTTGTTTATTATAAAAGTTCAATTTAGCGACTTAGTCTGGAAGCTTTAATTTTGCCATAAAGTACAAAATTTATTATAAAAGCCATTGAAGCATAAAATGACTAAACAAATATAACGCTTTCCATAAAATGTTTTAAACAAAACTGAAATTTTATGGTCTCTGATATTTTGTTAGCAATTTTGTCATTTAAATAGAATTTTTTACAAATTATCATTTAAATGACAATTCTCAAGACGGAACCTTCTCGTTTATTATCATTTAAAGCTTCCTTGATAGCACCTTGTTCTTGTTCTAGTTTTAATACAATAAAATATTCAAATATAGAGCTTGAAACAAACGCAGAATTAATTGATATAAGTCTTTATTGTTGAATGGATTTCAAAACACTTTTTTTTTTTGTGGAATTACATTTTCTGCCTTAACTTACAAGCGACTTAAGATTAAATTAATTCCAAATCTTTAAATTCTGTTTGCCAATTTCAATCAGTTTCTAGGGCCGAAATTTCAACCACAATGAATGAAAATTCAAAGCAACTAAAAAAAAAAGTGGGGCCTACAATTGGAAACGAAAATTAATCAAATAAATTTTAGATGGGCATCCAGAAAGGTAATAAAGAAAAGAAAAAGAAAAGAATAAAGCAAAATTCCATTAATTCAGCAAATTATTCTATTTAAGGTCTTACGTTGCATACAACGATACAAACCTTGGCCCCAAAAAAAAAAAAAAAAAAAAAAAAAAAGAAAACGAACCAAATAAATAAAAATTAGCTTCCATCTCATTATGAGGAAATCAAAGTGAAATGATAAGAAAAAAGCAAAAAGACATTTCTGTCAAAATTCTTCTATTTTCTATTAACTTTTTCTTTTTCTTTTTTTTTTTTTTTTTTTACATTATCTGTGTATGTATGTGTTGCTTTAAATAAAATGACAATATTTGCAATTGGCTGGAAAAGCAGTTAATAAAGAAAGATAAACTTTTTAGATTTTTTTTCTGAATGATTTTTCCATTTGTTATAAATGAAGATTTTTGATTATTCCTACTAAAAGAAAAATCACTTTGAACTTAAAATAATGTTTGTAATGTGTCTCTAAGAGTTTATTAAGCATAAAATATTGTTACAATCAAATAATTTCAATAACTATAAAAGTTTTTGTTTTGGTAATATGTGGGAGAAAAAAGTAAAATGGAACAATAAAAAAAATATATATTTAACAATATATTTAATTGATTGAAATATGAAGAAATATTCTAATTGGAAGAAATATTCTATTTAGAATATTAACTTATTTAAATTGTATAAAAATTATTTAAATATTATTAGCCTAAATATTATGGAATATTTCTTAAGGAATATTTTTAAACGTAAGATACGAAACTTTTTTGAGAATCTACTATTGTTAAGAATCACCAACCTAAACCTTTGATCGTTCATAAAATTTTGATTATGATAAGTAACAGTAAGGCTGGCTCTTAAATACCCTAAACCACTTTGTTTAAAGAGATTAAAGTCAACTAAGAGAAGTATAAACTAATAAAATTGAAAAAATTGAAAAAATTGTAATTTTTTAATTATTTAAAGAGCTCGTTATATGAGGGAAGATTCAAAAATTAAACCTATCTGGACAAAGTTTTGTACACTTATTGTTTTATATGAGAACAAAAGGCAGTGCCCATTTTCGCTAAAATATATTCAAAATTGAAACTTTTGTCCATTTAATGATTTTCTTTGCAAATGGACTAAATGGAAAATAGTCTTAAAAATGGACCAATCTATAGAAACTTTGGCATACATGTTTTTTATGTAAAAATACAGTTCTACGCCAATTTACTTAAAAATATATTAAAAATTGTAATTTTTAATTATATAACGACTTTTTTCAAGAAAGACATTATAAGGAGGGTCGTCGAAATAATCGTTAGATTTCAATCATTTTCAATAGGGCTCTTCTATGGAGCAAAATATATCTATGTAAAAAATTTCACTTGGAAGAATATCTCAAGAATTGTGATCCAGATAATTGCGAACTAGATAATTAATTTACGGGAACAAATATCAGACGTGCAGCCATATAGGCCATACAGCATTCTGAGTCAATTAGTATAATAAAAGATGGATCCAACTTAATTCCTTTGGTGTGTTACAAACATCTGCATAAATTTATAGCACTTTGTACTACAAGTGGTACAGACTTTATTTTCGAGTTTGGTAGACCCAATCGGTTTATGAACGCCACATATTGTAGCACACATAATTTGATTACATTTAAAAAATTTAAGCTGCTAATTTTAAATAGTTTATTAGACATGTTAAAAAAGGGAGCAATATCTTAGTGGACATGTCCTTACTCAACACAAATAAATACCAAAAAAAAAAAAAATCATTAACTAGAAAGATTCAGAAAAATGATAAAAAAAAATCATTAACTAGAACGGTTTAAAATAAGTTTAAGGATAAAAAAAAATGATTTTCTTATTTCGTCCATAAGGCTTCCTTTTCGATATTTTAATAAAGCTGTTTTACTCTTAATTTTTGAATGGTTAGCAAAGTATTGCAAACTTTTTAAGTAGGGCATAATTTCTTGTAAATATTCTGAAATTGAATTTTATTTGTTAAACGTTTAAATAGATTTTATTAATTAAGCTTTAAATAATTTTGTTATATATTTTCCTTTTTCGACATGTCAAATAACTTCCTCAAAGTCAAGTGGAATTGTGTTTGATTGAACGATGGACTTATAACTCATAAGGACTCGATATTGCTTTGTTCTTAGTTCTTATAGAGAAAATAAATTATTAAAAAAAAAAATACTTTCTGAATTTAAATGATTTTAAATGATAGAAAATCTTTAGATTTGCCCAAAAAAATTTAACTTCAAATTTTATAAAGTGGGCCTCCGTTTTCCAGCTCAATTAGAAGTTAGGCAGGAGTAAAAGCAAATTATCCTAAAACGAATAAAGTAAATAGATTGTTGATTGTTGATTGTTGATTGTTGATTGTTGATTATACTTGAAATGCAGTGAAGAGACCGAAATAATCGAATACAAATCATTTAATAGGATTAAGAGATAATGTAATGCAAATTAAATTGGCTAATAATGTAACACGATTTTGTCTCAAACAATTTACTTTACATTTCACTGACGAAGCTATTAATTAAAATGTGACTTATTGTTGAAGTGATCAAACAATTAAAAAAAGTCAAACTTTTAGAAATCTGTTACATTGAAAGTGCATAAATAATATTTTAATAAATTTTTCGTTCACCTTTATTTGTGTTTCTAGTTTTTCTATTCAGTTCACAATAATTAATAAATTTATTAATTATGATCAATTGGCAAACAGTTTTGTTCAACTATTAAATGAACTATAACGCGAAAAAGTAAAATAAGCATAAACCATTCAAGGAAATACTAAACAGGACACAAAAACAGGATGCTAAAACAAATGTCAAGTAAAGCCAGAAAAAATAGAAAAAAAAACCAAAAACAAAACGAATGAATAGAAATGAATTGACTTGACATTGTGGTCACAATATAAACTTATGTATCATGTCTACCTATCTGAGGAAAACAATTTTCCATCAAAAATTCCTCAATTGTAAATGTAATAAAGTGTGAAAAAATATTTTACACATGTGTACCCTGTAACCACTTTTGTTACAAAATATCATGGACAATTGTATGCGATTGTATTTAACAACCAGAAAGGGCTTGAAATAGATCCAACGTTTATTAAACCATTCTGTCAAGACATGAACGAATAACATTCAAATTTACAGACCATAAACAATAAAATGGCGCTTATGTGATTTGAGTTAGAGCTTTCGCTCTAAAACAGAATCACTTTCTCTCTTATCCATCTCTGGGCCCTTGGTAAATTTTTCATTAATATTGTTAATAAACGGTACAGAATTTGAGTGAAGCTTTTTTTTTTTACAACGCCCGAATTAGAACTATTTTCTAAACAAAATTAAAACTGTCTCTTGCTTGTACATCCCTGCGTCTCTTGCCGATCCTTAATAAAATTTTCATTAAAATTTTCTATCAATGGGACAATTTTTATGAACATTTCCTCATGTAAGTTTCAATTTTGCAAAAAGTTGTTGTGTGAAAAGAAAATTTAACAATTTTTTTTTAACAATATTTTTTTTTATAAAAATCGATGCACTGTATTGATGATGATCTTCTTGAAATCTCTTCCATACGAATAAATCACTTTCTTAACTTTTTTTAATAATTTTTAAATAAAATTGTTTAGGATATTCAAGAGTCGGCTCCGATTGACTCTAATATTTCCATTAATCATTCATATCAAAAACAAAAAACAAAAAACCAAAAACGAAAAACAAAAAACCACAACCAAATTAAGACACCAAGAGAACCAGATATAAGAATGTTGCTAATTTTTTTTTTTTAATTTTTCTGTTTAGTTTTACATGCAACAATTTCATCGGCAATGCATTTCAATGAATGCATATATTTGCTTACAATGCCTGCTTGCCTTTCCCCCTCACCCCTCCCCAACCTTTTATTCTTTATGTAACCATTTTTTTCACATTGCTTTTCCATTTTTTTTATTATTTCGGTTTTTTTTTTCTTTTTTCTTTTATTTTGTTGAATTTTTCCAATTTTTATTGCGGTTGACATTCAAAAGCATTCACCAAACACCACCAAACACCACCAAACACCACCAAACAATCCATTAAATTTTTTGGTGATATAAAGTGAGTTGCATGCATTTTATGTCATGTGATACAAAGTGCTTAACATGTGATATAGACTCTCTAAACACTGAGACTCTTAGACTCTATTTAGCCATTGCTATCCCACTTAATGATTTAACTACTACTACAATTTCTATTACTCTCATTGTTGTTAGTTTCCATTTTTCATTTTCTATTTTCTATTTTCCATTTTCCATTTTCCATTTGCTATTTGCTATTTGCTATTTGCTATTTGTAATACACGGTTTTGTCATGAAAACAAATGTTATTGTGGCATGTGCTGCTTTCATCCGTTAAACAATTTTAAATTTTAAGTGATGATGACGTTGTTGATAACGTGGCCTGTTCTAGCCAATAATGAATTTTTTGATTTTTTATTTTTTATTTTTTATTTTATTTTCCCATTCACACTGCCATTCATTCTCACTCATCTATCTGGCTGTTACTCTTTTCACTTCTTTTTCATGATATTTTTTTTTTTTTTTTATTCAGAAAAATAAAGAAATAAGTAAAAAAAGTAACCGGTTACGTTTTTTTATGCACTTTTTCCTCAATGCATCATCATTTACAAATTCCATAACAATTCTCCCAATAACTAAATATTTTGTTTTGTTTCATAAGCACAGGCCAAAAAACATTAATAAAAACTGTCCAAACACATGCAAGCGCTTCTTTTAAGCTTTATTATACTTTCACTGTGTGTATGTGTGTGTGTGTGTGTGTGTGTGTATGCAACAGAAGAGTTATAAAAATTGTAGGGTGATCCGTTTTCTTTGCTTTGCATTGCTTTTCATTGCTTTTCATTTCTTTTCATTTCTTTTCTTATTCGATTCAGCTGCACGCCTTTCTTCTAACTTTCATTTGGCCATCGACATTTATTAAACCAGTTTATGGTTTCGTTATTTATTATTTGTTGCATGCATATCAATGTTAACTGTATAAGACTGTGATTTCTTTATAAGTATTTCTCATATGGATGTTGATATTTGAAAGGATGACTGAATATGTTGCTTCTATTTCAATAGTTTGGCATCATTCAATGCATCTCAATCATCATATGCCACAACATCAAATATACACCGTACTCTTATGCTATTATGCATTGTTATTGTTATTGTTATTGTTATTGTTATTGTTATTTCATTCATCTATTCTAAGTTATATAACCATTACTCCATATGCCGTGCATAAATGGCATGCATATGCAATGATAATAAAAATGATGACAATGACATTGAGGATGAGGATGAGGATGAGGATGAGGATGATGACGACGATGGGGCGTTATGCGAATTTGCTGTTGATGATGCTGTTACTGGTGATATTTTACATATGTCCAAAAGGTAAAATAACCATTTGCATATTGCAAGTCTGTCCACATGTATTTGTATGCTTGTATTTTTGATAAAAAAAAAAAAAAACACAAAGAAAAGCAAAAGCAACAAAGAAGAAAGAAAAACAAAGCGAAATGGAAAATTTGGAAGCCAAGTAACATAACACACATTCACCAATTTGATGGGTTTACTCCGCTTAAGGGAGTTCACACTTAATCGTTTTAAGCCATTACCATTTATCTATTTCATATCATCCTTTCATCCTGTTTTCTTGCATTTATGCATTTCAAAAAATTCTCTATTTTGTGGGCAATCAACAAAATAGGTAGCAATCACTACAAGAATTTGCTACCTTTCAATGAAAATTAAAGTTGTGCGATTTTTGTGTCTTTTTTTTTTATTTTCTTGAGAAATTGTTTATTGGAATTGTTAATTTAGTTGTAAATTACTTTATTTAAATTAAATAATTAAAATGTAAAAGTCAGAAATAAAAATTTTACTCTTTGAAAATTTCAAAAAGTTTGAAAATGTTTGAAAGAAAATGTTGCAATTTACGTGTAACTTTTCGTAATTATAATAATTACATAAAATGTAATTAAAGTGTAATTAAAATGTAATTAAAGTTGTTTCCCTTGAAAAATGTCAAAATCTACAGAAAACACCTTAAATTGAGCCGGTCTTTTACATCTGATTGATTTTCTTTTTTTTTTTCACTTATTAGCTAGACATAAAACAATTTAAGGTGTTTCGAAGTCATTATAATCTGCTTTGTATCATCCATCTAATATCAGTTTTTATATTTCTTTACATTTCTTTTTTATGTGTGAGGCAACGTGTTACGATGATCGTTTTCCGTATGATTTGTAACCAAATTTATGAGATAGTCACTTAAAAAGCAAAAAAAAAAAAAAAACGCAACCATAGTAGCAGTTTATCACCAATAACGGTGTCAAATATTTACCCAAGATTAAGCAATAACAGCAACAGGTATTGCATCAATTAACTGTTTGATTGCACTTTATTGTATTTACCTTTCTTCAGTTTTCTTTTTTTTCTTTTATTTTTTTGTTTTATTTTTCTTTTTTTTTTTGTGATTTCTTTTCTCACCAATTCATTTTCTACGTGATTGCCTTTTTTTGTCGATTTTTTACTTGGTCGCTTGTTTAATTGGTTTGGATGTTTATTTGACATGCATTCAAAGTCTTCCATGTATTCCCATTTCTAAATACTATGACAAATAAAACTAGAACAAAACTTTTTGTTTTTTTCTTCTTTCTTTTTTTTTTTTTTTTTGGTTTGCCATTTACTTAGGCTTTAGTTGTCTTGTAATATTGACCTTTCGGCAATCAGCCAAATAATACTTAGACTCTGTAAATATAAGCATTCTAACTGGAATTTGCTCGGTTTAAAGGTTTTGTATTTTCATTTCCTAGATACAAATTTTTTTATACCTACCCAACATTTTTTTATACCCACCATGCCGCTATTAAATTTGTAAAGCCTAAAATAAAGCGTCAGAGTCTCCTTATTTTATATTAACTCTTCACGGCATCAAAATGCGAACCGATATAGTTATATCTGCCCGTCTGTTCGTGCTTCCCTCTATGGTAAACAATCCTTCTGGTCACAAAACAATAAGGATATTAACTTTAAATTTAGCCAAAATATTGAAAATTCATGATTATTGATTGATAATGAAAATAGGGCAAAACGGCTAAAGGGCACGCCCACAGTGCCATGTAAACTGAGAACATCTTTGCCCTTTTAAGCAAAAATGTATAAAAAACAGTGCAGTGAAAGTTTTACATGCGTACCTGCCGTGAATGGCTTAACTGCATGGTACACAAACGTACATGATGTTCGCTAGCGTTGGTAGACACGTCACACAAGATGTATGCCACCGTCACGACCAGCTCCCAATTTAAAGCCTGTATTGCACCTTATATACATGGCTTAATCTTTGGTACAAAGATTCGGTGCCTTCTAATTACTCCTCGGCTTAGATTAGCTTAGCCGAATAAGCCTACCCAGCTAGCCATTTTATTCGGGAAATGGCACCCTGCACGACAAGCATATATATGTTTGAACGAGCGACGCCTACGATGTTTGCACAACAGCCCCCACGAAGCCAACCTCAATATCACCACAATGGGCATATTAAAACTGGTGATCTCGTGGTACCAAATTAAATTTTTGGATCCGATCTCGTTAACTCATGATGCACCCTGATGGCCGGCATCACCAAAGACCATCTTATGAGCCATTCTCAGTTGAGCAGGTGCTTCTCGAAACTGGTTGCTCCTACTTGAAAACTAAAACAGGTAGAAAATTTGTGCAAGTAGTAAAGCCATTAGTCTTTAACATCAGTTCAAGAATCAGCCATATTGTCCTTGCCCAGGCAAAATTATGCAATACCTAAATTTTCACTTCGTAACAGCATTTCAGGGTGTCAGGATGCTTGGTGCCCCAACAAAATTAAAACTAATTTTCTGGTTTCTTTTTTACTTAAGTTACTTTACCATGCGATATAATTTCTAGTTCTTAAACAAGCTTTCCATTTTAATTTAGATCAACCTACGTAAATGTAACTAAATCTAGTTGTCTTTATTATCATTTTGAGCCATTCATTCAGGTTTACTTGTATGGTAGTGTACAGTACCGATGATCCATTGTAATAGATTTGGATTGTTACAGTAGTTGTAAATGTTCCTCTATTAAGGATTTGTTGGTAAAACATCTCAAAGTACACTACTTTTTTTGGGAAGCTTATTATTCGTCGATGCAAAGTCTTAAGCAATCTTTAAGGTCCTAAGTACTATTAGTCCTTTCAAGATTATTAAAAAGCTTACTTTTAAAAGTTTTTGAAATCTGCAATCTAAACTCCTACTTTAACAAAAGTTGTTCTAAAAAGAAAACGATATTTTTGAAATAAATTACACCGACTAATGTTATGCGTAGGCGCTCTTTGAAGAGTTGCCATAATAAATTTTAAATCGTGTACAATAAAAATAATATTAAAGTTAATATATTAACAAAAATAATATCGATACTTTTCGAGAATACTGTATTCCCATAAACTTCATAATTTTGACATTTTTCCTGAAGTGCAGTAAGTTAACCAAAAACTTTTGCACACTTGATATAGCACGAAATAGTTCAAAACAACCGCTCGACTACTTCGAGCGAATAATTCCATATATCTTTAGGTATTTTATTAACTTTACGCCATCCAAATGTCTTTATAAAAAATTATGGCACATTTCACACCTGTAATAGTTTGATACACTCGAAATTGAAAATTATGAAAAATAATATTGTAGACTCACTCTCAATAGGAAATCAAATTTATCTATAATAATTTCTCAATGCTTTTTTCTATAAGCAACAAATAATAGATTTTTGCTGTCATAGAACTAGACTTAAAATGGACTGGAATGGAAATATTTTTGTTAAGCAATAAAAGGAATGATCTCCATAAATCTGAGAGGACCAAAAACCCTTCCAGTGTGTACATATGCATTATATTTTCTATAAATAATATTTTCATAATAATTCAAATGAAATAGCAATGAAAAATAACTGTAATATAAAAATAACGGCACGCATGCATACTTAAATATTTACATTATAAATGAACGTGATAGTGAACATGAAAATAAACGGTAAAAATAACATTACATTATCTTCAGTTTCTGTAAGCATACACTCATACATACATACATATATATATATATATATATATATATATATATATTTGTGTGTATGTGTGTGTGCATTTGCAAATCTAAATTTTTGAAACGTAGGTAAAAAATATAAAAAAAAATTTGTACACACAATAGAAAATTCATCCCTTTTTTGGGACACTTTTACTTAAGCCCATAACAAAAGGATACATTTGTAAGAAATCCAAATAAATAAATAAATGGATGAAAAAGCATGTAGCATAAAACATGGAGAGTTAGAGGAACAAGTATTGTTGTTGCTGTTAAATAACTTGTCACAAAAACATTCGTTTATAAAATATACGAGCGACATACACACAAACACACACATATCTCGCGCAATCTACATACAAATTACGCTCTTTTTCATTTCTTTTATTCGATTTTATTCTGTTTTAATGTTTTGTTTTGCCACTGTTTATGTTTTTATTTGGCTTCACAAACATAATAAATAAATATATATATATGTGTGTTTTCACGTTAGGCACATACAAACCACAACACTAAAGAACTCTACTCAACTTTCCTATTTTGCTCTATCTACCGCTCTCTCTTTCTCTCACTCTCTCGTTTTCCCCTTTTCATTTACATATGTAAATATATCGTAAAAATAATAACAACAACAATAACAACGTTTGACATTAAATGCCAATGTCACTAATGGTAATGGTCTGGACCGAACCGAACCGGACCAGTCCGGTCTAGTCTGATCCAATATGGTATGTGAGTGTAAAAGAATGAGTTTTACATCGAAGTTGTTTTTGATGGCTATTTTCTACTCTCTCACGCTCTTCCTCTCTGTTTCTCAGTTTCTCACCTTCCTCTTCACACTTTTTGATTTTCTCATTTATTTGTTTCAATTTTTCATTATCATTTCTATGCCGCTCTCTCAACAAATGGGATAACCATGTGATTTCAGTTTCTTTTTTTTTTATTTAAGTTCTCATTGTTATTGCTGTCGCTGCTGTTGCTGTTCTTGTTATCATTGTTATAGCAATTCCACTAAAATATAGATATTACCGTTATTTTTTTTCTCTTAGCGTTTAGCGTCCAGTTTATCCAATTCAGTTGTTGTTTTCTTTATGCTCTATCAATTTATTTAATAAATTGATGACGCATAAAATACATTACAAAATCTCTTCTCTGTTAATTTTTTTTTATATAATGCTACTTTTTTAATGCTTTTGACTCAGCCTATATATAGAAATATAGTTATATACATAGATAGATTGATGACATGATTATGGGACACTTTCACCATTATTTTATTTTATAATGGATTATGCAAACGCGAAACACAAAAAAACCAATTTTTCTAAGGGTTGTTCTCGAAAATATCATGATTTATATGGATGAGACACACTATAAGTAATTTGCAGAATGGGCGTTGAAGGTTTTATTTTAAGTGTATTAAAATATCCATTTTCAAATTTATGGCAGATAATTGATCACAATTACAAATTTTAAATATTACTTAGAGTCCTAAAAGAGTTCTTGTAAATTCTAGACAGATTTTTTTTTTTTTTGGATCCACAAAAGTTATTAACTAAATCGTTTTTAGAGTGCGTTTTTTAAACGAAACACTAGAATACAATGAAAAAATGTAATATTTTAAAGAAATGGAGACCATAATTTGATACCCCTCCGGTATAGTAAACTTAACAAAAAAATAGGCCTTCATAGGTTAGATTTGGTTAAATGATTCGGGAAATTTTTTTGTTTGCTTCGAAAGAATACAAATTGTTACGGAATTTTCTAATAAGAATAAAAATAAGAAGAAGCAATTTTGCAAAACAGTTAGCGCCCTTTATTGTACGGATCTATTAAATCGATATAAACCTATTTGTCCATACATCGATGTTAGTTTGTTATGAAGTTGCAACTCACATCTAACGAGATTTTTTAATGAACGAATTCTTTTGGAAAAGTGCTTGGAATAGGACTAGTTTTGCGAATACTTTGCTCCTAAAGAATTTTTTTTTTTTGGAGTTAAAAAGTCCAAATTCTAAATTTTTAAAAGTGCTACTAAGCAAATATTACTTGTAATCCAGACCAAATCGAGCCTATTTTTCTTTGGTTGAGACACTTTTTCTTCATTTTACGGCGCCCCGGTCAAATGTAATGTTGCCACTTGATTTTTCTCTTTTCAAACATTTATGGAAATATAATATGCCGTTATAAATGAAAAAGTAAATTTTTCGTTTATTTGTTGTTGTTGTTGTTGTTGTTGTTGTCATTGTCGCTGTCATTGTTATTGCTTCATGATTACTAATGCAAAATGTCTTTGCCATCAAACTAGTCTCGTCTTATTGTTTAATATACAAATATAATCATGCATAACACACTCGGCTATACACACACACACACACACACACATACATACATACATACATATATTAAATACAGTTATAAATATTTTAAGCGTAGCGGTTTTTAAAATGACCCGCAAAAAAGAAAAAAAAGAAAAAGAAAAAGAAACCTGAGAAACGAACGAACAAACAAACGAATAAACGAACGGTCAATCGTACACTTATGTTTGCATGTATGTTTTCACATATTTATATATGTACGATATGACTTGAAAGTGTATGCGTGTGTGTGCGTATGTAATTTAACGAAAATTTGCTTCAGCATCTAAACCCGAAGAAGCAAAACAAAAATTTCATATTAAATGCAAGTGCCATTTCCTTATTTATGTAAGAGAGAAAGAAGGAGAGGAAGAGATATAAAAAAATCAAGAAATAGAAATTGTTTATATATACTTTATACATATATGTACATGTGTATCTGTATATGTGTATGTATATGTATTTGATATGTTCAATTTATGGACAGAATGTGTCCAGTTTTAGCAATATCTTGCGAAAATGAAATTGTGGTTAAAATTCTATATACAAATGTCCATCATGTCTACGTCTATTTTTGTGTATGTGTATGTGTATGTCTATATTTGTGTTTGTGTATGAGTCTATGACGACGTTTAAATATGTCTATATATGAGTGTGTATATGTGAGTGTGTGTATGTTAGCGGGTGTGTATGTGAGTAAATGTTATTGCTCCAATGCCGCCTTGTATCCGAAAATGAAATGGACATGTGACTAAAGTTAAATTTTCTGAAACTTCAACCAACAAACAACAAAATGAATATAATGCATAAATAAAAAGAATTAGAAAAATAAAAATAAAACAAGTACAAGCAAAAATTTTGTGGTCCAACGAGATAAATTAATAAATACCCTAAATCATTTCATTTATTCTTATAACAGTAAGGAAAAGAAAAGAAAGAAGGCTCATACAAAGTTAAGAAATTGATATATATTTCAAAATATATTGAAAAAGCATTCAAAATAGTACTGAAATATTTCAAAATTTTGCATATTAAAATAAAAATTTAATTTTGCAAAATTTAAAAAAAAATTCTTTTTTTAAAAAATTCTTTAAGTGAAATAAATCTAACAAAATTGGCACGTAAATAATTTGCTTTTAATGTGAAGGGCCCAATTGCAAAATTATTGTAGAAATTATCGCTTTTCAAGCATTTTCATAATTGTCAGACTTAAGTTTCATTAGAAATTTTTAAGAATTGTATTCTATGAATTTTAAAAATCGTATCTAAAAGCAATAAAATTTGCCGCTTTAAAAGTGATTCAAACATTTGTGCTGACACGTTACTTTTAGCAAAATATGAGTCCATCTCAAGTCATTTTGAATATTACAAGCATACACATACAAATATAAGAAAATGTGTAACACAAATGAAAAAGGACTGTATGTTTTATACTAGAGAAATATGCAGGAAAATATCCTTCATTTCAATTTTACTTTCTTTCTAGCTTTTTGTCCTTTCCTCCTTCCCACTGTGTGCTACAGCCACACAGTGGTGTTAAGCCTCAGCCCAAAATATCAACCATACCATATAAATGTACACACACATACAATCTACAATATACTTGAAACACACATACACACACTTACACTCAACATTCAATTTAAACATACAAATACGCAATACAGAGATTTTGTATTGTTGTTGCCTAGAAATATAATAAAAATTGAATATATCTCGAGGTAATGTATAAAAAACGCAAATACATAACTGTGTGTGGGTTTGTGTGTGTACTTACAATAAATTCTAAGCAAGAATAATGAAATGACCAAGTAAGGAAAAATTGTTCGCGAGTCTCGGCCGCTCAACTGAAATGCACAAACATTCAAAAAAAAAAAAAATGACAACATAGAGAGAAAAAGGACTTCTTCTCCTCCAAAATAATTCACCAAAAAAAACTTTAACTTTGTAAAGGTAAAAAATGTAAAAGGGACACAAGGAAATTGCCATTCACATTTTCTCCCTACTTCACAACATTCTATTAGGCTACTTTTTTTCTCTAGCGCTACTTTTTATTTTCTTTTGTTTCTTTTTTATGTTTTGCTTTTGATCTTTTTGTAAGAATCAAGTATTACTTTCTATAAAACTGCCAACAAAACAAAGTTAACGAACAAAAAAGAAAAAAGTTAAAGGAATAGTAAAATTTCAACATACTTATGCCCACAAACACACAGACACAGCCAAACACACACACACACACACATACACACACATACACACAAACTCACAGATAGACGCCTGTAATATTTATATGAGAAAATAGAAAAAGTAAAAAAATAAAACCCAAACTAAAAACTAAAACCACTCAAGACAAATGGACAAGACAAGAAATGACGAAAAAAAAGGTACAAGAAAAAGAAAAACACAAAAATCGAGGAAAAAAAAAAAGGAAGAAAGTTTAATTCTCTCTACGTAAATTGTATGTAATAGCGAGCGGAAATGCCTTTTACACATGTGGGATTTGGACAACGGCGACGTGAAATTTCTTATATGATGTGACAGCAGCATCAGTGAACAACAACAGTAACAACAAGATCAAACGATGTCAACCCTACTTCAAAGGAAGATGGCAAATAAAAAAAACACATCGAACAAATATGAAAAAAATAGTAAAAAATTTTAAACAATCAAGAAAAAAGACAACTGAAAAAGATTTTACATTTGGCCAGATCAGAACAGACTCCCAAATACCTTATACCTAAGTACCTTACGCCTAAATTAAATAAGAATTCCAAAAGTAAATGCAATTGGAAAATAAAATTTTTGAAATGATTTAAAAAGTTCGAAAAGTTCAAAAAATAATTCAATGGTCCAAATTTTTTTTTTTTTGAGCAAATTTAGTGATTTCTACTAAAGAACAAAATGGACAGACAGCAGGTAAAAAAATAGAATCAGAGAAAGTTTCTACTTAGAACGATTTTATAAAGATTGATTTTAAGTTTATTTGGAACCAGAACAGAACAGACTCTCAAATACCTTACACCTAAATACCTTACACCATTTTGTCTAAATTAAATAAGAATTCCGAAAGTAAATAGAATTGGAAATTGTAATTTTGGAAAATAATTTGAACAGTTCGAAAAGTTCAAAAGATGGTACAAATTTTAAGCAAATTTAGTGATTTCCACTAAAGAACAAAATGGACAGACAGCAGGTAGAAAAATGGAATCAGGGAAAGTTTCTACTTGGAACGATTTTATAAAGATTGGCTTTAAGTTTATTTGGACTTGAATGTTACATACATTCGCACAAACTTAGCCAAGTGCGCAAATGCTGTATGATGTGGGAAAAGGTACATCCAAGAACGCTCTTAACCATTTTTCTAAAATAAAATAACACGGGCAAATAAATAAATGTGTTGATTCTCCAATGTACGATTTCATTTTTCTATCTATTTTAAGGATAATAATCTATCAACCTCCACCTCAATCTCCCTGCCTTAAGTCTTCTTACTTACTCTCTCTCACTCCAGCTCCTTCATGTATGCTTAAGTGAATGTCTGGTGGCATGACAAAATAAAAAAAAAAAAAATTATTTTGAGTGGAGAAGAATCGATAAGCAAAGGAACCACAAACAAAAAATGAAAAGAAAACCCGCACACACACAATTCAAAGGAAGTTCAAGAACGCGAAGATGAGAGAGAATAATATTCGGCAAAAAGGAAATTGACATATGAACATGACGTGGACTAAAGTGTTGCTTTACTGTTGTTCATCTTCCTTCCTCTTTAAATTTTTTTGTGGACTTTTTTATACTCACCACACAGAGATTGGCAGTACAATCACTTGGCTATTAAGTTTATAAAGCCTACAAGGAAGCTTTGGAGACCCTATAAAATATACACCATCTTGATCGGCTTGAAATTCTGAATTAATATAGATATGTCCGTCCGTCTGTCCAGCTGTCCATTCATTTGCCTGTGTGGCGGCTGTATTTTGTAAACAATCTCCTGGTCGTAAAATTTAAGATATCGAGCTCAAATTTGGCAAAACCATTGAAAGTTCTTGCACGCAGATTGATATTGAAAGTGGGCAAAATCGATGGTGAACCGCACTCACAGTGCAACATAAATTGCAAGTACCTCATAATTTGTAAGAAAAATTTTGCAGTTTATTTCTCATACAAACTGCAAAAGATTGAAGCTAAAATTTTGTACAAATAGGAAGACTATTTGTCTGCAATGTCTGTCCAAAAATCATACAAATGCAAAATTACATGGAACCAAACTTTCGTTTCTTTATGTTAACGTTTTCATATCAAATCCTAAAAAACTAAATCACCTTCTAAATCAGAATATAATAATGTCTGGGTGGTAGGTATCGGAGATTTGACCTCAGACAAATATAATTTATCAACTTATTTTTGGTTGCTTTTATTTTTGAAGTTTAGTTTTTTCTATTTAAGACTGAAATTTGGTTGAAATTTGGTTCTTTTTGCTTTTGTTTCTTTATTTATTTCATTTCAATTTTCTTCAATCTCTTGAATGAATTTGCGATGTTAGTTTCCGTATCAATTGTCAAATATTACACACACACATATAAATGCCAGAGAAAAGATGTGTCTAACTAACTAACTTATTAAATAACAAGCAACAACAACAAAAATTAAAATGGGAGAATAAAAAAAAAAGGAAAGTTGAAATAAAAACGAAAATTTCTAAATTTATATCTTTGAAAAACTAAAACAACAACAAAAATGAAAAACGCAAACAGAAGAAAATGAGAGACTTTGTTTGGGGCTGCCATTTATTCATGTATTATCCTTTGTAAAGCCTAAAGGATAAATGAAAGCAGAACATTTTGGAAAAAAAAATTATCCAGCAACAACAACAAATTAATCTTTAAATTTTTTTACGAAATAAATGCAAAAAAAAAAAAAAAAAAAAACCAACCAAAGAGCTTTTTTAAAATTAATGAATTAATTTTTAAAAAATTAAAAAAATAGACGAACAAATTAAATAAAAAATTATATTAAAGCTAAGGCCAAATCTTAAATACTCACCAAGCCAGATTCCGCATTGCATTTTATAAATGTAACTCAAATGTAAAATATAAACGAAATATTTTGGTTCATTTTGTATTATAATTTTAAAGAATTAATTATTAGAATATTGAACCGAAATAATAATCTTATTGCTTTTGCAGTTTTTTAATAAGAAACAAGCAAAATAAATTGCATTGCATTAACTATTTTGATTCACTTAAAATATTAACCGATATTTAAAAACTATGGCCCTTTCTGCCGAATTTGCTATTATATCTGAATGGACCTCACCAAAATTAACAAATTGAAAGACATGTTCAAATCTATTCAGAATATATTGCTAAACAAGTTTGGGAGATTTTCCAGCTTTGCCTTTTTAGCGTTTACAAGTACATTTCCCTAATCAGTAAAATTCGCATGGCTTCCGATGAGGCTGCATATACGTAACTACAACTTTTGTTATATGAAATAAGAAAGCAATAAATATTTCATGTTTAGTGAGTCCCTCCCCCCCCCCCCCCCCTTCCAAAAAAAAAGTATGAGAAATGACAAAAGAAAAGCGATATGATATCGCATTTGACCAAGCTTATTCTACTACATTGCAAGTACTTAGATAATTTTGCGAACTTTCTTAATTGAATTAATAATTTATTGGACATGTAAGTGTTGAAAATCAAAAGATCCGGTATACAAATTAAATTTTTCAAATCTTAGCAGAATAAGGCGTATTCTTAATTATTTTAAAATTTGCAAGGAAAATTGTAATTAAGCTTTTCATTTTACTTTGAGGCATCAGCATTTAGAAAATATTCAGCTTAAAAAATTCAAAATGAAGATTTCTAAAATTGACAAGACAAAGACTTATAGAAATCAAATAAGCTCTAAATGATTTAACATAATTTTTCAGCATCATTTAGGGCGGCTGCCCTAAATTTTTCGTTATTGTAATTATAAACCTTTAATCAACATTTTTAGCATTAACACGGAATTAAACAGTGAAGAGAAATAATGAGTAATAAGTATCAAATAGAGAATAAGAATTAAAGTTTTTCTTTCAAAAATCTAAAACAATTTTAATGATCTGCTATTGCAATATAAATTATCGCATGCGTTTTTTTTTTTTAATGAGATTTCACAAATAACGGTTATTGTTGCTGGTTTACTTTTGTAAATATAAGCATGATAAAGCATGTAGAAAGAAAGCAGAGACCGCCACCGAAATTAAAAATTTCTCAATTTGAATTTGTAATGAAATTTTCAGGGTCATGTAAAGCACATTAAAACACCTACAAATAACATTTGACTTAAATGGACAAATTATCATTTTAATGTGGGCAATTTTTTTTTTTTTTTTGTTTTTTTATTACTATTTACATTTCTTTGCATCTTGTTAACTTTCTATAAACGTGTTTGGCTTTTGCGCTTCCGTTCAATTTAAGTCGATTTTATTCAAACACACTTACATAATTTAATTGTAATGCCATTTACTAATAAAAGAAATTTTATATGAAAAATGAAAGTAAACAAATCAAAATAAGTGAAAAAATTGAAAATGGAAAATGGAAAATGGAAAATGGAAAATGTGAGAAATGTGCAAGAAACATTTAACCAGCAAATGAAACAATAAAAATATCACTTTAAATTGGGGTCATGAAGCAAATCTATATAAAAAATGTCTATACATATATAAATATATATAAATATATATATATAATAGTAAACATATTCTATACAATTTTATTACTCACAAGATACAACAATAAAAATAAAAAATTCTATGTGAAGTTTAAAATATTATTCTCTTTCTTTTCCATTTATGTATATTTTAGATCAATTGTTATTGTTGTTGTTATTGTTATTGTTATTGTTATTGTTGCTATTATTATTATTATTATTATTATTATTATTATTATTATTATTATTATTATTATTATTATTATTATTATTGTTGTTGTTGTTGTTGTTGTTGTTGTTGTTGTTGTTACTTTTAATGCTTTTTTTCCATTTTAAATAGATTTTTTTATTTGTATTTTTCTTTTGCCATGGCCTTGACATTAATTTTTTACAGCGCTTGTATGCATACATACATACATACATACATATATACATATATACATATATACATATATAAACATGTAAACACTTACAATATCTGTGTACAGAATATATTTTATATAAATACACTAAATCGCCTCATGCCCATACCAAAGCGAATGTATACACAATGTACAAAAATAAAACTATAAAAGTGAAAAAAATGGAGCTACTAAAATAAAAAAATAAAATGAAATGATATAAAAATAAAAATGTGAAAAATACACAAAAACCAAAGGCAAACTTAAAAGAATGTAAACAAACCAAAAAAAAAAAAAAAATACAAAAAAAAAAGAGACAGACCAGGAAAAAAGGGAAAAACGAAATAAGAAGAAAAACTCATGAACTTCAAATAAATATCATAAAGTCTATCTATCAAGCTTTACTTATTTCTTATCCTACTGAAGAGAGTTACAAGTTAATGTCTGTTCAAGCCAATTCTCAAATGCATCATAAGCACCCTACACATTGTACAAAATACCCTACATTGTTCTTTAAGTGATTAAGCATATTTAGAAAATAATTTTTAATTCAAGAGACAGAAGCAAAATTAAAATTGTTATCCCCAAAGGAAAGGGCACTCCAAATAATTAAACAAAGCTAACAAAATTCGAGACATTAAACCGCCAAGCATCGATCCATATCGGAAACTTATATTCATATTCAGATGTTTTCTAAAAGAAAAAGAGGAAAAGCAGCCTGGTCTCTGGGCTGAAAAAGAGCCCTCTACTAAACTTCATATGTAAAGAATAACAAATTTAGAAGGGCAGAATTGGAATTTAAGAAGCATCAAAAATGAATTCTAAAACTTTTAACATAACAAAAATATTGGTACTTTTTATTTCATCAAGCGACCATTGAATTGCAGAGTTGCAAGGGCCAATATTTAAATCGTTAGACCCAAATGCATCTCTAATTACTTCTAATTATCTAATAATAATTTAAAGTAACCATTTGTCCAAAAAAAAGAAGAAGAAAGTTCAAGGAAAGCAAAACTAAATAAATTGAAGTGAAACATTAATCTTAATATATCGAAGACTAAGGCATTCAAAGGCCTTGCCTTCGATTACATTAAATTTGCTTGTTTGCCATGTCCCTAAATTTTTAGTTATTTTGCCATTACCTACTGAAATATCTTATTATTTCGATTGGTATAAACCGGTAAATGTAAATATTTGATCTTCACTTTAGTGACATAAAATTTTCACTTTGTTTAATTTTTTTTTTTTTTTTTTTTTATTCTTTACTTTATCCTCAATTATTATTTCTTAGAAAGATTTATGGCTTAGTTAAATTTTTAGGTAACATATATATATTTCATGCTTATCAGGCTATTTGGAATTTTTTTTTTTGTTTTTTTTATTTATATGCTCATAATCACTTAAATAATGTCGAACATTTATTATAATTTTATTGCTTATTATCTCATTTAGAGTTTAGTGCTATTTATTATTATTATTGTTATTATTATTATAATACTTATTATATTTATTATTTTATATAAACATATTTTGATGTTCTTGTTATTATTGTTATACAATATATACATAAATTTTGACATTGACTTTCATCTCATTATAATAATATTTGTACTTATGAAATGTCTGTTCAATTGTTTGCTTACAAAATATATCTTTACACATTTACGTATATATATATATATATATATATATATATATATATATATATGTACAAATGATATACATATATATTAAATTATGTGATATAAGTTAAATGCAAATACAAAGCAACAGAACAACCACCCATAGAAATTATTTAGTTAATTTAATGATAATGAGCTATAAACCTAATTATAATGCATTTGTAAGCCTAAATTTTGTATATACATATATACATACACCTACATATATATATATATATATATATGTAAATATCTTTTAATAAAACATTTAATAAGAAAATCATTTTCAGTTGTAAGTTTAAAACGCTAAATCTTTAAGATGCTAAAGCCTGGTTAATTCACATTTTATATCAATGTAAAATGTTTAGTTATGTATGAATGTATGTATTGTACATTTAGCTATGTATATTAATATATTTTATAAACTTATATATACATAGATCAAATTATAATTAAATATCATTAAATACATTTGTACTCATTAAAAAGTATTTTATAATTTTGCAATTTTGAACTTGAACTTGCCAATGAAATTGAAATTTTTAAATCATATTTATATATGCATTTAGTATAAATTTATTACATTAATATATATATATATATATATATGAAAAATAATAATATACATTTTAGATAAATATTAAGAAATCTCTACATAAATTTATAGGCAGTTAAGTTCATTTAAATAGTTTTGTCTCTCAATAAAATAAAATGAAAATAAAATTTATACTTTGGAAGAGTTTTATGTTTTATGATTTATGCAGAATGTTCAAAGTTTTATTTTATTAATTAATAAAATTTTTATAAAGTTTATATATTTATTGTGCAAGTAAATGAATTTTTTTTATTGTTAAAAAAGATGCCAAATTTTATAAATAGTTAATATGGCATTTAAATTAAATACAAAAAAAAATTTGACAAAAAATATACAAAAAAAATATACAAAAAGAAATTTGTAAAGTTCCTTGTGAAAAAGAGGTTTCTAAGAATTAAACTAAATCTAAATTTTGGAGAATCTTTTTATTAAAACTTTACAAAAGAAATTTGACACATTTTACGGACATGTTCCATAAAATGTAGGCAAACGTTACTCTCTCTCTCCATATCACTTAGAATCAAACCTTTCTGCTGTTTATATCAAATGTTAAAGTTTAGAATTTTCAAATTAATGAACGATCTAAAAATTGTGCATAATTAAAAAATGTTTAAGACTCTTTTATAATTGAATTTAATTTAATTTATTTGTAATTTGATTCACTTCTTGATGTAGAAAAATTATTCAAAATAAAATGTCATCTTAAAAGAGACTGAGAATCTTTAAACCGTTTCATAAATTTTTGCCTAAAAAATTGTCATAATTCATCAAAATCCCAACGACTTTAAATTTATTTTGATCACTTTTGCTTTCAATGTAATTTAAAAGAATTTTGAAATACAAATTGCAAATATAGCAATTACTTATAAACGGTAAGTAATTGATAGAAATTAGGCAATTAATAGAAATTAGGCAATTAATTAAGCAACAATCAATGGAAACGATAACTAAATCAAATGACAAAGATTATTTGTCGTTTGTAGAACTTTCTAATGCCATTTTAAATAAAATTTCCATTTATAACAAAAAATTTGAAAAATTTTCTACAAAAAGACAACTTTTCTATAAATTAACAAAAATAATTAATTAATTAATTAATTGTGGAAGAAGATTAGAAGAGATTAGATTAGAAGAGAATTCATTTAAATTCATTTATTTCAATCATCCAAAATAAATATTCTAAAATCTAATAATTACAACAACAAATAATTTAGATGTGAAAGTTTGTATGTTAAAAAAATAGATCCAATTAAATTTCAAATGAGCTTTTAAAATATAAATTTTTGGACCCTTTTTCTATTATTAATATCGATTTACTGTTGGAGCGACTTATAAGGATCACAATGATAAGAAATTATTAAAAAAAATTTTATAAGCGAAATAATTTATAAAATTTTAACAATTTATATTAAAATAATTTAAAAGAAATTTAATTGCAATTTTTTGTTGAGCTATTTTACATGTTTTAAATAAAAAATTATTAAAAAAAATTTATGCACATAGAGATATAGATTTATCTAATCGATATATTTATATCTATACAATCGAAAATTTTGTACGTTGAAGCTTCTAAACTTTTAAATTATGAAAAGTTATTCTAAAATGGTCCCTAGAAAAAAGGGGATTAAAAATGTTTGATCAAAAAAAAATAACAAAACATTTTCTTCTAACAAAAACATAAGCAGCAAACAAAAACAACAAAAATCAAATGTCCAACAAAATTTCAAAGTTGTCAACAACCTAAAAAATAAACAGCAAATATAGCAGCAAATGTAGCAGCAAGTTTTGCAGCCAGTGTAGTTCAACATTTCTACATGATCATTAAAAGATAGAAAAATATATTATATATTTAATAAAATAAAGTAAAATAAAATAAAATATGAACAACATATCGTCACATAAATATATGTGTGCGATATGATATGCAAGTGACTCCAATCACAATTCCATTCACTTTGAATGTAACATTTAAATTGAGTTGAATTGCAATTAAATTTTTATTTAGAGTTGTAAATTAAAATATCTCAAAGGAAACTACTTGACCGTTAGATTAGCAAGTAACCAATCAACTGTTTGTATGTATGTGTATTATAAATATTAGAATTTTCTTACAGTAACATTAATTTTCATAGGCCAACGGATCAGTGCAGTGTTACATAAAAAATGATCAACGTAAGGACAATTATCGTAGTAGACTATGCAAATATTTTATAAAAGTATTGCGTGGCCATATCTATAAAATATATGAACACTATTTGCTTTGTCCGTTATAGTCTCTGTTTGATTCCATGCGATTCCATTTTACTTTTAAATACACAGTTGAAGATTTTGCCTTTTACATTAAATTTTTAGATTAAATTTTTCGTTAAAATTAATTTTTACACATTTACACTTTCATTGTTCCATTAGAAACAATTTATCAATCTAAAGCCTGCGCATTCAATTTTATAAACGGAATTTACTATTTAGCGGAGAACGGACCCTTCGTAAAACCTTTAAAGACAAATTTTTAGGACAAAGCTCAACAGTTACGAGGAAAGTCATTAACTTCATCAAACATATAAATAAATTTGAATGGGTAACGATAACAGGCCCCATGATCTACTACAATAATCGAAATGGACATTAAAACTGTAAACTCCGTAGCATCATATAAAATTTTTAATGCGTTAGCTCAAGAATTTACATGCAAATCTTGAGAATTGACACAGATGAGCTTATAACCACTTGACCAGAAGATGTCTCAATTATTGTTACTTCAGAATCATTCTTCATCATTCGCTCATACTCTTGAATTTCAATGGTACATCATTTCATTTGAAGCGCTACAAATGTATGCTCAAATGATTTACTACAATAACTAAGAATATATAAGCTTATATATATGTGTGTGTGTCTGTGTGTGTATTAGAAAATTGCCATTTCAATTGTTAGTTGGTCATATGCAAAAATCAAAAAACAAAAAGAAAAAAAAAACGACAGAATTAGAAAGGAATTGAAAGCATCAAAAGATGATGGTACAGCAACATCACAAGAAAGAAACTGATAAATGTATAAAAGAAGAATTCATAGTAGGAGTAATGATGATATAAAAGAAGTAGCATATGAAGAAGCAGCAGTGAACGAGGCAGCATCAAAAGGAGCAATATAATCGGTCAAAGTTACTGAAAGTATAAAAAAATGCAGCAAGAAGTTTTCGATATACAAAATTTAAATATAAAGCTTATGCTGCTTGTGATGCTGCTGATGCTGCTGCTGATGCTGCTGATGCTGCTGATGCTGCTTGTGATGCTGCTGCTGCTTGTGATGCTGCTGTTGCTAATGCTATTGGATCTTATTGTACATTTATATATATATATATATAAAACTACTCACAATGGCCAACAAACTATCATCAGCCTTATAAGTATGAGCAACAGCAACAGCAACAGCAACAACAACAACAACAACATCTTGATCATTACGTTTAAATTTATATAAAGTTAGTGATGGTCATCACACTTTTTCCTAACCTTTCCTATATTTTCTTATATTCACATTTTTTTCACACACACACACACACACACACACACATTTACATATAAACACATACATATATACGCCCACATACATATTCATATATAAATACATATTTACATAAATTAAGAATTTCAGTTGAACTTGTACAATTCAAATGCGATGCTGGCGAGAATGCTCAAATTGCTTTATATAACTCACAAAACATCTTAAACACACACACACACACACACACACACACACATACATACATATATACATATACATGTAATTTAAAGTACATATAAATAAAAATATTTGTGCATTGTTGAGGTCATAAACTAAACTGAACTAAATAAAATGGAGCAAAATTGAAGTTTTAACTGGACCAGTGTTTTTAAATCAAAACAATTCAGAGGATAAGTAAGTAATTAAAAGAGAAGGAACGTTAAGGGTAAAAAGCAAAATAAAATAAAATCAAATCAAATAAAATATGGCTTAAGATGAAAATAAAAATGGTATGAGAAATGATTTGAAAGGAGGAGAAAGGCAGCTAAAGAATCATAGAAAGGACGTTAAGGAATCATATAAAAAATAAAAAAAATGGGGTAAGTGAAAGGTAGTTTTCGATTGCATGAAATATTGAAATGAGAAAATATTGATTGTGTGAAGTGTTAGAGAAGAGAGTAGAGAAAAAAAAAGGAAAACAAAAGACTTCTTATGTTTTGCATTTACAAAATATGATACAAAATGCTCAAAACCAGTTACCATCTACTAAATACATATATATATATAAGTGAGTGTGTGTGTGTATGTATGTATGTATATTAATGTATATGTATACACATACACATATAGTTTATATATATATTTTTTTTCAAACTAAAGGAAAATTTATGCCATACAATGATGCGAGAGTGTAATGTTCCTGGCGAAACGATAAGAAAGTTTAACACACATACATAAATAAATATGTCTATATGTATATGCAATTACACATACATAAAATTTTGTACTACTAATATAAATACAACAAAGTCAACAAAGTAAAAATGTGAGCCCTTCGAAATGATGACTCGAGATTTTATATAAAAATTTTACTATAAAAATTCATTTCTTTTGTACTTCTACTAGAAAACATTTAAGGTCTTAGCAACCGGATAATCTTGTATCGGGCGTTAAGAATAAAAAAATTTCTATTACATGTATTTTTGTATCTTTGTAAATTTAATGAATAATCTAATCAGGATCAGCTTAAAGAATGTAAACTGTTAGGGCAACTGTAGTTGCGAGGCATGAATTGTAAGCCAAAAATTCAAATTTGTACACAAATTCTATGGATTTATAGATATTTGAGAAAATTATTGTGTACGAAAAATTTTAACTTGTACAATTTTTTTTTTATATAACAAAAACTAATAAGTTTTTTTTCAAAATTCCGAGAGTGATTATAAAAATTAGTGCCCTTTAATACCATCTTCAATGTACCATGATCTAAAGATGAAGTAGAATTTCTTTTCTTTAATTATATTTAAAAAAAAAATGCGAAAATCAAATAAAAATTTGTTGGTCCATATAAAAAAAATGTGCAGGTTAAATTTCCTAAATGTAATAATTTCATAACGCTTGTTAAAGCTGCTTTTTTTATTAAGTACTTTACAGATATTGAGAATATAAATTTCATCAAAATATATGCAATGTCCAAATAAGGCATTAAAAAAATTCCTAGAATATGTTAAATCATTCTGGAGATGTCTCGCCATTTACCAGTCTATTGCTGGCATTTTCTAAGTTAAAAAATCTCAAATTAAATAAAAACGTTAGAAAATTTATATGGGCAGATCAGAATACAAAGACGGCTGAAAGACACGCCTACAGCACAATTTAAATTGAGAATATTATTTATTTGCTCTCTACACATCAAAAACGAAAAATTAAATTCTTGATATATGATTGATTCTTAATATAAAGAAATCGTATAAAAATTGAAGATCAGTGAACTTTTTGGAATATTTTGAATTTGGTATTAAATCATTCAAAAAAAAAAAATGTAAGAAGAGTTCGCAAATCTCTTGATCTAGTTATTTCTAAAATATTTTCGCTTTTATTGCTAGAAAAATCTAATTTGCCATTGCACTTCATCTATAATTTCTAGATAATTTTCTATAATAAGAAATTTATGGATAGAGTAGATAGATTCATAGATACCAAGCAGTGAGTGCTTTCATCTGGTATATGCGGTAAACTTTTTTAAAAAATTTATATGCCATAATAAATAATTTTAAAAATTTGTTACAATATTTTACATGAATTTTCAAAATCTTTATCTAAATTTGATGCGATAAACAAGGATGCACATTTCATTTGTATTTAATATAAATTGAGAAATGATGTAATTTTTTTGTCACTTCATTTTTTTTTTTATTCACTTTTATTGTACACACTTCCAATGACATTTCATTTAATATAAAACATTCACCTGAGCACTCATCTTAATCTGTGTACTCTTTTTTTTTTTTTGGTTATTCAAGCCTAAAATAATCCTTCAACAATAAAGTTTTCGTTTAATTTTTATTTTTTCTCTTAGAGAAAGTCTAACTCTATTAAAAAGAAAAAAAAAATAAAATTAAAACCAAAAGAAAAAGTCATTAGACATTAAATGAAATTTTCTATGAATTTTCAAATGGCCTTTATGTTTTCCATGTACTGATAAATTTTACCAAGTGCCATTCTGTAATAAATAGAAAAAAAAAAAAAAAAGGAAAGGACCTTTATACATTTCATAATAATTCTACTAAGCAGGATGCAATAAATGAATTAGAAGTTTACTTAGGCGTCTGTTACACATTAAGAACCATGTGCAGTTAAGTCTTTATATTGAAGACTTATCTTTATTTCCATAAAACGTAGTTAGTTAGTAAGAAAAATGTACAGAGGTAAAGAATTCCGTTCGTATAATGGTAATAATTTTATTAAAGGATTTCAAGAAACATCATTATCATGGTAATACGTACATTAATAATCATCATTAAAGCTCAAAGCGCTATCGCCACGGTCATCGTCATCAATTGTATTTCACTCAAATGTGTTCTTGTTGTATTGCATGCCAATTTAACATGAAGTGTATAGATGTATGGATGAATTAGGTGAATGGTTGATGGGTTATATAAATGGGTTATATAGATGGTTAGATGCATGAATGGATATTTACATAGAGAATTTATGTAGAGAACCCACTTGCTCGCTATTAAACATCCTAGCAGCCTCCATAGACTTGGTAGATGAATTGAAAACTTGTACAACAACAATTATAATAGCAATAACAATAACAACAACTACAACAACAACAACAACAACAACAACAACAACAACATCATCATCAAGATACATAAGAACATATTAGCGAAGTGATATAACAAAATGTAAAAGAAAAAGGTAAATTTGGATGGAGGCGAGCAAAAAGTAGAAACTCAATTTTTACATACAAAAGGATGATGGTCAAACTATTGCATGCCATATGTATATACACACAAATGTATATATATATATATATATATATATGTATGCATATATACAACTGAAAATTTTGTACAAATCCTTTAAATTTCCATACAAAATTTCGCTTACTCCATTCACTTTATTTACAATAAAATATGCACAATATTTTCTACATATTTTCTACATATTTTCTACATATTTTCTACATATTCTTACGCGTTCTCGCTCTAAAATTCCATCTGTCTATCTCTTTTATACGTTCCATATCTCTTTTACTCTAACATTTACCTTTCTCTTTTCACTTCCTTTCTCCATCAGTTGTAGTTCCCTACTCTTTAGCAGTGCTTCATTCTTAACCATCTAAAAATGTTACCTCCTTACACAAAGTAAATAAGATGCGATGTGAAGAGATGAGAAGAGTTTGTTATGCCATACATTCGCAAGTTATATGCAAACAAAATCATTTTCGTAACGAATTGTTTGCTGCGTCTGGAGTTTCTTTGGATTGGTCTCCATTTCATCTTTACCATAATATTTTTCTACACAACATATCCTTGCGTCTGTTGGACTCCTTCGTTAAATTAAACAGAACTATAATAAAAAGCAGCAAGAAATTATAATAATAATAACAACAACAACAGCCAACAACAATAATACTAATAACAATCATAATAAATAGAAGAAAATGAAAAAGAACAACTACAAACTATTTTCTAGCATAAAGACTAGAAACGAGGCAGAAAGGATTGTTTAGAGGCTATGGCTACAACTACAAGTGCCACTTCAACCACTTCTACTTCGGTTTAACATAATCATCATCATTATCAACATCATCATCATCATCATCATCATCATCATCATCATCATTATCATCATCATTAGGTTTGCTCCTAGAACAAAGTAAAAAGTTTAACTGAATCTATGAATTTCAGGTTGTATTTTATGCATGTTATTTTCTCCCTAACCCACTGAAGTGGCTTGAATGGTATGTTTAGGTAAAACATTGATACTTTATACACAAATATTATACAGAGATATATTTATACATGTAGAAGAAGAAAAATAGGAAAATAAATATGAAGATAAAGATGAAGATGAAGAAGGAGAATTATGTTATGCTACGTTATGTTATGTTATGTTATGGTCTAAGTGGTAGTGGTCAACTATGAAAATTATCGATCGACTTCTCCTTGCTGTGTTAGGTTTTTTGTTTTACTTTATTTTTTTTTTTGGTTCTTTCTTGTTGTTTCTTCTTGTTTCTCCTTGTTCTCTCCTTGGTTGTTTTTTGTTGTTATTGTTGTTATATTTTGGGGGTCAGTTTGGGTAGGAGACATTATGGACATTCAGTTGTTACTTAACAACGTGAAAGTATTGTTACATCTCAGTCATGTGCTTTTAGACGAATAGAACAAAAAGGGCATTTAGATGGCAAACTCCAAAGTAATAGCAAAGATATAAAAAGAAAGGTATGGACAGAGGCACAGACAAAGGCAATAGCGTAAGGTTAAAGGAGTATGTCTATGCATGTAATTTCCCATACCCAAACATTTAATGAATGTCAAGCAAATGCAAATAAGAGCAAGCGAGTGAGCGAGCCGTACTTTCTTTGTGGCATTTGAAAATGAGACACATATTAAAAACGGCCCGTTGGTTTAGATTGTCATGAAATATTTGTATGGAAAATAACAATAATCACAATAAGAAAAACAATAAGAACAAGAATAAGTAAGAATACAATAATCGCAACTGCAATAGCAACAACAATAGCAACAATAGCAACAATAGCAACAGTAACAACAGTAACAATCGAATAAGATAATGTAACATTACTCAAAGCAACAAGAGTCTCGCAAGTAATATGAAAACCGTCTATATATGCAAGAGGTATAAATGGTGGACGTAATGTTAAAGATAATGACAGAAATGTTAAGGGTATTGGTTGTGTATCGAAAAAGTTCGTTGTTGTTGATGAAGATGAAGATGGAAATGGAAATGGAAATGGAAAATGTAATGGTGATGGAGACGAGATGAGAGACGGGAGATGATGACTTTACCCATTCTAGACTTTTTAAGAAGTAGATTGTATTTCAATTTAACAGTAAATGAGTTACTGATATAACAATAACAACAACAACGAAAATAATGAAAGCCATTATTTCGCTACAGCTAACTGCGACTGGCGGCTTCAACGTGCTGCTATTTATTGCTTTTTGTACATATGCCCACATTAACCATTTACACTCACTTTTATTCTAACTCCTTCACTCTCTCTTTTTCTCTCACTCTTTGGCTCTCCTTACCACTGACTTCTTGGCTCGTCTGTCACTTTTCATTTCCTATTTCAGTATAAACAAATCGAAGTCTTTACACACGCTTTTGAAGGCACAATTGGCAATTACCTGAAAATGTGGTCTGTTAGACGCAAAAGTAATAGAAACCTCAATTCCATTCATTTTATTATTTTAAACGTAGTCTCTCTACTTCAATCGTATTTTTTGAAAAAATTTCTGCTTTACTTTTTTTACAAATTAACTTTCAATTTTTCAATAATAATTTTAGGCATCGTTAAGGAATCTATGCCATCACTTGGGATATCCAATATACATGTAAGAGAAACCTGTCTCCATTAGATATTTAACTTACGTTACTTCTCCATCAGAAATTCATGTTGTACTAAAGATCCCAAGTTATTACTAAACACGCTCTATGAAATATACAAATTACCGAACGAATCGCAATTTTATATATAATTACCGGCTGGAAAAGATGTTGAAACTCATATAAAATTTTTCATCAAATATCAAAGCCTTGATTAAATGTGAAGACCTATGGAAAGTTTTTGCTATTTTATAGTGGCAATTACGCCTATTGGCAAATAATAGAGAGGCCGACTTTAAAGATAAATTCCATATTTTTTTGGGAAAGGCGTACGAAATGTCGTAAATTTAATTAAGGATCTACTTATTTGTCTTGGAAACACATAATAGATAAATTATGCATATAATAATTGGAATTCCCCGAGATACTTTTGGGAAATCACCATGATTCTAAACTTAGCGTTACCAGGAAATTCGGACAGTTTTTAATACGACTCTGCAGCTTAACATATTTTTACTTACGGTTTGTAACTCGGCTTTTCCTATTACAATGTAATGTAGCAGATATTATGATTTGATATTATGATATTCTAAATGTTTTTCCTATGGCTTAATCAAAAGGCTTGTCTTAACCTAAAATTAATAAAACTGTAACTTACAAACTTAACCATAATTTAAGAAACATTCTCATGGAATTTCTAGCCATTGTTTATTATAATAGAAAAAATATATATATATATATATGTATATCTTATCTTACATGGGCAGCATTAGCCACTTTTATAATGTGAGGCCTGATTATGGTCAACCATTGTGAACTAAGCAATCAAGCAAAAAGAGTAAGCTAAAGTATTTTAAAAAGATCTGGTACAAGTAAATGGTGAATTGCACATCATTCTCTCATACCTTTCTTCCTTCGTTCCTTCACTCCTTCATTCTCACACATTTATGAGTATGGGTATGAATGACTTTCACATCCTGAATAATCATTTCACCGTTAGCTGTTTCATTTCATTTCAATGCAAACATCAACATTTCAATGCTGATGTTATATGTATAAGGGCATATGTAGGCACTACAATAGCCAAACGGTGGCCAAAAGGACTCGCTATTGTAAACGTATGTATGTATGTATGTATGTATGTATGTATGTATGGAATGTATGCTTGTAAGACATCTAATGTTCTCTTGTTATTTCGCTGATTATGTTTACTGTTTGCAATAGAAATTGAAAGCATACATCTACACAGTATTCAGCTTAGTATTCAGTATACAAGAGTGTATTGGAATAATGGAAAACCAGAGCCAAGAACTCAAGTTTTAAACGTTCAAACTTTTGCCAAATAAATTCGCTCTTCCCATACTGAACTAGGACGCCTCTTTCTCATTCTCCTTCCTCTTTTTATTTTTCTTTTTTTTTTTTTTTTGATTCTCGTTTAAGTGAATACCCTTTGTTAAATCTTCTTCTTTTTCTTCTTGTTCTTCTTGTTCTTCTTGTTCGTGCCTTTGCCTTTTTTCATATGTGTATGCGTTAAGTAAATGTGAATCATCTGATGGAAGTAAAAACCATTGTTCATATGTGATTATGATATTTTATTTTACGTTATATTACCATTACAGCCAACTATGAACCCACCTGCACCTTCATTAATATCATTATCATTATTACAATGGTCATGACCATCATCATTACGACAACCACTAGTCACGAAACTAAACTAATGCTTGTAATTGAAGGTTTGAAATCTTTTATGAATGTTTATCTTCAGTTTGTCCTCAATCTTTGTCTTTTCTCTTTACATTCCTAATGAATAAGAAAGTCTATATAAAAATTCAAAAAAAAAAATAATTTAAAAAAAAAGTTAAGCAAAAAACCTACAATAATAACAAACACAGCATAACATTTATATGAATTTGAAAATGTTTACTTAATATAAATATTTGTTGTATAAATAATCTAATTTGAAAATTAAGAAAAAAATTTAGAAATGTATAGAGTGACCCAAAGAGAAGAAGACCGAATAGGAAGAGTGTTATAATTTCAAAAGAAAATGCCTCAAAATTATTATAGGAAAATCATTTCATGTGCTGAAAAGAAAGTTAAGCCTTATTTCTATTTTAGACCTCTAGATTTAGAATCATTTTCATAATTGATTGATATCGAGTATTAAAGTGCATGTAACTTTTAAGATGAAATTTTCTATTTCCCTTTTCGTAAAGGATATGCCAATTTATTTTGAGTGATGAAATTTTTCCAAAGTTCTTTCCTTGAAACTCTGTAATTTCTTAAAACGTGTATAACTAAGCACTTTTTAATTTGTAATAAGTCTCTTTAACTTATACCTCTAGTTCTTTTTTTTTTGGTTATTAATCTTAAACTGTAAATAATCTACTTTCCGTAGAGGATATGCCAATATTTTTGTACTAATAAAATTTTGCCAAAGATTTTTCTGAAACTTTGTAATTTCTCAAAATTTGTATAAATCAACATTTTGATCGGAAATTTTGGATTACAAAGATTTACTTTCAAGTATGTAGGTCTCTAATTAAACAGATTATAATCATTTGAGTTGCCATAGGATTAAATGGTATTTAATTCTATGGCAGTCCTACATGGATTCGTAGAGGGAAATGGAAACCTGACTGTAATCTATATTCGGTCATATAGCAAACGACTCAAGGTTTGCCCACTTCATTTTTACTATTTCATTACTAACTTCAGTTGTATCCAATTTCTGTAGCAAAAAAAAAAATTTTCCTTAAAATTATTCCTCACTATCTATTCAACGGTGAAACAGAAAAAATTTTCCCTTAAATATTATAGACACCTGGATGTTAAGCATTTTAAGATTCATTTCAGGTTTTTTTCGGGGTTACTTTTTCTTTGTCTTTACTTAAATCCCTTTCAATTAAAAAAAAAGCGTAAGTAAAAATGAACAAAATGCCGTTATTTTATGGAAAAAAAAAATCTGTACATTTTAAAGAAAATAAATCAGTAAAAAATAAGTAATAAACTGATGCCGTTTAACCCATTCTTTCGCTCATTTAATCTTCTTAAATTACTTTGTACGAACAGCAGAGATAACAGTCACCATCCTAATGTTGGCCAATATAAATATTTTATTTAAGCGTTGGTAATTACTTATAGCCCATTTTAGAAACTTTGAATAAGATTTTTGTTTGTAACGAGCAGGAAAGCGTTGTGTGGGTCTCCCAACCAATAAAACCGCTCCAACGTTCGACGGTGCTACTCCCGAAAGTACTGTTAAGTATTACTTCAGGAGAAACGTCAGAGCCGCAGCTCAAAGCGTCTATCATAAGGTCCCTGCCCTCAACCTAAATCATTCCCATTCGCTTTTTCTGAGTTTTTTTATAGTGTCTTCGCACTCGCCATTAACCGTTTTCCATACATCGCTAGGTCCGTTCACTTTAGCTGCTTCATTGCTATACAACTCTGCTTTAATTAAGGTAGTAACATTTATCTGTCCAAGCCAGTAACTCATCGAGAATTTTTTATATTACGGTTTACTTTAGAAGTGCATAGGCAGTGCCAGTGCCTAACAAACTTTCTTCATCTTGCTAAAATAAACTTATCTAGGTAGACATCGAGTGCTTAGCCAAACGATAGTACAAAATTAGGCCTAGTCTACTTTTCACTTAAAGAAAAGCATATAGGAAAGTTGAACGTTACGTATAACTTAGCACTCCCAGAATGTGTGGTTTGTTTTTATCAAGAGTACCTTTAGCTCCACGGCCCATCTTAATGTATCTAATTTCAAATTTGTGATAGAACTTGTCAAACAACAATGATAAGTACTTTAAATCGATCGCAAATCAAAGTAACCATAAACAGATATTTCACTAAATGCATTGTAGGATTCAACCATTAGAGTCAATTTACCCTTAGAGCTCACCTCTATGTATCCAATTTTGAATTCCCGAAAAACAAATATTTAAATTGTTGCCATTTCCATTTGGGAATGGCAAATACTCTAAATAAGAATCGGTCCAATGTGAACTTTATTTTGATATTTAGATATAAATACCCTGGATTTTAATTGTGGTCCAAACTAATATAAGGACACAGGCATAGCTCTGCACAATTAATTAAGCCAATAAAGCTTTGAATGAGTAAAGTTGGATAGTTGGCTACTTTTAACGATGACTATGACAATGTTGTGAGTTCTCAAAAGTTACCATAAGCTGAATTATAATTTTTATTTAGATTTATTTATTTACTTATTTTATGTTCTCTTTTTGTATATTTATTATTACTTTTGTTTTTTCTTTTGACAACTTGTTGATTTTATAAATATGAAAACTGTGATTGTTTGTATGCGTATAAAACTAAATTAAATAATAAAAATTTTTGGTAAAGAAAATAAAAAAAAAACAAAAAGGTAAAGAAGAAGGCAAACGAGAAGAACAAGTTAATACAAAATGTATATTTGTAATTTGATATTTTGTAGCTTCTTTAATGAGCTCAATAAAAACCACTCACAGAAAAAAAATCATTTTTTCTGTGAGTGGTTTTTCTACACAAAAGCACTTTATTATAAACATAAATACATGCTTACACACACACACAAAACACACAAATGTAACACACAAATTTACATATATAAATAGAGTCAAGTGCTTTTATGACAATTTTCTTCTCATTTTTGTTTTTTTTTTTTTGTATTTTATATTTTTATTTTTTATTTTAAATTAATAAACACTTCATTGACGATGTGATGATTTAATGAACATAAAGATGAACACAGAAGCAAAATAAGCTGCAGTGTAAAATGAAGTAAGCAATAATAGAAGTAGAAGAAGAAGAAGAATTAGAGAGAGAGAGATATTAAATCAAAGCAACATCTTTTCGATAACAGATGCCTACACAACTACAAATACGAATACAAGTCAGGTAAAATCAATGTGCCGAACTTATTAGTCTCTCTCTCTCTCTAAAATGTTACAATCTAAATATAACGGTAAATTTTTCATAAATGTTATATAAGCAAGTAATTTTTATTAGCTTAAGGAGAACGTAGCACAGTGCAGCGCTTAATTTAGAAACTAATTCGTAAAACTATAAAAGCAAACAAAAAAAAGACCAACAACAACAGCAATAATAATAAAAATAGTAATAATAATAATAAAAGTCAAAAGAATAACAAAAAAGAAATCAACCAAAAATTGAAGGATAAATGAATAAAGGCGATAAAAAGTTCATAAAAAATGAACTATGAATAAAAATGTCTCCTGCACATCTCCATGGGAAACAGCAAAAGTGTTGTCATTTTAGGGCATATTCAATAATAACGCTACCACTATTGCAACACATATAAAATGCAACAGTTGATATATTTCTTTATATATCCATATGTCTTCCGTCTCTATCCAACCGTTGTTTTTTTTTTTTTTTTTGGATACTATGACCGAGTATGATCATAAAAAATGGTCGTATCGTTAAACGATACTAAATAGACTCGTAAAACAAGTTAATCTATAAAATTCTATGTGATTTTTATATATTAGCTTAAATAAGCAACGACTTCCGCCCTTTACTCTTATCTAGTAATACATACATAATATATATGCATATGTAGATGTATATAAAAGTATATAATGTTGCTACATATTTAAACACACCAGAAAAACTAAGCAGGCAAGCAGCCATTCTATGTGGCTTTTCAATCCATTTGTACTTAATAGTAATAATAATAATAATAATAATACAAACAAATTCTAATAATAATAATGATCTTAGAAATGATGATAATGATAATATAAAAAAAAAAGAAACTGGAGAAAAAAAAAATAATGAAGTAAATTTCATGCCATGCACTGACTACGCTACTAATCCTTGATGGCATTTTTATGAAGCGTAAATAAGTGTTTGCATATTTAATGGCGTCATGCCACTTGTTGATTTGCTTCTTCTTCCTTTTCCTTTTTTTTTTTGTTTTTCTCTTTTTTTGCTTAAATTAAGTATCGTAATAATAAAATAACATTTAAGTTGTAAATTTTTTGTAAATACAACTCGTCAACTCCAACCAAAAATTTCTAAAATTCCTCTCTCTTCTGAATCTTCTCTCTGTTCGCTTTTAGAAAGTAACTAAAAAAATGATATAAAATGGATGTGTTCTAAAGAAGAAAAAGAGAAGACGAGCAAAAAAAAATGTATACAAATGAAGCATAATTGAAACGTTTATTGTGCATAATATAAAACGAAGAAAAGTCATAAAAATTTTACAAGTGACATAAGTTGAATCTTAAGCGCTCACCACTCTTCAGCTTTTCATTACATATTTTCAGTATATAAATAAATTTTTACAAGTAAAATTTCAATGAATCACATGAAATAGAAATAAAATGCTAAAGGCGAGCAAAACTAATTTAATTTGCTTGATTTGGCTCACTAAGTGGGCGTAACCTTCTTTCTTTTCTTCTTTTTCTTCTTCTTCTTTTTCTTTTTCTTCTTTTTTTTCATCTTTTTTCTTTTTTTCTTCTTTTTCTTCGTATTCCTTTAATCCTTTTGTAGAAGATGTTGCCATTAAAAGTAGTACTGTATATTGTAGGCGTGGTCATATAACCGTTTTCCGTCATATCTAACATCAATAAGAATTTATGCATTTTTAATGAGATATTCCCGAACTACAAGGTTAAATAATTGTTGATTTTGATGGAGTTTTATACACGCATATACAATTTGTGGCCTTCTTGAAATGAAATATGAAACTATGTTACAAATGTTTGAATAACTTATGTATAACTCAAATTAGTGGTGTTGATAAGATAAATATTTATGTAGATAAATATATATAAAGCAATATCGTAATCGTAACATCAACAATGGACAACAATATAAAGTATACAGAAGCAGAAAAATGTAAATAAATAATTGTGACAATAACAATAAGAAGAATAATAATAAAAATAGAAGCAGCATCAGCACCATCAATATTCTCATAATATTCATAGACACATATATAACTAATAAAAGTCTATATGAAAAAATAAAAAGAAATAATCATGGATGAAATTAAGTAAAAACGAAGGAATGAGTTTTCATATTTTCTTTGGAAAAATTCCTCCACGGATTTTATCTTATCATATTTTGCATTGCATTTTATTAAATTTTTTATTGTATTAAAAATTGTAATTTTAAGTATTATTAAGAAATATATTTATCTTTATATTACACATACAAGTCAATTAAATTTATGTACGTAAAGTTAAATGGATAAAAATACACGGAGGCTACGATTTGCGCTGGAAATATTTCTCTATTAAAAAGTTATTTATGAGAGTAAAAATAATATTGAAAGTTAACAAAATTTTGCAAAATTTTACACAATTTAGCAAAATTTTTTTTTCTGAAAAAAAAATTTCTAAAGTGATCAAAATTTACATATGACCATGACTTTTAGAAGCATTGGAAATTTACAATGAATTTCATAAAGCATTAATTCATATTTTTATGTATAATTTTTTCAAAATAATTTCCTTGGGGGTATAAGCGAAAAAATACTTTATATCAATCGAAAAGATTCCATAACGATCATAAATAGGCGAGAAAGTCTATGCATATCAAATTTTATTAAAATATTTCAAAAATTATACTGCACTTGAAATAAATAGATCAGCTTAAGGAACTCAGTTTAAGGAACTAATTTTGAATCGAACGATTTTAAATCTAATTAAAAAAAAGTGATGTCGATTTTAACGATCAAACAATCATCATTTAAACTTTTTATACATTACTTCAGAACAATTAAATTCTGATTAGAATCAAATTGAAAATGAGATTATTAGGAAACAATGGATAAATAGATAAATGAAAAATTCTTGATGTAATCTAAATCAGCTCACTTTTTAGCCAAATACTAAATTGCCAAATCTATTATATTATTGATGTTTTTATAGAAAAATTATTTGATGTCCATTGAGACAAACGACAAAAACAAAACATTGAAAAATGTTGACATTGAAAAAAAGTAGCATCGATATTTTTATGAAATAATTCAAAAGTTTTTATATTTAAAGATATTTTTATTTATATAATTTTCTCATCATAATTTTAATTTATGCAAATTTTTTTTATTCTACTTTTTGATGTTTTTTTTTTCTGTGATTTCCACTTTGATCCCATTTTTATTTATAAATTTTAACATTTTTGTTGCATAAGGATTCCATAAATTTATAGAAGTGCAAGTAGACTATAAAATGATATCAAAAGCATACACACACACACACACACACACACACACACACATACACATTCAATGTTTTTATTATATTTTATATATATTTATAGAAAGTTTACCGTTATTCTGCTTGTTTTTTTTTTCTTCCGTCTACAATTTCTTTACGTCTCTAACACATTTTTTTTCCTTTTCCATTTGTTAAGTTGATTTTTTTTTAAAATGTTTTTCTTGTTGTTGTTATTATTATTATTTTTATGGTTTTCTTTTATATTTATTGTATTAAAATTATCTTTGGTTTTACTTTACCAATTCTCTCTCTCACTCTCTTTCTCTCTTTGATACTGTTTATCAACTACTTGTTGCTTTATAATAACAACAAGAAAAAAATGCAGAAGAAAGAGAGCAATAAGTATATTGGAAGGAAAGGAATAAAATAAAGTAAAATTAGAAACAAAATAAAAAAATCAAAAACAAAAAAAAAATCAAGAAAAATATCCCATATGAAGACTCTTTAGAAAACTTTTTAAACTATGCACATTTAAATATGACATATTTATTTATATAACCATATCCATATACACAAAAGTGTATGCATACCCACACACAAACATATATATATATATATATATATATATATAGATATGTAAAATAATGTAAACACATACCTAAATATATGTAGAATATGTAGAATATTCCTATTCAAAGATTATGGCTCCATTTATCGGTGTGTAAAAGCAAGCATTTCTTTTGAATAATATTAAAATATACAAGAAAGTGGAGAACTAGAGCAAATTTTTACACACATATCAAAATAATGGATATCAAATAAAATAATAAAACTTATCTATTTGTTTTTTTTTTCTTCTTCATTCTCCTTCTTAGTTTACTATAAAGCCCAAGCTCAATCTAATCGTTTAATTTTTTTATTTATATGCTTATATGTTTACATATAGGTCAATAAATCTATAGCCTTAAAAACTTGTTGATCGATCCACATATTTTTGAGATGAAACCCTTTATACCGCTAATAAATGTCCCGGACACATTGATTTAAGCAGTTTCAGTTTCTTAGCTTTCTTAATAAAGATGACCAAAGAGTTAGTGGCATGATAAATTTTAGGGCAGCCTTATGCCATGAAAATAAATAATTGCTGATTAACATACTAAACTTAAAACCGATAAGGCTGACTCTAATTTGTCAAATTACATTGTGTACGTCAAAATTTTTTAAATTACTTTGCGAAGACTATAAAAAAAATTATACAAAATAGTTGTGAAAGTTTATATTTTAAAAATCTGAAATCTGAGTTAGTTGAACTCAAGTAGTAGCGCTTTCGCTTTCGAAATTCATATAGCATTTACTTACAGTAGAGCAATAACCATACTTCACCAACAATTTAGAATGCTGTTTGATTTGATCCAAAGAACATAGAAAAAATAAATTCCTCTGGGTATTATCATTGAAAATATGTATCCAGACCCAAACAAACATGAATCCAAAACATGATTAGTTGAATTCTCAATTTTCATTTTTTTTTTTTCAATTTTCCAATAAATAGAAACCATAGCGTATGAACTTTTATATACAAGACTCTTAAAACAAAGAAATAGGACTTGTAGATCAACGTAGGAGATAAAAAATATTAATTTGGCAATTAATTTGCAAACTTTTTCATTTTTATTAGATACGCCCTAAATTGGAAGCCAAAAACTTTTTGATTACTACATTAACATCAAAATACTTCCAACAGGAAACGAGAATTAAAAATTATTGTATTCCCCCATCTATTAAAAATGTTCAAAGTTATGTCTCATCAAATTTCTTTCGCTCTTTTCTAAATTCCAATACAAAAAATGGGAAGCAGATCAACTTATAAGTATGAGACTCATAATTTTGTGACAAGTAATACCGGTCTTTGTAAATCTGTTTGACAACTTTTTTTTTTTTTTGGTTTGCTTCTTTTTTTTTTCAGAGAATACATATTGTCCAATTATTACGATTACTAAATTTTATTTGTGATTAATGGTCTAGAGTTTACCCAACAGCGTGACCCATCAGTGTGACCCAACAGAGAAAAAAACTAGAATATTTATGAGAAGAAGTAAAAAATTTAAAAATTTAAAATTTTAGAAACCCATTGAAGAATTAAAAGTATATTCGCTTTGTTGTTATTGTTCTTAGTTAACTTTAAAAAATGGATAAAGGGTTGAAAAGAAAAAATTCCAAAAATAAATGATTTAACGGTATTATCGGCTAGAAATCGACTAGAAAAACTAGTGGCCGTTATACGCTGCGTTATTTTGTGCGCCGTCATTTATTTTAATGAATAGAACTGCAAACAACAATAACAACAGTTAGTAACGGTAAACAATAAAAATTAAAACAAACAAAGCGCCATAAATACAGTTATGTGTCTGTGATAGATGTTAAATTAGTAAATTGAAAGAAAAAATGGTAGAATAAAAATAAAGTTAGAACAACAACAAAACAACAACAACAACAACAACAACAAATATTATTGAATTTCGTTGACATAACAACGGAACAAACGCTGACACAACAATTTTCATGTTAATTTTAAAACTGGATAATAAAAAGAAGGAAAATAAACACAACAACAAAATGGATAAAAAAAAGAAACAAATAGAAAAGCTGTAAATCATTTATACAAAAATCACTAAAATTAATGAAAATTTGAAATTTATTTCTGCTACAAGAAATTAAAAGAATTTTCAAGTAAAAGGAGTTTTTTCAATGGAAAAGTGTGTCGAAAGAACAAACATCTAAAAGATTATAATTGCAATCGCTTAATTGTTGTTTAGAAAATTTTACTAAATTTTAAGCCATAAGAATGTATGTATATTGACGGTTGTTCAATAAGTTTCCGGAAAGAAATTGATTTTTTTTTGTTTTCAACCACTATATTTTCTGCCAACAATTCTGACAACATTTCTGAAAACATTTCCGATAACTTTTACGCTAATTTTTCCGCCAATTGTGCCGGTAAATTTTCCGAAAAATTTTCCGCTAATGTTTCCGCTAATTTTTCCGTCAATTTTGCCGATAAATTTTCTGATAACTTTTACGCTAATTTTTCGGCCAACTTTCCCGGTAAATTTTCCGTTAAACTTTCCGATAAGATTTCCCTTGACTTTTCTGAAAATCTTTTGTTTTCATTTTTCATATTTGTCGTACACCCACAATATTGGAAAGAAGATTTAGATTTAGAATATAAAAAGTAGGTTTTTACGGAGAAACTTTTCTAAAAGGAAAAGAAAGTAAAACATAGAATCGTTTATGCATCGATTTTTTCAAGTTTTTTTTTTATGGCATATAATCTATTTTTAATAATGTGACCTTTAACTTTTGCATACATTTTATTTGTAGAAATTTTTCACAATAATTATAAAAAAAAAATAAATATTCCAAATTATTTGTGTAAAATATCAAATGCAGAATAAATAAAGTAAAACAAAAAAAAAAAAAAATGTACAATGATAAATCTTGTGTATCCCAACTTGGAATGTGGACTGTACATAAATTTAATAAGGGTTTATTTTATACTAACAATTACTGAATATGAAAGATCAACATAAATAACAACAATAAAAACAAGAAACGGTTGGTGGCACAAACATAATTTTATGTAAATTACAAATAAAGGAAAAAAAGCATAAATGGAATTTATTGAGACGATTGGTAGCACTTTTTTAAATACCCTATAAAATTTTCATATTTGATGCTTTACGATGACTTAAAGTGGATTCTTAAAAATGATTTTCATTTGAATGGCATGACAAAAAAAAAAAACTCCATCTTAAGATTAGCAGAGTCTTAGATGACAGATGAGCTGAACTCAAGGCAATGGAAAAATTCTTTAACTGAATGACTTTACTAAAGGGACTCAAAATAAAGAAAAATAACATTTCAAAGGCGATTTTTATGAAGATGTTTTAAGAGGAGTCAAATACTTTCAAAATTTCTAGATACTACGGCCTGCCAGATAAGCCAAGAGAGCGCAAACAAAGATCAAAGACAATTGACAAAAATAATGATGGACCAATTCATTTAAAATTTTTCCGGCAGTTACATATTTATAAATAAATTTAATATGCGAATTTTTTTATAAGAGAAGAGCATTATCCTTTTTTATTGGTATATTTAATTTGCATGTAAAATTATGAAAAATAATGAACGCTCTTAAAAGAGTTAAAGCAGATGCACATATCATTTAATAAAAAGCCGATTTCGGACACATGTCAAATGGTAAGCTGAACTTCTTATCAATCAAAAACAAAAATTTTCAACTTTTTATGAACATACTTATGCAACAAATTTTATCTATAGAAAACAAGGATTCTAAAAAAGAAATGTGTAAGAAAACAAATCATTTATATGAATATATAAATAATCTATTTGCTTTCTTTCAACAATTCCAACAATTCCAACAATTCCAACAATTCCATTCAGCCATTCCATCCTTAGATGATTGTATATCAATCAGAAAGGTGTAGGCAGCAGCTGTTAATAATTTACACTCCAAAAAAAAAAAAAAAACAAAACTAAAGCGAAAAGAAAAAAAAAAGAATGAGAGAAACAAAAAAAAAAACGAATTCTCCCCCATTTTATTTTATGTAAATTACAATTTAATAAAAATGTTACACAAACTGATTATCCTGTTTGTGTTTTTTTTTACACCTCAATGTTCAAGATCAAGATTTATACATCATTTTCTTTTTTTTTCAATTGTTTAACATTTCATTTCTAACATCTTATAAATTTTTATTACCAATTTTTTTTTTTTACACACACCTATTAAGTCAATTAAACATATTCAAAAAAAAAAAAAAACAGAAAAAAAAACAAAGTGAAGTGTCATAGCAAGACAAAGGAAATGTGTAATATCAGTTAAAAAAAAAGTTGAAATAAGCGTGAAGAAAAGGTACATTTTTGTGGGACATTCATGTCCTACATTAATCATGAAATTAAATGAATTTAAAATATTTTACTAATTGACTTTGAATTACTTTTGGAATCATTATTAAAAGCCATTCACTTTAAAATTACTTCAGAGAGTGTAAATCGTTTATAATTGTTTTATTTAGGAAATTTTTAAGATGAAATCATGGCTTGGATTTGACTGGCTTCTCATATAATTTACAAATTCAAAAGAAATAATAAAAATGAGCAAAGCAATTTCAAATTGATAGCAAAATTAAGTAAGAAGGAGCCATAATTTGGTTATGCATCATCCACAGACATCATACTGATATTTTTGAGGCTTAATGTTTTATTCATTACAAAAATCATAAATATGGCGATAGAATGAAAAAATTTGGGAATTTAAGCCACTTAGTGTACTTTTTAAGTTGTTGGTACCATAAAAAGCAAGCATTATAAAAATTTTTGCTTTAAGAAAAGAAACATTTTCAGTGAGAGCTTACTTTGATCGCTTTGAATCATTTTCAATATAAATCTGGGCTTAAGAAATTCTGGCATGTTTTGTCAATAACTGAAGTTTTACTTTTTTTTTTTTAGAAAGCTGAACAATTTGCCTAACTCAAAATTCTTAAGTTTTTATGATTTAAATGAAGTTTCACATTTTCAAAAAAAAAACTACATTTTTCTTTTTCCTTTCAATTTTGTTAAAACTAAAAAAAAAAAAAAAAACAGGAAAAAAGAAACCAAGAAAAAAAATCTGTTCATATTTAAATTGTAACATGTGACATGAGACAAATTTTACAGCAAGATCTATAATAAATTACTTATAGAAAAATATCTTCCACAAATATATAAAAAACTTTGATTTTTTTTCTAATAAATGTATTTACTTAAATTTTATTAAAAAATATTGCAATAATTTTTCATGTCTTCTTTTTACATTTACATTTTTTTTTTTTTTATTATCTTACGTTATTACATTTGAATGTACATTTGAGGTGAATAAAACAAATTTTGAAGTTCTCGTAATTAATTAGTGATTAAATAAATGAATAGTTTTCTTTTACAACAATTAAAGAAGATAGAAAAAAATAAAAAAAAAAAAGATACGCTTTAGATAAACCCGCATTTATTATTCAACTGAATTGTTGCATCATATACTATGAATCCTTAAAAAAGGATATACATATACATATATATATATATATATATATATAGATATATCCTTAAATTGATAAAGGACATTCATTTATTTATGCAGAAACTATTCAAAAGAGCTTCATACATTTTTATTTATTTCACTTCCTCCACCCTTCTGCCTTTTTTTTCTTGTTTTGTATTTTGTATGGGTATTTGTGTGTGCTTGTGAGTCTGTATATCCTTTAATAAACAGTGAATATGAAATTGTGCATTTGATTATATTTTATATATGAAAATTTCATATATCGTTCATTTATATAAAAGTACTGCCCATTATATGAATACATACAACACACGCATACATACATACATACATACATACATACATACATACATATTACATGAAAAATATTTTATATTATGTGTTAGAATATAAATAAAAAGTTTTTTTATAAAGAATTTATTGTAATGCAGCCAAGTTGAATTTTAAGAATTAAAATATGTATTTATTATATATATATATATATATGTGTGTGTGTGTGTAAATGTATATGTATATATATGCTCCTTTATTTAACGCCACTTCTTCTAACCTACCTGAAAGGATTTGAAATTATCTTATGTTAAGTTTTATGTTAAATGATTTTATACTTAACTGCTATTTCATTTGTTTAAATAAATGTCTGTCTGTTTATGTAATACTTGATTCATTGAAATTTTTTAATCATTTTAAAAGATAACAATTTTGAGCCCTTTAAAATTTTCAATTAAAACTTTCAATTTTATTGGCATTGAAAATGAAATGAAATTGAACAATTCTTACTCTCAGTTTCTCTATAAAGGATCCATTCTGAAGATACTTGACTTGATACTTGACTTGATAAATTATAGTTTAGAATTCCAAAGTCCCTTTTGCTTCACATCACTAACTTTTGATTTATTTCTATTTTAAGGCTTTGTTTTTTTTTTTTTTTTTTTTTTTTTTTTTTTTTTTTGGTGGCAGAGTATTAAAAAATCGGCCTCCAGCTTTAATAAAATTTTCACTTATTATGAACTAAAAGTGCATTGAAAATTTCTAATCAGTTGCAAAATGCCTTAAGGAAATTTTCTAATAATATCAAATTATAATTCATATAAAAATTCATACGTTTCTAAATATTATCATCAGTATCATTATCAACATTATGATGATTATTATTATGCTCATAATTATGATTGAAAGCTTCTTAATTTTAACGCTAAAGAATTTCATTTGTTTTTCATTTGTACCATGATAGATTTTTCTCCAGAAATACAAAAGTTTTTCCATAAACTGAAACATATTATAATTAGACCATGCAAGATTTGGACCATAAGGAGAAGGCATTAAAAATAAATAGATTAATTTTTTTTCTATTTAAAAATGATTCAATTTAAAAGCTTTCCATTTTATAGCACTTCAATCACAATCAATTAAATAAATTAATTTTCATTAATTACTTAAATTTAAATATCAAAGATTTTATGCGTAGCTCTTACATTTCCTCTAAATAATTCTATAATGGCAAATGGATTGTTAATAGCTACGCTAAGTCCCTATTTAAAGTTAAAATTTTTTTTTTGTTAGAGAAATTTGGCAATCGGTCAAATGTCATCAAACAAAATGTTATCTAAAATATTAACTTTTAAGTATAAGTGATCCAGTGTTGCCAGATTTTGTGGATATTAATATCATCATGCATGGAAAAATCGCCAACAAAAAAAAAAAATAAGTTTTATCTACTATAAAAATTTCTGAGAGATATTTGATATGAAAAGTTCTTAGTGTTAATTGTTTTAAGATTTTGAACTCTTTGAACTCATACATTGAACTCATTTAATTAATTGTATATATATACAATGTATATATATATATATAAATATATATATATATTATAGCAAAACATTGAGCCTAGAAAATTTACTGCAATAACAACAAGTCCAAAACCAGTTACACTTCAATTTTCTTTAATGTCATGCACTGTTTTCTTAATGCACGTGAAGAAAGATATATTCAGTCTGCTATATATTATTGTTGTTTTTATTGTTGTTGTTATATATGCAATATCTTAAAATGCAATATTTACACAAACATTCACAAATAAACCAAAATTATATACACATTTAAAATAAAGTAATTATATTTATTTTATGAGTTAGGTATGTTTTTCATTAAAACAAAGAAAACTTTCTCAATATCACAATGGACCTTTTAATGCATGTCTGTGAGTGTGTGTGTGTGTGTGTGTGTGTGTGTGTGTGTGTGTGTGTATTGTTAAATTAGAATATTACAAAATCTCTTATGCATGAATTGTGTTTGTGTTTTATGTGTTTATTGCATAAACGACCACTTCATTATCATCATTATGATCATCATCATTTGCATTATCATTATCATTAGAAATTTTTTTTTTGTTATGTAAAATGATAAAGAATATTCGTTTTTATCATTAATTTAGATAAAGTCTCTTCTTATTAAATAATCAATTTCTTACTTTAATTTATTTGAAAAGCAAAAAAAAAGCAAAAAAAAAAAAATGTACAAGAAATAATGATTTGAAAATTTTTAAAGATTTTAAAGAATTTTAATTCGATCAGAATTAGAACAACCTGGATCCTTAATTGGAAATTATCAAATTTATAATGTAATTTTTACTGCTCATGCATTTAGTATAATTTTTTTTTTTTTATAATTATGGTTGGATTTGAAAATTTACTAGTACCTCTAATACCAGAAGTCCCAGATTTTGATTACTTCAGCCTGCTTTAACTTTACTAATCATAAGTACTACGAATTCTTATTTGAAATAATTAAAGAATAATTTTTCATACTTTTTCGCTCGAAAGTATAATTCCACAAAATTTTGATAATAATTTTGTAAACAAAAAATCTAGATGTTATAGATAAATTTTTCTATTAAACTATTTACAAAATCAAAGATTATATTAAATGGTGACCTTTATCAATCTTGATCAACATCGACATTTGAATCAATTTAGATAAGATTATGGGAATGACAAAAATCACAATAGCATTTTTAAAATTTGAGCCTGGCATTAAAAATCACTTTCAGAGAGCAGAGTCAAGAGAAACCAAGAGATCTATAGAACAAGATTTGAAATGATTCTTGAATTTTTCATAATAAATTAAAATTAAACATATCATTGACAATTAGCAGCTGATTCATATTTTGATAGCATAATCCTCAGAAGACATACAAAAATTGGACAAACTCATCAGATGAAGCTCATTATCTAGATCGTGTGCATAGTTTTAATATCAGAAAAGAAATAGTAAGCTAAAAAACTATCAAAATTTTTTATTGTGGTCCGCTTATTTTATCACTTTTTTTTCTTCAATACTACCATATTTTTTTTCTTCAATACTTCCAATGCATTAAAACATTATTAACCTTAACTTTTCTATGGAGTTTTGTTTTAAATATTTTTATTCGAATGATAATGTCGAAAGGACCTTAAATAGTGCCATAAGATTTAAAAGTGTTATTGAGCAATAAAGGTTTATGAGTTCATATGGGCGTATTGCCTTCAATCAAAATCTTAAATGACTTTATCTTTTTTTTTTATAAGTTGACTCTTCATAAAAAATAAAACATATTTTTTACAGTCATAACATCCGCTTTTCACCTGTGACCGGATTTAATTTTTATATATATTTTTTTTGGTTACTTTTATTGTTGTTATTTTCTTGTTATTATTGACTTAACATTTATTAATTGTTAATGTAAACCATAAAGTTAGAAGATGAAAAAATTGAAAGGAAGCATAAAACAAAAAAAAAAATTAAGCAAAGAAGAAATAAGCGAAAATATCGCATTTCACAAAACTAAACAAAAACAAACTCAAAGAAAAGTAAAAAAAAAAAAAAAAGGAAAAGAAAAAGAAAAGGAAAATGCATTCATGTAATGCATACAAAAAAAAAAAAACACAGTACGATCAAGATGTCTTCTTTGTCGCCCCTTAAGGTAAGAAGGGAAGAAATAATTAACTTGAAATTGATGAAACTTTTATTTCACCAATCGATTTGAAAACATTTCCTGAATCGATTTCAACTTGTCCACTTTCTCTTACTCTCTGGATTTTTATCTGTTTTATATCCAAGGATTTTTGTAAACAAAATAGAAAGCCTTAAAGTCTCTTAATCATTGTTCTGATGGAACCATTCTATGCGACCACTTTTTCTTGTATAAGATCTAATTAAAAAAAAAAAATTCATTATAAGGCAAAAAAAATTGTGCTTTCGCCAAACTAAAATTTTTATAGAAATATTGAAACCGTTCGGTAATTCATTATTGGGAAATTTTTAACTTTTCATATAAAGAAAAAATTTCATTTGTTCGAAAAATTATTATAATTTAGTTGCACCAAAGAAACGACCTGTAGAGTACTTAGTACTTAGTAATCCTTGTGTATCCATCATTTTATGTTATTTGTCATTTAACATTTTATTTGCCTTTGCATCAAGACATTTTATACAAAGAAACTGTGTAGGAACGATGCAAGGAGTTTATAAGGTATATAAGCATAAAAATTTGTAATTTTAATGTAGCATAGAATAAAAATAATAAAATTCAGGAGAGGATAAAGAAATGATTCTTCTATAAAAACATAATTCTTACAAAAAAAAAAAAAAAAAAAAAGCACAAAAATTTCTTTCCATCTGGTTGAGTCTACTAAAACCGCATTAAGGCTACAATGAAGAAGTATATGACATAAAAAACCATATGACATACATAAATTATTGTTGTTGTTGTTGCTATTGACTAACTCTACTATTCTCATTCTTACAATATCGCCATGTTAACTCCTTCAATTGCAGGAAGATCCTTAAATGCAAAAATGTTATGGCAATGAGAATAGAACTTTCTTTATGTTACGTCAATTTTTTTATAAGTTCGTAAGAAATCTGAAAGTCCATTTCTCTAGTTCGGCTTGTATATTACTCCACATTACTTTAGTTAAGGCGTTCTTTAATTGAAGTGATAGTAAAACATTGGAATCATTCTCTAAATTCCAACTGAACATTAGACATGTTCCTACAACTCCAAAAGAGTATTAGATCTTTCCTTTACTCTTCTTTACTCTTATGGAACATTTGCATCTGTTCGATTAGTCCAATATTATAGCGTGCCTGTTACTTCCCTATTAATTGAACCGAGCCTTTCATTCCAATCAAACATAGATTTTAGTGCAACAACACTGGACTCTCTTTTTTTTTCTTTTTGCTAAATCTCTTTTTTTAGCTCTAGTTAAACCTCACAAGAATTTTTAAAGTTTTAGTTGAACTCGCAACTAGTCAAATATTGAACCTGCTTTACTTGATTCTACTTTTATCTTAAATTCGTTTTTAGAAGTTCTACTTCAACATTAAAATCGTTTCTTTAATTCTAGTTTTTTGTTTCTATCTGGCTTAGATCGAATTTATCAGTTCCATCTAAGCCAATCATTCCAGTTAAAAATTAGCCTAATTCATTAGTTCCAGTTTCTTTAACTCTAATCCAACCTGAAACATATTTATTCTCTTCTGTCTGTTTCCTGAATTCTAGTCAAACATTAGATTTTATTTCTTTAGCTCTGGAGTTCTCACATTTTGACATATTGATATGGAAATTTTATATGAAAACGATGTTTTTGGCGAATACTCTGCATTTCTTACAAAACCGAGATTTGTGCATTTATAAATTTCACTGATTTTGTCATTTAAGATTTTTGTTGTTATTGTTAATGTTCAATGCTTTAGTTTAAATTCTTTGCCTTTTTATTTATTTCGTTTTTTTTTCTTTTTTTTTTTTTTTTGGTTTTGCGAGATGCCACTTTACATATTGAGCCTTGTTAACGTCTACACTTCTTTTTTAAGCGATAACAACAACAACAACAACAACAACAACAGTTTCTTATCCTTTGCTCACGGTGGCCTTTTCCTTTCTGTTCTTTCTTCATTTGTCTTCTTCTTTTTTAAGTTTTGTTACACTCATGAAATCTCTCTCTGGTTATTTACTACACGGCCAAAGGAACCACATTGCAAATAAAAAAAATTACAAAATGAAACCCCAAAAAGGAAGAAGAAAGACAAAATGAAGTAAAAAACCGAACTACAACTTCATATGGGACCGTTTAAAATTTCCATACTTCATATGCATATTTTTCCATACATAAAAATAAAAATTGCACACATGTCATTGCCATAATGTTTAGTTGAGATTGTGGTGTATTGTGTTGTATTGTGTTGTGTGGTGTTGTGTGGTGTTGTGTGTACCATGGACAGTAGCACTATCAGCAGCAGCATCAGCAACAAGGTTTTACGTTCAGTTTTTTTTTTTTTTTTTTTTAACATAAACAACAAAAAATTATTGCCAACTATATATTTTTTAAACTCACCAACCAGAGATTGGAGGTATATTCATTTTGCCATTATGTTTGTAACATTCAAAAGGAAGCTTCAAAGGTAGGCCCTAGAAAATATTTTTTCAATCAACATCATATTCTGAGTCGTCTAAGACATGTCTGATCATCCTTTAGTCCGGTTCCAATCTTCTGATCGTATAAACTGACATACCGAGCTTAAATTTGGCAAGTTTTTATAAAAAATGGTTAAAATTGGTCCAACACTGTCCAACATAAATTTAGAACAACACGGCTTTTTTAAGTAAACTTTGGCAATTTTATGCTCATTATTTAAAACCCGTAAAATATAGAAAGCTGAAATTTTTTACAAATAAAGAAGCTGTTAATCTAAAACGTCCATTCAAAAATCATACAAATCGGGTACATGAAATTTTAAAATACCAAACTTTTGTTTACGTTTTTAATTTGCTACCAAAAAAATTTGACTCAAGTTTTGAATCGTAATATCAAGTAATGTTTGGATGGTGGGTATCCAAGATTTTATCACAGCCAAATATAACTTTCTTACTTACTATTATTGTTGTTGTTATTTTGCCACTTATTTAATTTTCCGTTTTTTTTTTTTCCATTTCACGTTTATGGTTAAGATTTCGCTTCTAGTTATTTGTACTTAAATTGCTGCTGGTACTGCTGCTGGTACTGTTGCTGTTCCTGTTGCCATTGTTGTAGTCAATTCGGTTTTCTACTTTTTCCGTTTTTTTTTTTTTTTATTTTTTTGCTTATCCTTTGTTGCTGTTTCTTTTCACTTTTCTTTTAAATACCACCAGCAATCACTACAACAATTTGTATGGATTGCATGGTGCACACAGTGCAGCTTCAATTTCAATTTGATGGGCATGCACACATACATGAATGGACAGATATGCATATTGTAATGTTTGTAATGCAAAAAAAAAAAAATGCAGAATAAAAGAAGCTGATGGTGATGGTGATGCTGATGCTCTAAATTTTTTTGGCATCATATGGCGCCAGCTAATTTTCGCGTCTACAGTGAAAATGGCATAGCATTTAAAGGCAAATAAATGGAGTGGAAAATGAAAATGAAAATGGAAATAAAAATTAAAACAAAAAAAAAAAAAAAAATCAACGGAAACACTAAATAGGCGAAAATGAAAACTAAACGCATGGCCATGAATTATTTGACTTAAATTGTTGCTTTAGAAGTTTCCTATATTTCCATTTTGTTCTATTCCATTCTATTCTATTCTATTTGACTTGTTTTGGACTTGTTTTGGATGTGTTGTTTTGGCCTAACGCTTTACAATCCCATTAACCGCATAAATTTGATTGATGCAGTTGCAATTTTTCTTTTCTGATTTTTCATTTTCACATCTTTTTTTTTATCTCCTTTTTGATTTAACCACTTAATTTTAGTTTCCGCCTGTCACCTTCTTGCCACTTTTTTAATAGAATGACTGCAATGAATGGAGACAAAATATGTGAATGCATACGTGCAAGGACATAAACGTTTAATCAATTGAGTTAACAGTGTTTATGGAGCTAAATTGCTAAAATGCCAAACAATAATAATAAAACAAAAGCGGGAAAAGCAAAGAAATAAATAGCAACGTATGAAAATGGATGATCATAAAATTGGACATATGAAATAAATTCAAATAAAAACGAAAATAAGTTACACATTTAGGTTTAGTCGATTTTTTTAAATTATCACTCATTTATCACTTATCTTCTTTTACTAAATAATATCCTTGTCTTATATTTAAGATATTTTTTAATATTTTATGGTATTAATTAATAAGTAAGATATAAATTTGATCAATAAAATAGGTTTAAATTCTAGTACACTAAAAGTTTTCGTAGAATTGAGGGAATCTAACATTTAACAAACCCAATCGCTTGTCAAAACCAATGGCCACAAGAGCAAAAAAACACCTCAAGGATCATTTTGTTCTTTGCCATGCCCTATTATATGAAATATACATGTGAACTCTATGAAAAGTTATTGTTAGTTTATGGGATGAACAGGCAGGTTGATTGTACAAGATTTTTGGCAAATTTTGGATACGCGAAATAGGACAAAGTAAAAAGGATAACAAATAGAAAATTAGCTCCAAATAGACCTCACTTGTTATTCAAATTTGATAAAAATACTTTATAGGCATCAAGGCATATATTTTAGGCAACTATGAGTCCAATGAGTCCAATGAGTCCAATGAGTCCAATGTAAAATAATTTCATTTTACATTGCAAAAAGTTGGCATTTTATAATAGAAATTTTGTTTTAAAAAATTAGATCTATAAAGAAATTTTTATTTTAAAATTTCACTTTTGGCAAATTTATCGACAAACTGAACAAACTGCTGTAACTTTGGATCTTGCAATTCGACCAATAAAAAACCCAACAAAAAAATCAAATAAATTGCATTGATGGACACTTCTTAGTTATTGTTGTTGTTGTTGTTAATGTTGTTATTATTGTTGCTTAGCTGTTTTATTGATACAGGCGTTACAAGTGAAGGCGATACAAGGTCATTTTAATAGACTGCTCTAATAACAAACACACAAACGTTCAGATAAAGATGCAAAAATCAAGGTACATAAAAATAACAGTCACGGCATTTGTCAGAGTCAGTGAGATTACAACGTTCTAAAATAATAATTAATAATGATAACGCATTCTTGAACTTTGCTTTTTATATCCTACGTTTTGATGATTGTGGGTATATTAATTCTGTCATAAAGAAAGCATCGGAAAGCCCAGAAATTATATTAATTCTTAATTATTCTCAAAGTATGCCTGTTTATGGTTAACATTCTTCTGGTCATCAAAAAAAAAAAAAAAATATCAACTTTAAAATTGACAGAAGCATGGAAAGTTTATGTATATTGATTGGAAGTGAAACTGGATCAAATCGATCAAAGATTATGCTCACAATTTTTCTTTTATTAGAAAAATTAGAAAAATAAAACAGATAAGAATTTCATGAAATTATAAAACTTTAAATTATCTATTTAAATAATAAATAAACAAAATAGAATGTCTACATGGTGGTTTTCCAAGAATTGACTCCAGCCAACTAGAATTTTTTTCCCTTTTTGTTTTTTTTTTTTTTTTATTTATTTACTTTTTACCTAAAAATAAAATTAAGAAAATTGTTTAGCACAATTGAAAATTTTTAGTTTTATTTTTTATGCCCTTTTCTTTAATTATCAAATTTCATATAATTTCAAGTTATTCTTTAAGTTTAACATTTATCATAAATTATTTTCAATAACACTTTCATTTTATTTCTTAATGTATTTGCTTTAAATAAAAATCACTTATTATTGAAATGAATGAATAAATGAATGAATGAACTTTTATAATTGTTAAATAATTATGAATATGCTTACAACAATAACACAATTATTAATTCAATTAAACATTAAAAATTTCTTATTTAAATAAACACAACCAAACAACCAAAAATTCTAAACATTTATTTATCTATTTTATTTGCTTTTATTTTTCTTTTTTTTTTTTTTTTCTTGATGTTTCTGCTAAACATCATTTATTATTGTATAATAATTTAAAGTAAATCATTATTATTTTTATAAATAATTATATGTGTTTATAGAGCCTATTTATTATGTATATGTTACCTTGACCTTGATAAAAATATATAGAGATAATAAATATTAATATAACAAGCCCACACCCACCCATGTATATATATATATATATATATATATATATATATATATATGCCTAGATATATAAATATCTAGAGCAAACAAAACATTCATAGAAGGAAATAGTCAAAATATCTAAATCAGTGTATAAGTAGTAGTTAGCAAACCTAATTATAACTAAATTACGCCTAATAATATGCTTTAAGCATATAAAGAAATTTAATGCATAATGCTCAATGCAAACATATCAGTCAATAAATTATTATTTAATATAAAATGCTTCTTCTTCATATAACAAATTGTTGGCCTCTTAATATAAATTGAAATTTTTTAATATTCAAAAGGTAAATGTTAAAAATTATATTTAAATAAAAACAAAAAAAAAAAAATTAACAATTTTTTTTAAAAAATTTTCCTTGAAATAATGATTGCCTCCCGGCCACAAACAGCAAAAAAATATTCTTTAAAATTATTTCAAATTTTAAGAATTTAGCAAAGATTTTTAAGAATATTGCATCTTATTGTAAGAAAAGTTACAAAGTTAACTGAAGCGTGTTAGGCCTAAATGGATTTGCCTGAAGCTGAAATTTTGCATATTTTGAAATGTGACATAATATTTTTATTTTATCTTAAAATTCTTCATCTAAAATTGATTAAGTATTAAATTGATTAAGTACAGTTATCACAAATTAAGAGACCATAACTTTTTGACCTATGTGTTATATTATATTATACATATTTCTTTATGCATCTATAGACCATAAATAGGATAATGTTATGTATTATATAAATGTTTATATATTATGTAGATATACATAATTTATATGTTGAAATGGAAATTAATTTAAACTTAATCATATCATCACATTACTTAGAAATTATAATGAGCCATTTGGTTTGGTTATAACACAAACATATACTTCAAATTATTTACATGTATCTATATAAATATATAAAATTTAAAGGTTGTATCTACTTGACAACAATACAACAATAATAAAAAATGTGCCTAATTATTGTTTAGTCATTAAGTCAAATGAACACTAAACAATTAACTGTGACATGAAAATGAAATTTTAAATTGCAAAAAAATTTCATTTCGGTTTTAAAATAAAAATTTAATTTAATGCTTAATTGTCTTTATAATTATTTTAATAAGAAATTTTATTAATTTAATTTTACATTTAATAAATAATTATTTTTAAAGATTTTTTTTAAGAAATTTTCCCATACAATTAATAGTAAAAAAAATTTCATTTTTATTATTTTTCAATTTAGCATAAATTTTTTAACATAAACAATCTAAAATCAGATTAATTGTAACAATGTTCCATATTAAATTTCAGGCATAAAGTTGACAATTACTAATTAATATCGGTCAAAAAGTTTGTAATATAATTAATAAAAAACAGAGGCAAGATATACTTTCTTAAAACTTTTTGATCTATAACTTACGAAAGTCTAATCATTCCCTTTTTTTGTCAGAAATCTGAAATTATCTATTCAAAAAAAATTTTACCTTCAGCGTTGTACTCGCCTTTGTGTGGTGTTTGCCAATTACCATATATATCATACCTTTGCCCTACTTGTACCAATTCGAGAACTTGTCTTACAGTGTTATATAGAAATAAATTCTAAAACAATTTTGAAAAATTTTATGTAAATTAATAAAGTCCACAACATAACGCATTTATTAGATAACCATAATTTTATATTTCCGATTCAACTTAACATGGAATTATACTTAAATTATATGAAAATCAGTTCAGCCAATATATTAATGAAATTTTTGATATCCACCATGAGATGTTAAACTTTGTATTTTAATTATTTCTTGGGATATACAAAACTTTTCTTGACGATGCCAAAGATTTATATATTTTATGATTTTTTTTTTTTTTTAGAAAAAATTCTGTACGTCCAGTACGTAGTACAGTGATCCATTTTTCTACATTGATCTCTATCAAATTTCATCAAAAATATTTACTTTCAAGAATTTAAATATTATGTCAAGAGTTTCCACTTTCTTTAATTAATTTGAAGTTTTCATTTGAATTAACTTGAAGTGATTTTTATAAAAAAAAAAAAAAAAGAAGAAAAATGTGTAAGATTTTTAAATGTCTCTTTGTGAAAGCAATCTGCCTTGAGGGCTTAATTCGAGAAATGTTCATGCTTAAGAGAACTCCTTGCAAATTTAGGAAATTTAAGAAAATTGAACCAGTCTTAGACCAGCACATAATTGCGATTATTATAATAGGAGACAGTAATGTACCTTACGCATCCAATCATGAATTCAGTTACAAATCCAGTCACAAATCCAGTCACGAATCCAATCTCTTTAAGTAATAATTTAGGCAAAAAATAGATAAATATTACAAAATTTAAACTTTAGCCGGATTTTATAATTAAATGTCCATGCTACAATATAATAATTCTATTCGAATTTTAGTGTTTAAAGTTCCGTGTCCATAACCATATTTAATCATCTTTATTTAGGAATATCATGTGTCAACAAAAAGATTATTTTACATAAATTTTCTTAAATTATAATCCTTTATTAAAATGATGATGGCACGAAATTTTATTAAATTTTTAATCACAAGATATACATACACACACACACACACACACGATTACTTTTTTGTAAAATTTACAACGTAACAGAATTTTAAGATGGAATAATTTTATACATACGCCCGTAATTATTTTACAGATATATAAAGGAAATTCATTGTATGTAAAGAAAGGAAATCGTATATTTTGAAAAATGTACAAACATATATTTTATATATACATTAGATTTAAAATATTATACATAACAATATATATGTAAATTTTTATTTTGTTACACCCTACATTAATTTGTCGTAGTGCCGGGTGTAATGAATTCATGCGGGCATTTGTCAAAAGCGATTAAGCGATTAAGGCCGACTTAATCATTATTATACCGATAGACCTTGAAACACTTGCTGAATCGATTTAGACATATCAGCCCATACGCTCATCGAACCATATGTCTATTATTTGTCTAAGATCATGATAAATCGATCATGTTGAAACCAAAAAAAATTATCACAAATAATTTTGAATAAAGTTCTATGGCCCATCTAAGAACTTAAATTTAAAAATGTCAATGTATGAAAAGAAAATCTCCAGTTTTATATAATTTTTTTATAATTTTATATAATTTTACTTCCTTAGAATTATTTCGCATAGGACAGCAAGGTTCGTTTTTTTTTTGAAACCCCCTCCCATATAAAAAAAAAACTTCTCAAATCCAAAAAAAAAAAAAAAAATCAATAATTTTTCACTTGATTTCATTTTCTTAACATTTATAAGCATATTACATGTAGGATATTTTGTAGGATATTTGCGAGCCACTATAAATCATTTTATAATTATTTTATTAAGGAGTTTCTTTGATATTATATAAATATATTTTCATTTATGAATAACTGAATAGACAATATTTAGTGTGACGTTGACCAATTTCATATACAGAAAGTTGCATCCTCATCTTTTACTTTACTCTGCTTCTTCTTCATCTGCCTTTTTCTGTTTCTTCTGCTTCTACGTCTTTTTCTTCTGCTTCTTCTTCTTTTATAATTCTGCTTACTCTTTTGCTTAACGTTGTTGTTTGCCTTCATTGTTGTTGTTGTTCTTCGTCGTCGTCGTTGTTGTTGTTGTTGTTCTTTGTTGTTGTTCTTTGTTGTTGTTTGTTGTTAGTTGTTTGTTGCTGTTTGTTGTTAATAAATTATTTTATAAAATCTAAAATTTTCTAATTCCTTAAGAATATGAATGCTATACATAGGGAATCAACGTAAGATAACGTAACGTAACGTAATGTAACGTAACGTAACGTAACGTAACACTAACGTAATGTAATATAAAATAACATAAGTTAAGATAATACAAAACTACCAACAAAAATTAACTAACAAGCAAACTTTGACCAACCAACAACCAAACGGACAAACTAAAGAAAGAAACCAACAAACAAACAAACCATCTAAACATCAAACCATAAACGGTAGAAACATTGTCCAGTCATGCAAACATAAATACGACTTGAGGGCACCAACTATAAAACAAAGCAAAAAAAGAAAAAAGAAAAAAAAAACAAAATAATAAAAATAATAACAACAATGCAAAAACTTTATACATACACACACACACATACAAACATACAAACATACAAACACATAAAGATATTTTTAACATTTTGTAATATTGCAATTAGAATTTCTATCTCTTACATTTACATTTACATATTAAATTCAGATTTATATGGGGTTACATATCCATTGCATTATGTGGCGCATAAATGTGTTAATATTTATTTTAGTTTGATGGCATTCAAATATGCAATACATAAACTTATAGAATGCTTCTTATGCCATAAAAGTAATTTGAATAGCCTTTACATATCGGTTTGCTGGCTGCTCTGCTTTCTAAAATAGAACAGATAGTAAAGATCTTCTGCTTTGATTGCAGAAGGTCTGCATCTTCTTCTTAATAAGTGCACTTGCTTTTTCCAATGGCATATTAATTGTTATAATGCAAAAAGATGATTGCTTATCGATATCGATAATTTCTTGACTTACTTTTGGCCACATTTTCTTAATAGAAAAATATATTTTGCCGCTTTCTTACTTCTGCACTACACGTTAAATTGCATAGAAATCTCAAGCGCTTTATTTTGGTTTCCGAAATGAAAATTTTTCAAACACTGACCATTTTACAGTTATTTTCTAATGATTTCAAACTTTTAATTATTGTTTTTTTTTTTTTTTGGGATTGGGACAAGCAATCTTCTTGAAGCACCAATTGAATTGAGAGTAAACTAATGTGCCAGGAAAAGTTTTAGGAAATCAAGTACAAAAATTTCCATGTGAACTTAATTTCTTATGAAATTGAGATATAGCGATATATTTAACTTCGTAGGGGCCGTGAAGTTCCATTTTTTAATTAAATGCTTTTTTTTACCATCTATATATTTCTTTAAAATGGAGTTCTTTTCCCCATGGAGAATTTTTAATTCAAATCTGCAAGTACTGCAAGCTAGGGGTCTAGAGGTTTAGATATGTTCCTGCATGAAACCAAAAAAAAAAGTTTCAAAGTACATAGTGGTAACGGTATTAAGGGCAGATCTAACTACTAATTACAAGAGAAGGGAAATGTATTCTCCATTATTAAATAAATCAGGGGAGGTGTTAGTACAAAGAATTTGGAATATACTAAACAAATTTGATACACACAAATAAATTGCAGAATACAGATCGAATCGATTCGAATCGAACTGATCTAATCAAAAGGGGCAACTATTTCACTGAATACAAATCGAATCGACTCGAATCGAACTGATCTAAATCTTTCAGTGTGTCTTTTACCCTTTTTAAGCAATATTTTTAATAAGATCAGTATGAGGGCTAACTCTTTCTATTACTACTCGATTGCGTTTTATTTGGAACAAACAACAATTTTTTATAGATTGTGGTAATATTTTATTAACAAAAAATGTTAGTAAAAGCGCCTCATGCGCTACTTGGTAAAGTTGGCTTTGATCGTCCACGAACAAACTTCATTTTAAATACCATCAAAGCGCAGCCAAAGAGAAAGACTACTTAGATCTAAGAATTTATAGTTGTAATGGATGTGTATGTATGTGTATATGTATGTGTATATGTATGTATGTACAAAAGTCTGACTGATCCAAAGTTTCGCCCATTTTTTCATAAGCTCATCTTCACAACGTTTAACATGAAAATGCATAAGTAAGTGATGGTCACATATACATAAATGCATATACATAAACAAGTACATATATATATATATATACATATATATATATGTATATTGCGACATATAAATAAAAATTTTAAATATCTATGTAAAAATACACCACACGTTTATTTGTTTGTTTGCACAAATGAAACTCAAAAATTTTCACTTGATTTTAGCTTGAACACATTTATACATACACACATACATACATACATACATACTTACAAATATATATATATATATATATATATATATATATATATATATGTATGTATGTATGTATGCATGTGCGCATTTGTAGTAGGAAATTTTCATTAGAAATGTGTTTTTCTAGATTTTTGATTAGACAAGTACGCACACACACATACACACACAGATACACACACACGCACACACACACACCAATATCCATACATAAAGTTTCTATTTTAATGTTTGTATTAGGTTTCCTTGCAAGACAAGCCTTGCCTTGCCTTGTCTTGCACTTGATCCTTTTACTTTACGTTATTTATTTATTTTGAAATTTTTCGTTTTTGTTTTTTTCTTATTTTTCACCAAAAACCAAAAACATTCATTACATGCATATTTATTCATGTATGTGTGTGTGTGTGTGTGTGTGTGTGTGTGTGTGTGTATGTGTGTGTGTGTGTTAAGGACATAATATTGCATTGCAGCTGGCCAAGAAGAAAGTTTCACTTTAGAGAATCCCCGTGAAGCAATTGATTGAATTGGCTCCACAACCAAAAATATAATATCATGCCATCCATGCAGCCCGAATCATCATAATATTTTGTCTTATCATGCAAGCACTTGAATTATGATATAGAAATTTCTTCTTCTCATGCTTCTTCTTGATTTTACATTTTCTAAATCTATTCCTCAAAAATTGAAGCAAATGTACAAGCAGTCACAGTCGCAGTCGCATTCGCATTCGCATTCGCATTCGCATTCACACTCACACTTATTTAGATTACAGACACACAAATTTCTTAATGAATATGTTAAATTTGGCACACTACCAAACATATGAGCAGGTTCCAATTTCTTAATTATATAAAACGCTTTCAATTGTGTGCAAAGTTTTTAATGGAAATTTAAATTGAAATAATTTCGGCATGAGGTTCATGAAGTTGCTGCTGCTGCAGATGCTTGAAAAATCAATCAAATATCCAAATGGCAAAAGTACAAAACTCAGTTTTTACAATAAGATTTTTAGATTTTTTTTTTTAAATTTATTTATTAAAAATTTTAACACTAAGACAAAGCATTTCATGAAATTTTAAATTTTAAAATATTTATCACTTATTTTAATAGGGGCTGATTGGCCTTTTGATGTATATTAATTTAAAATAGCAGTTCCGAAAATTGATATAATCCCTTTACAACAATTGAATCAAATAAATGTACGGGTAATGTTACAAAATCATTATAAATGTGAAATTTGTAAAAATTGTGACACTTAAAGTGTTTCAGATATAAAATTTATAAATATAGCAATGGCTTACCAAGTTCTACTTAGAGATACGTTCCGCGTTTTGAAATAGTTTCTGAAATTTAAACAACTTAATAAAATATACAAATCTCATTAATTACAATGCTTCGATCATGTTTAGGGTAATAAAATACCCTCACTAAAAAGCTACAGCTAATGTTAAAGATTTCTATGCTCTTTGCCTGTAAAAGATTGAATAATACATAACCAAAATTCTACTTCAACCTAAGGCCTAAGGTATAGTTTTTGAATCTTTTTTGAAACATTTTTATAAATCCATTTTAGAAAAGCAAATATTTTCCAGTACTACCTAAACAATATTGCGACAAGTTTAGTTCTGCCAGATCAATCTTAGACTTACACTTAAAAAGTGCTTTGTCTTCATAGTCCTTAAAAAATTTCTATATTTCTATAATGCCAATTATTATCATCTTACTTTGAAATTCATATTCAATTATAGATCTCTTGTAACAAATTGCTGTCCATCTTTATTAAAATTTACATAGAATTTATAAAATTTTGGATCAAAAATATCAAGCAGTTTTAAGTATCTAGTAACCAAAGTAAGTTATATTTAACGTAGAAGTCTCCGATCAACGTTAGATCATTTCTCACAAATAGGTGTACGACCTTATTATTATTAAAATTGTTACCAGAATTAATGTAATATTGAATCGAGAATACTGATTATTTTCAAGTAGCTTAATGGGTGGTACCTCTAAGATATAAACTTCCGCCTAGAAGTTTCTAATCCTTATTGAAAGTTTTTCAGACTTGGCATAAAGTTGTATTAAAAATACTAATTATTTTCAAGTAGCTTAGTGGGTGGTACCTCTAAGATATAAAGTTCCGCCTAGAAGCTTCTAATTCTTATTGAAAGTTTTCCCAGACTTTAAGTCTTATTTTTTTTACATAATTTCGTATCGTATTGCTTAGGATTTACCTAAAGAATATTACACTTAAAAGTCTCTGTTCAAATTTACATCTTCTATAAACAGTTTTAAACACTTTAACTATAACGTTGCCTACCATTTTGAGGCAATTCTAGAAAGTGTATGTATCTACTTAAATTGTATGTAGTGAATGAAAAAATGACAAAATTTATTTCTAGACCTTAAATTTAAATTGCAATGTACAATAATTTGTTGTTGTTGTTGTTGTTGTTGTTGTTGTTGTTGTGACATTTTATATGAAATATAAATATTATGGAATTAAAGAATTGAAGAAATATTATTAGAGTTAATGGATATTTTTCTTTTTTGATGGCATTGTATCATGATTCATTTTATTATATGTTTGAAAATGTTACATCATCTTTATCATTCTATTAAAAGAGAAATTAAAATAAATAATATAAAAATATAAGTTTAGATGAATAAGAATACATACAAATATACAGTTATAAAATATATATGAAATATATTTGATTTGATTCTAATTCTAATGACTAAGCATTTAACATCAGTTAGCAACAAATAGTTGTTCGAGCAAAACAAAAAAGAAAAAAAAAGCAACAAGCAACAACAACAAGATATAGATAGAATAATGAAAATTTTAAGTCCAATAACTTATTATTTTTGTAGACATTTATTATACATTTAAGAAATATAATCTAGATTCAGTTGCACATATGGCAATTTTTATCTGTGTGTCTATTTACTACTTACACATATTCTTACGTTAGATTACAAATTAATCTTTTCATTTTCTTTTTATGATTACTTTGTTTTTTTTTTCAGTTTTTTTTTTCTTTTGTTCTTTCTCATTTACATTTTAATTCTATGTTTTTGTTGTTGCCTTGCAAGCTGCTTTGTTTTGTCTTGTTTTGTTTTGTTTTGTTTTGTTTTGTTTTGTTTTATTGCTTGAATAAAAAACGAATATTTTGTAGGCTGCAACTTTTGTTATTAAACCATTGTTTAGAAGTGTGTGTACTCTCGGCATGTATGCATGTATGCATGTATGCATGTATATTCATTTTTATAGAATTTTATTTAATTTGTTTTAAATTTCATTCATAATTTGAAATCACGATAAAATCACGAAAGCAATATTATCGGTTTCGTGAATAACTGTTAACCACGATATTTTAATTTATATTAATTATGACAATAACACGAATCTTTAAATATCACAAATTTACATATAAACGTTTTCAATTTCATAGTCTTACAAAATTATCTAATAAATAAATAAGTTGATGTAAATTAAAGTATCCACTTTATGTACGAAATTCTTAAGAATTTTGAGATTTTGTAAATTGCGTTTAATCTTTAACTAAAAGAATCGATTTAAAATAACTCTTGCCATTTTCATATTTCCTAAAAAAATTTCTAACTAAATATTTCATGTAGGTTTTAAACTTTTCATTTAAGACTTCATTTTAGACTTTTTTACAAATCAAAGATTTGTAAAGAATGCTTCTAACGTTAATTAATTATCATAAGTAAAATTCAGGAGCCATTATAATCGGTTTCTTAACTTACATTAAAAAGTGCCTTAATTTTGATAAATCAAAGTCTTAATAGATAGATTCAATCACTCAGAATTTAGATAAGTTCTTATATTTGAAATAAGTTTCATACGCATTGCAGTAGACATTGAAATCAAAACATGAGAATAAATGGGCGCGCCTATCGAAATAAAAGACATAAATGATTATGATTCTTAAGTCTTTTGTTGAATTTAAATTGTGCTTTGTCCAAAATTATTCAAAAATACCAAAATACCAAAAATAGATTGAATTAATTAAAAAAGGATCCCTTATATTTTATGACCAAATGAAATGCAGAAGCATGTCATCAAAGTAGTCCCTAATAATAGTTAAGTTATTATGATCGTTCAAGGCATTAGACTTCTCTTACGATCCCTAAAAGACTTGAATGCACAACCTAGACATGCAGTTGTTCAGTGCAGTAGCGAAGAAACCTTTTAGCACCTATTTAACTTAAATTTTACAATATAAAGTTTAGTTCGATATTGCAGAGACCTCAGACCGAGGTATATCTAACTTAATATTAATTATTGTAATTAAGTAACTAATTTATAGAAGAAAGCCTCTTTGATATCTTCCTCCTGCGCTGTAAAAAAGTTTATCAAAAAACCATTCTTAATGATTTGGACATTTATTCAAATTTTCAAGTCAGTTAAATTTTCAAGAATGGATTAGTAAGAGAATGACAGAGTGACTGGTTGTTTAAATGTAAAAATGAATAAGAAAAAAAGATGAAAAAAATTTTTTAAGGTTCATCTTTGGGCTAGAACGCATTCTTGTGCCATATTTCATTAAAGTATTTCTAAAATTCTGAATTGTAGTTTGCACACCCAGACGAAGAGACAGGCAAATTTATAACGAATCAGGAAATAATTCTGAGTATAATAAAAGATGGATCTATCTCAAGAAAACACCTTTTAGCTGTTACAAATATCTGTACAAATAGCTTTGGATATAAAAAAAAAACATTCTGAAATTTTTGTATGAGATTTATAAAGAAATCCTTTTAAGTGAGTGGGCGATCATACCAAGCATAGGATTAAATGAGAAAATCGATCACCAGTTTCCATTTGTTAATAATTACCATCTACTTTTCTTCTTCTTCTTCTTCTTCTTCTTCTTATTCTTATTTTTTTGCCATTTTCTATTTTATTTTCTTTTATGTTGTTTTGCTTTTTTTTTTTTTTTTTTTTGAAATAATTATTTTGCAAATGTAAAATGAAGCAGATTCTAAGACACACCCATTTTTAAGGAAATCCTAATTTACTATTTGTTATGAAAACGTTCATAAAATGTTCATATACAATACAACACATACAAACAAACTTTTAAGTTTTATATAAATGTTTATTGCAATTTAGTGTGAAAAAAGAATGCAATTTTTTGGAGCAAAAGTCATTTGCTTAAAATGCATTATTCAAATTTTCAGCAAATTTCTTACTTTCAACTCCATCATTTTCTACTTATTTCATCTGACTTTTTCTACATAATTTTTATTCGGCTTTTCTTCTTCTTCTTCATAGTTTTTCTGGTTTCTTAATTTTTTGTTTATTTTTTTTATTTTTTTTGATTTTTCATTTCTCCTTCTCTCTTTCTCTATTTCTCTATTTCTCTATTACCATTAAAGAAATTAATGCTTGGAAAGATGAAATGAAAATGATTCATTACATTCATTCATTTTAAGTGTGATGGTTACTTTATTTGGTGGAATCTATCAAAATAACCGAAAAAGGCCAACCAAAAAGAAGAGCATTCATTCATTCATTTATACCTCTACTACATTACAAATGAGCGTTTCCACTCATTTTCGTCATACACTTCCCCAAATGGCATAAATATAAAAAGTATAAAATAGACCGTGCCTTTCAATGCAACAATTTACATAGAATGTTGCAACAATCTAAACAGAATTTTAACACATTTACATAATTGCACATATATATATAGAGACACATATACAATGAGAAAATTTCCATATATATATATATATATATGTAGAAATATGTAGATAGAAAAATATATGAAAGTTCCTCCCAAAAGCAAAAAAGGCCAACTAACGAGTTTGCGCAAATTCACTATTTTCTACTAATTATACAATTTAAAACTCATCCCCCCCTCCCAATACAAATACACATTATACACATATACATACATACATATAAACACACACATACACACACATACATACATACAAATATGTAAATATAGTTGTTTTATAGATATAAAACAAAAAGACGCATAAAGATGCAAGTTTCATTCGAATTCTATACCTTGAATTATATTTATATATATATAATTGTGTGTGTGTGTGTGTGTTTATGCCTTAACATAAAGAAATATTTCTTCTCAAATATATTTTGATATTCATTTATATTGTGCATGTCTTAGAATAAGTCAACTAAAACTATTAAAAAATAAAATTTCAAGTAAATTTCTACAAAAAAGATTTCTCTTTCTCTCTCTCTCTCTCTCTCTCTCTCTCTCTTTCTGTCTCTCCTTTCTAAGCAAATAATATTAATAATGATTAGAAAAGCAACAACATTAAATAAAATTAACTTTTAATAGAATTGATTTTTATAAAAAATTTTACTTTTATGAATTTAAATTTTCCATGTCATTCATGTCACTTTTCTCATCTCTCAATTTATTTTTAAATTTAAATCTTTAGAAATTAGAAATTAGAAATTAGAAATTTTATATTTTTACACTTCAACTTTTATCAAATTGAATGAATTGTGAATTGTTAGCCTCATCGGTGCTGGAAGCACATTTCATATGTTAACCGCGAATTTATAAATAAAAAACACAAAAAACAAAAAAAAAACCAAAAAAAGTAAGAAGAAAAATGGCATAAAAATAACATAAGAAGAAGAGGTTCATATATATGAGAAAATGGGACTAAAACGCACCAAACAAAAAAAAAAAAAAATTAATATCTAGAAAATCGCTCTTCGCTGTTCACTGCCACGCTACAAATAATTATAATTATAATCTGATGATCTCTGTAGGCTCCAGTAATGATATATGCGTGCGTTCATATAGGTTCGCACATACACACAAACACACACATACACATAACAGATAGAAATTTGTATGTAAAATGGAAGACATTTTTATGGAAGATCTCCTTTGATCAGCGTTTTATATTCCAACAAAAAAATAAATGATTACATGAATGTATAGGTTAGTGTGTGTGTGTGTGTGTGTGTGTGTGTGCATGTGTGTGTATATATGCTTTAAAATTAATATACATTTTATGTATTTAGTTAATTTAAAGAGTTCAAGTCAATGGCCACAGCAAGTCCTTTGAACTGGACAAATAAAATTGACTTGAACTGAACTGAACTGAACTACACTAAACTATTTTGTGAACTAATTTTACAATATTTACTTCTGCTGGCTACTGGCCACTGACTGCTGGCTACTGACTGTTTTCTTCTAATGATCAACCAAATGAAACGTAAAACTTTTCTTTTGTGTTTTTTTTTCCTTTGTTTTTTTTTTTTTGTTCTTCCGTTAATTCTGATGAAATCGCACAACATTGATAAAATCCAAAATAACCAAAACCCAAAAAAAAAGAAAAAATGAAATGAAGAATATAAAAAAAAGAGAAAGAAAACGGCAGCTAAAATAATTTGGCCTAAAGTAGTTGCAGCAAAATATCGCGTGTTGCTAATTTCCAACCAAAATTGTGTCTGCTGTTTTACTTTTAACTTCTATAGCCTTAATACAAGCATCTTTATACATACATACATACATACACACACACGCACACACACACACATACATGCAGACATACATATGCGTACACTACAAAGTGAACTCTCTCGTAACGTTCAATTTAAATTGATATGATGATAATTACGCGCGACTGACTGAAACTGAAACAGAAACATCAAATCATCCAGCCAACTAATCCAACCATCCATTCATTCAATCATCCATCCATTCATTCAACCATTCAACCATTCAACCATTCAACCATTCCAACCATACATCCGTTCATTCGTCCATCCATCCATCCATCCATCCATCCATCCATCCATTCATTCATTCATTATTGATCGTCTACAGGTTTCTACTGAATCTATTTAATGTTTCTTTTCTTTAATGTTTTCTTTTCTTTTCTTTGTTGTTTCTGGACATTATTCACTGAGGTGTATGGACAGACAAACATAGAATCTGTCATTCATTCAACATTTTATTGGCTAACATCGTATAACCCAAAGCAAAAATTTTCTATATAGATACATGAATGGAAATAACGATACAAGCAGCCATTTGATACTTTATATATCCAACGATTTATTCATCCCTTTATCAACCATTTAATAAGCCCACCAACGAACCAACCAGTCAACCAGTCAACCAGTCAATCAGTCAACCAGCCAAACAGCCAACCAACTAATCAACTAACCAAACATTTCTCAAGTCAACTGATCATCAATCGAGGCCAACTAGATAAATTTCTTCCCGGTATGCAATTCACTTCAATTTAACTTAACTTGAATTGAACTGAATTCAACTAAATTGAACTGGAATGAGACGCTTCTTATGGTTTGCATGTCGTGGCATATCATGACATACTGCCTCAATATCAAATTGCTTACAATAATTTACCTTTTTATTTTTCTTATTTCTGTTAAGTTTTATTTTTCATTCTTACTGTTTTTTCCTTTTTTTTTTTTTTTTTTTTTTTCATTCTCATTTATTCACTGCATTTCCCCATGTAAAATCATTGTCAGCCGATATTGATGTGAAAAACTTTTAACTAACTAACTGACTGATTGTTTTGACTGCTGGATATTGTTGCAATTATTTATTGAGTATACAAATTCATTTTGACGCCTTACAATGCAAAACAACAATCAAAGAAAGAAATTTAATGGAAAATAAAGGAAATGTCTGAATGGAGAAATAATCAGCGTTATTATCATGTTTTCGATAGCATTTTTTTGCATTTTTTTGCATTTTTTTGCATTTTTTTTTGTTTGATGAACATAAAGAGAGCAAGCGATACGACAAGATGATGATCGATGTCAACAAAGTGATCGACATGATCGACATGATCGACATGATTTAAGTAGCATTTTATTTTGTGCATCATGATGAAATAGATCATCATCATCATCATTATGATCATTATGATCATTATGATCATTATGATCATGATCATCATCATTGCAAACCTTTCACAATTTTTTATAAAATAAATGAGATTGGTCCATTTCTAAAGGCACTTTCACATAGAGCTTCTTCACAAGGCTTAGCAACTTTACATGCCGCATTTCATTATAATTCACCGCAAAAGCAAATATTCAGTTGAACAGAATGCAACTAACAACGCCAGACAACTCAGAATAAGAATACAAATATTGAATCTTAGGCAAACAATAAACGCGACTTTAAAACATCACAAAATCATCTTCTATGTGGCCCATGTAGCCACATAGAAGATTAATACATGTATGTGTGTATGTATATGTGAACTTTTATATTGATGATGGTAATGTGGTATTGTTGATGATGATGGCCATCACACCGCAAAATCATTCGGACTAACTATTTTTGCTGTTGCGTTTTCTCAAAACAAAAAAAAAAAAAAAAAAAAAAAAAGAAAAACAAACGACAAGCGAAAAGCGAGAAGCAAAAGAAAAATAGAAAAATAAAAAGAACAAGAAGGAAAATTGAGTCAAGTTAATACCTTCAGACAACAGAGTGCAAAGCCAACGGGACCAACAAAAGAGTCTAATGAAGGTAAAATATAAAACCAAAATGAAAAAAAAAACAAAAATTATATGAAAAAAAATTAAGAAAAAAATGGAAGGAAGGGGCAATGAATAACAATAATAATAATAATAATAATAATAATAATAATAATAATATGGACAACAATAAAAGAAAAGAGTTGAAGAGAAGAAGAAGACAAAAAAGGAGAAGAAGAAGAAGAAGAAAAAATAAAGAGTGTAAAAACGAAAATGAAACACGAAACGTTTCTAATCGAGCCAGTAAAATAACTCATGCAGAAAAAGCATATCCGCCATGCGGGCTGATTGACATCAATTTTTTTTTTGGGGCAACTATGCGATCGACAGCTACATCACACATACATCACACATACATGCACACATATAAACTTACTCTGTGTAAATGAAGGCTTATTACAATTATTGATATTATTAGTTTTGTTGTTGTTGTTGTTGTTGTTGTTGTTCTTCTTCTTCTTATTATTATTGTTATTGTTACTGTTACTGTTTATTCAGGTTTTTTTTTCTTTTATAGTTCCTTTTTTTGGTTGCTGTATTTTTGACGTTGGTAGCGTGACATGTGCATAATTGGTGTGAGGCCACAATATAACAAAAGTTGGCCAACCAAAAAACGGCATTAAAACTAAATAACAATAAACCAAAAAAAAAAAAAAACCAGGAAAATTATATTTTAAAAAGGAAACAAAAAACTTACATATAAACGCTTATGTAAGTAAAAAATATGACAAAGAAGAAGAAGAAAAAGAAGAAAAAAAGGGGAAGAAGAAGAAGATGAGGAAAAAACTCAAACAATGTTGAATTGATCGAATATATTGATTCGTGATCGTGAAACAAAAAGAAAAATATTATAAGCATATTGATTCGCCATTTTAATTTTTTTCTCCCTCTGGTTGGTTTTTTTTTTTTTTGTTTCCTTTTTACTTGTATTTTCGTTTACGAATATTACTTTTATTTATTGCGGCAGTTAATAATTGAACCAAAAAGAAAATTTGCATGCGATTAATGTTAAAAAAAAAAGCTAAAAACCAAAATTTATGATAATTGTTCAATTATTTAAATGCAAAAAAAAAAATTGGAAAAATGAAATAGTCAAATAATTTTAATAATAATATAAAAATGATTTATAAATTTCTATGCTCTAACGCCATTTTCTTATTATTATTATTATTTTGTTTAATTTAATGTCGAAAGTCTTGCCATATAAATTTTTCATTTTTTTAGAGATTTTCTCAATTAATTTTCTATATTGTTTAATATAATGCTTAATTTAAATTTGTCATTAAAATTTGACATTAAAACTTGATGTTAAATAAAATTTGACATTAAAATTTGACGTTAAAAAATTTGTCATTAAAATTTGACATTAAATAAAATTTGTCATTAAAATTTGTCATTAAAATTTGACATTAAATAAAATTTGATATTAAAATTTGATATTAAATAAAATTTGTCATTAAAATTTGACATTAAATAAAATTTGTCATTAAAATTTGTCATTAAAATTTGACATTAAATAAAATTTGATATTAAAATTTGACATTAAAATTTGACATTAAATAAAATTTGTCATTAAAATTTGACATTAAATAAAATTTGATATTAAAATTTGACATTAAAATTTGACATTAAAAAAAAATTTGACATTAAAATTTGACATTAAAAAAATTGTCATTAAAATTTGACATTAAATAAAATTTGACATTAAAATTTGTCATTAAAATTTGACGTTAAATAAAATTTGATATTAAAATTTGACATTAAAATTTGACATTAAATAAAATTTGACATTAAAATTTGACGTTAAAAAATTTGTCATTAAAATTTGACATTAAATAAAATTTGACATTAAAATTTGACATTAAATAAAATTTGATATTAAAATTTGATATTAAATAAAATTTGTCATTAAAATTTGACGTTAAAAAAATTTGTCATTAAAATTTGACATTAAATAAAATTTGACATTAAATTTTTCATTTTATTAGGGATCTTCTCCATTAATTTGCTCTCACTCCGGCATATTTATCTGCATAGTTTTTAATCGATTTATATTTGCATTTAGATCTTAAAACTTTGAAGAAACTCTTGACTATTGCTAGATAAATACTTGAGAAGAGAAAAAAGAATTAACTTGTATGCCCGTGGCCATGTGACACTTTGCATTATAAATCTTATGATTTTTGAAAAATATTAATTGAAATTTTGTAAAAAATCAATTAATTCTCGCAAATTGATCAATTCATTTTCAACATTTTCTTTCTATATATTTAAAAACGATCGAACTTTGATTGTATTTTATAAACTTCTTAATTATTATTTATTCGACTTAAATTTTTCTTTATTATCCTGATATAAAAATTTATTGCATTGATTAAGCGTTTTTATCATTCAATTGGTTCATCAAAAAATCAATTGATAAAAGAAAATTTTTATATGGAATTGTTAAAATTTACCACTTAACTATTTTAATAATAATAAATTCATTTTCATAGAATAATTTGGGATCATATTGCCAATAAAGTTACAAATAAGGAAAGCATTAAAAGCTTTGGCATTGCAGTTATGCAAAATCGCTCAAATGGCACATTCCAAGAAAAATTTAATTAAAATTAGCAAAGATCGAGCTATCATTAAAAATATTTTTAAAACTTTCTTTTTATTCCCTACTTTCAAATATTAGACAGGATTTTTAAACCAAATCGGTCATGATCACTAAATTTCACAAAGCACTTCTCAAGCATGATCATTCAAGGTATATTTAAATTGGGCAACTTTACTTACTACACAATTTTCATTCAAGATGAAGGAAACAAGTCTCTGCACTAATTTAAACACTTCTGTCCATTTGTATGATGTCTGTCTGATGTATGAGAGCTTGTAATTTATATGCAAAAATTTCAGCAAAATTTTAATGAAATTGGATGCAAAAATTCATTTCAACTGTATTTAAAATATTTCAAATTGGACTAAGGTCCTTTTTTTTGACAAATTCTAAATTGATAAAAAATTTGTTGTATTGTCAAATCCTACTGCATCATTTGAACTGGCATGGTTTAATGTATTTAAGAAGCAAAGCTGATTAACTATCACATTTATCCTTGCTCTACTTTTTATATCCATCATCCAGAGATTGGAGGTATATCGTATTGTCATTGTATTACATTTGTAACAACCATAAAAGAAGCATCGGGGAGCCTACATTTTTGATCAGCATTAAACGCTGAAACGATTTAGATATGTCTGTCTGGCCCATTAGCAAAAAAAAAATATTGAATTTAAATTTTGCAAGAACATTAAAAGTTCTTGCAGGCAGTTTGGTCTTAAAAATGGATTAAAATTAGTCGAAAACAAGGCCAATGAACAACTTAAACTTAGAACAACTCGGTTTTTTTAAGCAAAATTTTTTTGCTTTTCTGCTCCATATTTGCAAACTGCAAAAGATGAAAAGTTGAAATTTTGTCCAAGTAGAAAGGCCATTGGTCTGCAATAGCTATACGAAAATTATTTTAATCGGCCAAGCCTGTATTTTTCATTTTCCATTCACTGCTTACAAACAGAATCGAGTTCTGAATCGTAATATATGGATGGATTAGTAACTTGGTCCCAATCTTACGTGTTTTAGATAGTGCCAACATTGATAAACATAAAACGATCACCTTGAAAAACAAGTGCACTAGGAAAAAGACTCGAATCGATAGTTTTGATTTAAAAAAGGAAGCAAAAGCGTTTCGAAACACAAAAACATAAATAAAAAGGATAAAATTGGAGCAACCATTTATCAGGCCTTCATTTTTCATCCTTTCCCTACCCTTTTTGTTGTTTTTTCCTCTTTCGATCAATCGGTCTTATGCAACAAAATTAATAAAATTAACAAATGGATAGATAATTAAAATGATAATAATTTTGAAAGATAATTTTGAACATGAACATTAAAGATAAAACGGAGTATAGCGCGAACTATTTTGATTGCTAGGGAAATGCAATGGATTTTCTTCATATAAAATTTAAAAGGGTTAAAAATCAAATGACACAAAATAGTCACAAAATGTCACAATGTAAAAATGTTTTTTGTTTGATTATTAAGATTGAATTGAAATTGAAATTGAAATAAGTCAATATTGTACAAGAAATTCTAGGCATGATCAGAAAATTATGCATGAGGAATTAGCATTTTATTCATTTGAAAATTGGTAAAGGATAAAGGGAAAGAAAAAAAGAAGCCTCAATAATTATTTTACGTTGCGCATTAAACCTTTAGAAAGTGATTCATTCAACCAAACCTGCAGTTTTTTTTTTTTTTAATTATCGCTTAATATGAAGCGCAAGCATCTTGAAGTTTAGTTAATTAAACGGTTTTTTTTTTTAATTTTTATTTATTATGTAATGAAGAATCTCGATCAGCTGAAAGCAGAAAACAAATCAAATCAAATTTTTTACATGCACATTTCTTTTTTGCCTTAAACATTTCGAAATTAGTTCATCATATTTATTTTATGTTCCCTTTATAAAGTTAGTAATGACTAGAGAACATTGGGTCATATTTTTCTTTAGCCTACACTTTCATTTCCTTCTTTTTTTTTTCCTTTTAATTAGAAACTACGCAATCGATTTGAATTAATGAGATTTGAGTGATAGTAAATTTATGGTGAAATTTTTAAGCAAACTGTTTGTGACGAAAGCTCATACTTTTAGCATTTAATCACTTGAAAATCATCTCAATCAGCCTTATATGAATACAAAAAAGTAGTGGTCTACTAAAAACTACTCTATAATCTCTACTAGTCTTTTATAGATCAGAAAATTCCTAAAAGTAAAGACTTATCGAAAAATTTGAATAATTTTTAGCCACTTGTTATAAATTTTTCCATTAAAAATACTTTGACATTACACGATGCCAATTTATTATATTTTTTTTTTCTGTACCTTCGAAAGTGGCTCCCAATAAATTTCATTAAAATTGTAATGGATCAATCAGCCCAAAATTTCTGTTTAAAATTATTGGAGAGCTCGTTAGAGTAACTTGTGTTGTAGACTTAAACCATTTTCAGTAATAATCTTCATATAAAAATTTTTATCAAATCCAACAAATTTAATATCGATATTTTAATCAGAAAAATGTTTACCAGATATAAACAAACAAGTACAGGGACAGTACTCGATCGATTCAAAGGATAATGGTCAGCAAATGTATAAACTTTAGAAGATCTCTGGATATTTCAAATAATTTGACAAAATTAATAAGCAGCCAAAACTTTTCCTAAAATTTTTGCAATTATTAAATCTCAATGAATTCGAACAATTTTTATATCATTATTACACTAATAATTATTATGTTCGCATTCACAATAGTTCAAGTTATTTTTACAATTATATGAAGAATTTATTGATCGCAAATTTCATTGTAACCATTACACATGGACCTCAGATAATCAAATAAAAAGCATGCGATGTTGTATGCGATGATAGAAAAACTTCGTACATAAGCGCTAAATTATTAACACGACACCCACGTGAAATCTGAGTGTAAAATGTTAAGTGCACTTTAGGGGAATCATTTTTATATGTAACGAAAAAATTTGGCATGGAAATAATAAGTTCTGAAATCTGTTGAAATCTGTTTAGTTGAGACCATAAGAATGATACGCCCTAAGCTTTTTTGTAGGGCATTAAAAACGTACAGAAGGCCCTAAAAGGCTGTGGCTTGTTATGGGAGGTGATTGATGCTCAAACTCAGGCACGCTAAGCAAAAAGTGCTGTTAATTGTAAACTCGTTTGAAAATCTCTTTAAAAATATTAACAAAAGACTTCTCAAGCGAGGGACTCATAAGCGATACCCTTCCCTACATAATTTCTTAATTAAATAATTATTTCCTGTGCTCAAAAAGTAATTAAAGTCGTGTGATTAATTATGGACCAACTATTTCTTAAAGAGAATTTTCGATTGCCCCAATTAATAATTATTAGAAGAGAAGGCACAATTTTGATTGAATGATCCTTAATAAACCGCATTTTTTATACTTCTGAAAAATGAAAACATTTTTTTTTTTGCCGTTGGGTTACTCCTAAATAGAGTGCCCTCAGAAGGAATGAAAACAAATCAATTACAAACATTTAACTAAATTTATTCAAGTATTCGATTTTTCGTAAATATGATGAAATTTGAAATGGGCAAGTCTTTTCCTTCCAAAATAGCTCCCTTGAAATTGTTTTCATGGCAAATGTAATCGCATTCTATGTTTTATATGAGTGAAGCTTGCTTCGGATCCACAATGCATTCTTGAGGCATAAATTTCAAATTCTACTTTGATACAAAATTCAAATCATATTTGCTGGAATCTTTAAAATTTAAAATTTCTTAATTTGTTTTTTCAAATTCTCTTTATTTTTTTGGATTTTCTTTTTTTTTTTTTTTTTTTTTTTTTTTTATTATGAAAACATTGCATTTGTTTTTTAATTTTTGTAATTTTTTCTTTGCATATTTTTCTTAAGAGAGGGCAAAAATAATTTTACAAAAAAAAAAGTTATTCATTTATAAAATTCATTTACATTTATATAATAAATAAAACCATGTACGATGTAACATCGTTATTACGTTTCGATGTTAATTTTTATTTTTATATATATATATATTTTTTATGAATTTTTTAGTTTAAAATATGAAATACAAGATGAAATGATTTAGATGAAATGTGATATGTTTGAATAATTGCAGCTACTTAGGATCGAATGTTTACAATGCAATAAAATTACACGGCATGGCAACGCATAGCATGGCATAGCATAACATGACATAGCATAACATGACTTGGCATATTAAGTGATGGTGTGATAGAGATGCCAATAGAGATGATGATAATGATGTTAATGATGATCATGAAGTTGAAGAATGGAGGTAGGATGATAATGCAGAGTAACTGCTGCTTTTTTTTTCATTTTTCTGTTTTTTTTTTTGTTTTGTCTTAGTTTGATGCTGGATCATTTACAATATGTGTGTGTGTGTGTGGTTACATTTTACATTTTTACAAAAAAAAAATAAAATTAAATTAAATTAAATAAAGAAAAAAACAAATAAACAAAAAAAAATAAAATAAAATAAATTTAAAAAATCAAATTCACAAAGAAAAATATTTATGTAAAATTATTTTAGAGAATTATTTTCGAAATGCATTAAATGCATTTAATATAAAAATGATTGTTATTGTTATTTCTATTGTTATTATTATTATTATTATTATTATTATTATTATTATTATTATTATTATTATTATTATTAAGGTGAGTAAAATGTTTTTAAAAATGAAATTGAACCAAAAGAAAAAAATTTATATATAAAAAATGAAAATAAAATCAAAAAAGCCAAAAACTAAGTGTTAAAAATGCAAAAAAAAAAAAAAAAATAAAATAAAATAAAATAAAATAAAATAAATACAAAGTTATTACGAGTTAATGGGGTCCGTTATACGAATGAAGGTCCATCTATTGATCACCATCACTGCCCAATGATTCTGGTGAACATGAATCGGAGCTTTTGATTTGCAATGGACTTTGAGTATAACTATTTAATGGACTAGATAATTTTGATGTGGCTGCCGAACGTACTGATAAATCTTCCGGTTCACTCTCAAAATAACTATCATTGCTAACATCGCTATTTGTGACATTTTGAAGGGCCATTATATTTTTATTATTATTTAAATTATTATTATTACTATTATTATTATTATTATTATTGTTATTATTATTGTTGTTATTATTATTGTTGTTATTATTATTATTATGATTAGTTATTGCATCATATTGACGATTAGCATTTTTAGTTAATTCTTTATATAAAATGTTCGCTTCAGTTGAATCATCACTATTATTATTATCCTTTTGTTGCTGATGATGATGATGATGATGATGATGATGATGCTGATTACCATTCAGATGAATAGTGTTTATATGACCATTATTATTATCATTGCCACTTAAAATGCCCGTTATTAAATGATGATGATGATTATTATTATTATTATTATTATTATTATTATTATTAGAGGGTTGTAAGGCAGCAGCAGCCGTAGCTAAAGCTAAAAAATTTAGGCTAGCATTGAATACTTTATACCATTCCAAAATGACTGCATTAGCATTTTCGGTTGTATCATTTGATGTTGTAGGATTAGTAACAGCAGCGGCTGCAGTAGCAGCAGCAGCAGTAGCAGCACTAGCTGCAGTAGCTGTAGCAGTAGCTGTAGCCGTGCCATTTGTTATATTTGATGGTGATGGTGATGGTGTTTGCAAGAATGGAAAAGGCAATGATGATAGAAAATTTAATGGCTCAATATTTGCAGCAATATCCAATGCAGTACTCATACTCATTTGATCCATGACGCTATGATTAGTACTATTATTATTATTATTATTATTATTATTATGCTTATCATTAACGCTATTATTGTTGCTATCATTTTTATTGTTATCATTAAATTCTTCATTTTTAATATTATTAATATTATTGTTAGCACCACCATTGACAATCTTTTCCATTACATTGAAATCATCTTTAGCTGGATCTTTAGCCCAATCTTTTACAGATAAAGCAATACCGCTGCTGTTGCTATTGTTGCTATTAATATTATCATTAATATTGTTGATGTTATTGTTGTTAGAACGTTTAGGAGAATCAATTATCATATCATCAGCTGTTATATGTACGGGAAAAGTGGCCGTATTCGATTTTATATTATCAGAAAGACCGCTAGTAATAGCACCCATAATGCCATTACTGATATTAGCATTAGCGGATGTTGAAGTAATTGAAGCATTAGCAGAATGTGCATTATTGTTGTTGTTAGATGGCATAAAAGTTGTTGGCAAACCTGCTAAGGACGGATTTAATAATGATAATAAATTTAAATTTTGCATTATGGATAGTTGAGCAAAATCGCTGCCCAATGGCATTGAACCAATTGAACTGGATGGCAATGGATTCGTTGATGGCGATGATGATGGTGTAACTTTCTTTTGATTATTATTATCGATGGCAGTTGGCGGTGGTAGACCATGCTTTTTCATAATTTCATTAAGGGCAATCTTCTCCAAAATGGCATTATTACCAGTGTTGCCATAATGTAAGCTATTCATTGCAACACGATTGAAATTATAATCATCATAATTAGTTGATGATGATGCTATGGGAAATTGAGGTGTTTTAATATGATTCTCGAAACGATTACGTTTATCGATTAATGACAATGATGCGGATGCGGATGCGGATGCGGATGCGGCTGCAGATGCGGATGCAGAAGCGGAAGCGGAAGCGCAAGCAGAAGCGGATACAGATGCATCCATACTTGCTGCCAAAGCACTTAACTGATCCGTTCCATTCAATTGACGGCACATAAAACGTAATTTCTGTTCATTTTTACACCAGCCCCTTAATGTAGATTCTGGTACACCAATATCACGTGATACTGAAGCCTTTGTCTCACCATTATGAATGCGTTGTATAGCGCGAACTTTATCGCTAGGCGTTAAATTACGCAATGGACGTTTACCTCTAGTACTCATACGTATATTCATATGCTGATAGGCCGATATATCCATAATGATATCGATGAACCAGCTAATTAAGGGCCCACTTAACCAGCTGAAAAATTTAGCTGGTCCGGGTGATAATTTACTAGCTGGATGTGATTATATGTCAGACTGAAAAACGAAAATTTTTGAAAATCAATTGACAGATCACCCTTTTTCTTCGAAAAAAAAAAAATTTTTTTTTTTTATAATTTTTTTTCAAATGGGTTTTTTTCCAAATAAAACTGGCAAATAGAAGAAAAAAGAAAGTGAAACCGGTGCAATTAGTGTTACGGATATTATTTGAAACACACCTAGGCCCACGAATTAACAAACGCTTCAAACGCTTCAAACGCTTCAAACGCGTTATTAATAGTTCTGGTTTTAACTTTTTCTAATAACTTATTAATTTCTCCTTTTTTTTCTATTAGTTTTTTTTTTTTTTTTTTTTTTTTGAAACTTTTATTTTTATGTTCAATATGTTTGAATCGCTCAACGAAAATTGAAAATGATTGTGGAGCTTTACAAAAGAATTTTTGACAATCACGAAAAATTTTCTTAACTACTTGACTTATATTTCAATTAATTTTCAATTCACGGTATTCACGCATCGGAGTAAGCTTTGCATTTGTTGTGCGACTTGTTAAAGAATAAAAAACAAACAAAATAATTGTCTTGCTTATGTTTTACTGATAGTTTACTTTTTCAATTCCGTATATTGTTGCTTTTTTTATGCGGTGTTTTTCTTTTTTTTCTTTTTTTTTTTTTATTTTTGCTTTTAAATTTTATATTTCGATTTGTTGGTTTTATTCCATTTAATTGTCGTTAATTGTGTGCAACGTGTTATTTCTCCGTGTTAATTTATCGCGCTAATTTTACACGATGAAATGTTAAGAACGACTGTTCCTTGAATTGTCCTCTAGTCTTGGATTAACATAAGGATATGATTTTAAATTACGCGGCAAGCGCTAGTTGCCATACCAACGGACTCGACTCGCGTCTCTGCCGACTTGATTACATATAAACACACACACACACACACACACACACACACACACACATGCACACGCAACATATACACAAGCTGCTCAACACACACATACACACGCACACATATACATGCACGCATTATATACATTTATTTTACATACAATTATTGTCCGATCCCATTTCGAAATCAACATATTTAGGAGTAATGTTAGTTAGTTAGTTAAATATTCTGTGTAAACACATGTGAAGCAGAAATGAGAGTGTACAGAAAACGGCAAAAGAAATATTATTGAAATTTCCTGACACCAGTTGGTGGTGTTTGATGAGACTGTGAGTCTTAATGGGGACATGTATATACATATAAATGCAATCATAACAACAACAAACGAAACAGCAACTTGTTACTCCTTATCATCAACAACAAATGCTCATAAAATTAACAACAACATCCTCATAAATAAAGAGAAATATTTAAGTTAATGTGTTTGAGTGTTTTGTGTTTGATTGTGTGTGTTTGTGTGTGTGTGTGTGTGTGTGTGTGTATGAGTGTATGTGTTAACATCAACAGCAACATCATAATCATCATCGTCACCATCATCAACGCTATTGCCAGCAACATTTGAAGTATTTGCACGTGAACATTATTTGTAAGTACAACCACAACCGCAACCATGGCCATACCATCATCATCATCATCATTAATATCATGATCATTAACATCATCATTATCATGTACAACATTATCCGCTTACGATAAAATTAAATGTAAACTGCGCAAGCGTAATTTCGCAAATTAATGTGTAAGGACATTTACGCGATGAGATGTTAATGGCAAAGAAATGACAAAACAAAACAGAAAACGAATACTAAAAAAACCCGCGCTATTTACATCACATCAGTATAAATACCAATATTATGTTGCAGTTCGAATGGACACGTTCATATCTAATCAGACTCAAACCGTTACAATGCATGCAACAAAATATTTCTTCTCTTAGCGCACTCTTTTAATCATTTTCACTCTCTTTTTATTTAGATTTCTCTGTATTATATTCTCTCTCTCTCTCTCTCTATCTCTCTCTCTCTCTCTCTCTCGTAATAGCTCTGCTTTTATGCATTTATTTTTATATGTTTGGTTGTGCCAATGAAACGGCATTTAATATAGCACGCGCTTAATATTTACTTAATAATTCCGGTTTAAGCCCCTTTTAGAATTAGTTTCTCAGGTAGATGATAGACAGACAATAGATACTTTTCAAAATTGAATGGTGAATGGTGGATGGTGAATGGTGAATGGTGAATGGCTTAATGCCAAAAATAGGCTTAGAAAAAAATATTACATATATTTATATATATATAAATATACGTACAAATGTATGGAGATGCATATTTATGTACTATTTGTAAGGCACATTGGGATTTCTTATTATGCCTAGCACCCAAAAATTGGGGATATTTTCATTTTATCATTATGTTTGTAATGCCTAGAAAGAAGAAGAATGGAGATCTTATAAAGTATATAGATTTTTGATCATCATCAAATTCTGCATCGATTTAGACATTTCTGACCATGTGTCCTTCTCTCTGTCTGTCTGTTGTAAACATTCTCTTGGTCATAAAATTTGAGATATCAGACTCAAATTTGTCGGAAGTTCTTGCACGCAAATTGGGATTGAAAGTGGGTAAAAAGGGTAAAACGTTACAAAAATTGAGAACAGCGATTTTTTTTAAGCAAAATTCATCATTTGTAAACCGCCAAAAATAGTAAGCTGAATTGTTACACAAGTAGGGAGGCTATTGGTTTAACAATGTCTGTCCCAAAATCGTACAAATTAGGTACGCCTACAATATATAATTTTCATTTTTTATGCTTAAGCTTTCTATTTAATACTAAAAAAAAAAAACTGAAACAGGTTTTAAGTAAAAATATCACGGTGTCTAGGTGATCTAGGGTATCTAAAATTTGGCCCCATCCAAATATAATTTTCTTACTTGTTTCTTTGTTAATTTTTTTCTTTCTTTCAATTTTCTAACACAATCAGAAACCAAAAGCATATTTTTTTTGTTAAAATGTTTGTAACAATTAAAAAGGGAGGGATATCGGAGGCCTGCTATATTCAAGTTTAACATCAAATCAAATCCAAAGTGACTCGTCGTTTTTTTGTATTCTCAAAATTGTAAAATTCATTTTCAAAATTAATGGAAACAAGCACGATTCTTGAATCTACATGGTGGACATGCCTACAAGGCACCATAAATTGAAGACACGTACAAAATATATGCTAATTTTTTTAGATTATTCTTAGTAAAAGTGCAAGATATAAAAAATTGAAGTTTTTTAAATTTTTTATTCTACCAGTAAAAAACTGTTAATATCGATATGTTGAAAATAACAACCACGCCCATACAAAGTTATATTTTAACGAATTTTAATTTCATCAACCTTTTTAAATCTTTTCGAATTTCAAGTTAGTTATAAGATTAAACCAAAGTGGATATTTTTTTCGACGTACTGCACAACATGTGGCCTAAAAATATGTACAATTGGCCCATTTAACAGTATTTTTGACTTTAACCATTATTTTAATATTTATAAGTTCTATAAAGCAAAATTTTTATTATTCAGAGAATTTTTATATTCGAAATTCATACAAAATTCAAAATTGGTGGTTGCTTCAGATTTGACTAATGCCAAATCTAATTTTCTAACTTAAATAATGTAAATATCCTTTACTCCTTATTCTATGAATTTATTAACAAAATTCTAGAAGATGCTGTTCCTTTTAAAATATTATCGTAAATAAAATCAATTTGAAGAAATGGCAAAGGCAGACATAGAGACCGCCAAAGTAATGAAAAACCACCAAATTTTTATTTTTCTTTTTTTTTTTTTTTGGGTTTTCCTTTTGTTTTTTTGTTATTGTTTTTTTTGGTTTATTGCAAAACTACATAAGCATAATGAGCATAAAGCATTCATCAAATTGATCAATATCTACACTAGGGAAGGATTATCCGACTTCTGTACATGTTTATATTATCCATCATTTAGATGTACAATGAAATGTTAGAATATTGATGATGAAGGAAGTAAAAAAGAAGGCAAATAAATTGAAAAAAAAAAAAACTAGATACAGGTGTTAACAATAATAATAAAATTTTGCATGTTAAGTTAAGTTGTTGTTGGGCAATTTAAAAAAAAAAAAGAGATTTTGAAAAATAATTCATAAGATTTTTGTTCTTACTTCTCTAAAGTAAAATACGTGGAATTTGCCTGATACCAAAAAAAAAAAAAAAAAAAAAAAAGAAAAAAGGAATATTTTGTTAAAATATAAAAAAGGAAACGCTATGTGAATTTGGCCACACCCATTTAAAACGTTCATATTCTCATTTGAAATTTTTGTACGTTTTACAAATGAATTTTATTGGATCTTAGGCCAAATCTACAAATTAGGAAAATTTCAAATAAAATTTGCAAAAATTTTTTTAATATAATAATAAAATTTTATAATATGCCACGCCCTCATTTATATATATATATACATTGTTTTTAATATAAAGAAATTAAGAGAAATTTCATGAAAATCCATTTATATGTAAAATTTTTTTATTATTTTTAATAAGTTTGGAAATTTTATTTATTAATTAAATAAAATCGATTTTCAAATCAATCAAAAAAATAATTAACTTATTTTATTACAAATGAAATTGAATAAAAGAGAAATTATGAGTACAAAAATTTCTTACGAAATTTTTAAGTGGACTAAGGACATATCGTTCTTAAGGGAAATCTGGAATTTTGCGGGAAGAGTTTCCTTTAAATTTTAAATATTTTATTGATTAAATACAATTTACCTATAAATTACTCTAAAAATTATTATCCACCATAATATTTCAACTTTACAATTAAACAAATTTAATCTAATTTAATTTTAAATTTAAGTTTTGTACGCATAATTTTTAAATATTTTTGATATTTAAATCGAAATTTTTAAATCTAATTATGAAGAAAAATCAGACATTAAAGTGTAAAATATCCATCATACTTTTTGAGTTATTTTGCCAGCCTGAATAACAAAAAAGATTGAACTACATTTATAGCAACTTCCCAGCCCATTCTGTGATGTGTTAGGTCCAACTTTTTTTAAAACACTTTGAATACAAAATGAATTTCCTGAAGCGAGTTGAAACGTAAATCATCTTTATGATAACTTATCCTAAGATATTCAGAATTAAAAAAAGTTTCTTTTATGGCATAAATTCAAGATGAGATATATTTTCAAAAAAAATTTATATTACATTGAATCAGTATGCAAAATATGAACCTAAATTTCATACTTCATTTTGTAATCTAAATTAAGTGAAGAAGGGAGACATTTAAGATGGGATTTTTTTCCCATAATTAAATTTTTTTTTATCTTGCTAAAGGAAGTTAAAGCATAATTAATTAATTAATAATTTTTATAAATATTTATATTAGATTTATTCAGATCATTAAAAGCCAAAATAATTTCAACAATTATTTTGAATTTCCACTAAGAAGTATTATTTAAAAATATGACATAGAGTTTTCATCAAACATTGGGAAATAAATTTTTATTGGAAATGGAATATTTAGATATTTACCTGAATTGCTAGGGATCTTGCTTTGGATTGGCCACACATAAATAAAAACAACAAAAACAAAGAAAACCAAAAAACATATATATATATATATATATATATATATATATATATATATATAAAATGAAATGTGTAAATTTCATTTGGCCATCATTTCATTATCCATGTTTCTTCTCTTTCCTTCTGCTAATCACTCTACACATTTTCAACATTTTGATTTTGACTTTAAATATAGAGCATCCATATATCTATCAATGTACCAGGCATAGCATGGCATGGCATAGCATTTAGATATGCGAACAAATTTCAAATTGTGAAAACCATGACATTTGGATCCCCCGCCGTTTTTTATGATCGCTGTTAGTCGATCAATAAACAAAATGCAAAACATTGAGAAAACATCACGAAATTGTTATTTAAAAAAAAATTTAAAAAAAAAAAAATAATAATAATAATAATAATAAGCATTAATATTAATGAAAAACTAGAAGAAAAGAAAAAAACAAAAAACAAAAAAAAAAAAAAAAGAAACCGAGCTAAAACAATAGAGAAAATATTGTGCATAAATCACCATCACCGCACTCTGGATGCCCAAATAAATAGAAAAATTTTATATATAAATGCATTCTATAGAATAAATTTTTGACGGTCAAATGCAGATCCTTATGGACTTAAAACAAAAAAAAAAAGAAAAAGAAAAAGAAAAAAAGACAAAATGAAACGTAACAAAACAACAAAACAAAACGACGTTATTGCAACAGATAAAGGATTTTGTAAAGATTTATATTCAATAATGAAGAAGTAGAAGGAGAAGAAGAAGAAGAAGAGAAAGAAGAAGAAGAAAAAAAGAAATTGTTTTTACTAACAATTAACTATTTTGAAAGTAACTTTCCGCTCAGCATGAGCTGAAATGCATTGAACTGAACTGAACGGAATGGAACGGAGCTGAGCTGAATGGAGCTGAGCTGAGCTGAGCTGAGCTGAATGGAGCTGAACTGAGCTCACACAGCTAATTAAATGTACAGTCAAATGTTAGTTGAACAATGTACGCCCAATATTAAGATTAGAGAATGAATGACAAAGTAGAATCTTAAAAGAAACGAACCTTGAGAAAATGTCTTGAAGAAAAATTTAAAATAGTTTCTTTTTTTTTTTCGTTTTTTTTTTTTTTCCATGGATAGAAAATGCAATCAACAAATGTTAGGCATACCAAATTTATTTGAAAATTATATTGGAAATGAAAGGCTACATGATTTGGCAAAACGTTAAAGATATCAAAAGACAAATTTGCAGTTTATATCTTCTGATTTTTTAATGATTTTAATTTTTAAAAGAGAAAGCAAAAATTAAATTAAATTAAATTAAATTAAATTTTTATAGTGTTACGCTTAATTAGAAAATTACAATTTCTCAGCATCTCTATGAATTTTTATATCATTATTATTATTATAAATATTACTAATATTACTATTATTGTTATTGTTATTGTTATTGTTATTGTTATTGTATTCATACTTTATTTATTTATTTTACTATTTTATTTATTTTACCATGAACTTCATAAAGCGATCAATTTTTGTTAATAGCGAACATAAAAAAAAGTCAAGGTCTCTCTTTTACTATAAATAAAATAAATGAAAATTTGAAAGCGCGCCAACGAATCTTGACATTTTAACCGCTAGCCAATATAAATGGAATTTGACACGCCTACATGCCACTTTGGGGGGGGGGGGGGGCCTTTTATTTGCCTTTTCTTTTTTGTTTTTCTTTTGTTATGGCAGTTTAACTTCACAGTTAGATATTATTCAAATAATTGTTGTGCCATCTGCTCTTGCCCCTGTACCTGCCTCTAGAACTACTTCTAGCTCTGCCACTACCTTAACAATCATGTCATTATTTTTATTCTCGTACCTTCGTTGCTTTTTATTGTTTTGCACTTAATTGAGATTTCTTATTAAATTACCGTTATAATTAGTTTAAAACATAAAATTTGTACATATTTTTTTTTTAAATTAACTCCTTTTCGAAAATATCTTACACTTTCGAAATAGCCTGATGAATAAGTTTTTTTTTTTTTTTTGAAGTATCGTAATTCGTATAAGCGAACAAATGCAAATTATACAGTGAATAGAAGTGGACTTTTAATTATACTACACATCACTTTAATTATTGTAATTAAAGACAAGAATAAAAGATTTTCAAGCCAGTAAATTTGGTAGAATTGATTTTCTCATTTATTTAAGGAGTTCGTTATATGAGAGGAGGTTCAAAAAATGAACCTATTCAGTACACGAATACCTTTTACGTTACAATACAATTTTCGCTAAAGTGTATTCAAAATTGAGCCCTTTGCTTGGGTGATAATTTTTTTGCAAAAAAGGCATTATATGGGAAATTAACATAAAAATAGACCGTACTGGACCAAAATTAGTAACATATGTTTTTCTATATTAAAGTACGATTCAGCGACAATTTACGTTAAACTATATTAAAAATTACCATTTTCTTGCCATATAACAACATTTTCTTAAGAAAGTCATTTTAAGGGGTGTAGTCATAAAATGACCCAATTTTAAAGATTTTTACTAGTCCGGCTCTGAATCAAAAAACATGTATCAAATTTCATTAAAGTATCTCAAAAATTGCGATCTGGCAGATAGATAGACTTAAACCAAAACCGGCAGTTTTTCTGAGTCCATCGTTGCAATACCATGCAAGTGGTATAAAATCGTATAAGACTATAACGAAAGGGGCTTTTCTGTCCTATTATAATGCCAGAATATTCAAACAATACTTAAAAAACTGCATCATTTCTTAAATGAACTGAAGTACTTCCCAGACCATATTTCTTATTCTGATTATTAATTTAACTCGATTGTTTGGTTCTAAAAATTTTAATGTGCGTACACGGAAGTAAACACTCAAGAAGTCATTTATATGGAAAAAAAATCTTCAAAAAAGAAAGAAGCCAATTTAATTGTTTTCATATTCATGTTTAAAATTCAAAATGATCTGAATCTTCAGTTAAACTTTTATTAAGGTCATCATAACGCAACATTTAGAACTTTTAGTCTTTTAGGTCAAAAAAAGAATGAAATCGAAACCATTTTCATAGAAAATGAAATAAATTCTTAATGGATTCAGCATCACCAGAAATATCTCATTTTATAGTTTGTCCAAACATTATCGTACAAATCACCTTAGAGTGTATTTTTTGATGATGATGATTTAAAATGAGCTTTTACTATAATCTTAGATCAAGACAACGTGAAAATGAATTCAAGAGGACGCGTTGAAAAATTTCCTAAAATTTTCTTTGAAATTAATACAACAATATTTTAAAGCCCTATGTATTAATTTTGAACTGAAATTGATACAGCACTTTTTCTTTTCTTAAACCTTCATAGAATCTAAACAAAATTTCGCTACAGTCCCCAACAGATTAACAATGGGAACTCTTAAGTCTTGCAAGTCTTACAAGTCTTGCAAGTCCTGCCAATAAGAAATATCAATAGAGTTTTAAAGGTTTTGTTTTGCGAAGAAAATCTTTTATGCCACAAATCCACCACAAATCGATCAAAATGATTTATTAAATTGAAAAAAATTTATCTTAAAATTTCTTTCTCATTCTCTCACCGCTGTACTTTCCAAATTGGCTTACTTTGAAAATTAGTGATACATCATTCTTAAAGTAAAGTAAAGGTATGGAAACTTTCGAGGAAAATGTATAATGAATTTACCGTTGATGTGATAGAAAATAGAATGAATTGATTAATTTTTACATTACAATGTAAAAAATTAAAGTTGTTAATGTCGGTAATGTAAAAAATTAAAATCTATTAAGTTTTTTAATGGTTTTTTTTTATTATTATTTAATTCTTGTTTTTCTTTTGTTTTTGGTTTTTTAAGTTTTTTTTAAATTTCTCTTTGTTGTTTTCTTTCTTAATATTTAAATCTTCTTTTTTTCACCTTATTAAATTTCATTTATTTTCATTTTATATTTGAATACATTATATTTATAATTTTAGTTTTTATTTATCTATTTTTTTTTTTTTGGTTTCCGTTTTTTGTTTATCTTCTTGGTTTCGTTCTGCTTCTTCTTTGGAAGTGTATACAATTATCGTACAATGGAATTAATTAAATTTTTAGATATTTTCTTTTATTGCATTTAGTTTGGGATTGTTATTGTTGTTGTTCTTGTTGCCATTTATTTTACTGTTTATTGTTATTTTTCTAGAATTTATTGTTATTGGTTGTTGTTGTTGTTGTTGTTGTTTTTTGTTGTTATTGTTGTTTTATTGATTATACTAATGAAGATATTTTGTGGTGGTGGTGGTGGTGGTGGTGGTGGTTGTTGTTGTTGTTGTTGTTGTTGTTGTTGCTGCTGCTGCTATGAAAAGAAACTTTTAAACTTATCGAATTTTTGTAATTTTCTTCTATTTCAATTTTTATATTTTACAGCCACTATATTCATTGGCATAATAAATTTGTACAATTATATGTAACACTTGAAAAAATTTCAAATATATCAATTGATTTTAAAAAGAACATTTTTGTGAAATGATTAAAACTTATCAGCCTTTTCAATCAATTAGATCATTTAAAGAAAGAATGCCAAGAATGCAAATTGATACACTCAAATCGACATTTATGATTGAAAAATATTCATAATATAATTTCCAATTAATTGAATGTCCAATTAAGTCCAAATTTTTTCATCTTGTTTTGATACTTAAAATTTACAGCTCAATTGATTGCTTGACAATTGCCCTAAAAAAGCTAAAAATGCCTTTATAAAAATGCTATTGCTCTTTTTTTTTTTTTAATAACTACCTAAAAAAGTATAATAATAAATAATTAATTTAATTAATTAATTCATAAAAGTATATTAAAAATAATGTAATTTATTTAAAATGTTGATACTAAGAAATGATTTTAATATTTCTCATATATGAATAGAACTTTGCGAATTTTAAAGGAAGTTTTTTTTGCTTTTTCCCAAATGACTTCCGACTTTTAGAGTTTTCAAAATTTAAGATCATACAAATGTTATACATTATAGCACGTAAGCTGATTTGGTAAGGCTGGCCTGCTTTTCAAACAATTCAACTAATTACTCCCAAATAATAAAAATCATTGAAGGGCTTTCATATACAAAAAATTAAAATTATAAATAAAATTAAATTGAAATATTTTTAAATTTTTACTCTGAAAAAAATCAAATTCCTTAAATGCATTGGTCAAGTAAGGTAAAAATTATCTAATATATACTCGCAAAAATTATAGAGGCAAAACGTTAAAATCAAAACTGATTTATTAAATTTCGATTCAGCCAATTGCAACTGATGAAGATTTTACTTTAATAGCGTAATGTACAGATACTACTGAGTACAACATGAAATGGCCAAACTAGATCTCATAAAGAAGCTTTGAAAATTAAATTAAGCACTACAAATTACTAGAAATCATTTTCATCATTTAAGTGTATAAAAATGGATTTTTTATGTTAAATTCAATAGAAATGAAGCGAATGCAATAAATTGAAGAAACTTGCCATATTCAGAATATAAATTCAGAAATTAAAGCCTTTAAAAATATTTATATTTTTACAAGTCGAATACATTTATATTACATGGGAAATTTTCCTTTCAAAATCTTGTCACAAATAATTCAAATTATAAGAAAGTCGTAAAATGATGAAAGTTAGAGAATAATATGAAATCATACAAAAACAAATATGTTTATTTTCAGAACTTATGGTACTTAATTAAAATTGAGCAAGAATTAAATCAAAAAACCACAAGAAAAAATGCAAAAAAAAAAAATTACACCTAAAAATTACATGTAAAAATTATACGGAAAAATTACACATGCAAGTATGTAAAAATTCAACAAAAATCATTTATGATGGAGTTTTTCTTGAATAAGGATAAGTATGCAACATGTTTATGTACAAATGGGATTTTTTTTTCATGCAATTTATACGTACACACATACACACACACTTAAACATATATATATATATATATATATATATATATATATATATATACATATGCAATGTGATTGTAATTTTCTTATATCGATTCATTATCCAATTGTTGGGCCTGACTTAAATCATTTCCATTCAAATATGTTTGCAAAGCAATTTGGAAAAAAGCATCAGAGATTCTACAACAACAATAACATTACGTTCCAAATTCAATTTAGGCATAATCAACCATTTATCCAACTGCTTATTTGTTTTTGGATTTGCTATTAAAGTAAAAAATCAAATATCGGCAAGAAATCTATCAAAATGTTCATAAGTGAATAAAACGTATAAATAACACGCCCACAACACATACATTAATTGGAAAATCTCGGTCTTTTTTATACATAAATAACAAATGACATGTTAAGACTAATTTCAATCATTCTTCTACGTTTTTTTTTTTAACTGCAAATAATAAGCGAGAAAATCTAACTTGTCCCAATAAAGTAACCCAGGAAATGAAAGTAGAAGAAGATTCGATTGCAACCAAATGTAATTTTCTGATTTCTTTAATATATCTAAATATATATTTATGTATATGGAATTGTCCTGTACAATATAAATGTATTCTGTTTTTTGGTAACTTTGTTTTTCGTTTCTTCCTTTTTTTTTTTTTTTTTTTGATTTTTGAATTTTTTCTTCGGCTTTTATACGCTGTTATAACTATTTATTCTTTTTTAAGTACTTATAAAGTATTTTCATTATTATAATTTTTATGTGGATTCAGTTTTTTCTTTTTTTTTTTTTTATTTAAATTATTTTGGAAATATTTTATAACCAATTTACTTATATATATATGAGTGTGTGTGTATATATATATGTTTTGTGTACATCTTATATATAGTTATAATGTTTATATGTTACACTTAATTCTTATTCCATTAGTTTAAATAATTATTCTTTATAATTATTTATATGTTAAATACGCAAAATTACTTAAATTTATTTATGAGTGTGCACGTTGCATTCAATGCATTCAATGCATTCAATTTTGATGCATGTTTTTTATATGTTTATTAAATAAAAAAAAACTGAAAAATATTATACATATACACATACATATTTTTATTATTATTGTTATTATGATTTGTTACTTCAACTTCGGCAACTTCGGTTTTCATTTCATCATTTTTATTATTAAATCTGCTTTTTGTTTTCATCATCTTAATCATTAATGTTTAATTTCCAATATTAGATTCTATTTATGCATTTATATATACAAACTAATTAACAGAAATGCATTAATAAAAAGTTAAGAAGAAGTAAAAAAAAAATTAAAATTTCATAAAACAGATTTTAAAAACTTTGTCTTTCATTTCTTTCATATTTTTCAGCATAAACATATAAATGGCTTCAATTTTTCTTACTGTACTTATACTTATTAAGAAGTGTATATATTTGAAGTAATTTTCTTTTGAAGTAATACATAAAATGAGAACGATATTTCATCTACACCTATCGATTAATTCCGAATGATTTTCTGAAACGATTTAATTCTTCTTGACGATTTTACAATGCATTTGTCCTTATTCTATTTCGTTCAAACTAAAGTACGTAATTTTCAATTTTCAAGATATTTAAGATAAATGTAAAGCTGAGATATGAATATGGCAAATAATTTGATCCAATTTTGAAAGAATCTTCTTCTCTAAGCATATAAACTCAATCATATTCATATTCTATGAGGGCATTCTAAAAATTCTAGATATTAGTCGTAAGATCAATAAAAATTTTGAAAGTTAAATGTAGAGCAAGTATGAAAATGTAATTTGGCTGGTGCCATATCTTGGAGACACCCAGACATTATGATATTTCTATAGAATCTTTCAGTTTTTTTAGTAGTAAATAAAAAAATTCGGTATTGTATAACTTGGATGAATTTTGGACAGACATTTAAGACCAATCACTTTACTTTTTGTACATAACTTTAGATTCGTGTCTTTTATAGTTTAGTTTAGAAAAAACCACTAAATTTTAATGAAAAATCTTTATCACACTGTAGGTGGGTCCTTGGAGGCAACCAGAAGCACCTTCTCAATTGGGAGTGACTCATGAGATGGTCGTTGGTGATGCCGGCCATCAGAGGGCATCAGGAGTCACGAGATCAAATCCAAAGATTTAATTTGGTACCAAGGGATCACCAGTTTTAATGCGCCCATTGTGGTGATATTGGGGTTGGCTTTGTGGAAGCTGTGGTGTCCACATCGCGGGCGTCGCTCGTTCAAGAATATATATGCTTGCCGTACAGGGTCCCATTTTCCGAATAAAATGGGTAGCTGGGTAGGCTTATTGGGCTAATTTAAGCTAAGCCAAGGAACAATAGGATGGCTCCGAATCTAGATAGCAAAGATTAAGCCATGTATATAAGGTGCAATGCAGGCTTTAAATTGGAAGCTAGTCGTGACGATAGCATGCACCCTGCGTAACGTGACTACCAACGCTAGCGCTCATTAAGTACGTTTGTGTACCATGCATTTGAGCCTTCATCGCAGGTATGCATGTAAAACACTCACTGCACTGTGGTTGGGTCTTTCGAACGATTTCGTTCATTTTCAAAACCAATCTGCCTAAAAAAAATTTTCAATGTTCAATGATAAATTTGAGTTTGAAATATATTTGTTTTGACTAGAAAAATATTAACAACACACTGACAGACGGTCAGATGGACGGACAGACAGAGAGACTTATTTAAATCGATTCAGAATTGAATACTGCTCAAGAATATATAAATACATTGTAGAATCTTTGACGACTGTTTTCGGATGTTACAAACATAATGACAAAATGAATATACCATCCCAACCTCTAAGTGCTGGGTATAATAATAACAAAGGAACCACGTTCATTTGTTTTATACAATTTTTACAAGATTTTCACTTTTTTTTGTTTTCCTTTTGATTTATTTTTGTTAATTTTTCTTAAATTTTATAGAACTATTTGCACGTTATTTACCAACATCACTTATTTACCAACAAATAACAATTTTGAATGTAATAAATTTACATTTATTAGTGTGTATATTGCAATTGTAATTCTATTAAATTTTGTATCGTACAATACCTAAACACATGACTAAACTTACAAGGACCCGACAAAAACATTTGAACACATTGTTTTCCTTAAATTTAGCGATATAAAATATACGAAAATTATTTCCTAATCATTAGAAATTAAAGGAAAACAAAAATTAAAAATTAATATGTAAATATATATAGAAAATATTATGGGAAAATTATAGCACCATAAATAAAAATATAAATCCACATTTACACTCACACACATTCACGCATTATTTATTTGAACATTATTTTTCTTTCTTCAACATTTTCTTACAGATCAATCAGTTTTAGACGATAATTGTTATTGTAATTGCTATTGCTATTAAATGAATATTTGGCGTACAATATTTTAAAACTCAAAAGTAAAACAATTGTTAATAACTTATCGATAATGATCCCATTTGTCCAATACAACGACCCTCCTCATCAAATGTGGCCAATGTTAAGCGAGACAATTTATTACACAATACACCATTCCCATTAGTTTGTATTGGATTTGGTTCTATAAATATTAGAATAATTAAAAAATTTATTAAGTACTATAATTAAATATTATTTTCTAATTTTATTATTAATTAATAAGCAAAAATAACAAAAGTGACAGAAGTAACAAAAATAAATTAACTAATAAAATAATACGCTTCTAATTATATTTAATAATAAATTATAATTATGGTTAATTAAAATTAATTTTATTTATTTTAATTAATAAATGAACAATTAATAACTTTAATTAATTATTAAGTGTTATTAGTAATTATTATTTATAATTATTATTTAATAATAAATTATTATAGTTAATTAAAATTAATTAAAACTATTTTAATTAACAAATGATTAATTATTAATTTTAATTATTAAGTATTATTATTAACTATAACTTATCGTCATTATTATTTATTTTAATTAATATTTTAAATAGTAATTAATTGTATTAATTATGAATTAATTAAGAATATATTTTTTAAGTGAATAATAAATTTATATATACCATCATGAAATTGTTCGCTAACATTCCCCTCTTGTTTACGTTTTCTCATATGCTCGATAAAATGAGATATTAAGGCATCTATCATGGCGGCTTGTCTTGAAAATATTTGCATTAATTTTGATATTTGTATACCATTCTCCATTGTGTCAAACTAAAATTAAACAATTATATGAAAGTTATGAAAGATGTATTTTTTATTTAAAATTCATTCTATATGTAAAATGTACCTGTAAAAATATACATGTTAAACATTCAGAATCATCGGTAGCACTTGGTTTAGCATAGTCCCACGATAAATCTTCATAACGTAATCCCAATAATAATGTCTGCAATATATATGAATATTGCATTGCCTTTTTCTTCTTCTTCTAAAATGTTTATGGATTATTAATGTACTTACACAATCCGCTGGATCAATTATAAACACGCCTCTTTCATTAACCGCTATTAATATTTCGATATCTTTATGATTGACCATACTTAATAGACCTCTAACTGGTTGTTCGACTTGACCATGAAAAAATGCAGCACTAAAATTTTGATAAAATCATTTCGATAATTAACAACTAATTAAGTGAAAAATATATCAAAAATAATGCAATACAATTCAAAAATATTACAATTAATTATTATTTTACAAAAGCAAAGTATATTTCTATTCTCTAAAAATTAAAAAGTTATAATTTAATCTTTAAGTGATAACAAATCTAATTATTGTATTATGTAAAAAATTATCTTCTTGTCTTCCTTAATTTTCTTTAAATAAAATAGGAGAAATAATGTTTAATTGTTTTGTAACTTGATTCATAACTGCAACATTTAGAATTTACGTACCCATAGAAAGGAAGAGCCCAACAGAATTCTAAATATTTACGCATAAGTTTACGCGTTGTAGCAGTTTGTGGCACACGTTTAAATTGTTCTAATAGTCTAACTTCAGCGGAATTTTTACGACTAATTGGAAGCCAAGACCAACTGGAATTTTTGGCAACATGTTGAGGCAAAAAGCGTAATTGATTTTCTCTATAATAAACCGATAGAAAAATGTAAAATGCGCGGCGTTTCGAATAATTTTTTTTTTTTAATTATAGTTAAAATTTACATAAATTACCTAAAAAAGCTAACAGTATGTACATGAGAATTGAATGGACCCAATTCAATACGTGCTTGTATACCACCCAACATTAATGAATGTACCGATTCCATAATATATCTCCCTGTTAAAACATTATGTTTAGCCTCTTCATACAATAGCTCCAATATTCGATGATCTCTGCAACAATACAAACAAAGAAGCTTGGATTTCATACAAGTCAAGCACAAAGAAAACATTTAATACACAGATTGGCCCATATATTTTCAAAATTATACATGACCGAAGAGATGATGAAATTTACAGATATTAAAGATATTTTATGTAAATCGGTATAAACTCGATATTATCTCGGTATAAGATAATGCTGGCATCATTTCGCCATTATCAATTAATTATTGTAAACTGCGAGCAACCGTGAGGAATTACTTATCGATCTATGTCCTTTCTACGTTTCACGCAATTTTTTGTAACAATCAACTCAAGTGAACAATCATCTCAATATTTTAATCTCAAATTATCTATTAGCACTTTGAAAAAAAAATACATTAAACCAAAATGAAGCAATGAAATGAATAAAGGTAAAATCGACTCCAATTCAATCGCTTCAGTTAATTCATTTCATAAAGTAAGAAAAAGAAGTAGCAAGATGGGAATAGGAATACATTACTCACTTGATTTTCTCTTCATCACGTTTCGAAAAGAACACATTACGTTTCAACATAATCATTGGTTCATCAAATTTCTTTTCAATGGGATTGCCATGACTGAATTTTTCTAATAAATTTGCCCATGCCAAACGTACCAAAAATGGTCGATGATGCGATTTTAATTGTATCTCAAGCAATGTACTGACCATCCATAAACCGAATATACTTTGAGCCAACAATTTATTCGCTATGCCTAACTCTTCACAACCCAGTGCAGCCGCTAACATTACTTGTGAAGGGCATTGGGCTGTACCTTCAATCTCCATATGTACAGCTACGCGAGACATCAAATACACGCAGGTGGGTATTACCTGATATCATAAAACAAAAATAACAACAACAACAAATATAAAGCAACGTGCCAAAAATAGAAGATGAAATGTAAGCTAAAAGGAAAAGGTTCTTTGGAAAGGATAGAAGAGAATTTAAAATCATTTATAATTACATCCTGTAATGGTCGAGTTACGGAAGATGCGGCTGCGGCTGCGGCTGCAGCTGCTACTGATACTGCTGCTACTGATGATGATGATGAGGCTGTTGCCTTTGTGCTATTATTCGCATAATTTACGTTGGATATTGAAGATGCGTTTGTGCCATATTGTGCGTTCGTTATCCTTGCCGTATCAGAATTAATATTTTGCTTCGTTTGACTACCTAAATAGTTTACATTTGTGCTAGTACCAGGTGATGTGCAAATATTGGTAACTGTTATACTGCCATTAAGATGATGATTGTTACCATTAGCTTCCGTTGTCATTGTTATGCCATTAGAGCACTGATTTAAACCGCTTGGCGTATAACAGCCACCACTAGCACCATGACCATTATTATTATTACTACTACTACTGTAGCCTCTACCAACAGTACCCGTTGATGCTGACACCGGTGACAAGACATTACCCATATTGTCCGTTTCATTGCGTATAGCACTAACAACACTAGAAACACTAGACGCTGAGGTAAATGTATTACCAGCAGCTGTTTGTATTTGTGCTGTCGTCACTACACGATGTACCGTATAGATTAATGGAGCCGGTACTGCCGGTACAGGCGTTGGTGCCATTAATTGCTCACAATTACCCGTATTTTGTGAATGTTGTAAATGTTGTAAATGTTGTGGATGCTGTGAATGCTGTAAATGCTGCGAATGCTGTGGATGTTGATTTTGTGCAGCAATCATTAAGCGGCTGTTTTGTGATACCATTTGTAAATTACAATTTGTTAAAGCATCATCTACCGGCTCTAAAACTGTCGTTGTCGGGCATGTCCCCTGATGATGATGATGACTATGGCTATGATGTAAATGTTGCTGTTGCTGCTGCTGTTGCTGCTGCTGTTGCTGCTGCTGTTGTGATTGTTGTTGTTGTTGTTGTTGTAATGGCATATTATGATAATGATGTGGCACTTGCTGTTGTTGATTCAATTGTATAGGATGATGATGATGATGCTGCTGCAACTGACCTTGTACTACTTGTACTTGCAATTGTTGCTGTGTTCCATGATATTGCTGATGCGTCTGATGATGCTGCTGCAGATGTTGCTGATGCTGCTGATGATATTCAGCATGCAATTGTAATGATGTAGACGGTGATGCAGCACCTAAACGTACATTACCGCAACCGTTACCACTACCAGTTCCACTTATTGTATAATAATCATCGCGACATCTATAATCCGATGAATTGTAATATGAACGTGATCTAAAAAAAATGAAAAACGATAAATATTAAGAGAAAAATTTGTAATTAAATCTCTAACTTACTGATATTCCTGTTGTGGCGTTATCTTACGGCGATTATATTGAAATGTTGCCATTGGAGTTGACATTACATTATTATAATTCCCCGTACTATTACTATTAGTTGAATTATTATTACTATTATTATTGTTGCTACAGTAACCGCTTGCCATATTTGTTGGCATACCAGCGGCAACGGTCATTTGTGTAATAGCACTACCATTTGCCGCCGCTGCTGATATTGCTGCCATACTAAGCGCACTATTTCTTTGATGATGCATTGGTGTTTTATTAATATTTGCATTACTATTTGGAGCATTGTTATCACTGATACAAACGGCGCTAATATTGTTAATATTACGATCATATAAATCTTTACAATTGAAACCAGTCGTTGTCGATAATGATGACGAGTGACTTGTGTCGCATGACATATATTCTGGTGGCATTGTTGTTGTAATATTAGCATTAATATTGCAGCCATGTGACGATGATGCTTGCATCGATAATGATGATATTGTTGCTGATGATGTCGATGATGATATTGATGCTGATGCTCCTGCTGATATTGATGCTGCTGATGATGATGATGATTGTTGTGATTGCGATTGTAATTGTGATTGCGATTGGGATAGTGATTGTGATTGTGATTGTGATTGTGATTGTGATGGTTGTGGTACATTACGGCAATAATACTTAACAGTGGGATCCATTGGCAATTTAACAATCTAAACACGTTATTTAATTCACCGCCAGCAAACATTTACGATCAAATTTATATTTTGTTAAAAAGTGGAATCGCCAAATGTCACAACATTAATTCTTAGAGATTTCCTTTCTTCTTTGTTAGTAGAGAAAAAAAAAATTCGAAATCCGTGAAAGAAATGCATCAAAATTATGTTGATCATTTATATAAATTTACATACAAATTTACATAAATATATTTATTTTCATTTGTTGGGGGCTTTGAACTGAACTTTATCAAGTCAGCGATTAATATTCACAAAGAAATGAAACCAATTCAATATTTAGTTGTTGTTGTTTTTTTTTTAAAAATATATTTTTTTCTGTTTACACTTTTTTCATATATTTTGATTTAACTTAGATGCTTGAATGTTGATGCTGACACTCACTTTTCCATGATTTTATGCTTTCCATGATTTTATACTTTAATATGTTTATAATTGGCAGGTGTGTGTAAGTAAAAATCTTTTGTTTATAAATATAAATATTTATAATTTTATAAATTTCCACTTCTTTGCTTCTGTTGTTGTTGATGTTAATGATAATGATGATTAGGATGCTGCTACATCCTTTGTGTGTAGAAATTATGATTCATATTCGTATTCATGCATTTGTTTTTCAATGTAATTTAATGTTAAAAAAAACAAATTTCACAGATTCCATCGTCTTTTCATTGTAATTTTGTGGCAGTAATCAGAACACATTTGATTTAACTATATTTAATAGATTTGTAGAAAAAAAGATGTTTAATTATTTAATTAATCAAAAAAAAATTTAATTATTTAGATTTTAGTTTTTTACTTTTTAATTATTCAAATAAGGTTTTTTTTATGCAACTTATTCAATTTTTAATTATTTACATTGTAATTGTTTTTTATTATTCAAATATTCAAAAATTAATTATTATTATTATTATTATTATTATTATTAATTACATAACTAATTATTAATTATTTTTATGTAATTATTCACATTTTTAATTCCTTTAGTCAATTTAATTGTCACTTTGTTCAATTATTAATTATTTTTAATAAATTCTTTGTATTTGCTTTAATCAAATTTTAATTAATCAAATTTTAATTACTCAAATGTTAAATAACTAAATTTTTATTATCATTAATTAATTATTAATTATTGAAATGTTGCTTATTATTATTTAGTCTAGTTTCTCAAATTTCCTTTATCATTATTTAATTATTTTAATTTTAATTTTCATTTTAATTATTTAAATTTTAATTACCATAATACCATTATTAGGCTTTCAATTATCATCAATTAAAATCGTTAACATTTTGAAATGAATAAAGCAATGAAATATTTGGAAATTTTTATATATGTACAAGGAAATTGGAAAAGTGTATCAAAATTGGTATTGATATCAGTATTGCACAATGAATAATCTCAAGTCCAATATATTTTTTACGTATAATGATAGTTAGGGCTTATTAATTACCTAACTAAACTTTCAATAATATATTTAATTAAAATTAAAAGTACAAATTTATTTCTTATATCCGTTATATTCATTTCTATACGATCTTACTCATTACCGTTTGAGTAAGATCAGACCTTATCCATAATCATTTCTGGCTTGTTCTGTTGTATTGAAAAACTATCACATTTTAAATTACGATATCCCAAAAATTAGAATAATTACATAATGATAAAGGAAATTTGAGAAACTAAACTAAATAAATTAAGAAATTTGTTTGAGATAATTTCAGACACTTCTACTATTTCTACTAAGGTTACATCGATGCCATATGCAATGCCATAAGCCACGTAAAAATTTACAAAATAACCTTTTAACAAAGATCAATTAACTAACGTTTTTTAAAAGTGATTTAAAAGAAATAAAAAAAATAATTAAATAATTAAAACGTAAAGAAAGTAAAATAATGAATGATCATTTTGGCAAAATTGAATAGTCAATTATCAGAATATTTTTATTCCAGATCGTCTTATAAACAAATTGAAACAATTTTAAGTATATTTGAGGTCTCGTTTTGTGTGTTATTTAATTTTTTTTTAATTTCATAGATTTTATATAAAATTTTATATAACTCTTTCTTTCTCACACATACACACACACACACACACGCAAATTAAATAGCTATTGCTATTGCTGCCACTCTTGTTGTTATTCATTCTATTTATATGAAAATATATATTTCATTTCTTTCACATTCGTATATTTGCCTTATTACTATTATTATGCTTTGGAATTGTTGTTGTTGCCGCATTTGCCGTTATTTTTTATATATCGTCTTCTATTTTATGGCATTACTATTAATGTAAGTATATGCAATTCGTATATAACGGATGAAGGGGTAAGTGTTTATTTACATACGTACTTAAATATATTCATTATATTTGTGAATGCATGCAGTGGAATTTGCACGCGAAATATTAATGAAATTTATATTGTAGACGTAATTGCACGCCTATAGCATCAAATACGCACAAATAAAATATTTTATAGACGATCAAAAAACGACTCTTAAATATCTTTCATTAAGAATAAGAATAAGAATCAAAGCAAACAAAATTCGAGTTCAAATTCAAGAAAATAAATAACTAAAAAAAATATTTAATTCGAAAGAAATGAATTAATTATATGAAAATTTCAATCGCACTCATTTAAGTTTACGATATTCCAATTGTATTTGGAATTTAATTAAATAATGTTCAAAAGTAAAAATTTTTACGACGCGGGTACTCTTTTTAAAACAAAGCAAAGAATGTTGAAAATAATCCACTACCAATTCACATTCCATATCACTTGTCCTTAGACTAAAAGGCCACCATTGTACAAAGAATTGTATCTTTTAGTCTTGTAACAAAATTTGGGAGAAAGACACACAGACAGATAGACAGATTGAAAATTCATTTAGAAAATGATGCTGTGTGACAAGTCAAATAGCTCTATTGAACTCTTCTGAGTGTTACATTGATTTGGACAAATTTATTATGCTTTATTTTATTAGAGTAAAAAACTGTCGTGGGATATAAAAACTCGTTCATATTAACAATACGTAAAACATAAATTTACTTAAATCACGTACAAAAACGGATGAGTGCACTAATACACGCATATTAATGCATGCACACACACACACACACACACACACACGTAAATGCATACATTTGATAATTTATTTGAATAAAACAAAAACGAAAACGAAAACGAAGAAAATAATGAAAAAATGAAAACAAATGAAAGAAAAAACGATGGAAGGCTCTATTATGATATGAATTGTCATTTTGTGAGTGCAATGAAAAAAAAATGCATGAAATACATGAAAAATATTCAAACAATAAGAATGAAAGTACAAAAGCAAAAGAAAAATAAAGTCAAATGTTTTTAACAAAAAAAATAAATAAATAATAATGTAAAGTACAAATATATTTGGCGTTTTTTGTTTGTTGAATATAAAATGAAATGTTTATAGATACAAATATAATTATCAGATGGCATGAACAATTCATACAAAAATTGTTAGGCCCAACTTAAGGTCTTTCGATCAGAAAGAGCTTTACTCATCATCTATAAAAGTAATTTACTTTGTTGGAGATGATTGATATTAAATGTCCTCAATTCTTTATACCATCTAATTTTTCTCTTTCTCTTTATAATTCTAGAAATTTAATAGTCAAGCGGCATATTAAAAGTTTTTTGTACCATAACGATAATAATTTTATGACAAATTTCATTCATCATCTAACAAAATGCATGTGACGTTGCTTTGCTTTTCGATTAACTGAATTCAATACAAATATTGCACGTCTTTTATATTTAAAGTACATTAATTTTAACGATGCAAAGTTCATGTGACTTTCACTTTTGACCAATGCTACTTGACTTTCAATTTTAAAGGTATATTCTAAATGCTAAACTTTGCAACTATAAAATTGGTTAAAACTGATCTAAGGGCGTCCATTCCATTTTAATATTTTATAGCTACTTTTTATAGATTGCGAAACCCCTTGGGAAATTATTTAAAATGGAAAAAAATTTAACCCATTAACTTATAAACTTTTCCAGCTGATTTTATTTCTAATGAGATAATAGGCTTGGTTTTCTTGGATAAGCACATGCCAATAACTTTGCCAAATTACAATCCTTAAATTTTTATGATATTAAATTTTCTCTGCTCACTTAGCTCTCTAGGCTTAATACGTCCGATTTCATTAGCTATAATTTTCCTAGTACTCCATTTGATGCATTTCCAGAGATGATTCAGAGATGATCCATTTATTAAGCGTAACTTTGGAACGAGTTTATTTTAATTCAAAAATAATTTCTATTTAAGGCCCACGGAGCTGTGTTAAACTTGCCGAACCATAATCGTTAGACGAATTTTACATTTTATTTGACTTTGAATTTCCTTTCATTGAAAAGTAAAGGGCTCTTAGAAGCAACCATCAATATTCGTCCTCTTTTGTGTATGTGTATATCGTTGGAATAACACACCAACAATACACAATCTAATCGATTCAAATGTATGCTATTTGAAAAAGCAAACCAAAACGAACAAATAAAAATTTATTTAAAAAAAAAAATAAAAAAAGCGAAATAATTTTCCAAAAAGAAAAAAAGAAAAATGCTAAGAAACTAAATTTTAACAATTTCATATCAATGCAATGTTACAAAAATTGCAGAGAGACATAAACAGAAAAATAGTAAAAAGAAAAGGAAACGTGAGATGAACGAAAAGAAGAGAGAGAAAAAGAGAAAAAAATAAAGATAAACGAATAAATTTGTAAAATTATGAAGGGAAAACATTAACAACATTAAAAAAAAAATTAAAGAAATATTTATGCTAAAGTTGTTGTTCCTGCTGCTGCTACTGCTACTGCTGCTTCTACTAATACTGCTGCTGATGTTGATAATATCTCGTCATTCTTCTTCTTCATTCTATTTATTTTGTTTCTTTTTCATTTTGCCACACATTTTACATCCATTGTTGTTGTTATTCTTTTTGATGCCATATATTTTTATTGTTTTGTTTATGTTTTGTTTTGCTTTCTTTTAAAAAATATTTGCTAAAGGCAGCTTTCCCATGCGTGTGCATGGGAAAATGTCCACGTTTGTCTATGTCACAAATTATTCATTTTTCTTGGCATATTTGATAGGAATTTGTCCAAACCACTATAACTCCATCGAACACTTACAACAAGAAAAACACAACAACAACAACAACAACAACAACAATCGCATTAGCAATAGCAATAGAACATCAACAAGAACGCATCTATTCAAAATTTTGCTATATTTTGCTTATAATTTTGTTCAACTTTCAAGGAAACTGTCATTAAAGCTGTCGATGAGGTGTCTGCCTGCCGGAGGTGTCACACTGTTAGCTCTGCTACTGTTGTCGCTGTATTGTATCAATCATTCAATAATGCAATTTAACCATCAGTAATAATAAACCGCTTGCCTACCCACCTAACCACACACACACACGCACATATATATATATATATATACAAACACAAGCACATACAGGCACATAAATCTACACAAAGGCATTTCTTTATAATAATTATATTAAGAAGGGTAAAAAAAGCAAGCGGGCCATAACAACAGCAGTAACAATAGCAACAACATTACCGTAGCAGCAACAATAATTCCAACAATAACAAAACTTGCTTTGGCTTCTTTTTTTTTGTTCTCCTATTCTTTATCTTCTTCTTTTTATTCTTCTAATGCTTCCTTATATTTTTCTCTTATTCTTCTTCTTAACAATTTTTGTTATTTATTTCACATATTTCAATATTCCACTTTCTCTTCCTTTTTCTTATTAGTCATAAATCTGAATATCAATCAAATTTGTTCCACCATCACGTGTCAAATATGTTTATGATAAAAATCTTAACAATTCTGATGGCCGTAGTTGAGCATTGGAAATGGCAATAACAAAAAAAATATCAATAAGTAATAATAATAAAAAGCAACAGCAATAGCAACAGCAACAACACAAACAACAACAAGCATATAAGAAAAAAGAAACACTAACATAAACAACACCAGTAACAACATCAGTAACAATAACAATTTATTATTTAATATTTTATCTCTTTTGCAGTTTAACTTACTTTTTTGATTTATTCTTTTCATTTTTTCAATTAGTTTTTATGTGATAAATAAATTTCTATGATTTTCATTCTTCCTTTCTCTATTTCTATCGCTCTCTCTCTCTCTCTCTCTCTTACTTTCTCTGTCTGTCTCTCTCTCTCCCTCTCTGTGTCACACTGTTGTTTTATCGTCCTCTGTTTTATTTCGCTTTTAGAGCAGAATGTTTTCTTTATACAAAAACACAAATACATGTTTACATATTCACACACACACATGCATGTATATATACCCACACAAATGTACACGTATAAAAAAAATGTTATATTTACAAATTATTGTATTTTGTTATTCACAGTTACTTTTATTTACATCTTCTTCTTCTTCTACTTCTGGTTCTTGTTCCTCTTCCTTTACTTCTTTTCCTCTACTGTTTCACCCAACTTTCTTTAACCTCTTTATCATTACTTTCTGATTCTTTCTATTTAAAATATATTAACGAAATTTTTCTTATTCTTCTTGTTTATTTTCATGTTTCCCAATTTTAAAAATTAAAAAAAAACAAAAAAACCAAAAAAAAATGGAACGCACGCAAATACATTAATAAAATAATAATAAAACAACTAATTGTTCTTATCATTGTTATCTTCAAAAAATTCCTCTTTAAAAGAAAAAAAAAAATGAAAGAAGCAGGAAAAATCAGCCACCAAAACAGATTCACGAGTTTTTTTACTGTTTTTTTTTTGTTGTTGTTACTGCTATTTCTGCTTTTCCATTATTTATTTTCTTCTAGAATATTTCTCGTGGCCCATTTTGTTGTTGTTGTTTCTGTCGTTCTATTTGTTATTATTATTGTTATATTAAATTGAATTAAATCTATATTGAGTTGAAAATGACTTTTATTTTTATTTTCTTTAAAATTATTCAATTTAAGCATTTTCACACTCTCTTTATTTCTCTCTCGTTCTTTCTCACTGGTACACACTTTTATATGTATATAATTTATAATACTGAACACATACAGGGCATTCATGTAAACGCACACGCACACACTCACACACACACACACACACACAACTTACATACATACATAAGTCACAATATGTTACAAATTTAACGATTTCTGATAAAAAAAAATTCACATTTTTATTTCTATAATTTTTCTTTTTTATAATACAAAAATTTTCGTTTTTTTTTACCATGACAGTAGAAGCAAACTCATTTGCCATTTTTGTTGTTGCTATTGTTGTTTTACTTTCCTTATCGTTCCTTTTATTTTTCCTTATATTTTTCATATTTTTATTTCATTTATGTATTTATTACGAATATTATCATTTTTATTTTATTTTCTGTTTTATATACTTTTTAATTAATAAGTTCTATTTATCAATTAATTAATTAATTAATTAATTATTTATTGCTTTTATTTATCTAATGAAATATCATGGCATTAATTTATTACAAGTTAAAATGATTTGTCTACTTTTTCTTTTTTTTTTGACATATTACACTATTTTTTTTTGTGTGTGTTATTCCGTTTTTCCGTTATTCCATTATTCCGTTATTTATATATTTTCTCTCTCATTTTATATCACTGTGATAAATTATACATAAATTTTTGCCTTTTTTCATATTTTATCTGTGCAATGTGGCGACTGCTGCAACTGCTGCTTTTTCTTTTTCTTCTTCTTTTTCCATAATTGTTATTCTTAGCGTTCTTCTTGTTGTTGTTACTATTATGATTATCATACTATTAGTTATATCCATTTTAGAAATTTTTATTGTAAAAAAAATTTCTTAATTTTATTATAAAATCTTTCTTGAAATTTTCTTACTTTTTGTTTGCCAAATTTTTTTTTAAATATGCATAAAAAAGATTTTTTCTTGAAAAATATTTTTTTTCTTGAAATAAAAAGTAATTGTAAAGCGTAGGAATGAAAAACTCTTGAGAATTTAACATTTAGAAAATGAGATATATTTAATGAGACGAGAGAGAACGAAGCACGAACGAAAACAGAAAGACAGAGTTAAATATTTTGGGATTCTCCTTCTTTATTATGCATTTTTTCATTTTATATTTTCGATTTTCCATATTCTGCTTTCTATTCTATTCCGTCTATTTTCATTCCTTTGTTTTTTAGTACAAACGCCACAAAATTATTCCTCTCAAAATCATATTAAATCTATGTTTGTCGCTGCTTGTGTGCGCGCTTGTGTTTGATTGGTTTTTTTTTTTGTTTTTTTCTTTGTATTCACTTGTGAAGCCTTCACCCAAATTTCGCATAAAATATCACAATAATAATGCACATGTATACACACACGCACATACATACTTAGAGGGAGAAAGAGAGAAGGAAAGAAAGACATGAATTCCATCATCATTAAGACAAGCTCCTTATGAATCCTTACAGTTACCCTTCTCCACTTCTACTCAGTTGTAATTGACCACTCTTTGTCTCTACACTTCTCTTTATCATTAAATTTAAACACTTTGTTCGCAAAGTCTCAACACCCACCTCCTTCTAATTTCCTCTTTTAATTCACCAATTCTGTTTGTTTCCCTTTATCAATCCTTTGCTCCAACAACACACACATTTACACAAACACATACACACTCGCATCCATGCATACTCACTTAACAATAAGCAAAAAAAACACGACTGTTTTCATTTCATTTCATTTCACTTCATTTCAATTCGAATAAAAATGCTTTTGAAGGACTCTGTTTCATGTCGGCCTGTATTTGTATTAGTAAGATATAAAAGTTATGATAAATCTTACTGTTGAATAGTTTTATACTCTCTCTCACTCTGTCTCCCTTTCACACTCATTTTTCCTTTCTTTATTTCTTGCTTTCTGTTGTCGTGTTTTTTTTTCAATTCTCCAAACGCATGCTCTGTGGAATATGCCATTTCATCCATATGATACATATGATTCGTTCTGTTGTTGTTGTTTTTTTTTTAGAAGAACAAACCAAAAAGGAATCATAAAAGTTATGTCAAAACAAAGGAAATTCATTCACAATTGGACGCTTATTTCAAATGCTAAAGGATCTTGAATAGTCAAGTGTTATTTGAGTATCTTCATATCAGTTTCCTTCTTTGGCTCAAGGCGCTTTTTTAACAATCATGTAAAATAAGCCCAGTCAATGTATTCATGTATAATTTTCTAATGGAATTTATTGCATATAAATCAATTTAAATTGTTGTTACTGCTATTGAGGCTGCTGCTACTGCTGTTGTTTTTGCTATTGCTATTGCTATTGTTGTTGTTATTATTATTATTATTATTATTATTATTATTATTATTATTATTATTATTGCTGTTGTTGTTGTTCACTGTAAATTTAACTATAACCAATAAATTTGTTTTTTCATGTTTTGCCAAATTAAAAAAGATTTATTTGTGATATTTTAATAAATGCGGTGCTGATAATTTCACTTTTCCTGGTATATTACGAGCCAAAACTTCTTCCTTGATACTTTTAAAAAGGTCTTTCTCTCGCGGCGAGCATTGTTTATCTTTTAAGAATATCGCTAAGGCTGTTTTAGCTGCTCGGCCGCGTTTACCAGTGCCCGGAGTTAATTTCACTTTATATCTAAAATGAAAAAATTTGTTAAAAGTGTTTGAGGCACATTTGAGGCACTGTACATTCCGTACCCTACACCACTTGCTTAAAAATTATTTAAAAAATTAAGAAGGTAAAAAAAAACGCAAATTTCGAGAAATGTGAAAAGCTTAACTAATATGAGAAGGAATTCAGACAATGGAATCAATCTTCTTACTTTTCATTCAATATAAAACTTCTTCAAAGTGTTACACTCTTTTTCACGTCTTACATCAAGTCAAAAACTACTTAAAATCATATTGCATGTTTTTAAAAAAATCCTTGGGTGTCCAAATGGTGTAAGGTATTTAGAAAAAGTAATAAAAAATATTACTTGTAGGTTTGTAAGGCTTGATAGGGAGCCACAACTGGTATACAAAATAATAATTCATCTGTATCGAATGGCTGGCCCGTTAAAGTATCAAGCATTTCAACATCAGCACCTGTATTTATATCATCATTGTCTTCCAACATTTCACCTTCAATAATTGTTGCCAAATCTGTTGGTTGCTTAACTTTTTCATTGAAATTTGAATCGTTTTTCATTGCTTCCGTTGTTGCTTTTAATTTTGTTGGCTGTTTGGTAGCTGCTTGCATTTGGCTAACCATTTTTGATTGTTGATTATTCGACGTTTCAATAGCATTTTTTAAATTTCCAGCTGATTTCAATATTTGCATACGCAATTGCCGCTCCTCTTCATCTTGATCTTTATATTTTGCCTTAATTTTTTTCAATTTACCCCTTTGACCACGTTTCAATTGATGTTGCACTGTACTCTTAGACCTATCTTCAGATTTATGTTGTTGTAGCAGTTGTTGTTGTTGTTGTTGCTGCTGCTGCTGCTGTTGTTGTTGTTGCTGCTGCAGCTGTTGATTTTTACGTTTCTTCGAATTTTGCTGCTGCTTTTTACGTGAAGGCGCTGAATTTATAATAACGGTTTCTTCTTCCATTTCATTTTCCTTACTGTGTGATAGCAAATTTTTCGATACTTCAGATTCCGCATTTTTTATACTTACTCCAACATTTTGCGTATTGTTGCTTATATTTTTTATGATTATTTTACCTGTATCATGTTCAATTTTTACTTGGGTATCAGGATATTCGGAAGCAATATTTTCCTCATTATCATCATCATCAATAACATTGTCCAGCTTTTCTTTCTGAATTTCACACTCATTATCATTATCTTTTTCATTGTCATCACATTTCAACTCTATTTCAACATCTTCTTGTTCTTCAATCAATTCTTTGTCGTTAATTGCACTTCTTTTTGCTTCTTCTGGTTCTTGATGTGCTTGTTGCTTTCCTAATTCATTATGTTGTTGATCTTCTTCAAATGCACGTACCTTACGTTCACCGCGATGTCTCTCCACAAAGCTATCTTCCAATTTAAATAGAAAACTGATGCCCATCACCAGATGGCACGAAGGCAAAAAATTTTTTTTGCCACGTATCATGAAACTACCGGTACCTAAATATTCACCACTAGGAGCTGTTTTGCTAACTTGTTGACTATTAACCCAATAGGCATTTGTCACTACTTTGGCATCCCAAGCTACACTATATGATATTGCCATGGTGCCTGCTTCTAGTAAAGTTTTCGGAGGTACCGTTTCTCCTGTTGGATTTCGCACAATAACACTGGAAGCACCTTGTATTTCAGCATGTACATATATATCAGTTGGCCGCATATATCGTTTGACAATAAGTTCATTTTGTTGGGCATCTCTACCACCAATCACCAAATAATTTTCAGAGCTTATAAACCAGAAAAACTTCTCAAACCAATACACTTTTCTCACTTTCGATATATTTGATATGGTGCGAACTTCTTTCAATGTTTGTTGAGTTTTACGTTCAGCTGATTTAAGAGCTTTTTGTGAAGCATCAATAGTTTTTTGTTCTTTTTGAGCTGCACTACGTTTCATGTCATAGTATTTACGTGCATTAGCATAGGCTGTTAAAGCTAAATCAACATCGATTAACATAATACCACTTTCTTTGGTAGCTTGTAAATCTGCCTCATCTGCCTCATCTGCCCCATCAGCCTCATCACTACTGACGTTATTATTTGAAGCAACCCCATAAGGATCAGATAATTTCAATGTTATGTGATTTATTTCCAATTTTAATTGTTTTATAGCTTGCGCCACCGCATCACCATTAGCCTGTGCTGCTTTAACTAATTCATGAATATCTGGCCAAGACATTTGATTTGCTAGTGCTGATCGTATAGCTAAAATCGCTTTATCCACCAATTCTTGATTACATGTTATCAATTCGGCCTTTTGTTTATCCACCTCCTGAATTTTGTTTAATTCTTCAAGACGTTTAGCATGATCTTTCTTAACATTAGTCAATTTTTTTAAGGCCTCACGTTCTTGTTGCAAAGTCTTTATATCGATTTTTTGACCTTCCAAAGTTGAATAGAATTCATCGACTGCTAACATGAAACTATCGAATGTCAGTACAGGTTCATTTTCAAACTGTCTAAACAAATAAGGCTGATATTCTATATTTTGATATACAAAATCAACACTTTGCGGTTTAGCTTCTTTCTTCTGTATAATAAAACCTTTGCTAGCTAACGAACGAGCATTTTCCATCATTTCATAACATTCCTGTATTGCCTTCATTAATAATTCAAAATCTTTTTCTGCTTCAAATGAACGCATCGGTGCATTCTTTTTCTTATTTCCTCTTTTCCTCTTTTTTAATATCGTTTTCTGTTCATCAATCTTTACAATATTCATGTTAACGTCATTGTTATTGGTTTCTTCTTCTTGACCATATTTAGGCGGTATAGTGCAATCAGCTAAATTATATTTAAGTAAAACATGTTCCAAAACAGTTGGACCGCAATCCAGCAAAGGCATTAGAACATGACGAAGATTATCACCTGGCTCAGCCTTATTGATAATATCAAGTAAATCGCTTTCACTTAATAAACCATTTGATTGTTTAGCTCTATCTAAATGATATTTTTCACGTACAGCGAAACGTACGTCTTCACCTTCTTGATGCGATCGCAATATATATAAAATTGTAAAATCATGATCGGTAAGAATGATATTACCACGATCATATAATTCTACAATAATATGATGGGCCACTTCATCAGCACCAAATTGAAAATCTACGATACGATCTACACCCAATTGTTGTAATTTTTCCAAACGTTTATTTTTCAGATGTTTCCGCAATTTCATACTAAAACCAGATGGTGCCACATTTTTGGGCCATTCAAATGCCGTCGTGTGAAACCTTATACCAGACTCAATTAATAAAACTTTCTTTTGTTCCCCACCACCCTGAAGTCGTATCAGGTACGTTTTATTATCAATATCATATATCTGATTGACACGCAAACCAACAAGTCTATTTGTACAAGTGAGCAATTAAAAAAAAAAATAATTTAATATGAGTTATACAAAAAAGTGCAGAATACTTACGTTTGCAATTCAGTAATGCCACAAATTATATCATATGTATTAAATCGTAATTTCATGTTTTACACTTATATTAAAATATATAAAATATTATTTCACAACTAAAATTTTATTCCGCCAAAGAAAAACTATGATTGAAAAATCAAAATGAAAAAAAGCCAACGTCAAACATATGTTGACGGATGCCACTCTGCAATATTGATTGGAAATAATTAGTACTTAATATTTACTACTTTTACTAATTTTATCAAATATTAAACAGTTGTATGTTTACTGTTTATGTCATAGACTGTAATTTTATTTTTTTCCAAAATATCTTAAGGTTCTAATGGATCTCAGATGACGTCTTCTTAATTATTTTACATTCCTCAATGTAATTTGATACAGCTACATTTAAAAAAGGTTTATGCCTAATGATTATTTGAAACAAAGTCCAATTACTAATTCCTAAAAATCGTATAAAAAAGAAATATTCGCCAATACTTTTAAATAGGTTCAAATAATACCATTGAGAATTATTTTGAGAAAGGTTATTAAATAAAATAAGCATTTCGATGCCTGATACTGGTACTACCATCAAAATTGAACAATTTCTATTTTTTCTATGATAACAGCTGTTTGCTGCTCGTTTATTTTTATTTTTCGTATGGAAGAAAATGCTTTTATGTAAAGCAAAAACTTTTCATGAAATTAAGATATTTTTGAATTAAAATCGTAATTAAATGGGCCAAGTCGCTTCATTTATGGTACGTAAAGCTAATCGCTTCAATGTAGAAAATCGGGCACATAAAGTTTTGGAGAAAGATAAGCCAACACCGGCACCCAAATTTGATTCTAATCTACGTGATATGGATAGAACTATAAAAATGGATCCAAACTTTTTAGAAAAACTGCATAAAAAGGACATGGCCTTGGATAATCGTTTAAAAAGTGTTTATGTAACGTCGCAAGATGTAGAGTACACCAAGACAGATGGTACGAATATAAAAAGGCCCCTGCCTACGAGGCGTGATACGCCAGAAGATTTTGAATTTGGCTTTTTTGAGCCTAAGGAACCGGCAATTGGCCGATGTACACTAAGGCAAGCTATCGAGTTTATAATAAATCATCAGGACGAACCAAAACATTGGACTGTACAAAAAATTGCTAATGATTATAAAATGAAACCAGAATTAGTTGGTAAATATTCCAATATTTACAAAAGTTGCCAAACATAACCCTAAATTTTATTACTTAATATTATACTTTATACCTTACACCACTTGTGTTACAAATTGTGCTCAATCTGTGCTCAATTATACAAATGTGTTTGTATAATTGAGCACAGTGGTGTAGGCTATTGAATAATTGGCCTCGATCGACGGAAAAGTATTCACTTTTTTTCGATTATCTCTTTTGCAGAAAGCATTCTTCAATATTTTAAAGGTTATAAAGTGTATATACCGGATAAGACGAGTCAGAAGCCAAAGTTAATGGAAAGTAAAAGAAAACTATTAATGGATAAAGTGAATAAATCAAATACATAAACATATAAATATAAAACTATCTAATTAGCTTGATTTAATTTTAGTTAAATAAACTTTAAAATGCATATTAGAAAAAAGAATATAATTTAATTTTATTCCTCAGACGATTACATTCGATGGGCAATGATATAAATTTAAACATTTATCTTCAGATACTGAGACAATTTTATCGCTCATTGGGCTATACTTAACGCCCCACACTTGATCAGTATGTTCATGAAAAGTGTGTATGCACTTCCTTTCAGAAAATTCCCATAATTTAACTGTAGCATCGCTAGATGATGAAACAAAACGTTTGCCGTCATCAGAAAATGAAACGCAAAGCACCCACGAACTATGACCAGAAAGTGTACCAGCCATATCTGAATGGGTGCTACATACAGAAAACAAACAAACAAAAAAAAAATACAATAAAAATTAATGAAATGAAATTTGTTAAATACCATTTAAAATATTCGCCAAAAATTACTTACACATCATATAATTTCATGTGACCATCATCAGAGGCAGTTAACAGCATTTGTGAATCGGGTGAAAAACACAAGCTACGCACAGGCATAGCATGTCCCTCTAAAGTTTGTGCAACTTTTCCCGCAGTTACATCGAATATTGTAATAATGCCATCTATAGCACCGCTGGCTATATATTTGCCATCCGGACTATAAGCAATGCTTAAAGTGAATTTGCCATTTTGTGGATCCAAAACTTGTTCAACTTTACCCGTATCCACATTAAACATAGATATTTTGCCTTCATGCGAACCAGATATAACAAATTTATTACATGGTGAAAAGCTCACCGTCCATAAGTCGACTGGTCCAAAAGATAATAAATGTTTTTGTTCACCAGATTCTGAATCCCAAAAGCATAATTGAGAATCTAGCGAGCTACTGGCAATGGTTTTACCATCTGAACTGACAGCTACTGATACTACACCTAAAGAATGTGCCTTCAATTCATGACGCAACTTTAAACTACTATCATCTTTAATTTGCCATACTTTGACTAAATCATCTAAGCCACCGGTAACAATAAATTCAAACGGTTCAGTTTGTACTGGATCTTGGTCTTTCAACTTTCCTTGTGTTGAGTCTCTACTATTTTCTGGATCAGTAGCTGTTGCATCTTTTTCAGCGTTTTCTGTTTTTTCTTTATCGATCGTTTGAGGATCTATACGACCCCAGCTACATGACCAAATTCCATCTTCATGGGCTGATTCCTCTTTATGAAATAAAGAAAACTTGCAACATTTTAATTCTAATTATTTTCTTGTCAATTTATTTCTTTCAAGAAATAAAGAAAAGAACAAAAACTACATTGAAAATACTTAATAAATAAATTTAAAATATTTACCATAATTTTTATAATATAATTGCGACAACACTAATTGAAACTTGTTTCTCTTTCTTTTCATAGAGATGATACACAAATAATAAATAATACGAGATAAAATATGTCAAACTAAATTAATGGTTAAATGTATCATCTCTAATTACTTTATTGGAATTGTTGAGCAGACAAAGAGCTTTGAAATAACCCATTCATATTGTATGGCATTTTAGTAAGCGAGAGAATTTCATATGAGGTGAATATATTTGTGTTAGCGGTATACGCATTTAGCGTTCATTAAAGAAAAGAAAAAAATGAAAAGTTGATATTACATATATATAGAAGTCCATAAAAATTGTAAAATTAATACCTTTAAAAATTTTTTTTCCATTCTCTTCATTTGCAACACAATTAAACTTTATTAAGGGTAAAATTTTACTCAAAAAACAATTTACAATATTTGTTTATCGTTTTCTATTTTTTTTCTAAATTTTTTGTCTGGTTTCTTTTACATGATTTATTAAAAAAAATCTAAGTTAAACAAAAAGACTGGTTGTGCAAAAAAATAAGCAGACGCAAGTTTGGCAAAAACCTAGCAATAAATGATTAAAACCATTAAAAAAAGAAAAAAAAATTTTAAAAAGATAAAATTACAAGGAAAAGTGAAACTTACAATTGAATGAGTAAAAAGATGTATTAAGTGTTAAATTGTACAAATGGCTGTGCGTGTGTGTGTGTTTTTAGAAAAGTTTATGATAATGGCAGAAGTTATTATTAAATTTTATATACAGTTAAAATAAATTTTTTAATATCGTAAACTCATCTTTGTTCTCTTGAACAATGAAATATAATGTACAAAAAAAAACCGACTTACAGCAAAGTGCTTATGAATAAGTGGGGTATATATATGAATGAGAGTGTAGTGTATGGTTCTATAAAAGAAAAAAACCCCTGAACAATAAATTGTAATACACACACATGCACGCACAACAAATGCAAATTCAATTTTATAAGGAATTGAATTACCCTCAAGAAAAAAACCTGAATTTTCTTAAATGTGTCATAAAGAGTTCAAGTACGTACACTCACAGACAGGCATAGATAATCCAAAAATATAGACAGACAGACAGATAAAGCATCATATTTTATATGATTTCATTGTGTCAGAAACAATGAAACTGCTTATTTGCTTTGTTTTATTATGAATTATTTCAAGAGAAATTTAGCGATAAAAGGTCGTATAGCAACATATTACAATTACAATTTTCTAATGTATTTTTGTGAATTGGTTTTCCTTTGATTAAAACATTTCCTTTAAAATAGAAAACAAGTAAATGTCAATTAACAAAAGAAATTAAAAATTTGAAGAGGTTGTCGGAAAGTCGATTTTCGTCTGGGATGCCATTTAGCCATGCATGTTTTTCTCTTGTGTTTATTATTATTGTTGTTATTATTATTATTATTATTATTATTATTGATGTTATTGTAATGTACCAAAATTATTAGTCACCATATTTTGCCAATTGTAAATGTAATGCAATCTTTCCCAAGATTCTTTTCCATATGAGAATCACATGTCTTACTCCCATTAATTAGATAACATAAATCTATTCTGTCTCTTCTTTTTCACCATTATATCAATGTGAAACTCTCTTAACATTTAATATCGTAAATGATATGCATATGATGGCATTCTTTTCTGATAAAGAATAAAGACTTTCATCTTTTTCTCTCTTACCCCTTAGTTTTCTCATATTTTTTTTGTTGTTTTATATAATTTGCACGGATAGTATATTAAAGAAATTTATCTCTCTTGATTAGTTTACATATGCATAGTTACTATTGTGAGTGAATAACGTCGTTTTTTTTAGTGAGTAAGAATATTTTCCATGTTGTCTTTCTTTCTTTGTTTGTTTTTCCTTTTTATGGTTTGCGGTATATTCGATTAAGTGTGAAATTTAGTTAGTGATAAGAAAGATGAAAACGAAGATAATTGTTAAATTTTGGAGCTGTTAATACAAAAAAAAAATAGTTATTATTAGCACCGTTATGTCTAAAATAATTAACATAATTTTTTTAGACTAAACATTTAAAATGTCAATTTGCCGTTTTTTGTTTTTTTCTTCTTCTTGTTTTGCTTAATAATAAAAAAATTCTCCCATCTCTTTGTCTTGTTCAAAAAGTAAAAAGCAAATGGCAAATCGAAAAATAACATGATATATTATGTGTGCATATGTGTTAGTGATGTAAACAAAAATTGAAACCGGTTTGACGTGCTTGATACGTGTGTGGGGTGTATTAGTGCGCAAACACAACTATTTCTTTTTTTCATATTCCCTTGTTTGATTTTTTTTTGTCTTGTACCGTTTTGTACTTTAACGTTGGATTTATATTTGTATTTGTGTGTGTAGCAAGCATTCCTTGTTTACTTTAATTTTGTTTTTGTTAGTGTTGTTATTGTGTATGTGGCCTTAAAAGTAATGCATGTAATTTATAAAAGCCTCATTTTATGAGGTATGGGGTAAATTTATGTTCTGCACTGCAGTGGCCAAATTTTCCAAAACAATAAATTAAGTTTTTGCGCTACTTTTTTTTTTTTAGCTCACTTTGCAGTTCCATAAATTTGAATATTTCACGTTCTATATAATCAGTAATAATAATAATAATAATAGCAATCGAAATTATGGAGAACAGAAAGCTCCATTCAGGTAGTCAGCCTTTTACAAAATTAAAAAAAAAAAGAAAGAAATTAAGTAAATAAAAATCTTTTTATTGTGATGTATCAGATCTCTTTTTTTCCTTTTCCTTTATGCTTATTATTAATTTAATTTAGACTAAATTGTATAAGAATTTAGTATTTTTCAAAATTGTCACACTTTTCCTAATTGTTGATTTATCTTTTAGTTGTCTAAATAAATAATAGAGTTAATGAAAGAAAAATAAATAAGTAAATAGAATAAAAGTGCATAAATGATAATGCAAGAAAAAAAAACGCCAATAAAAGTATGTAAGAAGTGTAAAGAGATATAATAAAATAAAAAGTAATAAAAAAATTATACAAAAACTGGTAAGAGCAGGTTGGCTGAACTTAAGAGATTTTCCTGTGAAGTAGTTTGCACAATAAAACTTTTAGTTTAACTAAAAAAGGTAAGTTTTTTTATGGTTATTTATTAAACCGTTATTGCATCGTTCATAGGTTGCAAAATAAAATAAATTTAGTAAAGTGCATTTAAGGCCATTTTTCAGAAAGTAAAACCACAAATTTTGAATCAATTCTTCAATTTTTCTTTAAAATCCTTGGATCGTTAAGGGACTTAAAATGAAAATTTAATTCTTCTTTTATTGATCAATAAAATCAAATTATTTTCTTTGAGCGTTTATCGATCAGCCAGTCCATCCATAGGTGTCCATTCCATTGAATGGACAATGGATTTAATTTCATTATTAAAAATGAAAATCAATCTATACATTTTCATTATCACCATTCTTTCTAAAACCCTAAAGGAGTTAAGACAAACCCACCTTTTATTATACCGATCGGCAAAGAATCACTCCTTGATTTGATTTAAGTATGTCTGAACGTCTGTCCATGTAAAACTGTTATCAAACTATAGGTCAAAATTTTTTGTAATTATTCAATTAAATTTGGTGCACAGAGATGATTCGACCCAGAGACGAACCATTTTTACAACCATGCCCCACATAACATTCTTCCTAAAAAAAAAAAACAGACGTTATATAAAAAAAATTATAATTTTATATATATTTCAATGAAAAATGGCGTTGAATTGAATTTGAACATAGAAAATATAAATATAGAAAATCTGGTCCAGATCGGTTCATATTTGCGACTACTTCCCATATAACGAAAGCCTTTTTCCAAAGCATTAATTTTGAATACATTTTAATGAAATTTGGCACATAAAAAATATGTTTACCGAATTTAATAAAGATAGATCAGATTTTTGAACCGCCTCTCTTATAACAAACTTTTTAAATAATGGAGAAATTACAATTTTTCCAATTTTATTAACTTGTAATTGTTTTATTTGATTTTAGTCACATTAAGCAAAGTGGTGTACGACACTTAAGATCCGGAAGCGACCAACTATAAAATTCTTACTTATATTACTTATATTTATATTTTTAATCTTTTTGCTGAGTTTCAACCAAAAAAGGAAGTTTTAAAAAAATGTACAAAAAATCGATATATAAAAAAAAAAATTACAATTTAGTCAAATATTTAAGGGAATAATAACAACAATGATCATGATCATGGTGTGTAGCATATAAATGAGAATATTTCAAAACCTCTTGAAACTCTTCTCTCATCTCATTCTCTAAAATCTTATACAACTAAAGCTTAAGGCTCTTAAATAAACTAGAATTAATTGAGGTAGGCATAAGACCCCGGAAGTTAAAATTGCACTTGATATCTTAAATAACTTCTTGAATTCCTCTGATTTTGGTTGTTTTAGCGTATTTTATATATTATGAAAAGTATCAAAATGCTTATTAAAAATCTTAAAGGGCTTAAAGGTTGTGATATCGATTCATTTCTTGATATCTAACTTGCCTTATTTTGTTTATAATTTATTATTATTTATTTTTATTTTGTTTATTGTGAAAAACTTGTTTTTTTTAATAGCGATATGGGTTTACATCCTACATCACTTGTGGTACAAGGTATTATGTGTTTGTGTGTACCCTCCAAAAAGGGTTTAAATATTATTTTTTTGACCGATTCTGATTCGATTAAAACCAGCCTGTGCATGTAAATTGCGCAATTTGATGGCCATATGAAAAAAAATTTGTTATATGGGCGTGTGTTTAGCCCAAAAATGTTCGAAAATCATTACACTTAAGATCAAACTATTATTATAACCACGCCCCCTATTTCGCAAAGAGTTTGTTTTTATGAAAAAATAGTATTTCTTTATAAAAATTTGATGTAGGGTATTTGAGAAACGGCCCCAACGGGCTATCATTGTTTTGCCCTTGCCCTTGCTTTGTTTGTTATTCATATTTATTGAAGTTTGTATTGATTGTGCCATGTGATACAATCATCATTATTGTCGTTATGGTTTATGATGAAGAACAAATTCTCATTAAAAAATTGTTGTCCTTTGTATTTCATGTAGGTATATATTTATTTTTATATATGTATATTGTTGATTCAAAAAAAAAAAAAGTGTATGAAGCGCAAGCAAAGTAAATTCGTTTCAAAAAAAGAAGAAAAAAGAAGTGAAGAAATTTATTGAATTTCGCAAACTTATTGAATTTTCTATTATTTTCTATTTATTTATATTTGGTATATGAAAAAATATCAGCGTTCTCTTTGACTCATTTTTAAATAGAAATTATTTTTATTATAATCAATTAAATGTTGGCCCAGTATTATCAAAGTTCTTTTGCCATTTTTTATAATTCCGTCGATGTAGCATTTCAGCGACATTTGCTGCTATGCTTGATCGTTGAAAGAAGAGAGTTAGTTTCTATAATATTGAAGATGCTTAATTATAGCATCCTCAAGTTAACTTTGCACAAACTTTCCTTTCTAATATATCGATGGTTTTACTTTTTCTAGAGCAATTAAGGAAATTTTTTCAAATATTTCACTTATTCAGAAATCAATCTAATTACTTAAACTAATTAAGAAATACGCAATTTTCCCTCACATTAATTATACGCTCTGATATATTATAAAAGATGTCATGCATGTTTGGCATGACATCTTTTGTAATATAACTCAATGTAAAAATGTAAAAATGTAAAATTATATCGATTATTTACATTTGTCATGTAAAATTGAAGGTTAAAGTTTTCAACTTTATTCCATGCATTTTCCATTTAAATGGAGAAATTGGAATTATTGAAATTACAACTATCTCAATTTATTGATATATTTACACCTTGAATCGAAAAGAATCATCTTTAAAGTATTTTGATTGACATTGATTCATATCAAACTATGAGTCGACAATTTTTACCATGAAAATTGTCGATTTTACTTAAATTATTTCATTTTTCCTTAGACATTTAAAACTTTGATCATGACAGATTCTCATTTATGAGTATTGGGCAAGAAAAAGCAAAGCATATTTTTATATAAAAATCGATATAATAAATTTTGCCTTCGAAAATGCTAAATACGTTGCCTCAGGTTTTATAATTAATTTCCTTTAATTCCAAAAGGAATGTTAATTTACAGAAATATCTTAAACTTAAATCAAAATTCTGCTTTATGGTTCAGAAATTGTAATACAAGATGTCGGTACTTTATGAGAAGACCTGGAAGAACATTAATTTAAAATTCTCTTCTCTGCCGGGTTGATTCATGATTCATTTCCATGGTTACTTTTTAATCTAAGTAAAATTTATTGGATTTTTGCGATTTTTTCATTTGTTGTTGTATTAATTGTGAATTGGATTTGAAGCAATTCATCCATTATAAAAAAATGAAAATAATTTTAATATAAATTGCACTTTTCCTCATTTTCGCATATTTGCAAATGGACAAAGTATATAAAAAGAACAAGGCAAACGTATTCTTTAGAAATTTTCATTAAGAAGAAGACATGAAAGAAGTGTAAAAGTGATTCTGTCATGTCAAAATAAAAATGAAAGTATTTTTATGTAATAAAAGGAATATAAATAAAAAAAGAAGAAGAAGAATATCCTTCTAGCATTGAGAGAGACACCCTCCATTTTGTTAATCATCATCATTATTATTTTTAGTGTTGTTCTCTTTGTTGATGTTGCTGCCTTTATTTATTTTTTTTTTTTAAATTACTGTATATTTTATTTCCGTTATTTATTATTTGTTTTCGTTTTTGCTTTTGTCTTTTTTTTTTTTATTCCGTTTTACAGAGTTGCATGTTTGGCATGACATCATTTTTTTCAAAGCATTCGTTAGATGTGTCATAAATTTGCGATTAAATATCCTTTTTGAGAATTCGTTTAGAATAATAAATACAATACCAAATATTCTAGAAGTAAATATCCAAAAAAAAAAAAAAAAAAAAAAAATTGAGGAAAATAAGAAACAAAAAAGCACAAGCAGAAAAATATGGCATATGTTATTTTTGGGCCATAACGTACATTTCATCTGTTTTTCTAGATTTCTAATAAATTTTTCATTTTCATTTTCATTTATAAAATTCTTTTTCTATTTTTCTGTTTTGTTGTTGTTTGTTATTTTGTTTTTGTTTTTTTTTTTTTGTTTTTTGTTTTTTTTGCTAATTCTCTAATAAATTATTAGTTCATGTTAAACATGAAAGAATGCATTCACGTATATCTGTCTATCTACATACTTATGTAGGTATGTGTGTGTGTGTGTGTGTGTGTGTGTGTGTTTAATGTGTTTTAGCTGTTTATTACCTGTTTCTGAATCATCCATTTATTGAAAATGCGCAATTTCCAAATGACTGAATGAAATGAAATGAATAAATGGCCTCAAATTATTTCTTTTGGTGGTGGTGGTGGTGGTGGGGGGGGGGGGGGTATATAAAATTATTTAATAAAACACCAACAACAACAGCAAAATGTAATTAAATTAAAGGATTTACTGTGCTTCATCATTTCCAATCATTTGTAATCGCCACTTCACCTCACCATTATCATCATTTCCATTGTAATTGTTTGATAAACATTCGATTAAGTGCATTTATAGTATTTTTTTTTATTTTTTATTTTTTATGGTGTTTTTATTTACGTTTTTTGCCTTTATAACGTTTTTTATCTCTATAAACATAAATATTATACAATAATCATTTATGATTATAAAACCTTTAAATAATTCTTTTATTGATGGAAAAATGCACTGAAATTATCTAAAAGAATGTTTAGAAAATTACGCATGCGAGAGAAGTTGGATTTTTTTCATTATAAATAAAATTTAACTTTTTCACATTTTATATAACTTGTGGGCTACATTGGTCAAGGATTTTTATGTTCAGTGTTCAGATCCAAATCTTTAAGATAGTTTTATAAAATTTTGATGCGAAAATGATGCTGAACTAATAAAAATGAAATTTTAATCACTTAGTTCACTATTTTTCACTTACAAAATCTACTTTGCAATAGAAGTAGGATTTGAAAGTCCAACATTTTAAAGAATCTTTTGCGTAATGAATTTGTAAAATTTTATGAAAATTTATGTTGTCCTCGTTCCCTACTTTCCATTAACTTTTTTGGCAATTCAATCAAATAGGATGACGTAATGGGCATATATTTCCTTGATATAAATCTGAAAAATATACATTTTTTCAAATCTTATGTTTAATGGAATGAATTTATAATTAACGGTCAATAGATCATACAATTTTCCCAATGATCCAAACAAAATTTCATAAATAATTTAACTTTCAAAGTGGATTATTTATACTTGATTCTATCAACTTTCAAAATTCTTAATATTGGAAAAATATACAAGAATTTTCATTTCATTTATCAGTCGATCAAATGGATTCTATTAATCAACCTCATTCCCATTTGTCATCCCATCCACACAGACCCATCTACTCAAAATGTGTCATTAATTTTAAACATGTATCACTAAATGTAATAAAAGATGAAAAACTAAGTCAAGTTAAACGATTTTGAAGAGACATTCGAAAATATCTTTAACTTCTTCTTCTTCTAGAATACCAAAACAAAAAAAGATTGAAGAATTGTCTTTGTCGATTTTGTCAATGTACATTGCCGAATATAATTACATTTTATATACAATTATATTCTACTTGTGCGTGTGTGCGTGCGTGTGTGTGTGTGTGTTTGATAGTTGGTGATGTATATTTGTTTAATTTTAATACTCACCCACCCATAGATTGGGGTATAATTACTTCGGCATTATGTTTGTAACGCCTTAAAGGAAAATATATAAATTTTTGATTAGCATTAAATTCTGAAACGATTTAGGAGATGTCTGTCTGTTTATATGTCTATCTGTTTGCTGTAAATGTTCCTCTGGTCGTAAAATTTGAGATATCGAGCTTAAATTTGCCATTATCATTAGAAATTCTTGCAAGCAGGTTGGGATTAAAAGTGGACAAAATCGGTCGATAGGACACGTCGCCTACACTTTGATTTTTTCAAGCAATTTTTGTTGTATCTTTGCATAATATAACCTACTGACACTTGATACAAGTAGAAAAAAAAAACCAAAAAAAAAAAAAAAAAAGCCAAAAATTAGGCAAATCCGGTCACCAAATTTTCACTTTTTTATGTTTAAATTTTCTGTGGACTATTTAAACAATTTCCGAAATGTAATTTCTTAGTGTTTGAGTGATGAAGATTTGGCCCCAACCATATACAATTTTCTTTCGTAGCTTCTCTTTAATTAAATGTTAGTCATCAATGTTTTTATGCAGTCCATGTAGGCACAATTTAAACCATTGAATTTATACGAGTATGTTGCCAAAAAAATGTCTCAACTATTTTATATATTTTAAATTAAACTTTTACTTAATTTAGATAATTTTCTAAAAAGTTCTTAAAAATTTCATTCCAATTTCATCAGGCCAAATTCCCAAAAAAAAAAAAATAGGAAATTTCCTAATTCCGATTAATCAAATTTTGCTAAAATTAGATATAAAAAAAAATCAAATGATCTGATTGTATTTCTTGAAGTTTGACACCTTTAATTTTCCTTTCTCTAAGTCTCTGTTATATGAAAAAGTTTCCTCTCAGTTAATCATTTAGAAATTAAAGGAAATTTGCAATTTGTGCCTTTAACTGAAAACATTTTAAACATTTTAAATATGCCATAAATATATAAATTAATTGAAATTTGTGTCAAATTGTTGCATAATAATTCAATTGTTTAATTTCGTGAGAAGAACTACAATAATTGCAATAAAATGTATTACATTGCATATAAATATTTATATATACGTCCAATGCATCCATCCAATTAACCATTCTTTTATTCATTAATCTCATTTATCTCATCTACCTCATCTACCTCATTTATCTCGTTTATCACATTTGCGCATCATATTTCACTTGTGGTTTTGCTTGTTTCATTTGCAAAGTTATTTATTTCTATTTATCTTGTTCAAAATTTATATATTTTTATATTTGGAATGCTTGTGAATTTTATCTAACCGTTTGCATTTGTCAATATTAATGATTTTCATGTTTGTTAATTTATTTTTTGTATGTCTCTATTACTTTTTTTTTTTTTTATATTGTAGAATCATATTTTTTTACTACAAACAACATTTTCAACATTTTCAACATTAAACCTTCTTAATATCTTCTCCTTTTTCCAATGTTTATACCTTACACCACTTATGGTACAAGGTATTATAAATTTGTGTAGATAAGATAGATCCATTTTTTATTATATCAATCGATTAGATTTAACTTGGTTTGTACGTCTGTCCGTCTGTACGTCTGTCCGTCTTCATAAATTCTGCAGGTCGCAATTTTAGAGATATGATAATGAAATTTTGTTTTTTGGTTTTGGTCTAAAGACGAATCCTTTTGAAAATGATTAAAATCGTGCAATTTTTTCGATTACACCCAAATAATGCTTTTCAAAAAATATTCTTTATATGGAAAAGTATTATAATTTTTAAGAGATTTTAACGTAAATGGGCATTTAGTTAGTGGCATTTTAACGTGTAAAATTTTATGTTCCAAATTTGATCTAGATCGATCCATTTGTTTAACATACTTTCCTTTTTAAAAAAAAAAAAAAAATTATGGTGATAGAAAGTTTAATTTTGATTATATTTTTTTGTGTTGCGACATACCAAATTTATACCGGATTGGTCCATTTTTGGAACCTCCTTCTCATATAACGGACTATTTGAATAATTAAAAAGTTTCAATTCTCTCCCTACTGTTATTCTCTAAATTGCCTTTTTAATCATATAAAGCAAATTAATGTAGGGTATTTAAGAGTCGGCTACCACCGTCTATAAAATTATTACTTCTTTATTTTTTGATTTTTCATATATTTTTCTTCTTCTCATTTTCATTTTTTCTGCCCAGAACTCAGTGTTGGTCTTTATTTTGATGTTGGCGTTGATATTGTTGATAGTTTAAGCCGTCTGTACTGGATTACAAATGATAATTTAGAAGTGAAATTATTCTTTTCTTCTTTCCATTTTTATCATCTTCTCAAAGGTAAGTTAAATAATAATCCTAGAAATTGTACTTAAATAAATAGTAAGATATAAAAACATGCGTATTATTTTTATGGTTCATCAATCACAATAGAAAACAAAAAAAAAAATAATGTAAAGAAAATAATTGAAAGCAGAGACAATAATAATAGTGAATTGTGATTGTGAAAAGGAGAAGTGCTAAATATCACACATTTTGGCTCCATGCCAAACATTATACGCACACTAACACATATACATAAATATGTATATATATATATATATATGTATATATATACATATATGTATGTATGTATGTATGTATGTATGTATGTATGTATGTATGTACGTATTTTACAATGCATATGCAAACAATAAATAGAAAATTCACTAAAAGAAAGACAAAAGCAAAAACGCATACAAAAAGAGAAAAAAAAGAAATAATAATATTTGTCAAGAACGATTTTGAAACACCCTAAATGTCTCTACCTTATTTGATTAGAAACTCAATGAAATGATAAGTAGTGTTTTTCAAAAAATTTAAAAATATATCACTTGATGATTTTCTAAATGTTTACATTAATTTATCATGTGGGCGTGTTACAATTGCTACGATTTCTAGATACTAGTAAATTTTTAAATAGTACCATTTTAAATTTTTTAAGTAAGTTTAATTTTCTTTTGAATGGATGGTAAATGTAACGTCTAAGAAGGCAGGTATGAATCACGACATGATTCAAACGATTTCTATCTAGATCCTGACAAATGGTAACACTTTAAATTTTTCAAATAAGTTTAAATTTCTTTCGAATGGATGGTAAATGGTCGGTTTTGAGAAACCCATTAAAATCGAATTACATCAATCAAAAATAATACGTAGCTTTGATGTGTATTAGAGAATGAAATTTTAATCCTAAAATATCGGTTCAGTTCAGTTGATGAGTGGGTAATAAAAACAACTAGAGCATAATTATGCTGTTAAGTGGAAATGGCCTTTGATTTGTTCATCGAATACCTTAAGAAAATATCAATAGCAAATATTATGTTACGAAAGGATTTATTTAAGTGTACAAATCAAAAAAAAAAGGACCCATATCCAATTAAAAAAAAATAAATACGAGAATTGTATAATTTTTTTCCATATAACGAATATTTTCAAATAAAACGTTTTATGTAAAATGACATTACGGCAGTTAATTTGTTAGTTTGTTACTGCTCACTTTAAACAGTGTCCAACTTTAGATAAAGCCAGGTCTAAGATAAAACTTGGAATTAATGTAATAATTTGCTTTAAAAATTGCGACATATAAAATGATGGACAGATGGATGGACATATGGAGATTTAAGTACGGCTATAGACTTTTAAGTCATTCTATTCTTATTTTATTACTCCATTGCACGGAGTGTAAAATCCCAAAAACAAAAAAAAAAAAAAAAAAAAGAACCGTATAAATCGTAAAAGAACGTGGTGCAATACAAATATCATTAAATATAAAATTTTATATGTAAATGATAATGATTGTTGTAATTGATTTGATATACAAAATCAAATTTTGCAAAATTAATGATTTAATGATTTAATTTATGAAAATTTTCACTCGAAATTTTAATAATATAAAATTGTAAAATATAAAATTCTGTATGCTTGAAATGAAGGGAATTTTGAAATAATTTTATCTGTGTTGTCTATTTTAAAATATTGATTATAAAAAGTGAGATGTTGATCTAAAAAACATTTTTTAGATCAATAAAAATAGATAAAAATCCATAAAAAATTAGAGTTACAGGATTTGACATAATGGACAATAAAATGTTGAAGATATATGTCCCTACATTTTACTTTAAACGCTACAAGTAATAAAAAAGGCCACGCCCATATAAAAATGTACTTAAAATTATTCATTGTCTACATTTACGATTTTCTGTTCACTGCAAATTAGAAAAGATTTATGGGGGCTAAAATAAATATTGCTTGATTGTGTCACGCCCATTAAATTTATTGAATTATATGCCAAGAGGGTTTGTGGTAGGGTATTTTAAATAATACTATAGCCAAATATTATGATTAGTTTTTGTACAATCAAAAATACAATTCATAATTTCATTTTGTTTTTATTTTTTAGTTTTTTTTTTATATATGAATTTTTTTGAAAAGTGTTTCTTTTGTTTACTTGCAAAAACATTTAGAGCAAAGTAATATTAGAATAAGTGTAACAAAATATTCAGACAGACATACTTTTATATATATATATATATATATTTTTTTTTTTTGTTAGAATGTTTAAATAAACGCTTAGAAGCTAAATGCCAAATACACATGCGATACTTTTTATTGAAATGGCAGAAGATGAGAATAAAAAAAGCGCCTCAATAAAAGCAGAAATGCATTTGAAAATATCACTAAAACAGCATAATTTATATGCATGCGCGCCTTTTCGGTTATATATGAACATTTATGGGTTCATATAAAGTGTGGTTTTTATTAAATTAAATAAATATTTATTTAAAAATTTTATACCGCATTCGAGAATATTTTTTGTTTGTTTTTTTTTTTTTTTTTTTTTTTATACATTTTATCAAGCAATTATGTCGATTTGTGAAAAATTTTCATACGAAATCATGGAAATTTTTACTGATAAACAGTTTTTCTAATTTGAATTAAAATTGATGCGCTATATTTGCTTATTGAGGTTAATCATAAATTGCATTGATTTTAGACATTTTGTGCTCTCATATGAAGCTTTGAAAAGTGAAAAAGGATTATTTTTACAAAATTAGAGCATTCAATAAAGTTGAACAATATTTTATTTACATTATGGAAAAAAAGAAATTTTCCTTCCCTATTATTGAAAATTTACAACTTTCGTAGTACCAGAAAATTTCTTAATTAATTGTTGAAAAAAAAAAAGCATATCGATAATTAGGCCTTATCATGAAAAATATCAAATCAAATTGATATTTTAAAATTGCATTTATAAATTTCAAGTTGTTTGAGGCAATTTCAGGAGTGTCCTTTTATGGCAAGAACAAAAAAGAAATTTTTTTTTTTTTTTGTTAATTTAAGCGAGAGTTAAATTTTACAATTTGTGATTAAGTTATACATAAATGAAAAATAATAGTAAAATAAAAAGAAAACCTTTCAAACAAAAGATTTTGAACGAATTATAAAACTATTAAATTACATAAATGATAAGTAGCTTAAAAATCATATGTAACATCAGATGAATATCACTTTACATAATTGATGGTGGTGTCTATTTCTTTTGAAATTCATTAAAAATATAGAAATATTTCTCTAAGTTTGGAAGAATATTAAAAAAAAAAAGATTTTTGAAAAAAAGTGAAAAAACATAATGAATTTTATATACTTTGAACAGATGGAATAGATGGATGGAAGAATGGAAACAAATAATCCTTTGTAGTAGGTCGGAATCGATTATTTCTAAATAACCTGCATCAATTTGCTGCTTAAAGTCATTAAATTCAAATAAGAGAATTACAAGTTAACAAAATTGAAAAAAAATTGTAATTTTTAATTTATTGCAAAAGTTCATTGTATGAGGGGAGAAGGGTCAAATATCTTAAAATGGTAATTTTTTTTTTTTAATAAAACGAATTTTTTTTAAGAAAGACGTTATATGGGGCGGGGTTCGTCTTTGAATCAAAACACACCCAAATGTACCATATTTCATTAAAATATCTTAAAAATTACGTCAAATTTACAAGGACCCTGTAACACAAGAGTATAATAAGTAATATATTAATGTAGGTAGGAGCCGACTCTTACATACATATATAAAACTCTCCTAATGAAAGCAAATTTAGCATTAGAAGTTTTTCCTCATAAAAACTCTTTGCATAATAGGTAAATATATAGGGCGTGGTCGTAATAATAATCTGATCTTAATTGTAATTATTTTCGAGCATCTTTCGGGTAAATATGTGGCCACCATTTAAACTTTATTGAAATAGCCTCAAAATTGCGTTCTGTATTTTGATAAAAAAATTCAAATGGACAGACAGGTTTCAATAGAATTAGAAATAAGTCGTTATAACTAAATGTGGATGTTACATACAATCGCAATATTGTACCACAAGTGATGTAGAACGTGCAAAATATTCTGAAGAAAGTGAAAAATAAGGAACAATGGTAAATCATGGTAAAATATTGGCCAACCCTGCTCACTGTATTTGCGTATTCTGGATAACATTTCATATAAATTGTAATGACACATCATTTTTAGTAAATTCTTATTTGTTTAATATAAAATCAGACAACGGTTTTATTGAAAATCAAAGCGATTTTTAAACGGTCCATTCAAAATCTAATTTTTTCAAATAATTGGCATTAGATCATTGTTTATGATAAAGACCAATCACTTTGTATTTATAATCATCATACTCTCCGACCATTCTTCTGACATTATTTCATCTTTGATCGATACGTTTAAGGTGATTCTTGTTTTGCTCACCCGATTCTCATCATGACCATAATAAACAAAAAAAAAAAAAAATAATAAACAATTTATCTGAACTTCATTTCTAAAATCAAATAAACAAGAAAAAATAGAACAAGATTAATAATTTTTGTAGGTGGTTTTTTTTCTTTTTGTTGAAGTCGTTTACACATTAGAATAATTTTTTTTTTTTTTTTTTGCTTTTCCATACTTCACGTTTTCCATGTTTAGCACTTTCCATTCTTTTTACAAGCTTTTACAAGTAATTGTAAAAGCTTGTTAGGAAGCTTATAACGATGGGGTACGCGTATAGATTTGTTGGTGTTGAAATTGTTATTGTTAGTGTTATTGAAGCTGCTGCTTAATAATTTTATATACATATATATATGTATATATAACATTGTGTGGTTGGATAAATGAATGAATAACAATAACAACAACAACAACAACAACAACAACAACAACAACAACAACAATAAAAAACTTGCATACACAAATAAACATAAATAAATAAATAAATAAATAGGAAAGAGAAGAACAAAAAAAAAACAAAAGAAGAAGAAGAAGCAGAAGAAGAGTAGCGAACAAAAAAGTGCACACAACAATTAGAGCAAAAACAATATTTTTTTCTTTGTTTGTTTGTGATTTTTTTGTTTCTCGCTCTTTTTATAGTTTTTGTATTTTTTGCTTGCAATATTTTTCAAGTATATTTATGTGCGTTTGTTGTTGTTATTATTATTAATATTATAATAATAATAATGATAATTATTATTATTATTATTATTATTATTATTATTTTTATTATTATTATTTTATTATTATTATTATTGTTGTTCTGTGTGTATTAAATTTAATTGAATGCGTAGGTGTATAAATGTTGATGGTGTTTGCTTAAAGTGTTATTGCTTTTGTTGCTGTTTTGTTATTTGTTCTGCTTTATATTCTTGTTTTATATATTTTGTTGGTATTACTGTTTGCTAATTATTAATTCTTAATATGCAATGCTTTATATCTCATACGTTAAAATATAAATGTTATTCAAATCTACGAGAATTTGATTGAAGACGCGATTCTGCAATTAATGTGAATTTTTTATTTAATTTAAACTTGCAGAAGGCATATTTTACCTTTAGCAAAAGTTTTGGATATTACATAAGCTGATTATTTAAAAAAAGCTTTATGCAAGGGGCACAATCAAATTGAGACTGATAACTGATTATGAAATTTTGCCAAGAATCATAATTTTTGAAGATAATTTAATGAAATTTAACTCACAGATATAGCTTGGTCCAAAAAGTTAATTTCAATTGCATAATTTTTAAGGGTATTTGCCCGCAAAAGAATACAAATTGAAAAATTTGTTTTTTTTTTTTTTTAGCCGAAAATCTATACCAATCAATCTTTTTGCCATTTTTATGACTTTTGCATGAAAAATGTGAGTTTAAATTGGTCCATTTGCTGAGGACTTTTTACAAAGTTTTAGAAAATTTATGGTTTATTCGGTTTTTTTTTTTGTTGAAATCATAATAAATTAAATAATCTGATACGTTTAAAAGCAAAGTTATGCGTGCTATGAAAAATATGATTTATTATAATTATCATTTCTTTATTAATAATTGCAAAAAAAAAAATTATGCATATTAAGGATTTTATTCAGATTTTATTCATTTATTTGCAACTTTTATTTTAATGATATTTATTTTATTTTAATACTCACCGCACGAAGATTGCGGGAGTATATTCATTTGATCATTATGTTGGCAACACTCTAAAGAAAATTTTAAAGGCAAGTTCTTAATTAGTTTTAAATTTTGAATCGATTTATGTATGACAATCTGTCTGTCTGCCTGTCTATTGTTAACATTCTACTGGTGGCAAAAAAATTTATATCGGACTCAAATTTGGCAAAAGCATTTAAAGTTCTTGTAGGTAGGTTATTATTGAAAATGGGTAAAATCGGTAGCGCTGGCACGCCTATAGCGAACATCTTATTTTTTTTAAGCAAAATTTAATAGTTTTTTCCTCATCATTTGCAAACCGCAAAATATAGAGAGCAAAAGTTTTGCACAACTGGGCAAGCTATTGCTCTACAATTTCTCTTCAAAAATTAGGCAAAATTATACGATACCAAACTTTCACTTTTTTTTTTTTCTTATTTTCTACTAAGAAACTGATCAGAATTCTGAATCGTAATTTCTTACTATTTTGGGTGGTGGATACCCCTAGTCAAATCCCCCCCCCCCCCCCCCCCCCCTGTAATTTTCTTATTTGTTGCATTTTATTTGAAGTTCTGTTATCGTTCGCATTAAGAATATTTGCTTGTTTGTTTGCTGAAAATCCGGTATATTAATTTTTAATTAAAAGGCTTTGGCTTCAAACCAAATATGGATTCTATCTCATCTTTTTTCTTCCTTTCCTCTTCTTCTTCATTAATCGTACTCGCCATAATATTCACCTATTACAAATTACACATAAGAAAGAATCAAAGGAATCATTAAATTTTCAAGCAATTTTTCAATTCAAGAAGCAGTTAGAGTTAGAAGTCTCATATCGCATTTCTCCACCCTCCATCCCCCTCCATATTTTGAATTAATACGCATTCAAAATATGCGCTAGGCTAATTTAAGCTAAATTAAGTAGACAGGTAAATTGTTGAAAATAAAGGAAAGATGCCGGTAAGCCTTCTGGAATTTGTTTTAGTTGAAATAGAAAAATAGCAAACAACGTAAAAATACATAAATAGGAAGAGAAATAATAAAACTATAACAAACCAAACATTTCATTTGAAGATAATTTTCTTTTTTTTGCTTTGTTTTTTTTTTTTTTGCTTTTATTCACGACACAATAATAATGTACCACTTTATAAGAGATTAATGAAATCAGCTTAAAACAAGTGAGAGAAAAAGAGAAAGGAAGAACAATTAAAGGTTATTGCTCCGAGTGATTTTAACTTAACTTTTTAGAGGCATTCTTAGAAACATTTCCTGTATTTTTTTAAAAAAAAAAAAAAAAGAAAAAAAATTCAAAAATAGAACGAACTGAATTTCAAGCTTTGCTTTAATCGTAAAAATGTATCCAATAGATTTCACATTAACTCCATTTAAAATGAACGTACTTTTTTTAAAGAATATTTTTCATTCAGCTTTGAGATAGTTTGTTTATTTTTTAAAAAAAAAAAGTCCCAGTCATTTTGTCTTGAAAATTAAATGATTATTTTTTTTTTCCCCAAATTGTGATAGTCCAGAGATTTAGTGTTATAAAGTGTAATTTTAAAATGTTAACTATTTTCTTGCTTTGTTTTGTCGATGATGCTGTACTCATTAAAAACTATCGACAAGTAAAATTTTCAAAAACTTCAATTGTAACCAAACCAAAAACACAAATAAGAAATTTAGTTTTGATTGGAACCATTTCTTAGATACCCATAATCCAAGCACTAAGAAATTAGTTTCAGTTTTTCAGAATTAGAAAATATAAAATGTAAACATTTAAAAGTGAAAGTTTGCCAAATTTTTGGATAGATCTTGCCAAATCCATTGCTTCTCTATTTCAGCTTTCTATATTTTACAGTTTGCAAGTAATGCACAAAAGATCGAGGTGTCTTAGTTTATGTTACATTATGGGTGTGTCTTTTAACCGATTTTGCCCATTTTCAATATCAATCTACCTGTAAGAAATATCGAGAATTTTACTAAAATTTAAGCCCTATAGTTATTTTTCTTTTTTTTTTTTAAAACCAGGAGAATGTTAAAAACACACGGTCGGCTGGCCAGACATGTCCAAATCGATTCAGAGTTTTTACAGTGATCGAAAATTATAAATGTTTTATGGAGTCTCCAAAATTTCCTTCCTAGTATAGCGCCTTCCTATAGATGGCGCTACACTTTTCACTTGCCATAAGATTATTATAATTCTTGCGTTACTTGTAATTTTCCTAATAGAAACAATTTCTGAGATTCGTGTAACCAATTTTCACGAAAAATTGAACTAGAAAATTTTTCACATACTTTCAAATAAATATCAATTTGTAATTTCCTAACTGTACATTTCTGACAAACTTATTCAACTAGTTTTGCCACAAATTTTTTACTTTGACAAAGTTATTTAAGATACCTCATTTTTTCTTAAATACTTCTCTAAAATAGAGATTACTTGACTTCTTGAATCATTATAAATCTCTGTTTCTTAAGTTAAGGTAGCAAATTATAGTGAATTCAATAATTAATTGATTAAATGAACCTTTTAAAATTATTGATTGTAGAAATGATTTATTGAAAGTTATATTCATTGAATATCGGATAGAAACATGCTCGCTCGCTTGATTGAATGTAAAAAATTTTCTATTTAATTTATCCATTGAAAATGCCTTATTTTTTTATCTGCTATTTTAAATTTCATTTATTATAATCAGGATGACCTCCTTATTGTTTTATTATTAATCTAATAATTGATTTTATTGATTATTTATATAAATATAAAAAATTAAAACAAAAAAAAAAATATTATAAACGGTCAAATGGTGAGATGGTTGGAAATAATATGGAGACAATATGGAAAATGATAAAAGTTGTAAAAGTATTTTTTTAGCATTGACCACAAAAAGATTTGACCATAAAAAATTTAATTTGTTGTTATTATTATTAGACAATTATTATCATTTGTTATTGTTATTGTTATTATTATTATTATTATTATTATTATTATTATTATTATTATTATTATTGTTGTTGTAACGTTTGTTTTGTATTGCAAACAGTTTTTTAAAAAAGGAAATTTTGTGTGAATTTTAAGTGAAAGCGCAACATAATTTTAAATCCTGTCAAAACCAATGGCTTTTATTTTATTTGACATTTTCATTGTTGCATGCTTCCATTTTAGAGCCCATTAATGAATAAATGCATCCAAAGTACATAAAGTAGAGACAGGATTTTATATTGTACATTTTGTATCAAATGCATGTTTTTTGGTTGGTAGGCCCATGCATTTCTATGGATATTTTTATGAATTTTGTAAAATTTTGTCAAACGCTAATGATTTTTTTACATAGAAAAGTTTGTATCTTTTTAAAATACCTTAAGTTGTAACATCATACAAAAAAACAGGGTCTTTCACATTGTTGGCATTTATTTTCTTACTGTTTTTATTTCTTTCTTGAAAACTTTGAAATTTTCTTAAAATTTATATAAAATCTGTGTAACATATTTTACAATGTAATTTTCAAAAAAGCTTTGACTAGAACTGTAAAATCGTAAAATTTTCATGTCGCTACTTCATTTTATTTTACTTCAAATGATGATGGCAACAACAGTCTCTGTTTATCTTTGAAGCATTTTTAAACTTTGTAATGTTGCCCATGACGTTGCTTTAAATAATTTTGCCATGTTTGCCTGGTATTTAGGGAAATTTATTTAAGAAAATCATATTTCACTTTGATGCATTGTGTGTCACTTTTCTTAAATACTTATTTGAGTGTGCAGTAAGTGTTTTACATGCCTACCTGCCATGAAGGCTCAAATGCATGGTATACAAACGTACTTAATGCGCGCGCCATGGTAGTCACATCACGCAAGGTGCATACTACCGGTACGACTAGCTTCCAATTTAAAGCCTACATTACACCTTATATACATGACTTAAACTTTGGTATCTAGATTCGGAGCCTTCCTATTACTCCTTGGCTTAGCTTAAATTAGCCCAGCTTACCACTTTTTTTCGGGAAATGGGACCCTGCACGACAAGCATATATATGTTTGAACGAGCAACGCTCGCGACATGGGCACCACAGCCCACACGATCACCACAATGGGCATATTAAAACTGGTGATCCCGTGGTACCAAATTGAACCTTTGACTCTAATCTCGTAATGCCCCCTGATGGCTAGCATCACCAACGACCATCTCATGAGCCACTCCCAGTTGAGCAGGTGTTTCTCGGGACTGGTTGCTCCCGCTTATTTGAGTGTCTATGTATGTGCATGTGTGTGTATATATGTGCATATATTATGATGAATCTACAAGCAGAAAAACATTTTATCAATTAAAATGATCGCCGTCCGTCTCGCTTATAATAAAAGAGCGTAACAAATTTTAATGAAATTACATTTTACGTTGAAGGCGAAATTATTACATGAGTGAATTTTTAAAGCAATTTTCTATATGAACCATCCAAAAGCTAGAGATACATTCATTTTTCCATTATGTTTGGAAGACCCAAAAGGAAGTTTCAAAGATAAGCTTTAACCAGCATCAAATTCTGAGTCGATTTATGTCAGTCTATCTGTCCGTGTTTTATTAACATTCGCCTGGTCTCAAAAAAAAATTTATCGAGTTCAAATTTGTCAGAAATATCGGAAATTCTTGCAGGCAGGTTGGTATTAAAAATGGTCAAAATCGGTTGAAGCATAAACCACAGACCAAAGTAAACTGAGAACATCTCTTTTTTTTTAAAGCAAAATTTTGCAGCAAAAAATGGGAAGCCGGTATTTTGTACAAATAGTGAGGCCATTTGTTTACAAAGCCTATATATGGAAATCGGTCACGCCTACACAAAATGAGACACTACCAAATTATCACTCTTTTATGTTTACGTTTTCTATCTTCTACTAAGAAACTGAAGCAGACTCTGAATCGTAATTTCTTAGTGTCTGGTTGGGTGTGTATCAAAGATTTGGCCCAAACCAAATGTAATTTTCTTGCTTGGTTTCGCTTGTCTCTTTTCTCTTCTGGTGGCTGTAAATTACAAACCGATTTAATTATTACTTTAATTATAAAGTGCCTTAATGCTGCATTTTATGTTAAATGGATTATCAATAATTACCATAAAGTTACTACACTGATATGAAAATATTCTGGCCTAGCAGCAATGCATATTTTACTGGATTCAATTAAAAAAATTGCCATGAGCAAGAAATTGCTTATTGTGTGATTTACAATTATAATAGGCCAAGGACGTCAGAAATCTCTTGCTTTCCCATTCTTTTTAGAATAATAATTTAAATACATGAGATATAAGCGTTTGCTTTCTACAGGTTTAAATTTTTCAGATAACCAGATCGAAATTATAATCCTCACTAGTTATAAAGCAGATTAAAATGATTACGTGTCAATATAAATAACAAAAAGGATTCGAAATTGAATCAAATTTAATTTGAATCACTTTTTAAATAAATTTAAGCATTGAAATTGGATGAAATCGGAGAATTATTAGAATTTTTTTCTACTTCTTTTACTTAATTTCTACAAGAAACCAAATAAGAAAATTTTACTTGGCTGAGGCCAATGCTTAAATACCCACCATCCAAAGACCATGATATTATGGATTCAGAACTTATTTTAGTTTTTCAATAGCAAATAGAAATGAAAATTTTATATTGCATGATTACGTGTGGGCGTAGCCGCTTTATATAATTTTTGATCAAATGGCCTTCCTCATTGTACAAATTTACAGATAATGAGCTTAAAAGCACTAAATTTTGCTTAAAAACTAAAGAGTTCTTATTTTAGGATGCAGTGTTTGGCTTGTCCTATGGCAGATTTTGGTCTTTTTCAATATGAATCTGCCTTTAAGAACTTATGATGTTTCTGCCAAATTTGAGCTCGATATCTCGTTTTTTACTATTAAAAGGATGCTAACAACATACGGACAGACAAACCAATATATTTCGATTCAAAATGTAATGCTGATCCCAGAGTATATATATTTTGTATTTTTCCAGTATCAAAATCATTTCAATATAAAAAAAAATTATGATTTGAATTAAATTTAAAAAAAAACCCCTACCATTTATTTGTTTAATTTTTATTGTGCTGCTACCCAAGTATTGGATATATACAATTTGTCAAATCGCAAGTAACACTTAGAAAAAAGACTCTCTGAGGTTCAGTAGAATCAGTAGAAAGTTTGTTCTTTTATTGTCCATTTTACCTTTTGCAAAAATTTTGATTGAAATTTTTTAAATATCGAACTAAAATTTTATAAGAAATATGGGAAAAAATCCACGTGCAAATGACTAAAGTTACGCCCACTCCCCTGATTAAAGATCTGTGTTGCACCTGTTTAGGCCAAACTTTAATTAACATTTTGTAAACATTAATGAGAAATGATAAGACAAAGTACATCAAAGTTTTTATGTATATTCAAGTCATGGAATCAAATGATTGTTTTTTTTTTTTTTTTGTTTCTAGTATTTCTCTCAGGAGTGCTGCATACAATTTTTCTAATTGCTCTTTAATAATAAGTATAAATGATTTATATTCCCGCATATCAATTCTGCATTATTTTCACTTTATTATTTATTTATTTTTTATTGTTCATATCTAAAAATAATATTTTAATTGTTATTTCATTTCAATTAACCTCAATAAGCATTGTTTGCTTTCACGGTTACATGAATTTGTCAATATCAAGTAACCTTGATTGATCGATTAATAGAAAGTTAATCAGTGTCCGGTTTAGTCAACAAACAATATTTGTAAAGATTTGTACTTTTCATTTATTTCTTTCTTTCACTTAACATTTCTGGATGAAATCCTCTTTTGCCATTTTCATTTGGCGATTACTACCCAAAATATTGCTAAATGCAAATGATTTCTATTGCAATTATTGCTCTTTCCCCATTACGTTTAGATAAGCCCGGTCGGGGACGACTCTTAAATATTATTATCCTATATCACATTGCTTAATGTGATTAAAATCCAAAATAAGTGATTTTCAATGGAAACATTGTACTTGCTCAATTATTTAGAGAGTTCGTTATATGAGAGGAGGTTCAAAAATTTAATCTATCTGGATTAAATTCGGTAAACATATTTTTTATGTGAAAACACAAGGCAGTGCCAAATTTCATTAAAATATATTGAAAATTAATGCTTTTGCCCATATCATGATTTTTTTCGAAAAAGTCTTTTTATGGGACATGGTCGTAAATATGAATCGATCTGTACCAAATTTGCTACATATATTTTCTATGTTAAATACAATTTCCAATTGCCAATTTCCAATAAAGTTGTAATTTTTTCCTATATAAAGTGATTTTTATTTAAGAAAGTCGTTATGTGGGGTGTGGTCGAAATAATGGTGCGATTTTGATTATTTTTAATAGGATATGTCTTTGGACCAAAGCACAGCCATGTACCAAATTTCAGTGAAATATTTCTAAAATTGCGACCTATAACTTGATAGAAAAAATCCTTGGACAGACATCAAAACAGTCAGGCAGCCGTAAATCGAATCAGGAAGTGATTTTGAGTCAATTGATATATTAAACCCGCGGCTTGATAACCGAAAAGATGAACGGATAGACAGTCAGATGACAGACGGTTATGCTTAGATCGATTAAAAAAATGATTTCGATAGATAAAATAACAAGTGCATATATCTCAAGTCTTTTTGGGTCTTTACAGTGTTACGGTGTAGAGTACAATTAATCTAAATTTTATTAATTTAAATAAAATTTAAATTTAATTAAAATGTAAGCTGGAAAGACTGACTTATACATTTTATTTTCTATGCCACCATATTTTTATATTTGTAAGGTTTAGGTAATAAACACAAGAAGAGAATAACTGAAAACTTTTCATGAACCATTAGCCAGATAATGCAACGCTCTGGTATATTATCTGAAAAAAATTGGCACCTTTGAAAGGAATTCATGCTATGGCCATCTTTAGTAAGTAAGTAGTAAGTAGGTACGATGGGGCTAATAATTGAAAGGTATTAGAATAAATGCGAATCTATCAGCAAAGACCCAAACCATAACATATAGCAGAGCTCTGTTAAGTGTAGTCTTGGAATGCTTTTGATGAATTTGACATATCAAATAAATTTTTTTTTTTTGATGAGACCAAATTAATATGATCCTTCCTGGCTTCCAGAGGCCATATTAAGGCTTCTGGAAGACTTACAATTTAGATTAGTTCAATAGTTTTTGATCTTATGACGCTTCATCAAGTTTTTCCAATTTATAACACTCTGTGAATTTATTGACTTCAAAATTTTATTAAATTTTGCAAATAATTAAAAAATGCTATTTGAGAGATTTATCTCTTTTCTTTGTTTATTTTATTTATTCATTTTCCTCCTATATCAATCATAATTTACCTTCCTGTTTTGCTTTGCCTCAAAGATTTACATAAAAAAATTTTTTAACATGCAATTTGCAATTGTTAATAATCAAAAAGGAAAATGACCTTGCACAAATATGGCAACATCGCCCCTGAATCATAGTTACATTTATAATTTATAATGAGACCACTTCGCTACTTTTTATGGTAACTTTTTTAGAGTATAATTTTCACTATTTCATAGGAAAGAGGAAATAAACGCAAATAACCACAAAATGACAGACATACAAACAGACAGACAAACAAATTTTTATATAACTCACACTCATTTAGTTAGTCTGCGATATTATTTATGTTTGTCATTTTACAACAATTATGGACAACTTGCTTACATTTATCTTAATTAAACACGTTTATTATGTTTATTATACGCTACTTTAGGTACTTTGCCATGACAAGAAATGTAAGCACTTTATATTTAGAAGATGTTCGTTTAACAGAATCCTTACAGAGTTTACTTTCTTAATCCTCCATACAAAAACTGAGAAAGCAAAAAAAAAAAAAAAAAGGAATTTCAAGGCCAGCATAAATCTATGAAATTTGTGGGAAATCTTAAAGAGCAAACAAGAATCTTTTGCATATTTTTTATTAATCATTACCATTAATCCACTTCAATCCAATGCAATCAACTCTGTAAATAGTTTCACTTTATATTTTCTTAGGCCAAGGAAAAATTTTTTTTTTCAAAGTGAATACAAAAAGAAAATAGAAAACCACAATAATTATTATTTATAATTTATATAAATTACCAGGAAAATAATAATAAAAATGATCTAACTCTGTTGTCCCTACACTAAATTACATTAACTTAATGCATTTAATTATATATAAAATTTTTTTTTTTGATTTTCATCAAGTAACTTACTTGTAGATTTTAATTTTTATAATGATTAATAGAACAATCTACGGGAAAGCTTATTAAAAACAAAAAAAAAAAAAAAAAAAAAAGAATGCTGAGAATATTTTCTCCCCATTCCGACATTTATTTATAATTTAATTTAAATAATGATTTTTATTAATTATATTTTGTTTTTTATATTGCCCATAAAAGTGTGAATACTTTATCTAAACCTAAAAAAAAAAAAATTATCGAAAGTTACAAATTCAAACACTTTAAACATTTTAAATCGTTTGCTATATTGAAATGTTTTAATAATTTATTTATATAAGCAATTTCTAGGTTGATTTTTAGTAAGCATCGATTGCAAAAATTTGACAAGAAAAAAGGGAACTACCTAAACTACTGCCAACCATGATTTAAATAATAATTGGTCTTTGGCAATGTCTTATGGTATTCTTGGTCTAATTATTTATTTATTTATTATCGTCTTTAATATTAAGTCAAAATTCGCAAAAATCCTCTAATAAATATTCAATGAGAATTTACCTCTGCTTACGATAATTTTTCATGCTTTTGTAGTGAGCATTCAAATTTTTAGCTAAACCAAATTTATTGCAGCTTTTACGTTCTACGTTTATTCTTTTCTTTTTTTTTTTTTATTACTATTTCATATTTATATTTATGTACTGCATTTTCATATCTCTCTTTCCATATGTCTAGGCAGTTGTTGACCCCTTATTATTATCAAAATGATTGATGGCATCATTCATTTTAAGATGATTACATGGAAGGCCTCAATTGTTATAATATTTTTATTGTAACATAAGCACTTCTCACTGGTAGCATTTTAATCCAATTTGTAAAAGAATGTCGTCATCTTATCTATGAGATATAAATGGTGCTTCGCATTAAACATTTCTACCATTTAACTATGATATTCTGATCTGGATATATATGATCTTTATTAAGGTAGAATGGATCATTAAAATGATTCATTTTTAAATGATAATAAACACAAAACCTTATTTGAGTTGAGCTTAAGATAGAAATAGTATCGATAGATTCAAAATAGGCGATTTTGAATCTATCGATACTATCTAAATTTCATTATAATTTTTTTAGATAATGAAATTTATTGCTAAGATTATGATATTGATTCAAAAATGAACAATCGCAACGTTTATTGTTGTAGGCCAATTTATCCACGAAAATCCCATAAAATAATTTTTCGCTAAAACATGCCCTTGCTATTTATAGAAAATCTCTATAAGATGACATTTCATAATCATTGATCGCCACAATTGTTCTTTAAGTTCAGTTTATAAACTATTTCGAATTATAAGTAAAATAGTTTGTCAGGCCAGCAGCTTATTTAGCCTAAAGTTTAATTTAATGCATAAGTTTTTTTTTTTATAAGACTATCAATTTTCATCATTCTTTTTGAGTGACCCTATAAAAATGTTATTAATAAATATTATTTATTAAATGACTGTGTAACATGTAACATCATGGTCTTACAATAACAGCGAAACTTAGATAATTGAGCGAAAAGTATGCAACATTTAATGATAACTGCAGATTAAAGATGAGAGAAAAAAATCACATAAAGAGCGATCTATATCATCAATTCAAATACTTTATAAAATGCACACTTTTATTTATGAAAGTTATTTATTTATATTTATTGTTGAAATTTCATTATGCAATAATTTACAAATTGAATTGTTTAGTGTTCGTATAGTTTTCTTTAGAAATTTTTCATTGATAATTATTATCCTCTATACTCCTCTCTTTGCCTTTTTTTTTATAGCCAACACCACTTATGGTACACGGTATTATAAGTTTGTTTGAATGTTTGTAACATGGCATTCAAAACGAATTGACGTAGTTTAAACTCTTATAACTGATTGAAAATCTGATTCAAAATCATTTTCTGATTCGATTAAAAGCCAATTGCCTGTCTGACCGTCTGTACACAAAAATTTTGTGGTCAAGCTATAGGCGGCAAATTTTTAAGATATTGCAATGAAATATTGCAAGTTTATAAGTGATTTTTAATTCAGCGGAGATGCTTAGAATGGGACCATTTTTATGATCACTGCCACATATAAGGCCTCCTTTAAAAAAAGTTCATTGTATGGATAAAAATTACAATATTAAATACCTTACATTTACATTAGTAAATTGGCATATTTTTTATTTCAAATTTGATTCAAATTGTTCAGTTTAGCGACCTCTCTACTAATAACGCCCTTTTCAAAAATAAGTCATCGTAGGTATAAAAATTACATTTTTTCAAATATATTTTAACGAAAATTGGCATTGTCTTGTATTTTGACATGCAAAATGTATACACCAATTTATTTGGACCAGAAGGGTCCATTGTTCATTGTATACACCAATTTATTTATACCAGCCGGGTCCATTGTTCATTGTTCCATTCAAATAATTCAAAAATTACAATTTTGTAAAACATTTCTTATAATTTTTATTCACATTAAACAAAATGGTGTAGAGTGTGTGTATTTAGGAGTCGGCCTCAACTTGTTAGTTATGTAATAACTGTAAATAGTTTTTCTTTGAATTTTTTGCATAAAGTATTAAAATTGCCTGCTAACTAACGAATATTTCAAAGTGTATCGCATGTATTTATTATAATTTTTCCATTAATTTTCTATTAAATTCATTTTTTTTTTATTGAGTAATAGTTATTTGCCTATAATAACATGCATATATTTCGTGTTAAATAAAAAAATCTATTCCGCATATTTTTCAACAATTTTTTACGCTGGCTAAAAAGTCTAAACTTCTAAGAGAAATTTTTTCCTGTCTTTTGTTAAATTAACTTCATCCATCAATAAGAATTTTTCATAATAATTTCTTTTTTACTTCTTTGTTTTCTATCGCATCTAAATTTGGGAATTTGTTTAACGGAAATTTTCTAAATTTTTCACAAAGTTTAATTTTTTTTTTTTTTTTTGGAAACTACTAAAACTGAAATCCATAATAATACTCATTCTAAACTGAAGGTCAATCAACTGAATATTATTGACATTTTTTTTTTTTTAACTAATTACTTAGAGATCCATGACTTTTTGACTTATATATATCAACAACTCATTATTATAACGGGAAATTTAAACTCAGTTATGCGATATAGAAATTTTAATTAAGAGTTCTATTTTCTTATTCTCATTTTATTCATTAAATTTGATGTTTCTCTTAAAATTCCTTTAGAAGATCAATAACATCAAACAAAATTTTACAGTACAGTTATTCAATACAATACCTACCTTTATGTTTACTCTATGCATTCTCATTTATGTTTAAACTAGAAATTTTTTATTTATATATTTTGAACTTTTTTTTTCTCTCTTTGGTCAGTATTTCATGCAAAATAAACAGAAACAAATAAATAAAAGGAAAAAAAAAACAAAGAAAAAAGTGTGCACGATAAAAATTGAAATTTCAGCGGAATCAAATTAAAATATTTCTTTTTCTTTCTTTCAAGATTTTCTTTATTATTGTTATTGTTTTTGTTATTATTATTGATGTTGTTTTTGTTATTATTTATACACATTGTTTACCATATTTGTGGAAACAACTAATATTTATCAACTCTCCATACAAATGTGCTTACAGCAATTTATATACCAAAAGAAACAAAAATTTGAAAGACAAAAAAAACCTACTACATCTTCTTTTTTGTTATTTTTTTTTTTTTTGTTTTCTGCTAACAACAAGTGAAAGTGACGATGTTATATCAATCTTTATAGGTGACTTTTTTTCTCTCTCTGCACAACTACTTCCATTATGGTTTATTATATTTTTTATATTGGCAAAAAGTGAAAAATTGTGTGCATTGGCCTTTTTTTGTTTTCTTCTTCTTTGCTTTTCTTTTGGTATAAACAAACTAAACTAAAAAACAATAAAAACCACAGTAAGTAATTATGAATGGTTGTATGTGTATATATATGTGTGTATGTTATGTATATGTTTTTGTGTATGAAATAGTTTATCGGCTTGTAATCTAAATCCATTCAAGCTGGTCAATAAAGCTGTTTAAATAACATGAATAGCAGCAATGACAACAAACACATCTCAGCAATAGCAATACAAAAAGGCGTCAGCATTAGCAATAATACGTGTACACGCATATACACATACACATACACATACACATACACTACACTCCTTTTAGTGGACATTTGTTGATAGTCAATATTTTATTTTTTCTTGCTCTTGTTGTTATTGTTATTGTTGTTGTTGTTGTTGTTGTTGTTGTTGCTGCTGCTGCTGCTGCTGCTCTTTATGCTTTTCTACGCTTTTATTACATATTACAAAAATTTCAGCTGCTGCTGCTGCTGCTGCTGCTGCTGCTAATGTTATTGTTTTTGTTATTATTATTATTGTTGTGGCTGCTGCTGTTGCTTGCTAAATGTTTTTAATATTTTCATATTATTTATGCATTCATTGAACCTGAAAATAAATCAGAAACAGGATTATGATGTTGCCGGTTAATGGAAATAGAGATACATTGTATTATAAAAAAAAAAGAAAATAAATAAGTAAAAACAAAGTAATAATTAACTTAACTTTTTAAATTACACTTAGCTTTAAATTAACTAAAATTTAAAATTGTTAAGGTTTTTCTCTAAAAAAGCGCCCCATGAATTTTAGAAAAATTTTTTTCAAAGATATGCGACAAAAATGTAAAATATCATAAATCGTATATCACTTGTGGTACAGAGCGTCATACGGTTGGCCAGATGTTTGTAATACCCAGACGAAGTTTGAGATTGATACATTTTTTATTTTATCAGCGAACTCAGTATCACTTTCTTGAATGATTTATTCTGGTTTTGTCCTGATGTGCCTCCCTGGTTGACACTGTTCAATCTCTGTTTGCCCATTTTCAATACCAAACCGCCTGCCAGAGTTTGCCAAGTTTGAGCTGATTCATGATCACGGTGAATGTATACAACAGACAGACAGAGAGACAGACAGGCATATGTAAATCGATTCAGAATTTGATGTTGATCAAGAATATACATACTTTATAGGGTCTTCTAGGATATACTCTCAATCTCTAGTGATGGGTACTATTTTAAATACATTTTACCAAAAATTGGCAAGTTATTATATTTTAACATGAAAAATATATACATCAAATTTCATCCAGATAGGTTCATGTTTACGAAATGTGAACCTCCCCATAATCCCTTTCTCTTTCGAAAAAAGTTGTTATGTGAAAAAAAAGCTACAATTTTAAATAAGTTTTGGCGAAACTTGGCACTGCCATGTATTTTGTAAAAAAAAATTGTGAATCGGATTTGGTGCAAATCGTTGGTGATGCCGACCATCAGAGGGCATCATGAATCTCGAGATCAGATCCAAAGTTTATTTAAGTACTACGGTATCACCAGTTTTAGTATGCCCATTGTGGTGATACTGATGTTGGCTTCGAGGGGGCTGTGGTGCCCACATATCGGGTGTCGTTCGTTCAAACATGTATATGCTTGTAATGCAGGGTCCCATTTCCCGAATAAAATGGCTAGCTTGGTAGGCTTATTGAGGTAACCAAATTAAGCCAATGAGTAATTGGAAGGCTCCGAATCTATATACTAAAGATTAAGCCATATGTATGAGATGCAATGCAGGCTTTAAATTGAAAGCTAGTCGTGACAGTAGCATGCACCCATGTGACATTACTGCCAACGCTAGCGCTTATTACGTATTTTGTGTACCAGGCATTTGAGCCTTCACGGCAGGTAAAACACTCACTGCACTGCCGTGTGTTGCCTTTAAATAGCGTGCCAGATAAACAAGTAAGTTTAAATCCTTAAAGAAATAAGTTAAAATCTTTAAAGAAAATGTTACCATGAATATTTCCATAAAGTTATCCAATCCCAAGTCATTTAAGGGTTTCAAAATCGACCATTTAAAATCAGTTAATTATATAAAAGCATCATAAAAGGTAATATTTCTTTGATAATGCATTCAATATATCCAGTAAAGTGGAGTTAAATTAAAAAAGTGATAACTAACTAGATTAATCGGACGAACCAAAGTCGCAGATCACATTGGCTATTGGTACTTTAGAAAGAAGGACAAAAAATTGCTAGAGAAAAATGCATTTTTAGAAAACAGCAAAATGAACGTATTTGCCCTGCAATTGGACACATTGTCTGATCATTTAAGCCCCCTAAAAGTTAAATGGGCGCGATTTCAAAGAATCAAAAAATCTCAATGAAATGTTTACCCAAAACTATTTTCATTACATCTCTTTACATTCTTTTTTTTTCATCTCTATTCTATTCCGCACTCTCTTTTTTCTGGTTTTTTATTTTACTGTTTTTTGACACAATTTTAAGATCAGTCTAAGAATAGAACGAAATGCATAGAAATTGTTGCTTATATGTTGTTGGCATGACGTTTAAAAAACATTTTATTATATCATTATGTGAGTGCAATTAAATTAAATTAAATAAAGAGGAAGAGGGCAAATGTGTAGCCTAAATGTAAAGAGAAAAAAAAACTCTGTAGATTTTTGTTAATATAAAATTCTGAAGCTTACCGTTTTATTAAGAAAAAATATATAAAAAAAAAATTTAATAGCAACGAATTTAAATTTGATAAATGATTTCATAATGCAAAAGTACATGAATTAATTGATTAAGAAATGAATCGGTTTGAAAAGAAAACCAACCAGTAGCAATATTTAAGCGCGTTGTGCGTAAATTTGAAAATTTGTAAAATTTGTAAAATTTGTAAAATTAATAATTGAAACATTTATAATTTAAATACATAAATTTATGAAACTTTAAATTCAATAAATTAGTGTGAAATAAAATGATAATGAAAAATATTTTTTTTAAATTTAAGAAATAACAGAATCAATGAGAAGTTCATGGAACATCACTTGCAACTTACGCGATGCTCTTATAATACAAAATTATTATCCGCACTAAAATCACAAAATGCAGTTAATCAAATTTGTAAAGAAAAACAAGTATTTATATGTCAGAGTCGTTGGTTACGGTTACCGACTATTTTATATACTACACTACTACATTTTTATAAAGCAATAACTAAAATTTTTAGTTCTCCCACAAATTAGGTTACTGTATGGGGCGTGGTCATGATAATTTTATGCTCCTTTTTTTTGGACTAAACTACTCCTACATACCGAATATAATTCAAATAGCTCCAAGATTTTACACGGCATTTTGTTAACAAATTTACATGAATATAACAGACAGACGGACGGACATGCTTAAAAGGGATTTAGAAAGTGATTGCGCGTTGAATAGAGGATATTAAAAGTAAAAACGTTCCAAGTGCTAGAAAACGACTCTTCTTAGTCCATTTTATAAAAGGTATTAACCGTAATCCCAGGACCTTAGTTACATTTTACAAATAGAGCTGTACATTTTTTCTATGTGTTAACTTTTCTTGTTTTTTTTTTTTTATTTTTCAAAATAATGAAAAGTGGCATAATAATCGATTTTATGCAAATTCATTAAAATGAGATGCAATTTAACTAAATTGCATTTGAAATTTTACACCAAAATATTGCTATACCTGGTTGAAAATTGATAATAAAATTAATTGAATAAACATCATCATCAATGGACAGGTCGGCTAAAGTTGATGTAGAAAATAAATCTAAAAGATGGACCTATCTCAAAACCATTTCGCATAAGTCTATGCCCAGCACTCTGCCTCATGAACAGTATGCATACTCGCTATGCCAACGTATTTAATTTACTAGAAAAAAACGTGAGTATGGTCAGGATTGTGTCTTTGTCTCCTTATCAGCTCAAATAAGTGCTCTGATATGGCACATTCTATAGATGAATACAATTACAACTGAATGATAAAAATAATTGGAATAATAATAACAGAATAGTTAGACATGTAAGTGAATTATAATTTTTCCATAAATGATTCAGATGAGAGCACTATCCTTCTTTTTTGTATTTCTTTCTTGTTTTCCGCTTTACTTTTGAATTTCAATTTACTTCCAAGTCAAAGTGAAATGATGTCTTAATAGCATGAGCAGTGTTATATTTTTATTAACATTTATTATAAATAAATGTAATTTAGTAATGCACATAAATGGCAAGCAATTATAAGTGTATGTGGAGGATGTTTATAAATTGAAATATTTAACTTTACATAATGACTCATGAGATAAATTTTATGTTATAATTCAAATATAAACTCACATTGAAGTGTTTAAACTAAAATATTAATTTTGTATTGAACTTAATTGTTCATAAAGCAAATTATTGAGTTGGCAATTAAGTCATTAATAAGCAATTTCGTTTTTTCAACTGATACTTCAACTGATACTCTCTTGTTGTTTTATTCAGTAAAAAAAAAACAAGTAGGAATCTAATGGCTGATTGGTCTCGACTCTTATAAAATACCTTGTACCTCTTTAGCTTATAGTTGCATGATTGTAAAATCAAATGAGAAGATTATAAATCAGCGAAGGAAAAAGTTTTTTGAAAATTTCAGCATATTGGACGGAGTTCATTTGTCTTTATAATCACATTTTCTGTGAAAAATGCTTTACAAGGAAAGAGATTTTAAAAGTTGACCGAACTAAACTAAATTTGATGTACCTAGTTTTTGTTTGATTTATACTAAAAATTGGTTCTTTTAAAAAATTGTGTTATATGGATCGTATTCGTAAATATAATTCAATTCCAATCACTTTTAATAGGGTTTACGTCTCTAGACTGAAATTAGTTTACATATCAAATTTCATTAAAATATTTTAAAAATTGCAACTTGCACTGTCTGACAGTAGACGGACAAAAAGGTTTAAATGGTTTCAAAAGTGATGCTGAGTTGATCGGTATAATTAAAGTTGGGTCTATGTGAACTCTGGATCTTATAAACAACTTTTAATACCCTTTACAACAAATGCTGTACGGTATAATTATGTCACTAAGTTAGATGGATAATGCCGAAAAAATCAAACCGTCAAACTGTCACGATGTTACATGCTGAATATACAAATTAAATATCGGAAGATTATTTTACCAATTTTCTTTTTGGTAATTACTGTTTGAAAATTGCGATTCCACAAGCTTGAATTTATTTTCACTTAACAAGATTACGCAATAGGTGAGAGACTTCAGAGAGATACGTATATTTTAGAGGAGAAACTGAAATGAAAAAATTTGAAATAAAGTTTTTCATTTGTTATACACATTTACTTAATTGCCCATCCAATATTTTCGGAATATATGTGATGTTTATTGCAAATTCTGTTTTCTTTGTTTTGAATAATACAATAATTTATTATTATTGATTCGGATGATCGATCTTATATTATTATACATTTATAGGAATATGAGTTGGCAAAATGATTTCAATAAAAATGAATAATTATAAGTTGTACTATTTTTATGGATAATTATGGATACTTGCCATAAAGAGATGAATAATTTTATCATAAATGTAAATTTTTCCATAAAAAAAAAAATTCTTTACTACTTTTATTCATATCTTAATAGTATGAGTCGGTCAGCTCATCAACGGCAACAGCAAAAGTTGCAATTGCAGCAACAGTTGTTAGCTCAACAACAGGTGGCTGAAAATGAGTCGGCGGCTGCAGCAGCTGAATTATTTGATTTACTTTGCGTTGCCACCACAATGCGTCAAATACTTGGTCTGCATCGTAACATGTGCGAGTTGGTTGGTTTAAGGCCAAGCCCACTAAACGAATTTTATCCTAAGCTTAAAGTTAAAATACGATCATGGAAGGCGCAGGCTTTATGGAAGAAATTCGATGCACGTGCCTCACAGCGTGTCTACGCGAAAGGCAATGCTTGTACGGGGACGCGTGTTCTTGTTATTGGGGCGGGTCCATGTGGCCTACGTACCGCCATTGAAGCTCAATTACTAGGTGCTAAAGTAGTCGTGGTGGAAAAAAGGGACCGAGTTTCGCGTAACAATGTTTTACATTTATGGCCATTCGTCATCACAGATTTACGTAGTTTAGGAGCGAAAAAATTTTATGGGAAATTTTGCGCTGGATCTATAGATCATATATCTATAAGGCAAATACAATGTATTTTATTAAAAGTGGCCTTACTCTTAGGCGTAGAAGTACATGAAGGTGTATCGTTTGAACAGACTATTGAACCCAATGGAGATGGTTGCGGTTGGCGTGCTGCAGTTTTACCATCAGATCATGCTGTGTCCCATTATGAATTTGATGTTTTAATTGGAGCTGATGGCAAACGTAACACATTAGAGGGTTTTAAGCGTAAAGAATTTCGCGGTAAATTGGCCATAGCTATTACGGCAAATTTTATTAATAAAAAAACTGAAGCGGAAGCGAAAGTCGAAGAAATTAGTGGTGTTGCTTTTATTTTTAATCAATCATTCTTTAAAGAATTATATCATACTACCGGTATCGATTTAGAGAATATTGTATATTATAAAGACGAGACGCATTATTTCGTAATGACTGCTAAGAAGCATAGCCTAATCGATAAGGGTGTTATTATTCAAGATTTTGCCGATCCAGCTGAATTATTAGCATCTGGAAATGTTAATACAGAAAAATTACTAGATTATGCACGTGAAGCTGCTGAATTTTCTACGAAATATCAAATGCCAAATTTAGAGTTTGCTGTAAATCATTATGGTAAACCAGATGTAGCCATGTTCGATTTCACATCAATGTTCGCCGCCGAATCGTCATGTCGTGTCATTGTACGCAAAAATTATCGCCTATTACAGTGCCTTGTAGGTGACAGTTTGCTTGAACCATTTTGGCCAACAGGTTCGGGATGCGCACGAGGTTTCCTATCCAGTATGGATGCTGCATATACTATTAAATTATGGTCGAACCCTTGCAATAGTGTATTAGGTGTAGTAGCGCAACGCGAAAGTATATATCGGTAAATACTTAACATAAAAATTTTAATTTTTCATTCCTAATTACACAATCGCTTTATATTTCAATTTAATTTAGACTGCTAAATCAAACGACACCAGAAAATTTACAACGTGATATTGGCTCTTATACTGTAGATCCAGCCACACGTTATCCAAATTTGAATCGCACATCGGTGAATGTTTGGCAAATTAAACATTTAGTAGATGCGGATGATAAATCTATTTTAGAGCAAACATATATGGATACAAACGCATTACAAATTACTCAGGTTGATACACCCATACGCCGTAAACGTCGTAGCGGTGGTAAGACAAAATAAGCAAACGAATAATTATTCAAATGGACGTAAAAATCTTTCGATTTGATTAACTTAATTTGTGATGTATATTTTTCAGATATGGTGCCATTAAGTTCAGTTTTGCTACGTTGGATATGCTCCCAACTGCATGCTTATGATTTCACTAAAGAATTGAAAGAAGTGTCTGATGTGTTCACGAATGGAAAAGTGTTGTGCGCCCTTATAAATCGGTATGTAATATAAATAAACGATTATTATTTTATAACAATAAATTTCCAATTTGTACATTGTGTGTAATGTTAGATACCGGCCTGATTTAGTGGATTTCAATGCGATCCAAAATCAAAAACCGGCCGAATGTAATGATCTCGCTTTTAAAATATTTGAAAAAGAAATGCATATCCAAGGCATTATGAGTGGGAAAGAATCATTACAATTGAATGCTATCGATTCGAAATTGTGGCTTAATTATCTAGAACAAATATGCGAAGTCTTTCGCGGTGAAATACCGCATGTCAAACATCCGAAAATTGATTTTAGTGAATTACGTGAAAAATATCGCCTTAATAATGCGCACGCTCAGCCAGATTTCTCCAAATTATTACAATTATCTAGTAAACAGAAAGCCAAATCTCCCTTACAGGATAAAGTGAATATACCGCAAGGTGTGTCACGTCGCACAACCTTAATGGATGATGAGAAATTGAAACGTCAACGTCGACACGAACAATTAATCGATAATCATCAGTATCATGGTCAAGGTAATCGATCAAAATTTTCCTCTATTTATATATATGTAGATATATAATCATCATATTTTTAATACCGCATACAATTTTATAGGGCAAAATACGGATATGCCGCGTAAAGGGAAAAAACGGCGTAACGTTGATAAGGCTGCCAATATTGTGAGTAATATTTTACGAATACTTGCGGATGCTATTCTTAATGTTATTAATAGTTTTAAGAAAAGAAAATGAAAGAGCAGTTGAAGAGTGATCGACCCTTATTAATAATGTAATCTGTTCAATAGATGTACAAAATTTTTAAAATCTCCTTTTTTAAGATCTAAAATTGGATGTTTTAAATCGAAATTTTTTAATGTATTTGATCTCAATAAAAACCAAAAGCAAAAATTATTGCGTTAAAAAAAAGTACCAAAGCAGTGATCACTTTTCAAAAACATATTCCGTCATATTTTCTAGAAATAACTAAACATTTAAAGAAGACAAGAATTCATAAACTCTTATCATTTATTTTAATGTAACTTATAATGTTATAAATCTCTTGTGAATCTCTTATCTTGTAAATTGTCATTAGTGTAACCATACTACTATTCCAATCCAATTGTAAAGTTCATTTCATGATAAATCATTGTCATCGTTGGATAAAGAATTTATTAACGTCTCAGCCTGAGTTTTTTACATATATAATATCATAAACATGTATGCATTCTATATCATGTTTTGTGTTTGTAGCTAAATTAAATTACATCAAATCGAACGAAAGTCATGTAAATAAATACGTAAAAGAGGAACTTGGAAAGTGAATATTCTAAATCTCCGTACGATTAAATTAGTGTAGCGCGGAGTACGCTTATGTATGTGCTCGTACGTGTGCGTGTATGTGTGCCTCTGTATGTTTGTGTGTGTGTGTGTGTGTGTGTGTGTGTGTGTGTGTGTGTGTGTGTTATAACATCATTTACAACATGCACATAGTTTGTGTTTCAAACATCTCAAGTAAAAAATGTTAAATGAAAAAGAACAATTCTTTTTATTTGCTTTCACATGTTGCATAACATAATTTTGGCGAATATTGTTGTTATCTACTGTTGTTATTGTTATTGTTGTTGTTAGGAGGAACGTCAAAAACGTTTACAGGAGATTGAAGAGAATCGTATGGATCGTTTAAGTAAGCGACGTCAACAACGTTACCAACAAGCACAAAATTTTTATAAATCCTTACATATGCTGCAGGCAAACACGCTATTACGTGAAGGTGGCGATGGTGATAATGGCGGAAGTGCACCATTTGAAGACTATTCATTATATTTATATCGTCAACAGGCGCCAGAGTTTAATGATCGCGTTAAAGAATTGGAACGAAAATTATTGTATCCTGTAAGCCATATCTAAAATGCGCATGCTACCCCCCTCATCAACAATATGTCAACATATTGTTTTTTTTTGTTCTATTTATTGTTCGTTCCATAGTGAAAATTTACTATTGATGTATTACTTCAACAGCAGTGTCTCTATGTTCTTAACATATTTTAATTGCCTTGAATTTCTAATTAACTAACGCTTTTTAATGGCAACCGCAACAGACGAATACGTATTGCATTTCTCAATTGTTGAGAAATATCTTTCTTACGTATAAACAATTTTTATTGTATTTTATTGTTAATGCCGTTATTTATGCTAATACTTTAAAGATAAATAAAATACTGCTCTACAATAATACATTAAAGAATTGGCCGTGGATAAATTAAAAGGATTTAAATAACATAACGCTATACCACCGAATCGCTCCATAAATTGGAGATAAAGAAACGTTTTTATAAATATCAATTTGAAATCTTCCGAATATCTACTGTTAATTGATTTTGTTCTAACTTTAATCAATTGATGATACGATCATCTTTCATTAAAATTTCTTATATTTTGCTTTAAGCGTTTTACCGTACATCTCCATGCAAAATTTTTCAGATACGCATTAGAAGCGATATTAGCTTTTTTTTTCATTTTACTGATAAACCTACACATAGCATGTATCTTCAGATATCTTACTCATATAGAATTACGCAATTGTTTTCCTTAAATCACATATAAAAAATAGCCGCAAATGTCACCTTACAAACAAATTTGGACCAATCTTATCGTCTTACAAAAAACTGCATATATTTTTCTTATTATTAAATACAAAAAGCGATATGCATACAGTGTAGCGTAAAGCATAATCGGCTTCGCTTAAAACTAATAATAACAATAATAACGAGTATTATCTATTTCGTTATCTTGAAAATTCGTTTAATCAATGCATTAAATTCTTGTTATATTTGAGTGAATATATATTTTCGTATGTGTGTTGGAGTAATTCTAGATACGAATATTTGATCATTTATCATTTTGTTGTTTAATATTTTATTAATTGTATGAGAGTATAATAATAAATAACAATTTTGTTCACGTATATTTTTTATTTATTTATATTCGTTCTTTTTTTTCGTTTTTCTTTTATTTGAACACCAATTAATAACAACGAAAAATAAATCTATCCGCCTTAATCTTTTCTTTCCATACGCCCATAATGTTCCTTTTTCGCTCTCTACACTTGCTATCTCTCTTTCTATTATCCCACGAAAAAAAACTCCCATTTTACTTTTATGTTACGATGTGCAATTATGCGCTTAAAAAATGGGAATTTGAATACGAAATTATATGAAAACTTAGGATCGTGAGCGTAATGATATTGGATCGGTATTGCCACGTAGTAATGCCGATGGGCAATTTAGTAATCGTATTAAGTCGATGGAACAACGAATTACCGCACGTTGTGGAACTGATAAGAAACCTAAAGATTTGATGAGGGCCATCGGTCGCATCGATAGCAATGACTGGCAAATTCGTGAGATTGAAAAGAAAATGGAGCAATGCAAAAAGACTGAAGTCCATGGTCCAAAGGGACGTGAAAAAGTACCTAAATGGAGTAAAGAACAATTTCAGGCACGTCAAAATAAAATGGCTAGACCAAATCGTCAAGATTCGAGTGAAGAAAAGTATAAGGAAATTGATAAAACATTAAAAAGTTTGGATAAACAATTGAAGGAAGGTCATATTATGGATGTGGGTGAACGTGGTCGCAATAAGGTAGCCTCTATAGCTGGTCAATTTGTAAAACGTGATGATACATCTGAGGAGAATAAAACGCCACCAACAGCAAAATCCCCCAAATCAGTGAGTAAAAATTACAAATGTCGCAAGATTTAGTACGTGTGTGCTTTTACCTCATAGCTCCTGCCTTCCTTTATATTCAAAGGGTTTGCTTTATTTTATTACATTTTTGATCAGGTTATTTCAATATTAATTTAGTATATTTTAAAAAAATTGTGTGTGAAAGACAAAGAAAGACAATATTTTATATTGTATTGTTGATAATGTTTGTAATAAATATAAAAATCATTGAATGCACTAAATGCACTGGCAATAGAAATCTACTCAATTCTTATATCCTCAATGAGTTATATTCAGTGGTGTCATTAGATAACTGCTAACTTAAACATTTGGCTTCCAACTAATATTTTATGCGAAAAACTAAATAAAAATTGTCCTATTAAAATGTATGTTTATGTATTTGTTGTATATAACATTTAGAGTGCAAAAATGGCATTAGCCTTTAAGAAACAAACTGTGTCGGAGAAATGTCATTTCTGCAAGCAGACTGTGTACTTGATGGAAAAATTGCATACGGAAGATCTTGTGATGCATCGTGGTTGCCTTAAATGTCATCATTGTCACACTAATTTACGTTTAGGTGGTTACGCCTTTGATCGTGACGATCCTAATGGGCGCTTCTATTGTACACAACATTTTAGATTACCTGCCAAAGCGATACGACCGATGGTCCGTAAAATTGGACAAAAGGTTCGTATTTTAATCAGATATTATTAGAAAAAATGCCTTAATATATCTTGATAATATTATACATAGAAAGCGTCTAATTTAAATCAATCTAAACAAAAAGAACAATCACCATCGAATAAAGTGGTTGATTCAGATAATGCTGTTGTATCGGTATGTGATGACAGTAAGCGGCATTTGATGGATAAAGTAACACAAATGGAAATGTTGGATCGTGGCCAAACACCGGAAAGGATTGAATTTGAAAATATTGATGCAATGTCAGATGGTGAACCATCTGAAGAGCATATAATTGATGAACATGAATGGTCGGGTCGAAACTTTTTACCTGAATCCAATAATGATGCGGAATCTGATTTATCAACAACAGATGTATCGGACTCTGATTCAGATTCTGATATATACGAAGAGGCTAATGATTCTCCATTAGGGGCCCAAACGTTACAATTAGCTACTGACTGGATTGGTAAACAAAAGTACACTGAAAGTGATGATTCAGATGAATTTTATGATTCTAGTGAAGGCATAGCAGGTAACTTTATTTAAAAATTTTATTTTTGAAAAAATTTTTATAATGTGAAACCTTGTTTTCCTTTTTCATTTGTCTTGTACAGATGACGGTAAAGATGATACAGAAGGTGAGGAATTTCAAAAGGCCCGTGAATTACGACGTGAAGAAGTTCGCTTGCAACCATTACCCAATTTACCAACAGATACTGAAACAGAGGTTCGAAATTCCATAACTGATTATTCAATTATCTTTAGGGCTTTTGATTTCTATATAATTTCAATTTTTAGTTTTATGCTTTCAATATAATATTTATATATATACGTTTAAATGAACTAATTTAAAATCCTTTCTTTATCCACTACACAATGTTTTTCGAACATAACACTTTAATACCTATTCAAATTATTGTTTATAATGGTTTCATTTTTGAATGAAAACAACATAACATAAAAAATTTATGCAGAGGAATCTTTCAGTTGCAAATAATCAAACTAAAGAGGATTCTAATACAGTAAATCGCAATATCCAATTAGAGGTCAAGATAATAGATTCAGAAAAGTCTGATGATCATACCTCCGAACGGTCATTCAAATCAACCACGTCTTCTATAAATAATGGTACTTCTATTGAAACGAAAGAGTCAATAACACGTCGAAAGGATATGGAAAAGTTAGAAGAGCATGCAGATCGTAAATTAAGTTCTGAAATTGAAGCAATTAGTGAAAAATTATATCATTTGAATAATATAATGAAAATGAATAAAGATTTAGAATCAGTGGCTAAAGAAAATCTTCTTCAAAGTGATATGTTAAAGAAATTGACCTTGAAGGAAAAATGGCTGACATCTAATAATAATGATAGTAGATCTAACAATAGTTCGATAAACTTTAAAAATAAAATTGACCAATTTTTAAATAAAAAACAAAAAATTAATAATGACTCATCATCATTATGTAAAACTGAGATAGAGAAAAATCCAGAAAATATGAGAGAAAATATTTTACGAAGCAAGGAAAATGTTGTGCAACGTAAAGCAAAGGATGATAATAAAAAAAAAATTGACAGCCATATGGGAAATCAATTAAAGAATGAAATAGCAGATGAACAATCGAAATTAAGTCATGATACTAATAAAGTCGAAATTGAAAATATTTTAAATGTTGTGGAGAATATAAATATATCGAAAAATGAAAAGATATTGGATCCTCTTGATAATACTACTGAGTTTTCTAATGATAACACACTCAAAGAGAATTGGGTTAATCGATTTAACGACAGAATGGAAACAATTAAATCACAAATTGTAGAACCGACGATTAGTGCTCAACTCTCCACTAACGTTGATATCGCTAAATATTTTCCTTCTGACAAATCAGAAAAAACAAACTCACCCAATATTAATAAGAACCAGAAAACGTTAAAAGATGTAGACTTAACTAAGTATTTTCCCAGCAGTCCACTTCCACAGAGGCGTAGTACTGTAGTAACTGTAGCAGATAAATTGAAAAAAGCGAAAGGTGAACAAAATTTTTGTACAAGCAAAACAACGCAATCCAAAATCAATGGTACATCAGGGGATAATAAGGAGGATAGTTTAAAGGATCATCAATTGGATGGCTCTGCAGATATATTTAAAAAGAAATCACCTGTAAAAATTGTAACATCCACTGTGGCTGGGGCTAAAAAAGGAAATTTAAAAATAATTAAGAAAATTGCAAACCAATCATCACCTGGATCAATTAAAATAATAAAGACTTCTAAAAAATCTATTACACCACAAGATAACTCGGATCAACTATTCGATGAAATACTTAATGATTGTAGTGGTAGTGAGACCCGTTTATCTAGCTCAGAATATATAAAAATCTCTAAAGAAGAGAAATCTCCCAGTAAAGGTATATCAGATAAAATTGATTGTGTCTTGAAATCAGAAGGAATCGATATAGGTACAGTGAAGAATCATAAAAAAATACTTAAAACCAAGTCATTGGACGAAAAAGAGTTTTCAAGTCGACTTTCTCAATTAACCTTAGCCAAAGTAAAAGAAGATGGAGATACTTTATTAAGTGGTGTACAAAATATATTTAAACGTTTCGAATCAATGAATTCATTAAAAAACTCACAAGATTTTTCTTCTTCCATATTACAAAGCTCGAAAAACACTTTACAAATATCGGAAAAATCTCTCATATCCAATGAATCATCAATAGCTCAAAGTGATCTAGAAAAAGCAATGAAATATTTAAAATCGGAATGGCAAAATGAAGCCAGTAATTTTTTGCGGACGAAACGATTTTCCTATTTTCAGGAGAAATTCAAGAACAATTATGAAGAAAAACACGAATATGAACCTCCTCACAGAAATTTGGAATTATTATTAGAAAATTATTCTGAATTAAAAGAAAATTATTCAAAAGAGAAGAAAAGCGTGCAAAATAGCAACATCTCAAATAAAAATGAGGAGGCAACTGCAATCTACAAAGAACCAATTACTTACAGTTCCCTTGAAGAATTGCCTTTAGTAAGTCTCAGCAAAAAGGAAAAATTTAAACCGAGGCAGCAGGACACCAAGAAAAAAAACGTAAATATTTTTACACAGGATTTAGAAAATCGTGCAAAGAAAGTTAATAACAATAACGATGCAGAAAAAGAACCGGCAGTTATTGTATTACCAAGTACCACTAATCACTTAAACTCAAACAAAAATGATGAAATTTTCCTCAAATCAAAAAATAATATTGGAAATGAAAACAAAAGGCCGTTAGTTGAGGACATTAAAAATTTAGCTAAAGCAAGTTTTGATAAAACGGTCTCTACTTCTAGGCATGGTTCTCAGGTTAGTACGCAACCGCGTACCTCATTAGAGGAAGTCGCTACAAAAAAAGAAAACGACAAAACACCATATTCCACTGATTCGGTCAAGTCTGTGACCCATGACCTAGAAGTCGATCCATCAAAAGTAATAGAGGAGTATGATCCGCACAATCAAAGCCCTACCTCAACATTAACGCATCGGGCATCATCTTCCGAAGAAGACAGCATTGAAAAATTATTTAATCAATTTTCTGATGAAATGCTAGTTAATGTGGAATTTGATTCGAATGATGAATTAATTACAAGTACACCTAGAGCGGCTCTATTGGATATTCAAGATAATGTAAACGATGTAACCTCTGAGTCCAAAGGTGTTTATGAACAACATTTTAAAAGACTTCAATTTAATAATGATTCAGAATATACTGAAGGTTTGCCTTTTGGAACGTCACATTTTAAAGGTAAGGGCACTTCGCCATCTAATAATGACGCAGAGACTACGTTTTCACAGCAAAGCAAGAATGTTTCATCAAAGCTATCAGCAAACAGTGTTCTACCTTCTACTCAAGATTTAGTGAAAGAAACATTGTCGAAAGATTTTTCTAAGGACAACGAAATCATAGAAGAATATAAACGAAGCTCAACATTTTCAAAAATTACTAGTGAAGATGAATTACGTGAAGAGCCTAAAACGCAACATATTTTTGATACGATTCATAAGAAAATGAAAGAAGAAAAAGTTTCTTCCATAGTGCCCCAACAAAATGGTAGTGGCAATGTTCTAAAGTTTACAAAACACTTAACGTCAATTCCAATAGGAGATGAAAGTTCATTAGAATGGAATATGGAAAATTTACCACGTAGTCCATTGCCAAAACGGAATTCCCTTATTCTAAAAATGCATTCAGTGGAGAGTGCTGCTGTTCAGAATTATTACGTTAAAAACGACGATATATCAAAAGAAAATATTTCTCAAAGAAATGAACAATATTTGAAAGGAAATTTTGGTACTTATGAAAACATAAGTGAAAATCCTCTAGAAACGATAAATAATTTGGATACAAATTATGATGCTACTACGCACAGACTTATAGAAGAATTTGAGAGAGAAAGTCGTCACAATTTGATGCAGCGTGACAAACACTTTCTAGACATGGAGAAACCAGATATCCATAAAGAATCAAGAGTTTTGAGTTCGTTAAATGTTTCTGAAGGACTACCTTTTGTTCAAAGTTTTGTTCCAAATTCGGGTAAACAGTCTTCTTCTCAAAGTCTTAGCACAATGCAACCAAACATTGAACGTTCTAACGGTGGAATACCGCTTTGTGTTGGAAACGACCTATCTTCTCAACAAACTTCACGTAGCAATTATTTTGCGCTAATAGGAACGATTGATGCTAAGCCGATTGTAGTTTCCAAGCTGAAGAAACTAGAACTTCCTAATATAAAAAATTATGAAGAACCGTGTAATTTAAACGTTATACTTAAAAATACGAAATACGGCCCTGGGCCTAAGCCACAAGATAACTTCAGTGAAGACGAAGACGAAGATATAAATAATCAAATAAAGAGTACAAAGAATATTGAGATCGAAGAATATGCCACTGTAATAAAAGGCAGTACAAATGTTGGCGAAACGAAACGCCAATGGCCTGATAATAAAAATATGTTTAAACTAGAAACACCCAAAATCACCAAATCGACTAAGATGTCATCTATTTCTATGTTAGATATAAGCTCTACATCAAACTATTCTAATGTAAAAGATACTTTGCATTATCAAGGACGTTCAAGTGCCGATAGTGATCATAGTAATAAACGTTATAGGCATGTTGAGTCGCAATACACCCAAGGAAAACATAAATCGAACTTTTCGAATATTTTAGATGCACATACACGTTTCCTATTGGATCGTAGTAAACGACTACACGACCAAAAATGCGATTTTATTAATGAACGAGCTGCAGAACGTAATCCTTACTTAAGGGACGCTATTAATGAAGAAAAGAAATATTCAGCGGCTAAAACTGATAATGATGTTGATAATGATAATATAATTACAAAATATAAAATTAAGAAGTATCCCAATACACCCAGATTTCCAACATCACATTATTTAGGGCGACCGTACAAAATACAACGTTATGATTACATGCCAGCGCACAGTACCAGACAACTTCCTATTATTAGTTCATTACCTTCTCCTTTACTCAGTACAACTAGTTTGGATCGAAACTATCATTATCCAAGCAGAAGTGGAATATCACGCCTTCGTTATGATACAAAAAGCCCTTCACGATACAGAGAACTCAAGGATTCTTGTGTTTTGAATTAAATTTTACATTAAAATAATGAATAAATGAAACCAGCTCGCAATTAATTCAAAGTTATACACCTTATGATTTCTGGAGACCTCAGATACATCCCTTACATAAATGTCCATACATGCCTAAATAGAACACCAACAATACAATCCTAAGCTTCTTATTCTGCTCTACCATTCCTATATAGTACAAGTTTAACTCTCCCTCTCTCTCTTCGAATGTATATGCCACAAATTGAAAATCAGTATTTGGAATGCAAGTGAGTTCATGGAGAAAAAATCGCAAAGTGAGAGAGGGAGATGTCAGTGAAAATGAAAATAAAAAAAAATACTTTATTTAACGTAGATTGCTGTGGGTACGATCTTGAAAGGTAAACGTTAAAAGAAAATTATTTTTTATTTTTAATCCACTGTTAATTTGTGTTAACCGCGCTTTATCAATCAACATAGCACTAACCAAAAAATTTAGAGAACCGTGCCTCACAATTCTACTACAAATGTGAAATGTTTTGTGCTGAGCTTTTAACTAAAGTTGTGCCGTATTGTGGTATATTCAAAACTAGCGTTCTAAGTTTCATTGTTGTTTTGAATTTTTTTTTATTCTGTACACCCTACACCACTTGGAATCTAAGGTATAAAAAATTTATACAGGTATATATAATGCCCATAAAAGCTTAAATTACACCTATATTTTATTAGGCAGTTCCATGAGAAATCACTTTCTGAATCGGTGCCTTTTTTGAATGTCCAACTTTACGAATTCTCTTTGCGTGCTTATATCTACTACCTAGAAGTTTGGAATATATTTTTTCTAAACTTTTGCAAGGCGTACAGGGAATATCCTAAGGCTATAAGTCTATGCCCCTTTCTCTACCTATTTGCCTGTTTTAACAGTTCATGAATACAAGAAAGAAAGAAATATTTATACAATACAACATTAAGCAAATACATTTCAAATTTTCTTTCAATATTTAAATTGATGGGGAAAAATTTACTTTGGATATGTTATTTAATTTTGAGTTATACGATTGTAATAAGCAAGTGGTACTGGGTATTGAATAGTCGGCTTTGACGAAACATTATGTTGTTTTTTTGGATGTTTTTTGAAACTTTTTGAGATGTTAACACACCTTTAAGGATCGTACCTAAAAGGAGTTAATTGGCTTTTTTTTAATTGTAAACTTCTGTGCGCATGATTTTTTTTTTTGTTACATTTGTGATATGTTTATAATTGGGCACGTATATGCATATTCAAAATTTGTGTATACGTACACTTTTTAAAGGTTCAAACCGAGACTGAAACTTCATCAGCCGATGAAGTGGAATTGAATTCAGCAACAGAAATTTCCACAGACTCTGAATTCGATAATGATGAATTAATGCGTGAAACACCAAAAATATTTATCGATGATACACATTTGAGAAAACCAACAAAAATTCAGGTAATTAAATTAGCGTTACCTACCATTAAAAAATAATTTAAAGTGAGGTTAACATTAACATAAAATTTCACATATTTTTTCCACTTCTTTATATAATGTAGCCAAAATTAATACATACTCAAAATTCAATATTTTTCTATACTTATTTTTTGTAATCAATAGATAAAATCAACAGTTTTACCTCCTACAATTACTGGTCACAAATGCAACAATTTTAGTCACAATAATAACGCACAAAACAAATTTGATAACGATTATACAAATAATTATAAAATGAAAAGTCCGCCTGTGCCACAATTTAAACCGCTAGTCCAAGTTGATCCAACTTTATTGAACACAAATCGAATACCATTGAAAAATCCACGTGTTGGAGATTATTTATTAAATAAAACGGCAAGCACTGAAGGTATAGCATCAAAAAAGAGTTTAGAATTAAAGAAACGCTATTTACTGGGTGAACAATCGAATGGGAGTAAAATACAAAAATCGGGTTCAACGTCTGTACTGGATTCTCGCATACGTAGTTTTCAATCGAATATTTCTGAATGTCAGAAACTTTTAAATCCTGGTAATGAGATTAGTCCAGAAATGAAAACATTTTTAGATCGTACTAAATTGGGTGAAAAAGGTGCCACTGAATCGGTTCGCTCTGCAACAAATGATATACTCAATGACTTACGAATAGAAATAACGATTCAAAAAGCTTCTTCAACCGCTTCAACGGATAATGAAAAAGAAAACAGTTTTGTTAATAATAAAAATGAATTAAATAAGGGTACAGAGTATGCAGAAACTGTAAATACTGCTTTAATGGAATCCATACTTAAAAAGTCGCTTACAGCACTACCAAAAAATAGTCCAAATATAATTGAAACAATAGATTTAGTTACACCAGAAAAACAGAATAAGTCAATTGACGACAGTAATAGAATAGTTGATCTCACCTGTGATACTCCAGAAAAGGAACCAGAAATCACGTCTATTGTACCCAACATGAATCAACCGATAAATTGTTTATATCTGAAAACTAATGACAATATTAACAAATTCATGCATGTAAATTGTGAGACGTCAATTAAAAATGATCTCACCATTATTGCAGATTCTAAACCGGACGTTTCAAAGGGCATCAAACAAAATATACCAGATATATTAAATCATATTGAGCAAGAAGAAAAACATTTTGAGAAAGAAATTACATGTTTAGACGACGATGACGAAAATAAAAGCCTACTTAACAATAGTGGCGATAATGAAGAGAAGGCTGATTTTCCTGAAAAACAAGATAATCTTGATGTTTGTGATGTGAAAATTGAGGTGCCTAATATACCCTGGAAATCACTAAAATCAAGAGATAGTTCGGCCAGCACAGTGTCCAGTTGTTCCTCACGTTCTTCCAGCATAGGGGATATTGAGCATTATATATTAGAATCAACTACGAGCCCTGAAACAAATAATAGTGGTATTATTCCATCTAGTCAATATCATCAAGTGAAAGTACCCCGCGTTGAAGTTCACGACAGTTCAGGCACCTTGATGCAAATAGATAGTTTAATGATAATTGATGGTAAGTATATAGGAGATCCCGAAGATTTAAAATATATGGAAATTCCAAGAGATCTCATTATACTAACGCAACAACAATCAATGATGCAAAACTCCATTGTGGAAGACCATACAGAGGGCGATACAGAACCATTAACTGTCTCACCTGAACCGGTGGATCAAACAGTTATTGATACATGTCAAGATCGATTATCTTCGAAAGCAAAGATCTCCGACTTGAAATTCGACTCCAAAAATGAGAACAAAGTTGAAAGTCTTAAAAATTTGCCTCTTGTAATCGAACGAACTATCGGACGGAAAAATGAAGTTGTAAAACCAGGGAGCTTAAATTTGAAAAGTTCGTCAAAGTTTACAACTGAAACTGCATCGACTCCGATTGATATTGATAAAACACCAACTGCCGACATATTATCTCGAGCGTCAGATTCTGAAACTGAACCCACAGGAACAGGTCAAATTCTAACAGAAACTGAATTATCTGATTGGACAGCCGATGAGTGTATATCAGAAAATTTCATAGACATTGAATTTGCTCTGAATGCTACCAAGACTACAACTAAACGCAATAAAAAAATCAAAAAGAAGTACGATTCCTGCATTAAGTTGCCAAGTACTAGTGAAGTGTTGGAAGAGGTAACAAAGGCAGCACCAGTAGCCGAATGTGAAGATATTTTAAGAGCAATTGATGTCGATGATATAGAATTTATGGATACGGGTTCGGATGTTGTTGAATCATCTCATGCAACAACAGACAGAACTCTACAAGATAGTAAAGTTAACACTGATGTTGTAGACACAAATTGCAAGTACACTTCCACTAGAAATAAACAAAGCATGCTTAAGCCTTCGAAGGAAAGTCAATGGCATCAACAAATACAGATGAAACGAGATGAAAAATTAGGTATTGATTATATAGAACAAGGTGCATACATAATGCATGATCTAAATAAAACTCCAGTAAATGAAACACCTGATGCTAATTTGGTAGGTAATGGCGATGGCAATAAATTATTACCCTCCTCACAGATATTGCAATCATTAACGGATTCCAGTACACTACATGATATTGAAGACGATACTACATGTGCAGTCACTGTAGAGTTTTCTTCCAATGCCGCCGCTACTTCGCCTTCAATCAATAAAAAAACTAATATCAGTCAACCGGAAAGTGAGGCTCTTACAATTGTAACCAGTCTTTACGATTCATCATCACTTAAAACACACACAAGCGGTATTGAAACTCAGGGAGCTGAAGAGTCTACACCAAGCAGCTCAGAACAAATACCGAGAACTTCTTTATCCACAGAATCAAGATCATCTAGTAAAGTAACACCACCTTCAAATAATAGACAAGAAGACAATGAAGACATTTCCTCAAATTATCGCAAATATACAGAAGAAATAACTTATGAAGATTACGTGCGGGCTTTGCAACAAAAAATCACGCAAATTAGCTCAGCTTGTGGTGAGACTTTAGACTTACGAAAACAGCGAAAAAAAGTTGCCAAAACGGATGGTGCAGTAACATCAGCTAATTCTGCAAGTGCTTACAATGTCAGCCAAACTGTGGAAGAAGTAAATAGTGAAAACTTATCTGCCATAGCTTTAACAAACAAGGAAAGTAATGTTCAAAAGCTCTCTAATGCACAAAAATGTAGCGCGATGCATACGGTACAAAATAATATTAATCCAGTTAATACTAAAGTACCTGAAATTCCAACACTTACCAGAAAACTCGAAGAGATAACCAAAGAACGCACCAAGCAAAAAGATTTAATACATGATCTAGTAATGGATAAACTACAATCAAAGAAACAATTAAACGCTGAAAAACGTTTAAATCGGAATCGTCAAAGATCTCTCCTTACCAGCCCCAATACCAAAAGTCCGGTAAATGAAACCACAAATCCGACATCCTCTAAGCGGGCACCTATAGAATCAACAGCAATCTTTGGTGGCGTTTGTACAAATATCAAAGCCCATTATCATATTTCGACAGCCGCAGCAACAAATTCTAAACCAAAATTGTTTAACACCTCAAATTTTAAGGAACATAAATCTATTTCATCTTGTATGTCCCCTTATTGTGCACAAACACAGCAGGCTTCATTAACAATATCGAACATTCAACGTCCTCATATTGAAAATGTAAAGAACGATCCTAATAACCCATATCATCTATCATTACAAAAGAACACAGATCAAACGGGCCAAGAGAACCAAGCTGTTACTAAAAGTACGCCCGTAGCACCATTACGACAAAATCGAGGCCGACAAACATCTACGCCGGATATATCTCGTTCAGTTACAATAGGAGAGTGTGCTTTCTCTTTATTAACTGAAAATTTGCGTAGCGAAGCACGAGCAAGAGCTCGACTTAAATCAAACACTGAACTCGGTCTTAGTCCAGAGGATAAAACGGCTCTATTACGCGAACGATTACAAGCCGATTATTCTAAAATACGAACCAAAGATGATTTGTTAAGGAAAATGAATTCATCAATTGAAAATACGTCAAAGAGTGTTAATGATTTGTCATGTGATAATAAAGCGCCAGAAAATCCAGGCTATCAACATTTAGAACACTCCATTAAAGGTGATGTTAAAGTGAATCTCGATTTTACTTCCGATCCAAATTTAGTGGCATCATCATCATCGTCAACCACAAACAAAACGAAAACTGGGCGACGTTTCAAGAATCCAGAACGTCGCAAAAGCCTTATACAATCTTTATCAAATTTCTTTCACAAAAGTACATCTACGTCCATGTCAACATCAACATCAACATCAACATCAATGCACCCGGAAAAGCAGGATAATAAATATCACAATCAAGAAAACTCTTCAGCTGTAGCGAATAGAAGTGAAAGTAGTCATCTAGCATCACTGGAACGACCGGGTACCGGTAGCAGTACTAACAGCATAACACCCCATAAAATTTCCAATAGTATTGATGGTGTACTTAGTCGATTCCGTATATCACCGAGGTCCAAAGAAAAATCAAAAGTAAGTGAAATCATCAATAAAATAAAGTTATTATAATAAACGCACAAAAATTTTAATCTGTACGTAGATTTTAACATTGTTGTCATCATACAAATATGTAGGAATAAAATTCCCACCATCCAAATAATTTGTTACATTTGATTTGTAAACGATATATTAGCGTACATAGAACGCAATTTACACCTTATCCAAACCGTGATGTCTTAAACAAACATCTTTTATTTCCAATAATATTTCATGAGTTGGATGACGGGAATGGGTAAAATAGTTTCATTAACATTGTGTATCATAACGTTCCATGCTAACACAATTGGCACATTATATGATTATGTGGTTTTAGGATTGTAAGGGTTTAATTCCTAATGGAATATTGTTGTTGTGAATATTAATATATATATATATAACAAATATATAAGATAATAAAAAAGCAAGTAGACCAATTAGCATTAATTTTTCCAAATACTATTTCAAAATGTGTATCATTTTGTGAACTTAAATGACCTAGATTAATATTGAAAATAATAACTCAACTTTTTATTTTAAACTCTAATTTTCTAATAAGGCATTACCTGAAGCAAGCTTTCTTTTTCCGGTCTCTTTGTATGTAACAAAATTATAATTGGTCGGAAGCGACTCTTAAATATAGTCTGCACCACTAGCATTACAAAAATGAACAACATGAACTGATGAACTAATTGTTTTCAAAAAACCTTTTTATAAATGCACCATACCGGATTGAGTTCAAAAAAAAAGAAAAAAATAGTGCAATCTGATGTAAAAATCATTTCTTACTGATTTACATTAGAATAATATGAGATGCTACTAAAAATTCGAAAGATTATTAATTAGTGGTTATAAAAATGCCTTCATCTTTGGGTAATATCTCATTCAAATTTTAGCAAAATTTGCCAAAAACTGCGATCTACAATTAAAATATTTAAAAAAGTTTAAGCAGCAGTTTGCAATTGGTATAATCAAAATTGTGGTTTACATAAAACTTTTTCGCAGTTCATGCAGAGCTGGTTTTTATTATAAATGTGAAGTATTAGTGGTGTAGCATATAAAATTTCATCATAATAATGAATTAGCATTCTTATTCTGGTTGTCATAATATATTATGAATCATTATGTTTACATTAGTTTCATGGCATCATATAATACTTAACAAAATCTTTAAGCAACTAATCAAAGAGATTATTATGATCTATAATAATCGCATAATGATTTATCAGTCCTATAATATATAAGTTTATACAATTGACAACCAGAATTAGATGTTTCAGAATTTCAATAATATTATAAGATCATCTTTGTATAAATATCAATATTTTTCTAATTTTACAGTCATGCTATGAACTCAGGAATATGGGATTTGGTGTAAGATACATACATATTTATATACATATATATATGCATAACAATTCAATAACTTTTTTTATTTTATTATTTATTATTATTATTTGCTTTAAATTATATTTTGGGTATAAAAAATATACATACACAATTTGATTAAAACACATTGCCAGTATTACCATAATTTATTGTATGGATTTTTCGTTCTAATTTTTGTTGCTGTTCTAACCATCAATTTATAACAATAATGCTAATTTCATATGTAAATAAGGTTCAAATATAGTTTGACATTTCTGAGAATTCAAATTCGTATGCAGAAAAAAAAATAACAATAACTTTTTGATTGTCGCCTATGACGCATAACATTTTCTATTAAGTTTAATTCTAAATTGCAAATAAGTTTCTCTTTATCTCAGAGCTATTTTCTATCCAGTTACATAACAATTCCGTTTTTTTATGCTCACTACTTAGATAGTGTGGGTATATTTGCATTATCATTATGTTTGTAATGCCTAGAAGAAAGTGTTGGAAACCCAGCATCAAATTCTGAATCGATTTATATAGGTCTATCCATCTGTCCATCTGTATCGTAAAATTTGAGACATAAAGCTCAAATTTGGCAGAATCATTAAAGCGCCCACAATACTCGCACTGTGCTACATAATTTGAGAACACTTCATTTTTTTAAGCAAAATTTGGTAGGGTTTTACTCATCATCTGCAAACTACAAAAGAGAGAAGGTTGAAATTTTGTACAACTAGGCAAGCTATTGATCAACAATATTTCTTCAAAAATCACGCAAATTGAGTACGTTTACGCGAAATTGTACAATACCAAATTTTCATTTTTTCATATTTAAATTTTCAAAAAAAAAAAAAGGAAACAGGTTCTGATTCGTAATATAATGATGTCTGGGACGGTGGGTATCCAAGATTTGGCCTCAGCCACATACAATTGTCTTACTTGTTTTTTTTTTTTTGTCTTACTAAAGCTATAAAATGGCATGGAAAATTTCGGGTATTAAAATAAAAAAATGTCGCTTACAACAATGGAAATAAGACTCCTGAGAAAAATTCAATAATTCAATTCAGTGATTTACATTAACGATTTTACTTATTCTATATAAACATGTTATTTCAATGTATATTTATAAATAAAACATTTGGCATGTGATGTAAATAAAATGACTCGCATTTTCTTATTCATCAAACCATTGTTGGCCATTTTTATGGCTTCGTATTAAAATTTTGTTAAATGTGTGACTTTTTGTTCATTAATTTATTGTAACTTTACTTTTTTTTTGGTTTAATGATTTTTTCATTTTATATTTGTACATTTCGACAGAATTAATAATAAAGTAAATATTTTAATAAAAAAGAAAACAATTTGTGGAATATTGTTAATGCTAGAACATCAATACGCATTATTTTTTTATTGTTTATTATTATTGATATTTATATTATTTATTTAGTGCTACTACTAATTTTATACTTAATAAAAATTATTTCTTCTCTTTTTTCAATTTAACAATTAATTGATTAAAAAATAATTTATTTCAAAGACAAATTTAAAGTGTTATTTACATTCATTGTTGCTTAGTTAGTTTTTTCTTTATATTGGTAATAAAATAAAATCAAACGGTGTTAAGTCTATTAAATCTATTTTTACTAAACATTTTCTTTTCTTTTTGGGTTTTTTTTTAATTATGTTTTTTATACTGGTTTTGGTTTGGTATTGGAATTAGTATTTGAATATTGAATATTGAATATTTGAATATTGGAATTGCATTGGAATTGGAAGTATCTTAAATTTTTGTTTATTTGTTTTTTAAATTTACTTTCTATAATTTTGTGAATTAATTGATACGAATTGATATTAAATAAAAATGCTTTTGCCATCAATTGAGCTTATTAACTTATTAGCTTAGTTAGGGATTTGTCATGGGGTGGAGCATTTTGGAAAAACTGCTTTTGGATACCACTTAAAAGATCTGAATACACAAAACTGTATTATCGGTATTATCGTATTTTCTCAATTAAATATGCCAAATATATACTAAGCTAAATATGACTCTCCTACGAAGGACTTTTCCAGATTACAGACCATCAATATTTTTCATTATTCATTATCTACATCTTTTATTCATTATAATGCAGAATTTTGTTTAAGAGGTAAGTTAATAATTTTGCTAGGTAAATTTTGTCTACATTAAGCTCAAAACAAAATTAAGCCAAGAAAAATCATACAAAAAAAACAAAGACTTTTTAGTTACTTCTCCTCTTAACTTTAATTTTATATAATATCGATGGCAAAAGTAGAAAAAAGAAAGAAAGAAAGAGAGAGAGAGAGAGAGAGAGAGAGAAACAGAGAGAGTAAGGAAGGATGCAAGAAAAACGTCAATTTATTTTTGTTTTGTTATTTTTTCCTTGTATCATCATCAACTTGCCATGCACAAACAAACAAATATAAATCAGGAAAAGAAGGAGCTATTTAATTCATGTACTTCAGTCACAACTCAATGCCTGCAACTTGGAAAATCTTGTGACATCACAAATCTAACGCCAGCGCGTGATGGCGGCTTATTACAAACAAATTGTGATGGCTTGCAATCAAATCCAAATACATCATTATTACAATCGTTACACACAAATTCAAGCAGCTGTCATAATTTTAAGCATAATAATATCGGCATTCAATCACACAATTCTGATATATTGCAACAATCATCATCATCATCATCATCATCATCACAACAACAACAACAACTACAACATGAGTTACAGCAACAAAAAAAATTGCAATTATACCAACAGCAACAACAACAGCATAAATTAATTAATCATAGATCATTAGATCATGCAAATGAACACTGCCTAATTAATCATCATGCGAAATTATCACAAAAGCGTTCTGCTTCCTCATCAGCTTTAACATTTACATCAACAGTAACAACAGCAGCCAGTCCGCCTCTTGCATTAGTGAATAAATCATATTCAATGACGAATGCAGCAATTAATAATAATAATAATAATTGTGATGAACAGATACCTCCTCCCATACCGCCATTACCATTAAATTACCAGAGATCTGATGGTTTGTTTCTTCTGATCATAAAGATTAACTATTTTATTTCAATTGCCTTTTACTATTTCTCTACTTATTTATCACATTTTTGTTACATATTTTTTTATTTAATATGTTCATGTCACATTTTTGTGACATTTTGTAAAAATGTACAAAAATCATCTAAAAACAATTTATCTCTTATGCAAATATATTTAGATGAAAGTAACGCAACCGAGAATCGAGAACAACGAAAACAGCGTGCAATGTCCAAAGCCAGCCGACAAGCTGAATTGAAACGTTTAAGAATTGCTCAAGAAATTCAACGTGAACAAGAAGAAATTGAAGTGCAACTAAAAGAATTGGAAGCTCGTGGTGTATTAATTGAGAAGGCTTTACGTGGCGAAATGCAACAATATGATAATCCAGATATCACAACATCAACGATTGGCGGCAGTGATGAAATACTTTTAAAAGAACTTCTGGAAATTTGGCGCAATATAACACATCTCAAGTAAAAAAAAAAGAAATAGAGTTAAAAAAAAAAGAGTTAAATATTTAAGTGCTTATTTCTTGTGGCAATATTAATTTTCTACAAAATTGAACAACTTCAACTTTCATAATGAAGGATCTATTGTAAAGCTCACAACCAAGAAAGAACGGTTTTGACATTCGTCATAAACTCGTAATCTAAAAGGCATAAAGTAAAAATTTTAAATTCATATTGCTTAATAAAATATCGATAATACAAATCGATGGCTATAATTTGAGTTTCATGATTTACCTGACATTTGTCGTGGACAAATTTTGTTGTCGTGAAACGGAAATAAGCACTTAAATATCCTCAAGACCTTTAGAAATGATTGCACATGAATTTGTTGTTTTTGGTTTTTTTTCATAAAATAGACAACGAGATGAAGAACTGAGTATACGGCAACATGAACTACAGTTGGAACATAGACATGCCCAATTAAAGGAAGAACTTAATTTACGTTTATCATGTAACAAATTAGAGAAAAGTTCAGCAGATGTGGCTGCTGAAGGTGCTATACTCAATGAAATGTTAGAAATTGTTGCTAAACGTGCCTCATTACGACCATCAATATCGGCCAATGATTTAATATCAACATCAAATCATCAAATATTATTAAATACATCAAACCAATGCGAACAAACGTCAACTCATAATAATGAATCTAATGTACATGCACATATATAAAATATTTTATTCTATTTTCATTATCAAAAATAGCATCTAATAATCGTATGTAAAACAAAATTTTCTTTTTATTTGTAGGTTTAAAATTACAACAAAAGAAATTCAAAATATGTAAAGATTCCAGATGCCAATTCAATTTCCTTTCACTTCTACAGCTTCTTACTTCATTATCATTAAGTTTCTATTAAATCGCTAATCACAATTGTTCTCTCAACTTTATCACATATTTATATATTTATATAGATATTAATTTTATTTTGACATACATACACAAATGTCTGCACATATATTTATAAAGCCCTTGTGATTTTTATTTTATATATTACCATCGGAGATCGTATATTATCATTGCGCATTAGATTTGTAAGTTGTTCTATTCATTATATTTACGTAATATATAAATTGACAAAAGAAAATGTCTCATAAATTTTTATATAATTATGATTTATATAAATTTATAATGGGCATATTTTTCAGTTTCCACTTTCCACAATTCTATATTTATATATTACTTTTTGCTCTCTGTTTTCTATTTTCTTTCTAATTTACATACAACATTTTAAACAAAAATTTACAATTTCTTGGTATGCATCAAATATGAATGAGTATGAGAGTATGAGTATGAGTATGAGTATGTACGAGAATGAAATATTTGTAAAATATTTGCCAATGAATTAAAATATGTACATACACACATACACTCTTTGTACATAAAATAGCAACTTCCTATATAAATATATAAAACAAATCACAAAAAGCAAATAAAAAAAAAATTAAAATAGAATTAAGTAAATGCAATAAAGTCGATCGAAATCAACTAAAAAATGAATAAAAGACTAAACATAAAAATTCAAATAAAAACGCAAAGTCATTCGTGATTCTTAGGCATCATTTCTCTTTACCTTCATAGCGCTTCAAAGCTATTAAAAAGTCATGATGTTGAAGTAAACGTTCAAGAAATTTAAAAATATTGATTTTTAGAAGAGAATTCGCTATAAATAAAAGAGGAGTATCAAACAATTGATAGAACCTCTTTATTGTTTGATACTCAGATCTTCTATACGAAAATAATGTTAGTTTAGTAATTTACGAAATATGATTATAAAAATCGTCCGATCTAATGCTTTTTCATTTTTAAATATCAAATTAAGATTAAAATGTGTGTGACAAATTTTAATATCAAAATATATGAATTTCTGCTTGCATTAAAATGTTATAAAGTTATACAACAGGATAAAATTTCTTATAATTGAAACAAAATTATATAAAAAATTAAATAAATATAAAATCACGTACAATTTGTTCAAGCATAAATATCGGTTCGTCATCCAAAAATATAGCGTATATAAATTTGGAGTTGATCGGCACGAATTAAAAACAACGAATACAAATAAAAAAAATTATCAATAAATGAAAACAATAATAACAGTAACAGAAACAACAATACCATTGTAGGCGACCATTTTAACGAATTTATTATACAATTGTTTTTTTTTTAATTTTCATTTTCTCAAACTCTCTTGTCATATAAATAAATGCGAAATATTATAATAAAAAAGTATATTTAAAAGTTTTTTTTGGCATTTTAATTTAAAAAAAAAATCTAATTAAATTGATTTCTTTCAGCCTGTTATCATAAGAAATGGTACAACTAATTATTTCATCGTTTTTTTTTGATTTTTTCCAATTTTCAAATATACTAATTACACACATAATTTCTCTTTAGATGTTTTTCATCCCATTTTTCGTCTCACTAAATAAATTTTATTTTTATGAGATTTATAAGAAATGGGCCCCTTTAAATTTAACGCATAAAATGAAATTTTCATTATGCATTACTTGAAAAGTATTCTCTCATTAACCTTTATAATCATATTATAAATTCTCATAAATTCATTATTATTCTCTGACTATGATGAGAGAATAATAATGAAGGTTTTTCCGTAAGGCCTTTTTGTCTCCACATAGAAGAACTTTCATCATTTTGTAAAATGCATTAAATTACTTAAGAATTGAACGTTTAAAATGAGCCGTTACGAAATAATCATGGTTTCCTATAGCACACCATTGAATTAAGCATATCTTTGGATATACAAAGTAGCCTTATGAATTCTTTAAAGACTGTTAACACATCTAATAAATTGAAAAGTTTCCTTTCCATAAAAAACTTTGCAGGCATGTGATGTACAAAGAATTTGTCAGATGATTGCTATGAAAAAATTAAATTAACTAGCAAAAAGTATATTTTAAATTTTGAATAATGTTTTCGAAAAGCTTGACACATTTAACTCAAGATGTTCAAAATTTGTTTAGGTCCCCTTTAGACAAAGGATTATTTTGAAGAAGTCCTTATTCAGGAGGAATATGTATAATTATGGATTTTTTTAAGCATAGTTAAATCGTGGACAGTATTCTAGAGAAAAAAAGTTACCTGGATGATTAAAGGAAATCTCTGTGCAAAAAAATATGTTAACACAAGTCATTGTGACTTTATTTATACCATTGAGGATATAAATGAATGGACAGTTGCCTCTTTAATGATATTAATGGATAAAGTGAGCCCTCTAGCATCAACTCACAACGTAATTATTTACTAGTGCGACGATGTCTGTGTCCTAAAGTGCTCTGTATCGAAGGTGTCAACATCTAAGTCTTACTGAAACTATAATTTACTGACAGCACAATTTACTGGGATGCAAAAGTTACCACTAGTAAAGAGTCTACAGCCTCGCTATTTATAATAAAATTTATGGAGATGAATATTGGAATACTCCATAAATTCTGTCAAACGACCAATGAAAACTTGAGGTGATTAGTAAAATCATGCTCTCGACCATATAATTCTGCATTTGGCTGTGGTGGATTTTATGAAGAAATGCACCTTTCTTTACTCCTTTCTATTAATGAGCATGGTCACTTTTTACTTCATTATCTACGTGATATTACAATATATTTTTTTTACTCTATTATTTTTAAAGTTGTTGTTGTTATCTTTATGACCATCCCGAGTTCGTTTTAGGCTGCACACATGGCTTTTCAGAATTTACTTATTTGACATATTCCAAGTTCATGTAAAATTGATACTTCTAAATTTTTAATTACATTAAAGCGAAATTCCGACCTTAAAGAAAAATGTATGTTTTTTTTAAGGAGCGTTATCTAAGCAGCGTGCAAAAGTTATCATCGTAGCCTCAACCTCAAGAATAACTGCTATGCATCTCAAGGAATGTTTAAGCAAGTGATATTCAAACAAAGTAAACTTATACATACAATTTATTTAAATACATATATACAAAACAGATTTTATATCGCACAGACACATCTCTTATAAATACACTAAATAAGTTCAATGTACAATGCCGTGAAATGTATAATGCGAGAGAACAGCATACCAATGCATAGAGTGTGAACTCTTTAAGCTTCTTGTTATTGTAACACACTATGTGCCTACTGCAGCATATATTTGTTAAAGCATTTAATTATTTATACTGCACATGAATCAATCCAATTTTTTATAACTATAACCATTTTCAAATTTAGGCTTATTTTTATTTTTATGATTTTGTACCGTTGACTCCACAAAATCATTCGTGGCGAGAGGTTGTTGAGTATCGAATTGTATCAATTCGATGGCACAACGTCGTGGAAACCAGCCACGATTAAATGCCTTTGTATTCTGTTTAGTATTATCATGGTTACTACTGTTAAATGTAACTCTCTCACCAAACAGCCAATGTTCTCTAAATCGTGTAACCTTTATAATATCACCAGGTTCAAGTTTAATACGGGGCTCATCTGTACATGGTGGCGATAAACAAACACGAAAACCTTGAGACCACAATGGTAACCAGCTACCTGTTGCTGATCGTATACATTTATAGGTGCGAGTACGTGCACGTTTCTCATTTTTCTGAGCGATTTGTTCACGCGTTAAAGTATATTGATCGCAACCATCAATTACTGGCCATTCGATGCCATCACCCTTCAACAAATCTTTACGATTGAAAACTTGTTTTATATTCTCATACCAGCTTAAATTATATGGATATATGAAATCATCCTCATTATCCATGTTGCGTAAGCGGCGATAATTGGCCTTTTCCACTATCCATGTTTCAATACCGGTTTGATTTTTTAAAATCGATTTTATCTAAATACAATTAATAAAAACAAATTGAACGTCGTTAGAACTAATCGCGACTAATCGCCACTACACTTTGCTTAATATTAAAAAATTAGGAAAGAAGAAAAATTATATTTGATTTGAGTCAATTTTTGAATAACCAAAATTTAGATATTGAATTATACTTAATAGGCGTGGCTAATTCATACAATTTAGTAAGATAGTAAGTAAAAAACGTAGAAAGGAAAGAAAAATAACGAAAATATGATCTTCCACAATTTTGAATAGTTTTTGGCCATTTGTCTCATATTTGATTAGACACGAATTGGACAATGTTACGACTTATTTGCAAGTATAAAGTTTTAACTTTAAGTCCCAATTTATAAGCAATTAATACAAAAATTCAAATTTTTGCTTCAAAAAAAAAAAAAAAGAATTGTTGCCTCCTTAGACTGTATTGTGACCCATTTTCAATATCAAACTGCATGTAATACTTTCCAATATTTTTCACAAATTTGACCTCGATATCTTTTAACCAAGAGAATATTCACAATAGACGGACAATTAGGCAGACACACAAATGAATATTTATGGTTAAATTTATGGTTAAAAAAAGTTAATATTATTTCAAAAATATTCATATTTAATTGGCTTCATTTTTGATGTTCCACAAATGTTTAGACCAAAAAAATGTAGAAAAGTGATGGATATAAAAGTACCAAAGTTTAGATTAATTCCTTGCAAGAGGTCGGAATACAAAAATAAAAAGGATTAATGAACTTTTCTACATCTATTTTGTATGCCAAAATGAGATTTTGAAGGGTTTCATAGAAATGTTTCTTCTTATTCTATATATAAGATTTTAGCAATTTTCCCAAGTACTATTTAAGGTTTGGCATAATCCATAAATCGTATAGATTTCACCTAACATAGTTGTTATGTGTATCAGAGCGTACTGACATGGTTTCTGGTTGCGGAAACCAATAAAAATAAAACATTTCAACTTTGACTCGAAACAGAAATGTACTGATGGACATTTTGAAATGTGTCATAAAGTGAGGTACAAATTATATTTCAATTGATGTACAAGTTCCACATAAATTAACATTTCATACATGAAGGAAATATATGAAAACCTTGAAGCACGCTTAAGTTATTTTGAATGTTGATGAAATTACAATAATAAAAATATTATTATGAAATATAATGCCAATTTATGTTTAAGATTATAAATTTATGAATTATTTGTATACCTGAAAGTATAATAACATTGATAATGATACAGCAACACCAATAGCAGTGCCTAAAGCAAACACGCATATAATGATACTTTTCATGGTTAGATGAACTTTAGCTAAATGTAATAAACCCTCAGCTAAATATTGATGACGAAAAAGTCCACGTATAAATGTCATACATAATAAAATAGCACCGTGTAAACTGCCGCATATTGAGAATAATAGGAATGTTGTAAAATAGCCGTGATTTGCCCAACCCACACAATGATTTATCCATGGACAATGATGATCCATTTTCTTAATACAACGATTACATTGTCTACAATGATGAGAGCGTGGTGCTTTATAGCCTTCACAAACTGTGCAATATTGTAAAAATTCAATTGCTTCTGCATTCTATGAATATAATAAACACATATATCAAAAAATTTGGTATAAAATAAATTTGGGGAGTGTTAAATGCTCTACACTACACCTCCCAACAGCATTACAAAAAAAAATTAAATCAAGATAATTAAAAATACCATCAAAAAGAAAAAAAAAAGGAAAACATAAGACCACGCAATCGGATTCAAAAAGGGCATGCATTCTGTAGAAATTTTCTTTTAAGAAAGCAATAAAAATAGCCAAAAATAGTAAAAACTTTAAAAGTCCATTGAAAGTGGTCTTAGAAATTATTCAATTTTTTGTATTTTAATCAAAGCATTTATTAATTTATGAACTAAATGAGCAACACATAAGCCAAAGTTATGTAAATACCTCTGCAGATGAATAAACAAACAAATAATTTGGCTAGAAATAAATCTAAATCCAAAAAAGTATCTCAAATCTTTTTGAATGTTACAAACATTGCTCTAAACTTTATTATGCCATGATCCACAAATGGTTATAATAAACAATATAAATTATAAACAAATATACATGTGTACAGTTAGATATGTGAACATGCTAATGCCAATCTATGAATAATTTCATATTTATTTAAAAAATTTATACGATTGCGTGTTAAAAATCTCTTCAAAACAATAACAATCACAAACACAGTTACAATCACCACCGCCATTCCCAAAACAGCACTGTCATCAACATTATTCTAATGAAAGAATTTTATGAAAGAACAAGAACACACAAAAACAAAAAACCTAATCCAAGTGAAAGTAAGTACAAATAGCAACAAGTAATTGGCATTAGTTAAATGGAAAACTGAAAACTGAAAACTGAAATGTTAATTAGTTTCACTGTGAAAAAGCGGCTACATTTAAGGATGTAAGTCATATACAAAAAAAAAAAAAAAAAAAAAAAAAGAAAGGAAAAAAGAAAAATGAGAAAGCAAAAACAAAGCAAAATATTTTAAAATGGTACTAATTGGCAATTTGGTTAGAAGCAATAAAAAACAAAAAAAGAAGAAAACAAAAAAAAAATTGTCAAACACGCAACTGTTATTAGCCATCCCACAATAACAATTGAATATACAAATTAATAAGTTGACATTTTCAATGAACTTACTTGTGGTTGCCATTTTTTTGGTAATACTCCTGGACCAGTTAAAGTGGCCATTACATAATTAAATGTTGCTAATGATGATAGCATTAAGAAAATTGCTTGATTTAAAAAAGCCCAAATCGATTCATTTGGTGGCCATAACATTGAATTCATATACAATGTTGTTAATGTGATAAATTTTATAATGACTACAACATAAAACATAAACAATAGAAAGATTAATGATGGATAAAAATAGAACATTAAGATAAATGATTCAAATATTTGTTAAAGATTGATAATTTTTCCCCTAAATCAAAAATCATCGTATGTTCTATATATTTTTCCAGCTTTTATAATCGTCTTACACATAGATAAAATAGAATCGCTCGGGAAGATCATCTCAATGCTTCTCCTACAAAATAAACACTTTAATTTTATGTTGAATATTCTTGTTCAATTTATACTTTGAATTTTTAAAAGTCTATTTATTTTAATTTAAATTGAATTGTTGAAGGAGAGACTCACATAAAGCTGTTATTGGACCCCAATGTAAAAATCGCCATAAATTTGAAAATTCTACACCATTCGCAACTTGTTTCATATTCCTCTTCTATTTTCTTTTCCCTTTTGCTTTTTCTTTTAATAAAGATTTCTTGTATTGTTTTGTTTTTATTTTTTGCCTTTTTAATCCCTTTGACAAATATTTAAAGATTTACAATTTCCAAAAAGCACAAATAAACAAATATTGTAATAATTGTAAAACGAAATTGTGACCGAAACTAATGAGAATAGCGAAATCAAGTAAACACAAATCTTTCACATTCATTCTTATTCTTCTTATTGTAATTTACATATTTATTTAGGTGATTCATAAGAGATGATATTAATATTTGATAGCGCATACATCAGCTGATTTAAATTGAAAGTAAAATTGTAACAATATACAAAATTAAAATAAGAAAAATGAAAATAAAAAATTGTAACAAAAAAGAAGTTTCTACAAATCAATTTATAATTAGAATTATAAATCGATTTATATCGAAATCGTACTATAAATATTAATTCTCTCATTAATACAATTTCACATAAATTTATCTCAACACGTTTCTCCCTGTCTCTCTCTCTGTCTCTCTCTATTTATGTTTCTTTATGTTTTAAATAATGAATTAGTTTGAGAATTTCATGCATCATAAGCTAGAGGAGACTTTTTTTTAAATCAATTTTCCCTCATAATTCAACGATCAGTTTAGATTTAGTTTTAGAATTCAATAGTTGTTTGAGTGTTTAAGAATTACCCTAAGAAAAGTGACATTTCATTTGGATTTAAATGTATACATATTTTGAAAGTAAGTTTCGCCGACAAAGTGCTTTTGTTTTTTGTTGTCTGCTTTGCCTAAAATTAGGTGAAAATTTTTGTGCAAATTTTACATAAATTTTTTTAAACATTTGAACAGAAGAAAATGTAAAAGTGAGTTAAATGTTGCATTTGAAAAATTATAAGTATACTATATGAAAATATTTTATATTTATTTATGGCAATTGACATATGCAGAAGAATAAAAAAAGAAAAAGAATTCAATGAAGAAATGAATTGAATTTAGAAAACTTGTTGCATGTTTTTATGGCGTCCATCATTATTAATTTTATATTTCTCTTTTCTCTCTCTCTCTCTCTCTGTGTGTGTGTGACGGAATTATAGTAAAGATATGTGCGCTACGTAGCAAATTTTAATGCATAATAAACAGAAAAAGAAAAAAGAAGCGCACAAAAAAAGAATACAATCGCGTAAAAAGAGAATGAATTGATCGCCATCTTTCCAAGTTAGTGTTCTTTCTGATTTTAGGCGTAATTTCTCTGTCATTTTTTTCACAATTGGTTTCCATTGTGATTATTTGCAATTGCCTAAAAGTTGGCTCGAATTATAAAATTTGTTCTATAATTATTATTATTATTTTTTTTATTGTTTTTCATAATTTTTTGATTTCCTGAATTCAATAAAAGATGACCGACGTTAAAGAAGAGATTGACCCAAAAGTGAAACCACGTGAGATAAAAAATGTCACAAGAACTAGCTCCACCATAAAAATATTGAATGATGAGAAAATGTCAGCAGAGCCAATTAAATTGCCTGTAATGACATCGGTACCACTTTCACCTAATAAACCGATAACATTATGTTTAGCCAAACCAAAGGCCAATGCGAACAAGAAAGATAAAAAAATGGATCATTATCTCATGCAAACAATAAAAGGTGAACGGAATGCTGAAGGTATCGAAGAAGGCGAAACTATTGATTTCATTTTGACGGATACAAATGAACATGAACATGAACATGAGCATGAGCATGAAAACGAGAATGGCAGTGAAATTGCCCAACCAAATGTTGAAATATGTGAGGAAGTTCATATAAGCGATGAAAATGACGATCATGATGACACCTACGCAGATAATGAGAAAACGCAAGAAATTGTTGAGCATGTTTGCGGTAAATGTTATAAAACATTTCGCCGTTTAAAGGTAAACAAAAAAAGAAGTAAAGGAAAATATATCATGCGAAATACATAAATATAACAATGAATCTATTAATCAGATTATTTCTTTTTCGTTTTTTTTTCTATTTGGCATATTGTAGAGTTTAAAAAAGCATTTAGATTATTGCCGTTTCGATAGTGGGTATCATTTAAGAAAAGCGGAGATGTTAAAGAATTTAGATAAAATTGAAAAAGATGCGGTTATCATGGAAAACAAAGATGTCTGTTTCTGTTGTGGCGAAAGTTATGATACTTATCATGTAAATATTTTTCAAATATATCAACTAGAAAGTAGCTTCGAAGACCCTGTAAAGTACATACATTCTGAAACGATTTAGACTTGTCTGTCCATCTGTCCGGCTGTTTGTTTGTCTGTTGTAAACATCCTTCTGGTCGTAAAATTTGAGATTTCGAACTCAAATTTAGCGGAATCATTGGAAAGACACGCCCACGGTGCAACATAAACTGGGAATAATTCACTTTTTATAATCAAAATTTGGTAGTTCTTTGTTTATCATCTAGAAACTGCAAAAAGTAGAAAACTGAAATTTTGCACAAGTAAAAAGGCTATTGGTCCATAATGTCTGTTCATGCTTACTCGAAATTATACAATACCAAAGTTTCAATAGTTTATGTTTACGTTTTCAATTTACTTTTAAAAAAACTGAATCAAGTTTTGAATTGTCACATCATGTTGCATTAGTGGTGGGTATCCAAGATTTGGCTCCAGCCAAATATAATTTTCTTATTTGTTACGTGTAATAAAGTAAATATTTCTAGTTGGGCCACATTAGTTGCCCCGATTGCCCGAAATCCTTTAAAACTCAAATGAGCTATGAACGTCACATATTTATAACGCATTCGGAGTTAAATAATCATCCATGTTCGATATGCAATGCTAAATTGCGTAGTGCTAACTTATTGAAATTACATGAAGAGCAACATAAAAGTCGTGGCAAACCTTATGCATGTAAAATCTGTGGTAAAGATTTCACACGCTCATATCATTTGCATCGCCATCAAAAATTCTCATCGTGCATGGCAAATGAAAATGATTCAATGAAATGTAAAGTATGTGATAAGGCCTTCTATCGTTTGGATAATTTACGGCAACATTTGAAACAACATTTGGGCACTCATACAACTAAAAAACCTGAATACATGTGCCCCATGTGTAAGAATTGTTTTTATAGCTTGTCCACACTTAATATACATACACGTACCCATACGGGTGAGCGTCCATTCGATTGTGATTTGTGTGAAAAGAAATTTCCATCTTTGGTGGCTTTAAAGAAACATCGTCGTTATCACACTGGCGAGAAACCATACACTTGCTCTGTGGTACGTTATGGCCACCATGTCTATTTTTGCTTATTATTTAATTTGTTTTTTTGTCATATATACTTAAATATATATATATATATATATTTTCTTTCCAACAAAATGATTTCATTTAGTGTAAACAATCGTTTGCTGTAAAAGAAGTACTAAATCGTCATATGAAACGTCACACTGGTGAAAGGCCATATGTTTGTAGTGAATGTGGTAAAAGTTTCATACAAGGCGTACAATTGCGCAATCATATTAAAACGCATGTCCGGCCATACGAATGTGATGCATGTCCGGGTAAATTTAAAACTGAAAAACAATTACAGAGGCATCAGAAAGAGCATGTGATATCAAAGCGTAGAGGGCGCTGTAAATATGCCAATAAATGTGAAATATGTAAGCAGGGTTTTCGTACACAAAATGAATATGCGGAACATATGGGAAAGGGTGTACATCTAAGTATGTTAACAAAAATTACGCAAATAACGGCAAAAAAGAATATTATTATCTAAATACATTGTAAATGATATTTCAATATTTTAATAAAATTTATAATATTTTTAGCTCCCGCTCAAAAACGTAAAATTAAGAATCGTACAGATTGTGCGGTGTGCCGAGAAGATTTTCAAACAGTTAAGAATTTACAATTTCATATACTTAAAGTGCATCAAGAAGATCCAGAGAATTTCGTTAATGAAAATCCTTTCGATGATGATAATAGTGACAAATGTATAAAGAAAAGTATTAAAGAGAATGAAGATAGTATTGCAATGCCACCACCAAAATTTATTAAAATCGAAGATTCCAAGGGTCAACATCGCATTGAATTTATTACGACAAATAGTAAAGGTGAAATTATTGATACAAATTTGGATGGATTTGAAAAGAAAAAAAATCGAAAAGAATCACAAAATAATAACAATCCATTATCACCAACATCCTTAACATCTGTAGAGAACGCAGAGCAAGAGTTCATTTTAAATGAACCGAATGCTACTACATCGATACTTGCAGCTGGTGGCGTTAATCCATCCAATCAAACTGTTATACTATCAAATGAGACATTTACCATTATACCATTGGAATCAGATGGTGGTAGAATTGAAACAATTACCACACACAAGTTACCAGCTGTTGCCACAAAAATATCAATAACAAAATCAAACGAAACGAAAATTAAGCAGCGGAAATCATTGGCTGAAAGTTTAGCAGCTGCTATTGCCGATAATAGTGAAGATGCAATTAGTTTGCCAAGTGATGAAGAATATGAACTAGATGAAGATGATATAAAATTAAAAGAAAATGTTAATAAATTGCTTGATATGTTGGTTGATACAGATACATTAAAAAAATTTGGCTGGCCTCAGGCCTCCGAAGAGAAGGTATTATGTCGTGTGATAGAAAATTGTGGATACAATTTGTCCAAAGACACCTCCATGTATAATGAATGGGATTATGGTACGCGTATGCGTGAATATGTTAAATTATTATTTACTGTTGTTATACATAACGAGCCTATCAAAGAATTATTAAATAATTATCCCATTGATGAGGTGATCGAATATGTTCTAGGTAATGATGATGATGATGATGATGATGACGACAATGACAATGAAAAAGGCGATGATGACGATAATGATAAAGATGCTGGTGCTGATGCTGTTAATGATGAAGATAAAGAAGATAAAAATAATATTAAAATCGTAGAAGATAGCAAGAAAGCAATCGTGAGAGAAAAAAATAAAAATGAAATAAAACAACCGAAAACGTCATAGCCGATCGTGAGATCAAATTTGAATACTCTACATCACTGCTTGATCCGATTAAAAAGTCAAACAAATTAAGAAATTAAAAAATTATACCTTTTGGTTGATATAAAAGGTTATTTTTATATATGTATAAAATAATCAAGATGCACCACAGATATTCATTAAGAAATAATCACTTTTCTCATACCATCTCTTTGGGCCAAACAAGGATTATGCAATTTCAAATTGTTAGATAATTAGATAATACATTCACACGGCCAAATGAAACACATGCAGTCACGTAAACGGATTTATTATTATGGATTTTTGAATGTTGGACTCGAACAAGGCCATTAATTCTACATAGAAACTGATGAACAGTGCAAAAAGTGGAAGAATACGAAGAGATTTTCAATAATGTTTCCACACATATACACATTTTTATTATAAAGCCTAATGTTCGGTTTATAGTTCTAAAATAAATCGTTACAATGCAATGATTCTCTTAAGGGCATTAATTTGATTTAACTGACTGTTGGAAAACTATTGACGTTAAATCATCTGTATAATTCTCTATTACAATTACTTTTAAATTTACCTTCAATAGAAATTTTATGACACACGCTTTATTTTCTTTCAATTTAACCAAGGTCTTCTTAAAACATTTATTCGCATCAACAGCAGGGTTTGATGCATGCAATATTTCTCCGTTCTATCATTTTATCATAAATATTTTTATGTATTATAAATTAATAAATATTGAAATGTTTTGAAATATTCAAGTGGATGATGCCGTAGGAATGCAAATGTCTATACGATTTTATTTATACCGATCGTTTTTAATAATCGCTTTTCACTAAGTAATGGGGCCCTTTAGTTACTTAGCAAATCAAGTTTTTATTTGAATTCCCGAAAAATTCCAAATCCAGGAAAATATACAAACAAAAAAATTATATAAATTTATTATAAATATCTTATGAAAACTTAGCCATGAATCGTGCATTTGTCATTTTAATTGATGATAAAAAAATTCGGATACAATTGTCAATCCTTAGTACCATAATTTCCAATTTTGTTCATTGCCTCTAATGTGTTGGGCTCTTAATGAATTTTTCATTACACTGGTATGGTTAAATTCTTATTTTTATTATTTATTGTAAGGATTATTCACAAATAGTTTTTAACTCATTTCTAAGTATTCATTCTAAGTGATGTGAGTTGGTTATTTATACCGCTGTGCAGTTACCTAGGTAACTATACATCAGTAGATAATTTTTATGAAAATGTTTCAGTAAATAAATTCTATAAATGAGTGTAGGTAAATTGGGAAAAAGATGGTGGACAATAACAATGTCAATGATGATTTAACAATATGTGTAAAGCGAACACAAGAAATTTTGGGTAAATATGTTAAAAAACCGTCTCTAACCGAGAAACTTTTGAAGAAGCCACCATTTCGGTTCTTGCATGACATCATTCATGTGGTAATTTTACATTTTCGGTCCTTTCGCATTTTTTTATAAACATTGACGGGCAATTTAGAGACTATACATTTGGTTTTTATTCTTTCTTCAGATTATACGTGACACTGGTTATTTTGGGGGTTTATATACCGAAGAAGAATTAAAGTCCGATAATATAAAAGATCGTGAAGGAAAAATGCAATTCTTACAAAAAATTATAGATGTTGTAAGTAAGTATCCACATAAAATTGGCAACGTTAAAAATGGTCATAGGATATGTGCATTTTTCACCGTAGAATTAACGACAAATGCACCGCTAACGGTAAAAACTTCAAAAATTGTAGCCGGTCTTGAGCCAAATAAAACTAATGAATTATTACAATTGATTGGCGAAATTATTGATAAACAATTGAATTGGAAAGTAGCTGTACAAAGTGTCATGGCTCCAGATCATGGACAAAGTAAAGATCAAGTGCAAGATGAAAGTCAAACACGTTCAAAACAACCTGAAGATTACACGAAGAAGCACTTACGAGCAAATAAGGGTAATAAAGATGAAAGTAAACGAAGTAAACAGAGAACCAAAATTAGTGAAGAGAATGTCAATATGAGTAAAAATAAAGACATAGATAAAAGTAAGAGAAAACCCGGGATTAGTGATGAAAAGCCGTCCAATAAAGAATCAAATAGTAAACGTATTAAGGAAAAGGATAATGTCCAAAGTAAACAACAAATTGCATCAAAAGTAAAGGATATTGTGGGTAAGGACTCCAACAGAAGTAAAGAACAACGGCAACAAGCAAAAGCAACGGTGAAAAAAGCTGAATCGGATGCAAAGCTTGCATCCGATTCTGCCTTAGCCACCAATGGCACAATTGTCGAAAAACAACAGCAACAACAACAAAAAGAGCAACGAATATCATCCATTAATCAGGTTAATGAACGTATAAAGCCTATAGAAAATATTGCGCCCGAGTCAAGTCCAAATCAAACAATCATTGAAAATCAAACTTCAATAGAAAAGAAAACGGATGTACCAGTAAATATGAATATGCCTGTACCAAGTGTATCCAATGAATTCCTTACATTACCAAAAGAAGAGATAGCCTCTTCTGCTAATAAGAAGCCTCTACAAAACGAAAAATTGAATGGTACCTCAGTGAATGATGAAAATAAAAATTCCACGGCTTTTATGGTAAATCATGGAATAAGCAATGACGATACAAATAATGAACAGGAAAAACAACAAAAAGAAGAGTACGACGAAAAAGAATCAAAGAATCTTCAGGCAGAAGCACTACAAACTGTACATTTAAATAAAACTACAGCGAAATCAAATGATATTAAAGAAGCATCCACAATACAAACAGTGAATACTACAATTATATCAACTACACCAACTACAATAACTACAACAACAACAACAACTGCTACATCATCAGTAACTAAAGCAAATATTCGACGCCAATCAACATTTACGAGAAGTGAGAGTAACCCCTTGGACAATGAATCGACTGAATCTGTAAGGGCGAGAACTTCATCATTAAGGCCGCCTAGTGTTAGGCCACCCTCAGCTAGACCTGGTGCACCACGTAGACGTGATAAAAATATTGAAATTATTTTGCAGCCAAATGAGCAAATACAAATGGCTGGTGTTAACATAAAATTGGATACATACAATACTCTAGGAGATGTTGATGATGATGGTGATAATTTGGTAATAATAGAAAGTACAAATTCCGTAAATGATGATAATAACACCAATACACAAACAACGACTAATAATATTGGATATGAAAATGAGATGGATGGACAAGAAGACCAAGGATTTTTAGTACAACAAATATTAGAAACCCAAAGAGAATTTATGAAAGATAATCCCGAATCAACGCAACAAAATCAACAGAAAAATACAAAAGTACGCTTAAAATAGATCTAAATGGACTAACCACGTTATAATTTTTTCCCTTTCATTTACAAGGCCATCTAAAAGTATTTCATTAATGTGAAATCTTTGAAAGATTTCCGGCATTTAGACATTTATATCATTCAGCTAGCTTAAAATATTTCACAAATTTACCGAGAAACTTATCTCTACAAAATTAGTCAAAAAGTCTTTCCATGATAGACTATAGTAGAGTTGGGAATTTAAGTCTGGTTTTGATTGAGTCACTTTTCAAAATTATGTTATTCTAAATTATTGCAGTAGAATTGGCATTTTTCATTTCGTATTCTCATAGATGGCATATACAGAATAAATTCGGCTTCTTAACTCTATACATCTATTTTATATCTCTATAGATCTACCTTATAATTTTTGCATTTTACAATCTATTCATCTTATAAGAGAATTTAAGTTAACACCAGTCGAAAATATTTCATTTTCATTTCATTGTGATTTAATAGAATTTATCCCAAAGTTTAATTACAAGGCAAACATCAGCCCATACTGTAAATAATTTACGTGAAAATTTAATTGAACTTTCAAAATCGATTAATTCATTAAGTAAATTAATGGAATTTATACCAGAAGATATTGATGCTATGCAATTAGAAATTACTATGTGGCGCGATGCCTACACTCAGGCAACCATTGAATTGCAAAAAGAAAAGAGTTTAACAGAATCATCAACGGAACCATTGAAAAATCAATTAACACAAATTGAAGCTAATATTGTTGAGTATACAGAAATGATTGACAGCAGTCGTGCACGGATATTACAAAATACTGAAAAAATATTCAATTTATATAATGTACAATAATTAATTAATTATATATAGAGAATTTATAAGAATTATACGTACATTATTGTTATTTACATTTACTTTTACATTTACATTCACTCATTTAATTTATTCATTCATTTCCTATTTACATCTTAAATTTAAAACTACTTGTAGTATTGAGTATTATAAATTTGTGCAGGCATATGTAATACCGAGAATATCGTGAAATAGCCTTGTATACCTTTTGTAGCATCAATCGAATCTGAATCACTTTTTTAATAGACATAAATTTGCTTGTTCAACTGTCTAGTTGTTGCCGCTTTTGTGTGAATTTTCTGTCAAAAATATCCAGAGTAATGTTGAAAATTTTATAAATAAAAGATATTTATACAAGTTTCAACAAAAGGGTCAACGATATTGAATGTGAATAAGATCGGACAATTTATGTAAACACTTTCCACAAAGCCCTCCATTTTAAAAACAATTTAATATTTGATGTTTCTAATTAAGCATGCAGATCACTTCATATTAGTCTTTATTTTTGCTCGCCAATTTTAATCATATTTAGCAAAATGGTATTTTGTATAAGTAGAGTTAATTCGACCGACTAAAAGGTATTTACTTATTCTCTTGATAATTAGCAAAAAAATCATTTGAATTAAATAATAATTTTTAATAAAAAGTAAAAAGTGAAAGGGGACTTTTAATAATTTGTTACTTTAAAAAAGCAATTTATTTTGGGGTTTTCTTTATTTCATTATCATAATCAGGATAATTAAAATTATTTAATATAAAAAAATTACTGTAAACAGTAAAAAGTTCTTAAAATATTTCTAAAAATAAACAGAAAAAAAAAGAAAAAGAAAATGGAGAATTTTGTCCTAAAATATTTATCTAAGAATATGCAATGATTTGCTTTCTTATCTTTTGAAATTTCTATTTTTAAAATATATTTTGATATGTGTGGAACATTTCGTTTAAAATCACTTATATTTAGTATTTAGAAAAAAGTCTATGAATGTATTTAAAAAAAGAAAAGTTTTCAAGCAATATGTTTTCCTGTTTCAAAATATAAGATGCAACATTTAAAACTAACAACAACAACAGCAAATATGTCATTCATAAAATCAAGAAAATAAATCAAAAGTTAAAAAAATTTTGTAAAATATTTCAAGGATCTTTTCCATGAAAAGAAAGGTCAAAAAAATGGTAACATCTGAATGCAAATTGAATTCATAGATTTTGCGTATAAAAATATTACTTTGTAAAGAACGTCGTCAAGATATATCAGAAATTGTCCAAAGTTGCCAAGCAAGATCCTTTATCAATTGATGGTAGTAGAAACACCTCAATTTTTCGAATTTTCAATAGCGATCAGTCTTGATTTAAATCTTTTGAATGTAAAATTTCCAAAAACTAGCTCCAAAGTATTACTGTAAGCTAAGCTAAGCTAGACCTAAAACGGATTTCAAAGACTTATAAAGTCATTTAATTCACCAAATTTGTTTGCTTGATGCAAAATTGTACAAGTGATATGAATGAATTTCGATAGCAATGGAATGCTAGGACTCTGTCGCGACTGATATTAAAATTAATACTAGACTTTTTACCTAACTCAACTAAAAAGTATTTGAAATGATATTCGAGAGGAAGGCATGTTAATGATCGGCCATTTTTCATGATAAATTTTATGGATTTGCAAAATAAAATTTTAAGAAATAAAAAATTAACAAGATGTTTTATTTTAAATGTGTAAATATATACAAACATATAAATATATAAATGAATATAATTTATGTATATAGAGGAAATGTTTATTATACAAAAAGTGTGCACGAAGCATTTTCATAAATATTCTTAGAAAAACGAAAACAAAAAACAAAAAAAATAATAACACGTAAATTCTGGTATTTCTTTTTCTTAAAATTAAAACATTAAAATATAATACAAAAGGATAACAAGATTGAATAATTAAATTTTCAAATAAAAATTTACAAGAAAACAATAAAAATAAAAACAAAACACCTTCTAAAATCTTTAATAATTTGAGTAAATTATATATTGCATTGTGTAATTTGAGAACTCTTTTCCCTAACTCTCTTCGTCTTTTTTTTTAAATTTAATATAAAATAAATTTTTTAATGTAGATTTTGAAAGAAAAGCAAAAACAAAAAAACAAAAGAAAAAACAGGAAGAACTAAAACGATGCCAAGTAATTAAAGCGTGTATGCAGGTTTAGTGTAATTTATCATCATCAGTATATTTGCATGTAAATTTTATGCTACAATTCAAAGAATTCATCCTGTTGCTTTTCTAAACGTTTCAATGAATTTTTCACTCGACGCATTTGTGTGGTATTCAATAATTGCATTGTATCAGAATTATTACTACCCGTTGAACTTTGACGAATATGATGATTTATTGTTGATATGTTATTGCTACTGCCGCTGCTATTACTGCTCGTATGATGATTATTGTGGTTTTTGTAATTATCAGCATATTTATGGTAAGAATTAGATGTCCCTGCTGTTACACAGCTGTTGGTAAACAAATCATGGTCACTTTGACTGCCAGAGATCATTTCTGTAGATTTTTCAAAATATTTACGCGATTTTAATATGGTATTATCGATTTTAGTTAAAAACTCATTTATACTACGTCGACTATCTTCATCATTTGAAACAGCAGCTGCCACCGAATCCATCGATTTACTTTGCTTATTACAATTATTATTTTTATGATTATTGTTATTATTGTTGCTGCTGTTGCTACTACTACTACTTTTCATAATTTGATCATTTGTTTGCATTTGAAATTCACCAGCTATGGAATAAGGTCGTGGTGTTATTAAGGTTGTTGCCATAATGCTTGAACAATTCTCTGTGGATGTTGCACTGGACGATGATACCGATGTTGAAGATATTGATGATAATGTACAATTTAATGGATCGTCATACTCGTTTATAGCATTATTTGATTCTAATGAATGATTATTCTCCTCAATAGTATTTGTGCTAATCATCCTTGGGAAGTATGTTGACTCTTTATCAACCGGTATTAATAAAAATTGTCGTAAAAATAAACTATCCGATGCAAACAAACGATTAATACGTCGTATTTGCTCGGTCTATACAAAATTTTCATACAACAAAAAAAAGAAGAAGCAATTAATTGAAATAGAAAAATAGAAAACAGAAGAAAAAGACATAACGAAAAATGAGTTAGAAAAAAAAAAAACAAATAAGTGAAACGCGTAGTGTAAGAATCGGCTAGGACCGATCATTAAAGACATAATAATAATATGAATAAATCGGGTAAATGCAAAACGTACAAACTTTAAAAGCAAATTATTTACTTATTTACACATTCCATGAAGAATTAATGGACTCAGATCCAGTTGTGCGCTCATAAGCGAAATTATTATTACGTTTGATTCTTTTTTTTTTTTTAAAGATAATGCATAACTTAGAGAGAATTTGATCCACTTTGGTTATATATTTATCAAAATTTTATTGAAATGTGACTCGCAAATCGTTCAACTTTTTTTGATATAATAAATAATGCAATTTTTTTTTAAACATTTCTACTTTTACATCTAGACAAATTTGCCGCAATATTGAGTATATTTCTATTTCAGATGTAGGGTATACAAAGCAACACAAATACTAAAATGAAAATTTTGTTGTGTGGGTGAAGAAGCGAGGCTTCATTATCATAAAATATTATAATTTATATAAATTTTTATCCTACACCACTTGTTTTACAAGGCATTATAAGTTTATGCAGATTTTTTTAACATTCAAAAATCAATTCAGAATCGGAATTCCTGATTCGATTTAAGTCTGCCTGAATGTCTGTCCATCTAAATTCTGCCTATGTAAATTTGTTATCAAGCTACAGATCACAATTTTTCAGATACTTTAGTGAAATTCGGTAAATGAGTGTCTTTTGAACTAAAAACGAACTATATTTGAAAATAGTTAAAATCAAATCACTCATATGACTCGGGGCCCATATAACACCTTTCTTAAAAAAAAATTATGGGAAAACATTATAATTTAAACATGTGTACCAAATTTAGTTAAGATTGATTCATTTTTACGATCACTTTCCATAAACTGCCTTTTTCGAAAAGCAAATCATATGGACAACAGGTTTAATATTGAATATACTTTAGCGAGAACATTGGCTTGCATTGTGCCAAATTTGGTGCAGATCCTTTGATATGACGAATCTTTTAAATAAATTAAAATTAAAATTTACCATTTTCCAGTCTCTTATTTGACTTTGCTTACATTAAGCAAAGTGGTTTGAAGTATTTAGCAGTCGGGCCCGGCCGACTGTAAACTTTATACTTGTGTCTTTTATTTTTGCATTTAGCAGCTTCATTTCTATTATGTGTACATGTATGCATGTATGTGTCTGTATTAAATGGAAATCCTCATTTCCTAAGTAGTGATAATGATATATTAAAATGTGATTAAACGATATATATGGATTTTGATTTAAGGAACTTACTGTGCAACCATACTTAAGGGCAATACCCTGCAATGTGTCCGTCTTTTGTATTTCATGACGTATTAATGTTTCATTATTACGTAAACTATGATTACAACAAGTACTTCCATATTTCTTTAATGTGCGAGCTGAATCACGTATCGATAGTTTCTCATTAAACATAAATTCATCATCCATATCGGGCACTATCTCTTGGAACTGTACATAAAGAATATAAATTAAGAAAATTGATACTTATAAGATATTTGTAAGAAGGTAAAAAAAAATAAGAGCAGTCAAAAATTAATTTAAAAATTATCAATCAACTATGATCAGAGTCACTTAAATTTATGTCAATATATTATCACGCACGCATGCAATGTGACCACTAACTGAAACTTTTGTGATTGGCAATAAAATGTATGTAATTAATTATTTAAATATTGTTATCAAGGTTAACTTTCATAAAATCAACTCAAATTATTGCAATTTTTGTTTGTTTTTTTTTTCATTTGTTTGTTGTTTGTTAGTATTATTTACATGGAATATTAACACAGATGCTTAAATTTGCAATGACGTCACAAGTGGACGGCTGTATTTGTTTTCGTTTATTTATTTAACCTTCTGCTTGTGCTTTTCATTTTGTTTAAACAAAATATTAAGGATATAAATTTATCACATAAATTAATGTGATAAATTTATTAATGTGATATAAATAGATAAACAAAAATTGGATAAAAACTATTTTAAACAAAAGCAAAATCCTCTGTTCCGTTCTGTCATGCTATGTTTTTTCATTTGCACTAAAACAGCGTAAAAAAAAAGCAGAAACAAAAACAAAATCCAAGCATTAGATTTTCATTAAAATACTTGGACTTTTTTTTTATAATTCTTAATAGAAATATGTACAAACTTCAGTTCATATTTCTTTTTGTTACACCCCATGAATTAAATTTACTTTAAAACACATAAAATACTAAGAAATTAATTACTTTTCCGCTTCCTCTTCAATGTTTTGGTTTTTATGCCACAGAAAATTCTGCAAAAATATTTATCAAAATAAAATAAGAAAGAAATAAGAAAAAATAAAATATAAAAGTACTGATGTTCGTTAGAGGTGGCACAATTATTTTTAAAAAGTGCTGCCAATTGTAAGCAACTAAGTTATACAATACTTATATTTTATTTATCAAATTTATTTCATATTACGAAAGACCGTTATTGTTGTTTAAAAAAAATAAACACCAAAAATATAAACCAAACGAATATTAAAATAATAGTAATTAAATGGAAAAAATTTGAAAAAAATAAATAATTACATCAATCAATTTAATGGCATATATAACGGATTCTTATTGGGTACCACATTTTCAATTATATTGTGTATGAAAGTTGTTCATACTCATCAACAAAAAATTTGCACGTAAAATTAAAAATTTATTTACATTCTCAAATGTATATAATGATGAATATTATTTAATTCTGTCGAATAATTAAAATCTCTAATTGAATAGAGCAAAGAGACCGCAAATCCTATATGTTTTATGCTATAATTCCCTTTCACTCCCTCTCAATCGTTCTCTTTATCCGCGGAAATAGCATTTGAATGAAGCAGTACCAAACATTTTCTCTTTTTACTTATAAATTAATTGTATTATATGTATATAAAATACTTACACATTTTCATGTGTAAATATTAATATTTATTTATGAACACATGCATATGCGCAAACACATGCAATTGTAAAGTTATCGATCTTGTTTAATATTGTTGTATTAAGTGTTAGTAATAAATGAAAATATTTGACTATGATAATTAATTATGTACATGTTTCGATTTTATTATTTACACGAATAAATTTCTTTTTTGCCGCTCTTCCTTTTTATACAAATGTGAACAAGAAAGTGAGAGTTATGAATGGAAACAGAAAAAAGTCCAAATTGAACATTAAGAATATATGAAAAAAGAGTAAGCAAGGCCGCCGTCCTCACCGTCTACAACAACAACATTATAAAGAAAAATACAATATTGGATATGTTGAACTTTAATCTTATGGTCGTTACATTTATTATAAACAAAAGCACCAAAAAAAGAGAAAAAGAATGGTGACAAAAGCAAAATAAGCAAAATAAAAAATTCACAAAAAAAAGAGAAGGAAATGGAAAAAAGATTATGACAGCACACACAAATAGCAAGTAGTAAAAGCTTGCAAAATACAGCTGTGACAATTAATTGAAAATCCATAATAAGATAACAATTCCAATAAAATGAAGTAAATAAAATGAAATGTAAAAAAACACTTTGTAATTGGCAATTGATAGGATGCTTTGTTTTTCGTACACTTTTCTTTTTGTCTCTTCTTTGTATTATTTATTAATGTATAGCATGCAGTGATATTTATAATGAACAGACATTGTATCACTTTATAAAACCGTATTCGGAAGTTTATTAAAGAGGAAAATTCATTTTAATTTTGATTAATTCTAATCAATTACATTAAAAGTTTTAATTAATTAATCATAATACTTAAAGTCATTAATTTTTATTAATGTAATTGATTGTAATTAATACATTTAATTAATTTATATTGAATGTAATAGTTAAATTAATTAATTAATTTAAATAGCGCAAGTTTAATTAACCAATTTTAATTAATTAAACAATGCATATAAATAAAAAGTTGATTATTATTATTAAAAATTTTTCTCTACTCATCAATGCATAATCTATAACTGTAAATAAAAATAACTGTAAATTTAATACCTCCGTTAGAGACATAGCGACCAGACACAGAGAGTGACGAGAAAAAGAGAAAGAATTTACATTTCACACTTGTAAGCATTCCATTATTTTATGTACAATGAATTATATACATTCAATATATATATATGTATATATATATACATATATATATTAAAAATTATTGTGCATGTGCAATGTTTGTACGGCTGCACGCATAACTAACGGGATTTCTTTTTGGAATTACGTTATTTGACAAAAGATTTCCTTGCAACTTCATTGCTATAGCTTCCTATTAATAATCCGTTATGTGCATAATGCAATAACCGTTAGTTAATGCAATATTTTACTTAGCTTTTGTTGTAGTGTGGTTTTGTCGTTTTGTTTTTAATTATATTTTTGCTCTTGTTTCAATTTGAATGGGAATTTACAATTAATATTTTTTATATGCAATGCATAATTAGTCATTTAGTCATAATTTATATACATTATTAGCAAAAACGTAACACTTCAATTTCTTTTTCTATTTTTCTGTACTTTATTAAAAAAAACCTATCAATAAATTATATAAAGAAATGAAATTTCTCGCAAAAACTTAAAAACTGCTACATAAGACACAAGAATAAAAAATAGCGCATACATTATTAAAAAGTGAAAATATTATTAAAAAATATAATTAATTCTACCTGTAAATGTAATTTCCAGTCTTTGTAGGCTTTTACCAAATAATTCATTTTTGCATAAAAATCAATTTAATTGAAATCTTTCAAATGAATTTTTCTTTATCACTATCACACACACACACACACACACACGCACACACCGCACACACAAATTTTATAAATTGTTTGTTTTGAATTCTGCTGTTGCCAATTCTGCTACTGCTACTGCTGATGCTGCTATTGTTGTTGTTATTGTTCTAAAGTTTCTATATATCGACTTGTTTGATTTGTAGCGTGAAAGGAAGCAGCAATTACAATAGCATATACATTATTTAGACATTGAGTTAAAAGTTAAAAGCCAAAGCAAACAATAAAATTCTTTTAGATTTTCAATTTTTTACTTTTGTTCTTTCTCTGCTTTTAGTTCTTTCAACTTTTCGTTTCTTTCAATTTAGAGCACACTTTGCTTTACAACAAAAAAAAAAGAACAACAACAATAACAATAACAACAATAAAAGATTTGAACATCTCAGTTAACATTTGCATGCATGATTTTTTTTTGGTAGGCTTCTCTTTTATGTTTGCATGTATTTGGTGGCTAATAAAAACACAAAATAAAGCATCGAAAATAAGTTTCTTTTGTTTCATAAGTTGAATGACTTCATTTTGAAATTAATGTTATTTTTGTTGTTATTTATGCATGCGGTCATCATGAATTAAATTAAAATCAAAGCAATTGCCAAATCAATAACAAAAAAAAACTAAGTAAAATAAGAATTTTTCAAGCTTGTCTTTTAAAGTTTTCCTTACAAAAGAAAACCGAAATCCACTCAATAAAAAATGCGCAAGCAAAAAAAAATTAGTGATAATAAGTAGCACGTAAAAGTATAAGTAGGACTTGGGGCTTACAAAATTATATGCATTAAGCCACAATTGGCTTAAAAATTAAGGTCACTCATGTCACGTCATTTACATATATTTTCCAATACAATGAAATTAAAAATTTTATTATTATTATTGTGATTGCATTTTTCTAATTATTATTATTATTAGTGGTAATTTTGCTTTTTATATTATTTAGCCTTGTTTGCCATTAAGTTGCTTTAACCATTTTTCTTACTTATTCTTCTTCTGATTTGTACTCTTTTTAAAATTTTAAAAAGCATTTCAATTGTATGTGATTTTCATTTGATGTGCTTTTCCTTTATGCTTTTTTTTCCAAATGTTATTGTGTTTTACAAGATTCTTTTTTTTATTACCATTTGCCGTTTTGTTTTTTTTTTTAAATCAACTACAACACAATTTATATATAAAGTATATTTTATAATCTTATAATTAATTGTTAATTTTCTTAATGATTATTGTTCTTATTATTATTGTTATTGTTGTCGCTCATTAGTAAAAAGTGATTGCCTGCCAAAGTGATGACTCGCAACAAATTTTAAAATAAACTTATTTAAAAAACGCACACACACACGCACACATAGATGCACACTTAAACAAATAAGAATCATAAAATAAATTACAAATTTTTGTGCCATTTGCTCCTTTTTTCCTGTTTTTTTTTTGTGTTTTTTCTTTCTTTGCTTTGCTTTGCGCTTCTCTTTATTTTGGCTAGTTTTAATTTGTACTTGCGCGCACAACTAACTAACTAAATGAACTAAACCATTTTTACTAACGAACTTTCAAAATTATCCACGCAACGCAATGAGAGTCTCACCAAAAAACAAAACAAAACAAAAACAAAAGAGCAACAAAAAGACTTCATTGAACAGCGTTCAGATAGCAACTACAAACAAGCAAAGAAACTACCACCACCACAAATAACAATAATTTTAATAAAAATATTTTACACATACCCACGCATTTACATAAACCTAATGAACATGAGTATAAGTACAAAAGTTTGTTACTTGTACAATTTGTATTTGTACAATTCGATTGTTTTATTGATCGTTTTTATTATTATTATCATAATTTTTTCGTTGGACTTGTTGTTGTTGTAAATTGTTAATTGTTGTAAATCATTGTTAATAATATAATGAACCTTTTTTTCTCCTTTTCTATTATATTACTGATTTTTGATTGAGAGCATGCAAGAAAAAAGTGCAACTATTGAATTCAAAAAAAAAACCGCACAGAGAAAGAAAAAACGCCAAGCGAAATATTTGTATATAAAAGAACTGAACGATTAGAAAAATTACTACTATTCGTTTATTGTTATTGTTGTTGTTACTTTGGTTGATAATTTTATAATACATTATTAATCAACAAAAAATAAATAAATAAATGAAAAAACCAACAAAGAAAGAGAGAGGGACAACGAAAGAGAATAAGCATACAAATACAACGGAACCAAAGTATTGATGTGTTAAACTTTGTCTCTTTTCTCTTTCTCAACGTGTGTTGTAAAAAATGCCAATGCATTTTTCATTTATATTATAATCTTACATACATACATACATACGTACATACATGGATTATTATTATCATTATCATTATCATTATCACTATCATTATCAATAATAATATTATTAAAGGTAATTAAAATTAGAATGGCAAACTAGAAAGAAGTCAGCTTGATTGACAGATAATCTTTCCATATGAAGCTAAAATAGAAAAAGTTTCCTTATAATTACAACTTGACCATGATTTTAGATTTCATTGAACGTACAATTATAAAAATATACAAATATTTATATTGCGAACTTTGCTCCTTTTTGTTTTTTGCAAAAAAAAAAATTTTTTTTTTCGTTTAATCTTCGAAAGTAGAGTTAAGTAATTCATAATGCCAAATATTTTTTGTTGTATTCTTGTACATTATATACAATAATAATAATAATAATTAAACAAATATTGATAATTTATATAAATATTTTTTTCATGATAATTGCAAATAATTTTAAATAAAATTTTTCCTCTTCCAAAAAAAAAAAAAAAAGAAAAAATTCAGCACCATCTCACTAAAGAAGGCATGATAAACAATTGATTAATGCATTAATATGTAGCAATTTTTATATATAATATATATGTACATACATATGTGTATGCATATATAAATAATTTAAAATTTATACTAAAAAGTTAAGAATTAAATTTAAACAACAGAAAAAGAAGAGAACGCAAGTTTTCCAAAAAAAAAAAAAAAGAAAATAAATATAAAAAACATTTGGAAAACGTATATAAAATTTTATGTGAGTAGCAATATTCCTCTTCCATTTATCATTTTTATTCCATTCCTTATACATAATTCTCAGAATGAATTTATGAAAAATTGTTGTAGATAAGGGTAACGTTGAAATGAAATGGAATTAATTGAAATCACCACTTTTGCCATCGCATGCCACAATTTTGACTTTATCCACTTTAGCAAATTCATGAACTTCTCGAAATTCTACCTCATTTAACATTAATGTCCACACATTATCACAAAATCGATACGTATTCAATTTGTTGGCTTTAAAAGTGACACGAGCCTTCACGCGCTGACTCAAGGCATTATTAATACATTTATCAAATTGTAAAAGAACTTTTAATGCTAAAGCCGGTGTAATTTGGCCATACTGGAAAAGTATATAAATATAATCAAATTAAATTACATTAAATTAAAATGAATTAAACGTAAATATATTTAAAAGCAAATGCAGCCATTTTACCTGTATCAATTCATCTAAACTTTCTTGTAATGTGTGACCTAAAGTTGTATTGCGATATAATTGATACGACATGTTTACACAATAATAATATTCGTTTTATAGGAAAAAAAATATATATAAACAGCAGAAATTAAGCGAAACAAATGTAAACTTAACTCGCACATAAATAAGTCAAACGTGCCACATTGGCTATTTATTTTAAAAAGAAAACAATTAAACAATTTGGTAACCCTCAAATATATATATTTTTTAAAACAATACTGCCGAGTTTTAGCATTTTATCAGCATTAGCGCACGAACTGTAGAATACACAGTGTTGTAAATTACTTTACTTTATTTTATTTTAGAAATAGTTCAAAATATGTGGGCGTATTGTTGACTCTGTTGGAATTATTATCATTGTGGAACAGTGTTTATAGCATTTTATAATCATGCCATGACTAAATTTGTATATATATGATTTAATTTTAATTTTATAGAATCATATTAGGAAGTTGTATATAATTGCGTTTTTCACTAGTTAGTTCTCTAAATATGTGTCTTTTCTAAGGCACATATCGGTTTAAGAATTTTCATCTTGATTATATTATCCAATAGCAGAATGAGAGTCCTGTTCACTTGTTCTCCTTTCAATATTTGGGTCATTTTTTTCCTTGTAATTTAATAAAAATAAAAATTAGCCTTTATTTGTTAAATAATATTTTGTTGTAATGATACAAATGATCATTAATTAATTAATTAAAACTTTAATTAATTTTCGACAATTAGAGGAAAAATCATAATTAATTTATATCGATACATATAATTTGGCATTATCATTACATTAAATAAACAATAGTGCCAAGTATAAACACAAATTTATATATACATATCTCAATTCATCCAACCATTTAGTTAGTTAGTTGAGTCGTATTTAATATTGCGTTGTGGGTGCATTTCTTTCCGTTATTCCCGTCGTATTGTGTGATGAAAAAACCAATGAGATAGAGAGGGAGAGAAAGAAAAAAATAGTGTTTTTAATGTATTTTAATTGTCTTGCTTATATTTTTTTGGCTTCTTAAATAAATTGTGAAAAACAAAAAGAAAAATCATTCTAATGATGACATAAATCACTTGAAATAATAACGATTCTTCAATTTTACTAAAAAATAAATTGTAAATTGTAAGTCACTGCAAGTGAGAGAAAAAAATCAAAAAAAAAAAATAAAGAAAATCTAATGAAATGATGTGAAAACTTCATGATTAGATGAAGAAGAAGTTTTTATATTTTTCTAAGTATGTGCGTATATACACAATTTCTCAACTGCATAATTTGTGTGTGAATGTGTGTGTAAAAGTGCTTTTCTTTTGCTTTTGGTAATGATAAAATTATTTTGCTCTTCAATTATAAAAAAACAAAGATTATTGAGTAAAGTTCCAATTGGAAAAAGAAAATCTTTCTTCTTACATCGATTATTCAAAGAGTATCACGAAAATGTGACAAACGAGCATGGAGACAAGTTTTGATTTTTTGTTTTTTGTTTTGTCTTCTTTTCGTTTTTGTTTCTGTAATGCTTTTCTAATATGTGTGTACGCAATCTTTGTAGAATTTGTTTATTATTATTTTTTTTTTTTGGATACAAGTGTGAGTGACATGTAATATAACGGCGCCGTCTAGCATTGTTTTTTATCATCTTTTTTTCTGCCTTTGTCTGATTTTCATTTTTCATTTAGATTGCTTTTTGAGTGTAAATTAAGTGGATTGTAAGCTGGGGGTGAATATTTTCATAAAGCTTTAAAAACAAAGAAAAAAAAGAGAGAAAACAAAGTTATAAAGGAAAGAAAAATCAAGAAAAGATAATAAAGATAAAAAGGAAAATATATAAGGAAAAGAGGAAAGAGGGATGTTGGAGCCACTTGACCATCAAAAGTAATATAAACAATAGGATAAAGGTGGCGGCAACAATAACAACAATATCAACAATTAAAAAAGCTAGTCACAGTAAAACAAACATACAATGAATCTTTTTTTAAAAAAGAAAACAGAACAATAAAATATCATAAACTAAAAAAAAAAATAAAATAAAAAAAAAAAATAAAATAAAAAAAAAAATAAAATAAAAAAATAAAATAAAATAAAATTTTAGAAGTGTAAAACGATCGCTGTTGTTTAAATGTTTATATACCGTTGTACGTGCATATATAAATTAAATTGTAATAAAAAAAAATTCTGTTTTTGTTATTTTTGTTTATTTTGATATTCTAGAATTTTGCTAAAATGAACCAAAATTGTTTATATTAATTATTATGAGAATCTGCCTGAACAAGAGTTCTCTCCATCTCCAGCTAAAAAAGTATGATTATTTCAATACAGTGAATGTCTGAACGAATGAATCAGTAAGTGAGTATTAAAGATAGTGTGTGTGGGTGTGTGAGTGTGAGTGAGTGAGTGGTAGAGAGAGATATCTATAGGAAAAAGAGAAGACCAAAGAAATTGGTTAAGCGTTTAAGAAAGAAAAACTAATTAATAAAAAAAAAATCATTACAAAACTGGATTACAACACAACCGGCGATATTGGATCTTTACAGAAAAATAATTCCAACATAACCAATAAAATGGTTAAACGGTACGTACTTTATTGTATAAAAATAAAAAATGTACAATTGAAATTTCATTTTCATATTATTTGAAAATTTTCCACAAAAACTCTTCTTCTTCTTGCTTTTTCGAAAAACCTTCTCCTATATCTTTAGTTAATAAAATGTCTCATAAAATGTGCTATATTTATACAAAATTATGAAACGTCAAATTTTCATTTGGAAATTTTTAACCAAATATATTTTATCTGCTTGTTTTCTTCTGTTTTTTTTTTATTTTTTGTTCTGTTGTTTTTAGTTCAAAATTCAAAATTCAATCTATTGCGATTTATTTTATGAGATCATTAACATTTAACTTTGAGAAATAATCGCTTTACAAAATATGTTTTGTAGTCTGAATTTTAATGAAAAGTACGTGAGATGAAGTTTTAGAAAAATACATGAAAAACACGATATTTTAGGAACTAAAGCTAAAAATAATTACGATTAAATTGTACGAAAAAAAATTAAAATTATTAGAATGAGTCGAGATGAGTTAGTAAATATTTACTAGGGGAGTTTGCCCATTTGGAATTTATAGCACGATTGCACGATATAAAATATGTGGTCTAAACTTTTCATTTAGATTTAATGATTTTTCTAAAGCTTTAAAATTATGTGAACTTTTATTGGCGTAGTCCCCCATTTCGGCCATAAAAATTTCCTTGTAAAAATTATGTTCGGCAAGTCAAAGCGTCTAAATTATAACACTTATTGAAAGTACACGTTTATGAGTAATTCACTTGGTTGTGCTTTACACTTATATGCCCTATGACTACTCCCAGAGATGATGATTTTTGTTTGCCTTTGTTAAGGTCTTCAGCGGATTCAAAGTAAAGTCCATGTAAAGTATTAAATATATTTTTGTTTTTTGGGATAGGCAGCTTATCCCAAAAATTCCGTAACTGTTTAATAGTACTCAGTACTTAGTAGATCAATCATGTACTTAACAAAGAAATCTCAGCTAATACTACATGTGGCCTGTTCAAAAATAGTACTTTCCATGTTCTACTAAATAAAAAGTTTTGTATAAACTTTTAGCCCATAAAAAGCGAAAAAAGTTGCTTGTAAATCTTTTTTTAATTAAGGAAATATTTCGCGAATTTGAGGGCCACAGAATGTTTCAACTCACAGATATGCAAAAAATTCCGATGTATGTTGTATCTACGGGCCTCAATTGTATTCTCACGTATTGCATAGTGCGTATCAATAATTATAAATTGATAAGAATATGAATAAATCATAAATATTTAATCATTTAAATATATATAAATATATTAATGTAAATATAAATATATATATAAATATGCGTAACCTATTTTATTAAATGTTTGTAAAGTATTGCATGAGAAATATTTTTCAATCACTTTACAAATAATTGTAACAGTTTACTTTCTTTCTTTCTTTCTTAGTAATGCACCTCTATGTCATTCTCTCTCTCTGTCTTTGTTTCATTCTCTTTGACATTCTCTTTGACACACACACACAAATAGCGTCTCTCTCTTTCCTGATTTGAATGCTATGAAAATAAGTGAAAGTAAAAGTAATGAAGGTTTTCGTTTCTTTTCTTTTATTTGTGTTTTTCTGTTTTTGCTTTGCTTTGTTTATTTAGTTTATATTATTGCTAATCAATCACTCAAATAAGAATATCTATCTAGGTATGTATATGTATATATGTATGTATATCAAGAAAATGATATTTAGTCGCAGTTATTTGTAAAATACTTAATGCATATCTCCCTATGTGTGTGTGTGTGTGTGTTTGTGCATAGTAATTGCATTGTATTGAATGAATCCATTCAATGTTCAATATATTTTGTTTGTAAAAAAAAAAAAAATAAAGTAAACAAAACAAAATGAATAATAAAAAAGTGCAGCAGAAATAAATGAAAGAAACTTGGAAATAAACGTGATGCATAAATAAATGCAAATCTTAAAATATTTTCTATAATTTAATACGTTTTCTATTTTTATTTTTATTGGTTAAATTTATTTTTTTTTTTAAACTATTATAGCCCTCAGCATTTATGGTGTTTTGTGCCAAGTACAGAATAAAGTCATAAACGTAGGAGGGTTTGAAATGGCCTCAAATTTTTGATATCAGTTTTTGGAATCGATTAAGTACAAATCGATCTATTTTTGAGATGCTTTTTTATAACAATAAACAAACAAACAATCACAAGTCAATTTTAAGCCATTTGAAAATTAAAATTGTTTAGTTTGGTGCTTCGCATATTCTTCTCTAGAAGAGAAGAATATTCGCATATTCGGCTCTTTAATATCTTAGAACGATATTAAAGAGCCGGCTCCGACTAACCATAAAATCTTTATTTGACTTCTACATCTATTTATTTGGCTTCTGTTTGTCCATCTAGCAAGTGAATATCTATCAAGGACACAAAGGCGAATTTTATATTGAATATGGCCAAAATTGAATCATTTTACTCGAGTGAAGATTATTTAAAGGTTTATGTTATAAAAATGTTATAATTTAAAAAATTTACGTGCAACTTTACGAGATCCGATTATACCATCTAATCTTTACATATCGCTATCGAAATTCCATATTTTTCTTGAGTATCGCTTTAGATTTCTGTTCAAACGTGTCAGAGAGGTATATGAAGCTATAATTAATAACCTGGTACATGGTACATTAACTTTACCATGGACCAGGTGATAAATTTACATGGACAGACGACAGACAGATGTATAGACAAGCTTAAGTCGCCTCAGGCTTATCATGTTCATGTAGTTTATTGCAGCGGCGTCCAAACTTACCACTAAGCAAACTTCGTTCTTATAAAAAGAAAAAAAATTAGACGTCTCTTCTCTCTCTTCTTACCATTGATTTGATCTGATAAAAAGCTACAACAAATTTATTCTGTATCCATTAACTGCGAAGAATGCGCGTTTTCAAAAAACTTCATATATCATCTCATTCCAGTTTGGTGATCGCTGAAGTACAAGATGCATGTTGTGTGACTTTTGTTGTTTCATTTCATTTCATATTTTCTTTTAGTTTGCTTTGTTTTCTTTGCATGAAATTATTGCCACTGCGTAGTGAACAAAAAAAGTAAAACATTTAAAAAGGGAGAACAAAAAAAAGAGACTTGATAAAATGAGCATGCGCAGGCATTTCTTGTTTTTAATGTGGAGACTTAATATTTTTCTCTCATTTTCTTGTTTTTGTTTTTGGCTTTTTTTTTGTTTTGTCTCAAATTTTTCTATACATAATTTTTATTATCTTCTTCTGTTTGTTCTCTACAGGCGTACAGAACAAGTACAAACATAAAAAAATTATAATTGTAATACTTTCTTTTTATTTACAAAAAATATAACAAGCGAAGTGAATAAGGAAAAAAAAAATTAAAGTTTGGCTTCTTCGGCAACTTTTATACTACACACCATTTGTGATAAGTTTGTGCAAATTTTTGTAATATTCAAAGGACCTTGAGATAGATGTTCCGTTTATTATATCGAACGATTCAAAATCATTTCTTAATTCGATGTAAGGCTGTCTATCCGTCTGTCTGCCTGTCTGTTTTTTTTTTTTTAAGATACAAGTCGCAATTTATCGATATTTTAATGAAATTTGCTACATGGATGTACTTTGTCTCGGACATAAATCCTATTGAAAATAGTTAAAAACAGACCATTTTTATGACCACGCTTCTTATACAGCTTTGTAAAAAAAAGTGGTTACGTTGAAAAAAAAACAATTTTGAATATATTTTAATGTAAAACGGCTCTTGGTTGTATATTTTAACATAAAAAAATCATGTGTGGCAAATTTGGTCCAGATCCGTTTCCATATAAAGCTTTTTTCGAAAAAAATCATTATACGAACAAAAGGTTCAGTTTTGAATAGATTTTAATGAAAATTAACACTGCTTTGCATTGTGAAATATAAATATGTCCATCAAATTTGGTGCAGATTTGTACAACCTTTGAACCTGCCCTCATATTGCGAAATTAAAAAAAAAATTCAAACTGTACATTTTTTTCAATTTTTTTTAGCTGAAATTTCTTTTATTTATTTATTAATCATATTAAGCAAATTGGTGAAGGGTACTTATCAGTCGGTTTTAGTTGTGTGTTAAGCAGTTATTAAATGAAAATTTTCTTCAAGAGATTATAAAATAATCACTTACATTAACCTAAAAAAAATAAACTTCTTTAAGTTTAGTTATTTTGTTTTTTACATCAAATAAATCGATATACATAACACATTGGATAATAAGTCTCCTAATCATCTCATATTTATTTTATTGATTTTTTACACTCATTCTAAGCAATAAGGCTACATAATAATTGCTATTGATACTTTATCTTACTCAAGACAATTGTTGAGCAAAATACAATGCACATTTCAAAGTATAATCCTTCATGCCTTGATTAATCCTTGACTGGAGCTTACTCAACTTATTATTATTGTTATTTTGTTTTGGATTCAGATGTACAGTAACAAAATCAGGCTTCATTTATTTTCTTAGACCGAAGTAGGAAATTATATTTATTTGATTTGAGCAGCTGGAAGCACACTTTCGAATTGTCATTGACCAATTTGAATTTGACCCGATGTGAGCAAGTGCAATTTAATCTTAGGTATTATCTTTAACTATGTTTAGCAACCTCAAGCAAATGGATTTTACAGTCTTTCAATAATTTTGTTATGCTTTTATTTTACGTTTGCCAAAGCAACTGCCAACTTATTTGGTGTTCACAGTTTTCAACATTCTCGGCATCCATTTAACCGTATTTACATTTACAATACCTTTCATTAATAGCTGATGTCCTTAATGCTGAGGCCTTCATAATTCTAGAAAAAAACAAAAAAAAAAAAAAAACAAGAAATCCTAAATCAGAAATTCCTTAGTATTTCTAAGATGAAAAATTATAAAACTAAATTTATCAAAAGCACTGTAAATTTGAAGGTTGTTATTTAGAATATGACGGTCCCATGTATTTGGTAAAATTTTGATTTAAATATAATATTAGGCTTCCTTTGATCTTTCTATTTATGCTTGGAATTTAAATTTTAAAGTTTTTTACGTATTTATAAAAAAATTTTAATTTATAAATTACGTATAAATGAAAGTTGAGACCACAATTGTTATGATGACAAGGACTAAATTTTATTTATGGATTGATGATGTAATTGAATATGAATGAATAACACGCACTTAGGTTATTTATTGTTAGAAAAGCATTAATTTTATGGTTCATAATAGCTAATGTTTCTTTTTGGTAAGAGAAAAAGTAAAAACAAAATTTTTATTAATTTCATGTAAAATTTATTAATTTCTACGTTGGATGTAGTTGATCAAATGTACAATTCATAGAAATCTTTATAATACTTATAAAAATATCTACCATATAAGTTTCAAGTTTTAGAACGACTTATGTAGATTGTAATTCGATATTTGAATCGATTATATGAATCGATTATATGAATCGATAACTAAAGTGAAATATGTGTCTTTTATTCCTTTTATGCCGTACCTCTAAATAGTGTGCATTATTGCCAGAAAACTAAAGATGGAAACATTTTAATTGTGATAACATGCCCTGGTGGTCATTCGATCCGGTATGGCATATATTTAATTGAAAGTAGGCATATTCCACTCGTTTCGCTAGGCCGTCAGTTCAAGCATTTTGTTTGATGTCAAGAGATCACCAGTTCTGACCAGTAATGATAAAGGCGTTATTGAGGCTCCTTTTAAGAGGGCTGCAGTATCCGTATATCGAAAGAATATTCCTTGAAAAAGTTTATATGCTTTTGCTTAAGGGTATTGGATAGTTTCCGCCATCAAATCACAATGAAAGTTCCTCAGAACAATGCTGCAATGGGAGCTTTAGATTGATGTCTCATGAAAACGAAAAATTTATTTATAAATGCAGTAGTAGCTGTTTAGGAGGAGTTTACTTAACGCATTCACATAAAGCATTCTGAAAATGTGCTCAGGCAAATGCAATTGAAATCGAGAAAGACATAAGACGATAAAATTTATGTTATCAATTTAAAATAAAATCTACATATATAAAGAAATAATTGTACTTGAAGAGATCTAATTTCTAAACATGGGACGAGCATGTTTGCAACAAATATTCAATCGAAGTAAACAAAAACAAAAAAAAAACAACAACGAAAATAAAAGAAGAGAAAACAAATAAGAAAATTATATTTGTGCGGGGCGAAATCTTGAATACCCACCACCCACCACACTATGACTTTTTATTCAAAGCATGTTTCAGTTTTTAGGAGTAAATTGAAAACGTAAACATAAAAAAAGTGAAAATTTCTTGCTCAATAATTTTTCGTAGGCGTATCCAATTTCCATGATTTTTGTACAGACATGACTTTTATACAACAATGGTCATCCTATTTGTGGAAAATTTCAGCTTTCTATCTTTTGCAGTTTGCAGATTATGAGCAAAAACCCTTAAATTTTGTCTAAAAAAAAAAAAAGAAAGTGTTACAGTTTATGTTGCACGGTGGGCGTGCCCATTTTTTGCCCATTTAGCAACCTGCGTGCGAACACTTTCAATTATTCTAACAAATTTGAGCTCAATATTTCAAATTTTGCAATCAAAAGAATGCTTACAAAAGACAGACAAACGGACAGACGGACAGGCGGACAGGCGGAGAGACATATCTAAATCAATTCAGAGTTTGATACTGATCAAAAATGTATATGCTTTAAAGAGTTTTCAATGCTTCTTTGTAGGCGTTACAAACATAATGACAAAGTGAATATATCCCCAAATTTTGTATGAATAAAAAAAAAGAAAAATCTTCCAAAGAATTTCTCTTCTTTTTTGTCATGGCTTCTTTGTTTTTAAATAACAATGTTTAAGATTGCTTGCCAAGTTTATCTACTACAATCATTTACCCATTTTTCTATATAAGTAAAATTTTAAAATATTAGACATGTACATATTTATGCTATGCCATGCTATGCTATGCTATGCTATGCTATGCTATGCTATGCTATGTTATGAGAGTGCAATACACTCTCAATATTAGCATTCATTATTACGGTCACTGTAAAGACTTTGACATTTTAATGCAGCAAAATTAAATTGCATCTGTATGCTGTCTGCGTACAACAGAGAGTTGTGAAAGTAATCATCATTGTATGTATGTATGTATGTAAACATATAAAAAAAAAATATTTATATGTATATATTTATATGTATATGTATATATATGTATGTTAATAGCATTTCTTTATTTAATGAATCAGATCGACCGAATGAATTTTATGGTCACACAAAGAATGGAATTAAACATTTAAATTATTATTGTTTACAACTTTAAACAGAATTTCATTATGCAAGATTAAAAATGGATGTAAACAATGGTGAAGAAAAAAAGAAAAAGCTCGTATGGAAGGGACTTATATTGAGGGGTCGTAAAATAATTAAATAGAAAAATAAAGTCTATGGAATGATTTTTTTTTTTTTGTAAAAGTCCATGAATAACCACATTTTGTAAAATAAATTCTTTTTAAGGTTTTTAATGGAGTTGCTTGAATTGTCACGCCTACACTTTTAATGTTATATTACATATTTCATGAAGATCTAGTGAATACTTTTAAAATTGTTTCAATTGACTTAATAGTCTTAATTGAGGTTAAAGAAAGGATGTCACTGGTAAAAGACTTTTTTACTTTAAAAAAATTCTCTGGCCATCTTGTTCAACATTTTTATTCGTTAATTACTGAATAGTTCAAAATATTCTGCTCTATAACAGAATTTATATAATTTTCATAAGTATTATTTCACAAAAATTTTAACTTTACCATGGCGAATTGTTAATAATTTATATATTCCTTTAGGCTCAAGATTACGATGGTCAAATCTGGTATTTGTAAAAGAATGAATCTTTATGTGAGTAATTCAATAACTCACAATTAGAATCTGATCGCTCAAAAGTGCTTATTTAAGTGAGAGGACGTTACGTGACAATGTCAGCGATGTCAAAAAAGCGATTAGCGAAATAAGTATCGTTTAGCGAATGCAAAATTTTACGAGTTAATTGAATGAAAATTATCATGAAAAATGATATCGCTATTTTCCACAATCAGTTCGTGATTTCTATATGAGGCCTATTCCAAACAAGTTCATGCATTATTCCTTGTTACAATAAAATTTTATTGTATTTGGAACGCCGTTATATTCGACGCAGAAAACGGCTTAAGTTATATTTCACCATATGTCACTTGCGGAGCTAGTTCAAAAAAAAAAAAAAAATAAGGCGAAGTTTATTTTTCTGGCATTTTAAAAACACAAGACTTGTTTCATACCGAGTTAGACTTAGACTTAGTTAATGATTGGCATGTCTTGACGAAAACATATATTTTATTAAAATTTACTGATGTAACGTTATACATGATTTAAACTAATTAAATTGATAAAGTGTCAGTTCTCAAGAACTTTAATGAATGATTCAAAATTTGTAAATCCTTTAGCAAATTGATTTGTATTTATTTTATGGTTACTAAATGAAACGGAACGAAACGAAAGAAACTGATAGCGGTCATGATGATAGAAAATAAATTTATATTTACAGATATTTAAAAAATTCTCTGCAATAAATTGAAGTTTTTCATATGTAAAAGTTTTTTATAAGTAAAAATGTTTAAAGTAGAATTTTATGTATTTTTAGGTGGCAATAAAAACTATTTAAACTATCACAAATTAAGAAAGATTTTATGCGATAGTTAAATTTCACAAATATTAATGGTAATAAAAAATAAAAAAGAAGCAACTTTTGTTCTCCATTTTTCTTTTTATCTTATACCTCATATTCTATAGGAAACTATAAGCTTTTGCAGACGTTTGTAACACTTGAATCGATTTAAAAAATTAAATCGACTCAGAATCACTTCCTGTTTCCATCTATGGCTGTCTGTCTGTCTGTTTATCCATGTAAAGTTGTTATCAAGCCACAAATTGCAATTTTTGAGTTTTTTTGATGACGCTAGGTATATGGGGTATGTCTTGACCCAAAGTAGAACTCTATTTAAAATGATTAATATCGACACCATGCTCCATAAAACGCGCTTCATAAAAAAAATTATTACATAGAAAAATATTACAATTTTAAATATATTGTAACATAAATTAGGGCTAAATTGTATTCTAAATTACAAATCGTATGCCCAAACTTGATAGAGATCCATTTCCATTTGAACAACCACTTTCCATGTAATGCCTTTTCCGAAACAAAAAAATCATTATGTGAACGAAAGGTTTAATTTTGAATACACTTTAGGAGGGAATATGGGCTTATATTTGGACATGAAAAATTTGATCTAGATGGATCAATTTTTTGAATCTTCTCTCATGTAACGAAATTTTTCAAATTAGAAATTACAATTTTTTCATTTTTGCTTGATTTATAATTCCGTTATTTGATTCTAATCAATTTAAAAAAAATGGTGTGAATTGAGAATTGAACGACTATAAATTTGACACTTGTTTTTTCATTATCTATCTTTGTGCCATCTTTGATTCTCTAATAAATACTTGTACTATTTCTATTAAATGAAATAGAAATAAAAGTACTCTCGTCAACATCATCATTTTCAATGGCAATAAAAACAATAGCAATAACAATAACAATAACAATAACAATAACAATAAAAGCAACAATTGCATCTTTTAAAAATGATAATTAAATCGCACATTTAATTCTATATATAAATTTTATACAAATGTACACACACACATACATACATGCATATACATACATGCATATATATAAATTAAAATATACAAAAATAGAAAAAAAAATAATAATAAAAGTTATGGCGTAATGTGCAATATAATCGATTCTAATAATCTGGGTCACATACGTTATCTAATAATGTAGATACACATACATTTACACACACATTTCATATTCATAGATATATATATATATATAAAATATATGGCAAGCAGGCGCCTGCCCATTAAGTAGTGCCGACAATCGCATAGAATTCAAATTGAAATATTTAATACAGAATACACTAACATTTTTTGTTTTTATTTTTATTTTGCAACATTTTAATTTTTTCCCATAAATTGTACAATAAGCTGAATTTCCCTTTAAACAATGAAATTTTACGCTTTAGCGCTTTCTCCATAAAATTAATAAAAAAGTAAAAAAAAAAAAATGTCAGATAGAGCATCGTGGGGGTACCAGCCATAAAAGTTTCAACTTATGATACAAGCGAAAACTATTAAATTCTAGACAAGTTATTTCGAAGAAAAATTAACATCAAAACGTCTCAGATATTAATTTAATTGGTATGTTGGCATTATTTAATTTTTTTTTTTTTTTTTTTGGCATTAATTGAGACAAGCCTTGTAATCTCTTGTATAAACAACAAATCTTATACCTTGCACGCTAACACGCAACGAACGTTTCATTGAGCTATGCAATTAAAAAGGAATTTCAAAACGGTTACAATGGTTTTGGTATATCAGACTAAAAGTCATGGCTCAAATTGAACTTAACTTAACTCAAGTTATTGTCATAATTGTGTGAGTCTTCTCTTATAAAGCCAGCTGGATGCATGTGGGTAGCCATCTTCAAGGAAATTTTAATGAAAACTCTTTCACTAGAATAAACTTTTCAACTTTTTTCAAACCTAATAACTATAAAAGAATATTAATTTTGAAATAATTGTTAATAAACTGAGTTAAGCGACTTTAAAATTCAATCGATTTTAAAATGTGTCAATATGACCATTTCTAAGAAATTTACAAAATTAATAAGATATTTCTATCTTAAAATCTAAACATTTTATAAATGGAATTACTGCATTTGATTTGATAAAAACTACATTGAATTCGTACATCATTCGTACATCATTCGTACGTCATGTGCTGACGAGTCGAATGGAATAAAAAAATCTCTTTCATTATTATTATGAGTTACATGCCGGGTAAATCATCAATGATCTTAAAAATATTCTCTCGAATAATGATTCTTATTTTTGCGTTTTGGTTACAAAAGAAAAATAATATAAAATGGAAGGAAGGGAACAGATATTAAAAATGTTAATCATTTATCGTCACGTTGTCATTTTATTTTGTATTGTTAGAATTATAATAAATCATTCTTATTGTGTTGTTATGAACAAGTAACAACAAAAAAAACCAAAGTAAAAAAAAAATCAACAAATAAACAAATTAATTGTAATTTCATTTCAAACCTGATTTGCTTTCTGTTTGTTTGTTTTTTTTTTGTTGTTATTAAATTTTTTTAAACAGTTATATCGTTTGGCCGGTCATTCACATTGCATTGATATCACTATTGTGTTATCTAATGTTAATACTTTAGATATTTATTTTGTTCATTTTTGATATTTTTGGTATTTTTTTTCTTTTATTGTTTTCTTTTATTTCTCAAGCCAAAAAAACTGATTTAATCTGCTGTATGTGAATAGCAGAAGGCAGAATTGAATCCATTGATTATCATATACCTTATTATGGTTGTATAGTGTAGATAGATTTGATTTCTTTGTACCATCACGGAATGGAATATTTCAAATTTTATTTTCATTTTTATTTTTCTATTTTCATTATTTCTTTTACAGTGATTTTGTTGTTGTTATTATTTACATAGTTTGCCAAAAGTATTTGTTAGATAGACATTCGCGAGGTTCTTTTTATATTAAACACACTGCACTGAATTGCATTTTTTGGTGTTGCTTGTTATCTACTTTATGGTCGATGCAAAGTTTTAATGATTTCCGTTTATTTGCATCATTTCTTTTACATGCATCATGAACCAACTTATAGAATAAGATATAAGATATAAAAAGATAAAAAAGAAAGTACTCTAATTTATAAGAAATTAAATTAATGCAAAAAATACCAAAAAATACTATGGACAGCTGCATGTGGACAGCTTTAAGTGGAAACCAAAAAAAAAAATTTTTTTTCCATGTTTTGAAATTGAAATTAAAGTATTTACACGATACTCAGTGAGACAAAAAGTTTTCTCAGTATGGATTAGCATTATTATTTTTTGAAATGTCGACAGTTTTTTAAGACTGTGTAATGGTCCACGTAATTATTTGAAAAGATAACTGTTCTATGCTTAAGCATCATCTCTTAAGAATCTGCTGTTAAGTTACTTACAAGTTGCTTCTTTTAATTTACATTTAGCAAACTTTGAAAGCAGGAAAAAAATTCGGGAATTTTGATGAAAACGGTAAACAAGCATTAGGAAACTTAATAATTAACACTGCCATGGCAACTTACATCATTAAGAAATAGTTTGGTCACTTCTCTTCTGGCTGAATGTAATTTGCCAAATGACGCAGAATATTCAAGTTTGGGTAAGAAAGATGTTCATGGCAAAAATCATTGATAAAATCTATGGACTGAAGTTAAGTGACCGTAGATTGAAATTATAAGGATAGCTGAGGTCGTTGACATTTCTATTGAACAGGCTCATCAAGAATTTTTACATATAAGAAATGTTTTCGCATTGTAGATGTTATAATTGCAAGCATTCGATCGAAGTGTGAGTACGGCATTTCCAAAAGAGCATTTAGCGGTGCTCAATGGCAATAGAACAGACTTTTGGGTCGTTTCGTTAATGTTGATGAAAAAAAAAAGTTTAGGACAAATTTTTGAACTGAGTGTTTTACATGCATGTACGACTAGCTTCCAATTTAAAGTCTGCATTGCACCTTATATACACAGCTTAATCTTTGGTATCTAGATTCGGAGCCTTCCTATTACTCCTAGGCTTAGCTTAAATTAGCCCAGCTTAACATTTTTTTTCGGGAAATTGGACCCTGCACGACTAGTATATGTATGTTTGAACGAGCAACGCCCGCGATATGGTCACAACGGCCCCCATGAAGCCAACCTCAATATCACCACAATGGGCATATTAAAATTGATGATCTCGTGGTACCAAATTAAATCTTTAGATCTGATCTCGTGTCTCATGATGCCTCCTGATGGCAACGTAGAACCAACAACCACCTCATGAGCCACTCCCAGTTGAGCAGGTGCTTATTGGAATTGGTTGTCCCCGCACAACGTGCTAGAGACCCATAAACAATCAAAGCGGTAGGTTAGAGATTATCTCAAATTTATATATGGTATTAGACCCACGAATGCCATACATTCCTTGACGATGGTGCTGGATATGCGTATATCGTTCAGAGAGATTTAAAACATTCTTTTTAAAAGAAAAAAACTATTTTCAAAGAATATCATTATTGCGCCCTGGCAATTTTGATAAATGTGATTGATGTTTTGATAAAAAGACTTTTTAAGCAAATGCACGAAAATTTTCAAAGAGGAACTAAATTTAAAGTCGCTCCCTCATAATTTTACTTTTACTACTGCATAATCTAATTATTTCAATTATTTGATTACAAATAATACATTTTCCGCTGACCACTTTGAAAGGAAAGAAAAAAAGAAGCAGAATCAATTGTAATGAAGAGGAAATACGAAAAAGAAAAAAAAAGAACCGATAAAAACCAGAATTTTCCAGTAACTAATTTCTTATTTATCTCTTTATCATTTTCATTGTCATTAACTCAAAGTATAGAAATGGCGATTGCATTAAAATTTATTTTTAGTATACTTAAACTAACAACACCAACAATAAAAAGCAAAACAAAAACGAAAAAAGGCAAAGTAGAAAATGCCAAAGATACAATAAGAAAACAGAATGAGAAGAAAATATTAAAGCTTTAAGCATTAAAGAAATCAACTGTTTATAATGTTAATTACGCAATTTAATTTATGTAAAAGAGCAGAAACTAGAAAAGAAGAAACTAAATATGAAATAAATAATGACATAATGCCATTTTATAATATAAATATAAATATAAATGTAAATAAACAAAAATATACATAAAGTGGCATTAAGTGCAGAAAATAATTGTCCTAAATTTAAAATTTTCATTTTATAATACAACAATAGCAATTATTTTGTTCAATTGTCTTGTCTTGTCTTTTGTCTCTTCAACAGAATGTTATATTTTTATGTTATAACCATAAATTTTTATATCAAATTATCATGTTATTGTTTCTTTCAAATTTTGATCTGCGCCATTTATAACTGTATTAAGTAATAAAAAAAAAAAATGTGCAGCTTTTTTCAAGTCGTAAAGGGCGAAAGGTAGAGGTACAGGCCTTTCTCAAATACAACTGAGCGGTTGTCGCTAATTCTATTGGAAATAAATTTTATGTAAGAAGCAGGCATAAGGTAACATTTAAGCATCAATTTAAAAATTTATTTGGTGTAAAATTTATTGCACCAATCGGTGTAAATTTATTTTTCATTTGCCCATTGGTCCATTAATCTATTTGTAGACTGACTTTATCTGCCTATCTAAAGTTTGTCAAAGTAGTTTAATACGACAACTTTTGTTGGATTTTTGATATATACACGTTCAATAACGAACTCTCTTAAAAATGATTTAGATTGGAGTTATTCTTCTTCTTTTTTTTTGAGAATTACTACAGTTTCACAAAATTTTGTTATAAAGTGCTTTTCTTAAATGTCCATTAATATAATTTTTTAGGAAATTATACTTTTGCTTCCAACAAAAGACTTTAAGTTGCAATAATAGAAATCTACATTGATCGAAATCCTACTGACTTACTATCCTACTACTTAAGGATAATTCCAGGAGAAGCGCCATCGGACATTGGAGAGGGTTTTAGTGGGCGAAGGATCCACACTGACACGTTTTCCACCTAATTAAAAAGAAACATTGAACGAAATCACTTAACTGCAGTTCCAATAAAGGTCTATAAATCTCAATTATTTATTGCAAAATATGAAGGCGCCTAAAACGTGCTACATAACAAACTAACTACTTGTTCCTACTTAGAAATTTCGAATTCATTATAAATTGTATGGAATAAAGATTTATATAAAGTTGATGATGTTGTATAAGAAAAAGATCATAGATCATTTAAAGTGACTTCTTTCCACATTTAATGCATCTCTTATTACCATAAAACCATTAAAATAATTTATTTTTTCTGAGAGTAGAATATAAAGTACATAGAATATAATGATTAATTGTTAAATGTTAAATGGTTTTCAAAGTTTACAGGCACCTTTAATCATTAAGGCGCAATCTTTAAAGGCACAAAAGATAAAAGCTCATATAAGACAAGTTACCATCAATTGCAGACCGCGTCATATTTTATTTGTACTCAAAATGGAGCTAAAGGAAGAACGCAAGAAAAATTACAAAAAAAAAAGGCAAAAAGAAAGAAATGTAAAAGAATTTAACAAAAGTAGGTGTCACAAGAGTATGATTAGCCAGACGCTTCATTTTACTTGTAGTTGTAAAAATGTTTTCAACTAAATCTCTGTCAATGTTTGGTACAAAGTATATAAAATGTATACACATGTAGATAAAGAGACAGACAGGCTAAACATGATCCCGGAAGTTAACACAAAAACAAAAAAAGGAAAAAATTTAAGAACAAAGAAGAAAAGAACGAAAACATTTTTACAGTTGTGGCAGCATTTCGCTTGTTTGGTTCTAATCGTTTTTTTTTTGTAGGTAAACCCTGAACATTCAATGTTCTGAAATTTTATATATACACATGTATATAATGGGTCATAGGAAAAAGTATTGGCAATCTTTCCATTATATAGCATTTTTAGAAAGCAAAAGTCCTTGCCTTTTATTATAAAACTTCATTTATTAGGAAATTTCACTCGACAATTGGAAAATTAATTATTTCGACAACTGATCAACCAAATGGGGGTTGTACTAATATATTCAATATTTCCCAAATGGAATCGATCAAGTTTTTTAGGGGTTGGGACATCTGAAATACTTTAAGCGCTAGGGCTAAATCATTACTTAGCGTGTTTTTTCATTTCTACAACCATGTAACTTTTTATATAAAGTGACGCAACTGACTGTGGAGACAATGCACTTGGAAGTCTTAACTAAATCAGATTTTTGTTATCAAAGTTACTGAATATTTAATTTACTTGTGCCGAAATATTGAGGGCAACCAGTCCCGGGAAGCACCTGCTCAATTGGGAGTGACTCATGAGATGGTCGTTGGTGATGCCGGCCATCAGAGGGCATCATGAGTCATGAGATCAGATCCAAAGATTTAATTTGGTACCATGGGATAACCGGTTTTAATATGCCCATTGTGCTGACATTGAGGTTGGTTTCGTGGGGGCTGTGGTGCCCACATCGCGGGCGTTGCTTGTTCAAACATATATATGCTTGTCGTGCAGGGTCCCATTTCCCGAATAAAATGGGTAGCTGGGTAGGCTTATTGGGCTAATTAAAGCTAAGCCAAGGAGTAATAGGAAGGCTCCTAAACTAGATACCAAAGATTAAGCTGTGTATATAAGGTGCAATGCAGACTTTAAATTGGAAGCTAGTCGTACCGGTAGCATGCACCCTGCGTGACATGACTACCAACGCTAGCACTCATTATGTATGTTTGTGTACCAATGAGCGTTCACGACAGGTATGCATGTAAAACACTCACTACACTGTGCCGAAATATTCTCCATATTTTTTTTAAATGGCCTTTGTTAATATATACGTATGTATTTCTAGAGAAAAAAAGGAAACCAAGAAAGATGAGCCTTTCATGAAGAACATGCAGTAAAGCAAATGAAAAAAAAATCCAGTAAAAGAGAATGAAATCGTATCTAAATTGTATCGAAAGGATGTAAAATGGCGTGATAAAAAAAAATTTTTTTTAAATGAAATGAACTAGTAAAGTAGTGGTATAGTCTCGTTGATGTCTAATCGCTTAATACAATTGTGAATGACGGTAAATGGGAATCAGATGTATTTGATTGCAATCTTATAAATTGTGTTTAAAGTATCAGCTTAAGTGTTGTTGCCTTAGACAAAAGAAGATTTTATAAGAGAGTGAGAGAGAGAGGCAATATGTAAAATTTTATTATAACGATGTTATTTTAAGCAAAGGAAATGATAAAGTTTTCTTTTAATGTACAGGATTTGAAAACCTGTAATTAAGTCTTTAAAATTGCACCTTATTATGTTTTACGTTTCTTATGAATGTTGCTTAAAAGTTATTGGAACTGAAGAGATATTATTAAAAAGATTTTAAAAATATGATAATCAAAAGTTGCCAAAACAGAAAATTAAATTAAATTTTATGATTTATAAGAGTCCACATAAAGAAAAGTCTTAACGAAAGGAAAAAGAAAAAAGAAATGTGAAAATATTTTAGATCACAAAATGTTTTTATCAAGAGTTTGCTAATTCTTTAATTTAGACTAAAGCATTGCATTGGACTGGCATAACTTGTTACACGATTTTTTGCTCTTTTTCTTTCTGCTTATCATAAAATTGTTCAAATTGAAGTTAAAGATAATTGTACTAAAGAAAATAAATGAAAATTGGCAACTCTGTAAAGAATTAATTTGTAAATCGTACTAATTTAATAGCTAACGAATTATAATAATTACTCATTTTTTTTCATGTACTTTTATGCATGTTTATTCGCATGTCTGATTGGATCATTAAAAAGGTCAAAATAGGCGCATAAAATGAAATAATTAAACGTGCTTTTCACATATAAACAAATGCTTATTCGCATTGTTGCCAGTTTTACATTTTTATATTCAACTGTTGCATGATTATTTTCCCTTTTAAAACGAGAAAACATAAATTTCATGTTTACATATTAAATTTGTTTTTCTTCTTTGTCAATTATTTTCTGGGTTTTTTATACCCATCAACCAGAGGTCTGAAGTGTATTCATTTTGTTATAAGATTGGTAACACTCCGACAATTTTTTATCGCAGACTCTACAAAGTGTACATATTTTTGATCAGGATTAAATTTTAAACCGATTTGGAAATATCTGCTTGTCTGACTGTCTGTCCGTGTATTGTGACAAAAAAAGCGATATTGTGTTTAAATTGAAAAGGAACATTGGAAGTTCTTACAGGCAGGCTGGCAAAGAAAATAAGCAAAATCGGCCAAAAGGACACGCCCATAGTGCAATGTAAATTGAAACACGTCAGTTTTCTTAAGCAAAATTTGGTGGTTTTCTGCTGCTTATAGGCAGGTGGACGGCCACGCCTACCCGAAATTAGATAATACCAAATTTTTACATTTTTATGTTTACATTTTGTTTACTTCTGACAACGTGAAACAAGCTTCGTATCGCAATTTCGCAGTGGCACGGTGATGGTAATGGGTATCCAAGATTTAGCCCCAGCCAAATATGATTCTGCTTCTGTTATAATATAAATATTATAATGTAAATAAAATTGAAAAGAAAAACACAAAAGCAGAAAACATTAGACACAAGAATCGCTTAAAATTGCTGTCGCCTTGAGCTACAAATAATAAATGCTTGAGAAGACACATAGCGGCATAATAATGCCAAAAAGGGATAATAATGTCTATTGTAAGAGATATAAAAAAAACTACAAAGAGAGTAAAAATGTTGAGTTAAAGAAAGTGGGTTTAAAGCAAGCATATTCAAAAAGATCGGAAAATATTTTGCTAAAGGGTTTATGACATGTCATAGATACTCTACTCAATTTTTTCCACTTCATAACACTTTATTTGAGTATATCGTATGTCCAAAAGGATGTGAGAAATGATTATAAAAAAAAAATTGTTTTTGAAATTTCATTCTTAGGAATTTAAGCAAAAAAAAAAAAGGAGAATTTGTAAAGAGTCGTATAAAGTGGAAAATTTGTTGTTATTCACTTAGTGTTTTTTTTTCTCATATTAAAAGGAAATACCTTTCCAATTTTCATTGTGATTCATATTCTAATATATGCTGTGATTTATTTGTGTCCTAAAGATTCACTTAATGTATCTTGTTTTTATGTGATCATCAAAAAAAAAAAACATAGAAGTTTTAATTTATGGTCATTTTGAATTGATTTAGAAATTTTTTCGATAATATCATTTGATATATGGACGTGAATTTTGGTAAATACTTTGATAAACTCTTTATAAGTTACCAGTTAGTGAGAATGGAAGAAATCGACTGTGGAGTAAACCCTCAAAATTACTAAAACTCAAATTTTTTATATAAAAATTGAATGTGGTTTGACTTAAAGGGACTTGCTAAAAATATCAACGTCCAATATTCTTAGAAACAATTATTAAAATATTTTGCAATCTGTAAACCGAAGAATTCTCAGTTTATGTTGCGTTGTGGGCGTGCCCTTTGACCAATTTTGCCCATTGCTAACTTGTTTGCATAAACTATTGATATTTCTGTCAAATTTTATGTCAAAATCATGTCCCTTTGTTTGAGACCTAGAGAATGTTAACAACATGGACAGACAGACACGTAGACAAATTTGTCTAAAACTCTTCAGAATTCGATGCTGATCAAATATGTGCCTATATACTTTACAGGGTTTCCGACAAAATACACATATATCCAAAACCTCTGCATGGTTGGTATAAAATCTATGATATCAATTCATGGACATTCTGCAAAGGCATGGTTCATATGCAATTTTTGGTAGGCGGTTCAATATATCTTGTTACGGTTCATTAAATTCTTAATATGAAGGGCTGAGAATTTGGACAAGTACAGCAGGCCTATGTGTCGCTTTAAGCCTTAAATAATATTAATTGTAATTTGTCAGCCATGTACCCGCATCCAATGTTGCCTTTTAAAATTTTTATACACACTTGGGGTCAGACCTAAGTCAATATTAATTTTAGTGTAATGTTTCCAGTGTGTGTGGTAAAGTGTGTATTTCTGTAGATAATTCTATACGACAGCTCTCAAATAACCAATTAGATAAAGAGACAAACCGACAGTCAACGATACGTTTTAAATTGTTAATTTTTTTTTTTTTTGTTAAACATATTTTTTTTTAATGTACATACGTATAAGTATTGTCATTTTTAACCGCCTGTGATTATCGTACATTAAATTGTTCGATCGAAAACAAAACGTAGTAGAAGTAAAACAAAGCTGAAACATTACAAGGGTTTCATTTTAATTTCTTTTGTTTTTTCTTTTGTTGTCAATTTTTTTTTCACATTCATTTATGCTATGTTAGTAATTTGAAATTACATGAAAATATATTGAGTTAGGTTATGATCGTATAAGTCAAGCAGCCCACAAATGCTTTGTATGTACATAAAATGCAAATTTTAATTGTACGATCGAACTATATCAACGTTTAAGTATCCTACACAATAATGCTTAATCTGCTCAATAAGTCAACAAAATGATTTACAAGTTAGAACGATAAAAAATTGTAAATGATTTGAAAATTTCTGTATATGGAGGGAAAATAGATCGATAGATTTAGTGCCATAAAATTATTAATTAATTGTTATTAATTAACGAATTTATCAAAATACTATAAGAAAGCGTAAATTTTTTTCATTTTTCCTAAAAGTTAGCCGATTTTAATCATTTTTAATAAGGTTCGTTCTTGAGCCAAAACAAAATATTTTAAAAATTGAGGCCTCTAAATTTGTAACAAACTTAAATGGATGGATAGACATATCGTTTCAGAGAGTGCTCATAAGTTGAGCGGTATAATAAAAGGTAGCCTTGTTTTAAATATTTCTGGGTGTGGCAAATATCAACACAAATTCATAATAAGACAATGTCTGCAACACAATGTTTGGTAGAGAACTTACAAATGCCTTTTAGTAGGAGAAAATAAGTTACTTTAGCAGTATTTAAAAATTTAGTGGTTAAATTTTTTCAAGTATAATTCAGAAATATTTTTATGAAAGAATCTAAAATTCGGCTTTCAGTGTAATAGGTGTAACGATGAATAAGGATTAAAGTTGTATCTGAAAACTCATATTTTCAAATGTGAATTAGATTAGTTCAGTTTTAAAGTCCCTGCCTATAAACTTTAAAGAAGCTTTCTTAATATTAATGTGCTGTTTTCTTTTCAAGTTAAAATTGCGTTGCTTCTCCAGGAGATTCTTAACATTCTTAACATTTAATTTGCATTGAATTCTATTATAAGGACTTTTCGCAAATGAATAAAAATTTACTAATAAATGATTTGCTTATAAAATTTATCATTTTTTATTTTATTTTATTTTATTTTATTTTATTTTAAACAGGCAACACATTTTATCAGTTTTTATTTCACCTCATTTACACTATTTTTAAATGTGAATGTTTGAAAGACGCCATGCCCTTTTCATTTAGATAATAAACTATTAAAAGGTCATCAGTTATAAGTATGGGGTGTTGCCATTTCAATTCTTCACATTTTATTTTATATTGTCACTTTGCGCTATAAACTTTAGTACGATTTTGCGATGATTGCGTTTAAATTCAGAATTTAATGATTTGCACAGTTTGTCCAGATGTTTGCCATATATAAACAGAAGCGTTCGAATCTCTATTTTGATCAATATGAAATTCTGTACTGGTCTATTTGATCTATTTGAATGTGTGGTTCTGAATTATCACTTAATTTTTGAACTGAAATATATTTGAAATTGAAATTGAAATATAATTGAAGTTGAATGTTTGGATGTTTAAAAATGTTATAACTTTTGTAATTATGGCGTACACTACTTTGGGAAATAACGTAAAAATATGCTTTAGGTTATTAAAGCAGCAAGATCTTTTTAAAATAAGAAAATTACGTTTGGCTGAGGTCAAATCTTGGAAACCCATCACTTGGACACTTATTTGGTAATTTATGGTACAGGCAAATAATTTAAAGTTGTATATTTTCGGTTTACATGATTTTTATAAAGGCATTGAGTAACATTTAGAGTAACGATAAGATTTGTAAAAAATTTCAATTCTCTGTTTTAGTTTTTAAATTGTCAGAGAAAACTGTAAATTTTTCTTTAAAAAAGCAGAGCACACTTGGACATGTTTTTTTTAGTCGATTTAGATCATTTTTAATACCAATCTCTCTGCTACAACTTCAACAGTTTATATCCAATTTGAAGTCGATATATCTTTTTTTTTTTGCCACCATACACAGAGAAAGGAAGGAGAAGACGAACAGACGGACAGGCATAACAGATTTGGCCTCCGATTCTTTTTCTTAAGCATTACAAACATAACAATAAAATGAATATTCTAACCAACTTCTTTATGGTGCATATAAAAAAGAATAATAGGCCAAATCAATTTGAAATTTATAAATCCAAAAAAAAAAAAAAAAAAAAAAAGAAAAAGAAGGAAATTCTCCCATCAGTTCTGTGATTCATTGAATTTATTTATTTATTGAAATTTAGTCTAAAAAAATGCAAGCAAATTTTATTAACACAGAAAGTTTTGAAATGATTTTTATGTGAAGCATGTGAAACGTTTAAAGTGTTCCATGCTTTAGCCCCTAAATGAGTTAATTTCTTAATGTTTTTTTTTTGTTATATAATAAATTTTATTATACAATAAAATTATTTATTAGATTTTACGTTGTAATTTCACAAATTTCACACACAAATGCCATAAGAAAAATTATTATAATCGATCATAATCGACTTTTGCATACTTTACAGAACTTTACAAAGTATAAAATTGTATAAAAATTTAGTGAAGTGAAAACGTCAAACTTTTAGCGGCTTCTATTTTATAATAATAGATTTTAAAATCTAAAAGATCAAGAAGATTTTATTTAAATTGTACACAGAGATTTTGGGTACCATTTATTTGTTAAAAAAATTTTGAAAATTACTAATAAGGGGGGGGGGGGAGGGGGGGGGAATGTTTGCAAAAATAGCATGCCTAGAAAATTTGCTATTGACATGAAAGATAAACAGAGATTATTAAATTGTTTCAAAAAATTATACAAAATAGTTCGAATTGATCTTAATTCAAAAACTTATTGCACAATCTCATCCATTGTAACGCAAGGGCAGGGCCTTAAGAGAAACGTGGGGCTTATGGTTTCGACAATCACAAAATCTAATAAAAGAAGACAAGAAAGGAAGAAAGGAAGGAAAAAAGAAAGAAAGAAAGAAAGAAATTAAAAAGGTAGATTTAACAAAAAATCGATTACTATTTTCATTAATGATTAAAATTATAAAATAATATTTATTATATATTTTTTATTTGTAAATTTTAAAATTTCCAATTAATGTGTCAATGGCGTTATTTGCTTCACTAATTAATGTAATTACTTTTAATTATAATTTAAATTTTTTTTGTTGTTGTGCTTTGTTAATAAGAACATTGTTACAAAAATTTCCATAAAGAATTCTGTATTTATATGATTTTCTCATCTCTCTTCTAATTTAAAGCGGAGTTTAATTTATTGCAGTATTTTCAAACCTGTTGCAGTTACGTAAAGACTGCCATTCGATATCCGTAGACGTTTTCTTTGTTTTTTTTATATTTTTTTGCTTTTTTTGTTTTTGTTCGATATGATACATAATAATGAATTATTTAGCTTTTTTTTGATGCGGTATCAATTTAATCGATTATTACACCCATTAACCAGAGTTTAAATAACTTTATGTATGTTTATTTTGTTAAAGAGTTTGTAATAACCAGCAGAGAGTGCTGATCTTATTTTAGAGTAGTATTCATTTGTGTATCGATCAAAAAGGGTTCGCATCTCTAAGTCGGGGTAAGTCCTTTGTAAAAATGAAATCTTCTCTCAGTTGTTGCCTGGCAGTTGTAAATATTTTTCTGAGAATAAAAATTGTTATAAAAGTAATCAAAATTTCAGCGCGCAGATTATTATTGAAAGTGTGGCAAATTATTAAGAAGTTGTGATCGTACATCTTCATCGAAATTTTGGAATACTTATAAATGTTAAATCATTGAAATTTGATCTTTCTAGCCATGATCTTGTAGTTTATTTAAATTTAATTTAAATAATCTATGCCCTTTAAGTAAAATGTTTAATATGAGTTGGGCTTAGGAGCATTCAAAATTTAGTCCACTACTTATTTATGCGAGGAAAATTGCTCTTTAAACATTTTATATTTTAGTACTTTGCTAAGAGGGAATGGATCTGTACTTTTTACTATTAAAATAACATTTAGGCTATAATTTGGATTCACTTTTTATGGCTGGCAAGCCCATTTATTTGAAAATGCTTTGAATGATAAATGGTAAAGATATTTAGAAGGCTGGGTATAAGTTATGCATGAGTTATTTAAGATAAAAGAAATAAAAGTAAGGAAATCTAGTAGTGATCGGAGATTGGAGTAAGTTCGGAGTAAGTTAATAATTAAAAATAAATTATTATCAGTTTTTATAGATATTTTTGTAGTCAGATAATACTTTTCTGTCTGGGAATATTTCCCCAGTTTTTACTTTTTCAAATTAACTTTTTTTTTTTAATTTGAATTGAATTTCAATAAAATTTTTGGTTACGGCTTACATACACACCTTAAATCAAATACAAAAAAAAAAAAAAAAAAAAAAAAAAAAAGAAAGAAAAAGAAAAAAAACTATTGCAATTGTTATTGTTGTTGTTAGTGTCTCTGTTAGTATTATTATTGCATTTGCTTATTATTTTGTTTATTGGAAGATAATGATTGTGGCATAGACCGACCGAACATAATATTTATGGTGTTACAATAGACACAAAACCCTAAAAAACAAATAACTGTGGCATTACACAACGTATAACACAACGTTAACAAAATAAGTAACACAGGAATGATATTAGCTTTTGGATAACATATAAAAATATAAATATAAATATAAATATAAATATGCATTGAGCGAGAAAGAAAGGCAAAATGTAAGGAAAATTAAAATCATGTAATAGAAAAAGTCTCTCATGTAACTCATGTCACACACATGTGTGTTAAATTGTCACATGTGAGTTTCGTTTTAAATTGTGGGAATGAAATTTTATAATGTTACTTAAAATTAGAATTCAAAGAAAAAGCAAAAAAAAAAAAAAAAAAGAAAGAAACAGTAGTAAACGACAAACAATAAATCTACAATAAATGTGGCTGTGTATGCAAATTTATTGTAGATACGCTTTACAAATTCATGTACTAAATCGAAAAAGGTCAATTTATTTGAATCACTCGTACAATTTGACAACTTAGAATATTTTTTTTTTGTTTTTTTTTGTCTAAAGAGATTTACGTTTGTTTGCAACAATAAAGAAATTGGAATGTGACAGGCATATGTTTCAGTTTATGCACAAAGCATTCAGTTTAACTATGACATTTGATGCATCTGAAAAAAATCCATAAATGTATGTAGAAAATTTTTGAATCTTTTTCTAATGAAAATCACTGCTATCTGCTCAGTATTCTGTAAATGAAATGAGAGTAGAAAAAGTGCCTTAATCAGTAAGTCAATTGATTTACGGCCCAGGGCATTATGCAAACTGAGAATAAAATTAAAAACAAATAAAATTAAGAAAAAAGTTAAAAATAAATCGATTTTATACGTGAATCTAAATAGTGCTCATAAAAATTATCAGAGTGCTGGTTTTTTTTAGGGCAAAAATGATTGGTATCGTAAATTTCCATATCACTAGATGAAAAATTATTTTAGCATAAAAATTATAACTGAAAGTTGTAACAAGAATGTTAAGAAATTGGTCAAAATAAGTGAAGGTTTCAATTAAAAAAGAGTCAGTCCTTTTTATTAAACACTAATTGGAAAGTATTTTCTAAAACGATGAGAATTTGCATCCGCTTGTTGATCCAATCGTAAAACGAAAGTTTAAATTTATGAATGAAAGTTTTTCATAAAAATCATTTCCAGTCCTATTTTTTCAAACAATTTCTAGAAAGTGTCATACCATTTTTTTTTATAAAAATTTACACTATTTTGTTAGATTTTTTAGATTCCGTTTTCTTAACGACGCTTTTTAATTTTATTGGAGTACTGTGGCTGAGAACAAATTTCACACGTGGCAAATTTTGACTTTTTGTTTGGTTTTCGTGTTCAATTAAATATTAAAACATTTCAGTAATATGATTATAAATAACAACAGTAAAGAAATTTCAATTTTTCAAAATGACCCATTTTTACAGAATTTCGAAAATCTCCTTTTCCTTTTAAACTGGACATTTTTTTTTCTTTGTCATAAATAACAATCACAATTAAGAAAATATTGGATGATAATGAATTGCAAGAAAAATTGTCACATAATCGTATAATTGAATGAAAATCTATCAATGTCAGGCGATATCAAATAAAAATACCAATGACAATATGTTCTCCAATTTAATACTCATTTTATTATTATTTATTAGCTTCATAATAAATAAAAAATCATTTTATATCCATGTAATAAAATATGCGGCAAAATTAAACCAGATTGGAAAGACAAAAAGTATCATCATATTCGATTCAATGTGTGACATTATAATAAAATGTAATTCTATAGTTGATTTAACTCTGCTAGACATTTAAACTAAATGTCAAAGGTGATGACAGTGTGACGAGAAACAAAGGCAAAAATAGATAGACATCTTGAAGCGTTTCTTTGGTTACCATTTTTCCACGACATCACATTGCAGTACAATATGATTTATAAAAATATCTAAAATATATGTACACACATACACATATACTTTGGCCTTGTTGCTAAGTCAATACTTTTGTTAGTATTGATTTTGGCTTCAGGAAATTTTGTAATATTCGTGTAAATAAAAGTAAAAAATCAAAAAAGAAAATTATATTTGGCTGGTGCCAAATTTTGGATAACCCATCACCCAGATAGCATGATTGGTGGTGATATGTATGATTTTTGAATAGATATTGCGCATCCATAGATTCACTCCTTTTGCAAAATTTCAGCTTTCTATTATTTGGAGTTTGCAAATGATGGGCAAAAAAATTACCATATTTTGTTTCAAAAAAAATGAGGTGGTCTTAGTTTATGTTGTACTGTGGGCGTGTCTTTAGATCCATTCTGCCCCTTTTCAATTCCAACCTACATGCAAGAATTTCCAATGATTTTGCCAAATTTGATATCAATATATCGAATTCAACCATCAATAGAATCAATTCAGAATTTCATGCTGATCAAGAATATATACATTTTATAGGGTCCCCAATGCTTCCTTCTAAGTGTTACAAATATAATGACAAAATGAATATACCCCCAATATCTGGATGGTGGGTATAAAAATCGATAAGCGTAATATTTAAATGAACGAATGCAACTAAAATTAGAACAAATGGAAAAGTTTTATTTAAGAGACTGCACCAATAGTCCCTTATTGAATAAGGTAGAAAACATCGTCAGGCTATTGAAAGAATTCTTTGCAGATGAGTCAAGCAATGAGTCACATTAAATTATATCGTAACGCAGGAAGCAAGTTACCAGAATTTCCCTTGAATAATATAAAGTTAATTATAGGCTTCTATCAAGACCAAAATATCTTCAGGAAGTCTCAATACATGCGTATAGATTGGGTCATCGGGCTTGTGAAACTTTTCAAAGCATTTTGAGTGATTCTTTAGCCATATTAAGCTATGGCATACCTTTAAGAGCGCAGTTAAGGCTAATACAATAGATCTTACGCGATGAGGTGCTATAGCGAATCTATCCATATATCAATATTTAGCAGGGCTCACTCTAACAATGTATAAATAAAATGCCTTTTAAAAGGCTTTTAATTATTCGGAAAAGGCTTCAAAAATCGTTATAGTCGATGGAGGCCAAATATTAAGTATCCACTATCTCTACCACCACGTTAAAAAGGGCTTCGTGAAAAAATTTGCAAAAAAAGTTCATTATGCGAAAAGACGGTCCAACTTTGCATTAAACAATATTGAAAAGTTTATCATTTGCCAACAATTTTCAAAATTTTCAAATATAGGCCTTATTTAGACAGACTCAGATTTAGAAACTGTATCGGAATAATGAGTATATGCCAAATTTTTAAGTTAATAATACAAATATTTTGTTTACACTTTAAGAAGAAACTACTAACAAAAAGCTAGGAAGAGAGTAAGCGCAGGTGAGTTCCCCCTTCAGGTGAGTTCAAAATGCATTTTATGCAAATACAAGTGAGACATTTTGGTATACATATAAATATGACAAAGGGCCCTAACAAGTATATGGCAAAACTAATGACAAATATTAAAAATATTTAAATAATGTCAACTTTCCAAAAAGTTGTGTCCAAATTTTTTGATATTCGAACAATTGATCTCCAAATACTTATTACTTTCAAACAGTTGGTTTTCTGAGCTTCCTTTACAAACTTACACATTTTAATAAATTTTCTTATGAAAATGTATATATAAAGAATTTGTAGAGTATTCTTGGTAAGAAACAGGACCTGCTTTTTGTTATTCTATTAAAACGTGTGCGTACCTTTTGAAATGTGTGTCTAAAGTATATTTTAAATAATTAATGGACGTGCGTGTCTCTAGTTGTGTAAGTGTATATGTTTGGTTAAAAAAAGGGTACTTACACACGTAATGCAGTTATTTGCTTGTGACTTTTTCACGAAGGGTTGAATTTTATATTTAATAATAATTCAATTTCGTTATATGCACTTGATGCACTGCAAATGGAAGATTACGTTTAATGCGACTAATTAGTAAAAGATGTGAGGAATATTAATTTTTAAAAAGATATGAGAAAATTTTTACTTTGAAAGGGTTTGATAAGTAAGCCAGAATGATATAAATTTTACATTTAGATTAGTGATATCGTTTGCTTGTACGGTTGTTGAAAATTATAAGTTTTGAGGGGCATGGTATATTGGAACAGTATTTTACAGTATTTGTATTTATCGCGATGCCCGAATTGTAAGATATATCTATATACAATTTTTTGCCCTGATGAGGAGCTGTGCCATTTCCATACTTTGCTTCCTCTAGATGCCAATTTGAAGCCCGCATTTTAACTTATCAATTGAACGGTCTCTTTGACGTGATGTCTTGGACCATACTATGTCCCTCAACCAGTTGTTTGAATTAGTATTAACTTGAATTAAGGAGAAAAGCATACATACGATAAGGGGAGGAGGCAACCAGTACCGAGAAGCACCTGCTCAACTGGGAGTGACTCGTGAGATGGCCGTTGGTGTTGTCGGCTATCAGGGGGCATCATAAGTTACGAGGTCGGACCAAAAATTTAATTAGGTACCACGGGATCACTAGTTTTGATAAAGCTCATCGTGATGATATTGAGGTTGACTTCGTGGGGGCTGCGGTGCCCAAATCGTGGGCATAGCTCGTTCAAATATATATATGCTTATCGTGCAAGGTCCCATTTCCCGAATAAAATGGGTAGCTGGGTAGGCTTATTGAGCTAACCAAACTAAGCCAAAGAGTAATTGGAAGGCTCCGAACCTAGATACCAAAGATTAAGCCATGGATATAAGGTGCAATACAGGCTTTAAATTGGAAGCAAGTTGTGACGGTAACATGCACCACGTGTGACATGATTACCAGCGCTAGCGCTCAGTTAAGCTTTCACGGCAGATATGCATGTAAAACACATTCTGAACCTATGATAGGGGTGCCGAAAAATTCAACTAAATCAGTCTCAATGGTACCATGGGCATTAAAAACTGGTGATCTCTTAGTGCTCAATTGATTTTTTAGTTCGATCTCATAGAATTCATATATTGGGCTTACACTTTACAAATGGGCCTACTTCCAGTTTAGCAGGCGTTTCTCAAATTTCATCATACCGAACTTTGTGAAATACGGTGAACAAGAGCAATAATTTCGATTCGTCTTTTTACTAATAGGACTGATCAATTTTTTGTTTAATTTAATATAATTGACGCCTGGAGAAACTCATAATACTTCAAATATTGTAAAGCTATTCGTATTTCGGTGACAGTAGTTTGTATTACAGTTTAGACAGCATTAAAATGGCAACGAGTGTAAATGTAAAGTTTGTGTACTTAGGCATTTTTAACAAAAACTTGCATGTAGACAAAAATCTTAGAATGTTCAGCCTCCATTGATGATATTGATGATATTGATGATTTCATAACACTGAAAGTGATTTAATTTTATTATCTCCATATTTTATGCATATTTTATGCATTGCATTATGAAATGTATCAATAGATTTGTATTGAATAATAAATAATAATCGTTCAAATGTGTTTGAAATAATAATTTATTAACTCGTATATGGTTTGTGGTTTTTTATGTATTTGTTAATTAAAATATAACAAAATAAGCAGGTGCAGAACAAGTGTATCTGCTGCATGTATGTAATTATTTTTTTTTCTTCTACAAAATAATTTTTATGTCTCTGCCCACAATAGAATGAATTGTAAAAATTTTAAACGATTTGCCTCATGATTTGGTGTATTTCTTTTGCAAGGTGAATTAAAAATATATTTTAATTTAGAAATTGCTCTTTTTCTTAATGTTTTTGTTAAATAATTTTTTAGAGAAAAATAAATAAATATTCCATTTTACAGTATTTTGTGTAATTTAATTAAGTTATTAAGAAAAAGAATTTTATTTAAGAATTTTATTAAAATTTTCGAAAAATATGAGAATATTTTGGGTGTAGAATTCATAATAAATGCCAATTTATTTCATTTATTATGCAGAAATTCCTTTTTGGAAATATATTTAAAACCCATAATATCTCTGTTAAAATAAAATAAGGCCAGGCCGCACGACTCTGCCAATGTGTCCGTTTTTTGGTTACATGTGCCAAAATTAATAAATTACGTTCTGCATTTTGAACATGAAATTATACAAATAAATTTCGAGCAGACAAATTGTTCGAAATTATCCGAAATTGTCCGAAATTGTTTCAGAAGTAATGAATAGGAATAATGAAGAGTAAATTCTTTTGGATTTGCAGTTTTTTTTTTCTTGTTGTATCATTTGTTAATAAAGCAATTTGAGTTATTTTTAACGTTGAATTTTTTCTTTAAAATCTTACATAAAGTATAAAATATTTATTTTACTTTTCATGAGAGTATTTTGTTATGTTTGTGTTATGTATAATGCAAACTTCAACTTGAAATTTATTAAGTAATCTGAGATAATTTTTTCCTTATTCGCAGTTGTTGTGAAAATGCATCGCTAGTTTTTTTTCTTTTGTGCAATTTTTGCTCGTTTTACGAAGTTGGTTTTCTTTGAAAATAAATTACAGCACATTAAAGATATTTATATGCGTACGTACATGTATTGATGTATATATGTACTCATAGGTATCTATATTTACATAAATGTTGAATATTCGATTCGTTCAATGTGTTTAGCTGCACGGTTGCTCGTAGAGTTTTTTTTAGTTTTTGGGTTGGCAAATAAATGATTGAATGTTTTCTTTTTTAGTAGATATCGTAAATCCATTTAAATGATTTTAGTAAAGTGTTTACATCATGTCATTTATATGGGTTTTTTATTGTTTAAAAAACAAGAAAATATCACAAGCCGTTACTTGGTTTAATTTAGAAGTCAAAAAAAAAAAAATAAATAAATGAAAGAATCAGGTGCTCGTTACGGAAAAAAATTTGTTGTGTAATATTTGAAAGAAGCAGAGAGGCATCTCGCAATTACTTATGAAGTAATAGGCGATCTAAAGGAATTAGGTTTTGAATATTTAAATCCAAAATTGGTTTATGCGATTTCCACGATTCTGATATTTTCTTTTAATGAAGTATATGCAACAAATTGGCAGTCTGTTGCATTCAAATTTCGTTTTAGATCATAATCTAATAATCCTAGAAATTGTTATGAAGTTTAGTATACAATCAATCACTTAATTGCCAACTCAATATTATTATTATTGTTGCTTTTATTGTTTCTAGTTATAATGTTGATTGTTTTGTTGTTCTTTAATTTACAATTTTTGCCTCTCGAGACAGCGCTATCTGCTTGTATAGGATGCGTCTTTATATTTTATTATATCGAACATCCAGAGATTGGATGGTTATACTCACTTTATCATAATGTTTGCAACGCCTAGAAAAAAGTGTTGGAGATCCTATAAAGTATGTACATTCTTGATTTCGTTGATTCTGAATCGACTTAGACATGTCTGTCTGTCCGTTAGTGTGTGTTGTAAACATTCTCCTGGGCGTAAAATTAGAGATATCGGACTCAAATTTGGCAGAATCGTTGCAAGTTTCTGATCGCTTGTTGGAATTAAAAATGTGTCAAAATGTAAACTGAGAATATTTCGATTTTTTCAAAGTAATGTGATTTTTTGCAAAATATGGAAAGCTGAAATTTTGTACAAGTAAAAATGCCATGGATGTACAACATCTATTCAAAAATCATACAAATCGTATGCGCCTACGCGGAATTACTTAGTACTAATATTCACTATTTTATGTTGAAGTTTTTTATTTGCAACTGAAAAACTGAAACAGGTTCTGAATTGTAATATTACAATGTTGTAATGTTTGAGTGGTGTGGGTATACAAAATTTGACCCCAGCCAAATATAATTTTCTTACTTGTTTCACAATTCATTTTGTTCATGTATTTCGTTTTAATGTTTGCTGTTTATTGCTTATTATTTCTTAAATGAGCCATGAATAAATTCTTCTTCTCTTTTTAAGGCGGCAATTGTTAAGCAAATGATATAAACAAATTGTTAGGTCAATGAAAAACAAAAAAAAAAAAAAAAGAAAGAAAGAAAAGAAAACAAATAAGAGCAAACAGAAGACTAACTAAAAGCCAAAAAAAAAAGAAAACAAAAATTGGATTTAAAAAAATCAACTTAAAGAAATATGGATGAAAAACAGAAAAACAGAAAAACAGAAAAACAGAAAAATAAATTGAGAAAAGAGCACTGAACTTGTGAACTTGTACAAAACAGATAATCATGTGTTACTGGTTTTGTTGTTGTTTTTTCTTTCTTACATATCAAAAATAATAACAATTTTTTATAGAGTTATTTATTAATAAAATGCTTTTATTATCTAATTAATTACAGTACCGATGGCTCAGAATCTCCTACATTAGCCGAATCAGATGCCGATGGTCATGAAAAGCCGCGCGTCAAATACGGTGAATTGGTTATATTAGGGTAAGTTTCATTTATTTTGTCTCATTCTTAATTCATTTGTTAATTCTTAATTCATTTTAAAATGCAAAAGGAAGGGGAGAAAAAACGTAATCGGAATCATGAGAATGCTGATTCAATGAATTTGAAAGATTCTCTCCCAACTGTCAATGTTTCAGTTTAATTAATTAATTAAAGTGATATTTTACAGCATCAATTTCAATTTCAATTTCAATTTTAAACTATTTTAATTTTTGTTTGTTTGGTTTTTATACTCTACACCAATTATAAATAAAGCAGCGTATTATACGTTTATGCAGATGTTTGTAATACCCGTAAAGAGTTGAGATAGATCCACTTTTTATTATATCAAACGGTTTAGCATCAATTCCTGATTCGACTTATGCTTGTCCGTCCATCTGTCTATATGATATCTATGCCACCGATTTGTATTATTATTAAGCTAGAAGTTGCAATTTTTGGAGATACTTTAATAAAGTTTGGTAAATGGGTGTGCTTTGGCTCAGAGATAAACCCTGTTAAAAATGGTTACAATAGAACCATTTGTAAGACCGCTCCCCGTTTATTTTATTTTATTTTCTAAAAAATAAAATAAAATAAAAAATTCTACAGAAAAATATACATTAAAGTAAATGGGCACCTTTTTGTATATTAAGCATTCGTGTCAGCTTTCCTCCAGTAAGAACTATTTTTAGAACTTCTTTCCATAAAACGCTTTTTTTCGAAAAAGAAAATCTTTATATGAACAACAGTTACAATTTTAAATATATTTTTAAAGAAAATTGGCATATTTTCCTATTTTAACATAGAAAATAAAGGAAGTAAATGTGGATCACACATTGGTTCATTTTTTGAATCTCCGCCTACATAATGACCCTTTCAAATTTGTTAATTTTTAATTCTCTTATTTGAGATTTTATTTACATAAAGCAAAGTGATGTAGGGTATTTAAGAGATAACTCCGATCAACTATAAAGTTCTCATTTTATTTTTATTTTTTTTGTTTTTCCTTTTTTTTCCATTTTTTCTTTGCTCAAGGTATAAGCAATTATCTTTATCTGAATAACCATAGAACGATCAATCGATCACCTGCCACAATGCAGATGTTTCATTTGTATACGTTCTATTTATTGTATTTTACTTTTTTATGTATTGTTTCTGTTACTATTTCATATAAATATTTATGCTTCTTTTCACATCTGCTTATTCAAATATTTATTTTCCTGTAAAAAGCTTAATGTAAATTTGATGTCACGATCATGGTCATAATTAGTTTATTTATTTTTTTTTTTTACTCTATTTATTGTTGTTGTTAAATAATCAATAAATAATTTGTATCCATTTATGTATGTAAACTACACATGCGTATAAATGTATCTACTTGATACTATGATCAAATATAATCGGGAATTTTATATTTAGAAGATCCTAAAAAAAAAGAAAATAATTAAACAAAGGAAAAAAAAGAAAAAGAAAAACATTTTGACTTTCTTTTCCCTTAAACTAAAGTATTGACCCTAAAAAGGCTAAATTTTTGTGACAATAAGAATTGTTAACACGACACACTTTTTCATTAAAACTGTTAAATATTGTTTCCAAATTACTGAACTCTTCTAATTCAGCTACGTATAACTTTTATTAATTCTCCAAACTTAAAAGTTTCTCAGTCTTCAATTAATACAATTGAGTAGATGAAATCTGGTGTGGAGGAAAGCATTGAAGGTTACGTCAGAAATTCATTTTGATAATTACTTTGAAAGTGAACATAACATAAGAGAACGTAAAAGAGAAAAATTGTTGGAGGAAACAAATTGATTTTTATGGATGTGTTCCGTTGCTTTATACTTTGTATGCTGAATTCCCGTTTAAATTTGATTATTATTTCTAACTACCATAAATAGTTTGAATGAGTTTTATAAAACAAAAGATTGAAGCAAACATCATTGGTTTATTACATTGTTGTATTATTTCATTCATTGCAATCATATCTTATTCATTATTTAAGAAGCAAGATAATTTATTATTATTTTTGCTCATTAGAGCGGACATGAAAAATGTTGCACAAATGTAATTTTTTTTTTTTGCTTTGTTACATTTTCTTTCATAGTTTTTTTTTTTTTTATTTGTTTAATAAGTTAATTTAAACAATCTTAAAATGTTCATTATGGGAAAATTTTTTTCAGATTTTTATTTTGCTTCTTTTTTTCGCTTTCTGAGATTTCCTTTTTATAAATTATTTTGCAAATCCAAATTTTGTAATGAAGGAATATTTTCAATGAAAATTTAAAGATTTGAATGGAAGGAAAATCTTCGTAGTCATACAAAACAAGTAGTGCAATTTCTGACGTAGATTTGGCTGAAGCCAAATCTTGGTTACCCACCCCCCGTATACCACGATATTACGTTTCAGAGACGGTTTCAATTTTTCAATAGTAAATAAACAACTTAAACATGAAAAAATGAATATTTTGGTATTGTATAATTTTACGTAGGCGTGTCCAATTTTTGTAGACCTCATACTTGCTTAAAATTTCAGCTTTCTATACTTTACAGTTTCCAAATAATGAGCAAGAAACCAGCAAAACTGCATTAAGGGCGTATTCTTTGACCGATTTTGCCCAAGTTCAACCTGAAAAACTGCCTGCAAAATTTGAGCATGATAACCCTTTTTTTTAGAGCGTGAGAATATTAATAACATGCTCTCTATTGGAAAACTGCACTATGGGCGTATTCTTTAATCGAATTTGCCCAAGTTCAACCTGACTTGAAAAACTTCGTACAAAATTTGAGCATGAGAACCCTTTTTTTAGAGCAAGAAAATATTAAAAACATGCTCTCTATTGGGTGTTACTAACATAATGACAAAATGAATATACCTCGTTTACGAAATAGTCGTAAATGATTTCTGCAAGAGCATGCATTTTACATTTAAACTTAAGGCCTATTTTTGTTTTTAACACTCAAAATTTTTTGAGATAAACTCAGTTTTTTATAACGTTTTAAGGATTAAAATAATTTGCTCAAACGATCTAAGTGAGTCTGTGCTGTTTTTGGTGGTGGCATTTAGTCTGTTTAAGTTACAGTTTGCCATTTTTAAGATATTTAAACAGAAGAAGCTTTAATTTACAATCAGTTATGCTTTAGGACTATTTGAATGCAACGAAGAATAATTTCTTGTAATTATGTATGAAATATCAATGGCAGGACAATAAAACTTTCTCTTCTATTAGAGATGCCTGCATTGGTTGTTATTTTTGTGCAATATGCAGTAAACTTAAAAATATCTAAATAAGTCATTTTATTAGAATAGAATGAACAAAAAATAAAAGGAAATACTCAATCGAAAATCCTTTAAATTAGCAGTCAGTTAAGGCTAAAGCTTACATTATTAATTGTTTTTGTTAGATATCGTCAAGGTCATTCAAAAAATGTTAGATATTTAGATTTATAGAAAAGCTGATATAATTAAAGAAAAAACAAATAAAACTCTTAAGGATTAATATGTGAAATTTGTTATGCTTAAGTGCATTAGTAACTCAACTGCTACAAACTGTCAAATTGTAGCATTGTAGACATGTACTGTCAAGGTTACGCCCAAGTGTAGGCTACAATGTAACTTATAAATGAATAAAAACTATAAAAGTGCACTAGTTGCTTTTTATGTCCTACTTTTTTAGATTAAAAGCAAGTAAGAATTAAGAAGTAAGTTCAATCGGAGCAGACTCTTAAAGATTCTACATTACTTTGCTTAATGTGATTAGAAATTCTTAAATTATTTGAAATTTCATTATTTGGGAGAGAGTTCAAAAAATGGATCGAATGGAACCAAATTTGGTACACATAAATTTGATGTTAATATATACCGTAACTTTGATTTCTTTAAAAATATATTTAAAATTGTAAGTTTTATCCATTCAATGTTTTTTTTTTTCGAAAAACGCATGTTATGTGGAGAGGTCCTAAAAATGGAGCTATCAGGACCAAATTTGGTACACATATTTTTAATGCAATATATAGGGTACCATTGATTTTCATTAAAATATACTTAAAATCGTAAGTTTTGGCATGTTATGAGAAGAGGTCCTAAAAATGGAACTATCAGGACCAAATTTGATAAATATATTTCTCTTGTTAAAATATCATAACATCCCAATTTTTTATTAAAATATATTTAAAAGTTGTAAGTCTTACTTAGATAACGACTTTTTTTTTCTAAAAAGCCTACTAATGGTAAAAATAAAACGATTTTAATCATTTACAATACCGCCTGCAACTTCATAATAATTTTGCATCGACAAACAGACAAACAGACAGGGGGTAAACGTGCTTAAATCGATTTGGTAAGCATTTCTTAGTGGATTGGTATAATGAACGGTGGGTCTATCGCAAATTTTTCTGGGTGTTACAAACATCTACACTAACTTATCACAAATGGTGTAGGGTATGATAAGTTTAAAAAGGAACTAAGATCAATATTCAAAACTCTTTAATGAATTCTCCACAGTTCTATATTTTATATTTTGACTACATTTTTAATGGACTTAATGTTTTTAAGTCCATTAAAAATTTTATGCCAAATTTTTATGCCAAATTTTTTTCACATTTAACGGCAGGTACATCTGCATTTGCTCAAAATGTTTCAAAAATTTGAAAAACTGTTAGTATTCCTGAAATTATACAAATAAAGATATTCTGATTTAAAATCAATGCTTCAGTAAACTTATTGATCATACTTCTGAATTCTTCTAATTCTTCTACTTGAATACACATTTATAGTATAAATTTATCCATTTATTTAATGATATTTATAAACTGCTTTATTAATTTATTTCAGATATAATGGCTATTTGCCTCAAGGTGACCGTGGTAGACGGCGTTCAAAATTTGTATTATATAAACGTAATGAACCGAGCGGTGTTAAACGTTCCAAACATTATATTGTACAATCACCACAAACATCAAAAGCCATACTCGATGCCAATCAACATTCAATATCATACACATTATCTCGAAATCAAGCTGTCATTGTTGAATATAAAGAAGATACAGAAACTGATATGTTCCAAGTTTGTATACATTACTTTTATTATTATTATGTTAAATGAAATTAAGATATCCACCATCTAGAAGTTGCTGTATAATCTGTTGTCTGTCTTGTCATTGTATATATCTATCTGTTGAAACTATTTAGCCAATTGAAAGAATTAGAATATTGCCCTAAAATTTAGAGGGAGTATAAAAAGGCATGTCCACAGTTTACAGTTCACAGTTCACAGTTCACTTGATAAGTCTACTTACAATGAATGGCATATATTGGGTATCTTTTGCCAAATGTGTGCACTTTTTTATCCACTTCCCATTAGTTTTTTAATGTAACGTAATATCCGGTTGGTGGGCATTTAAAATTTATGTTTAGCTAAATATAATTATCCTATAAATTATATTTATATTTAAGGTTGGCCGCTCTTCAGAATCACCGATTGATTTTGTGGTTATGGATACATTACCTGGAGATAAGAAAGATGCAAAAGTTATGCAAAGTACAATATCACGTTTTGCATGCCGCATATTGGTGAATCGATGTGAGACAACAAAGGCTAGAATATATGCTGCCGGTTTTGATTCAAGTAGAAATATATTTTTGGGTGTAAGTATAATTATCGATCAATTAAGATGGCAACTTAAATTAATCCATAATTGAGTGATTGGGATAAACGTATTTATACAAATTATGTTTCATATCGTTCAATAAATTCGTTTTACTATTCGATATTTAGACATGATTTTTATTCTTTGTAACTTGATAATTTTGGAGCATATTTCAATTGTTGATATAAAACTGCTTTAAAAAAATGTCACAATAATTGATGTGACTCAAAAAGAGGCCTCTAAAAATTATAATAAAATATTGGAAATTACAAAAAATATCCTTTATCTACAGATTCGATATGACATTATGCTCGTGAGCCACCAAATAGCACCAAGTAGTTCATTTACTGTTTCTTGACAATGAATTGATTTACTTGAATTTCACTACGTTTTACTACATTTGAATTATAGTTCAAACATTATTAACACCAAAAAATAAAAAGAAGAAATTGAGCGTATGTAAATTGTGAATTTAAGATTATGTACGAAAGCAAAAAATATAGAAAATAATCTAAATAAATTTATGGGAAAATTATTATCACCATTCATTTAATATTCGCTTTTTTCTAGGCAGCCAATTAAGCATTAAAATAACTTAAAAAAAGTAAAATTGGGACATTTTTTAATACGCATCTTACTAGACGATAACTTATGTAATATACATTGTTGCAACATTATTGTACTATGTAATTACTTTGTTGTAAGTAGCAACTTGGAAGTTAGTAGGTTAATTACATATGAAGTGTACTTAGCATTAAGAAGTAATCAGTAGTGGCTAAATTGAAAAACAAGTAAGAAATTTATATTTGGCATTTATATTTTAAATATCCAACATTCGTGATATTGCGATTCAGAAAAGGGAAACGCAAACATAACCGATGTAGATAATTTTCGCCTTGGTAGAAAACTTCAACTTTTTATATTTTGCAATTTGGTAATAATGAGTCAAATATTATCAAATTACGCTTTAAAAAACTGAGATTTTCTAATTGAATTGTGGGCGTGTCTTTGAGGCGATTTTGCCCATTTTCAATACTTATCTATCTGCAAGAAGTTTTCTAACAAATTTCTGTTTGATATCTCTCTTTTTGCGACTGGGAGCATGTTAATAACACACAAGTAAACGGACAGATAGATGGACACGACTAAATCGACTCAGAATTTAAAGCTCTTTTTGGGTTGTTATAAATATAAAGATGAATATACCCTTAACCTTTCGGTAATGGGTATAATAAGAGCATAAAAATATTAGGACACCAAATTTGATGAAAATCTTCCTAAAGGTAAAATCTTTTTCTTTTTTGGAATAGACATGACAGACCAGAAATTAAATACGAAAATTATTAAAAGATCCATTTATCTAGAATAAACATAAATTACTTAAATTTAACATACTTGATCCCATGAAGGCCATTGATTTTAGTAATTGTGGTAATACGCATAATAAATGAGAAATTGTGTCATTGCTAAAGTCTTTGCATTTTTCACTACTAAGCATTTGTTTGCTAAATTAAATGTTTATAATTATAAGTTATAAAATGTATATTAAATTATTATTTTACATAATATGCCATTTGTAATAAACCTCTATGTCAATCAGTCAGTGTATCAATCACTTGTATGAGTTATTTTTATAATTTTGACGAGCTTCTTTGGAGTTTGGTATAATTCTTGATTCAATGGTGCCTTTTACTCAGCGTGTTCATGTCAGAATCGCCATAGCATAAGTTGTTAAACTTTAGATGGTTTAATTAATGGATCCATTTTCTAAAAACTGCATTTTTCTTGAAATGAATATAAAAATCAGTTGTACGCGCAAAGCGTATTGCGCTAACACTGCTTCTACTGCAACAAAAAGTATAGGCATCCATTTTTAGAAAAATATGATAATGCCTTGGCACGAATAAGATTCTCATATTTGATCCAATGTGATAATTTTAATAACGTTACATCTTAAAATTTATAGAGATTTATAAAATCAATAAAATATATCTGGCTCATTTTTCAGATTTTGATGTATGTAAGAATTTATGTATGTAACAATTTATGTATGTAAGAATCAGAATTTTTTTTTCAATTTCCTTTTATTTATATAAACATATAAACACGTATAAATGGCGATTATTATATAGGAGAAAGCAACAAAATGGCAAGATAACGTTGAAATTGATGGCCTAACAACAAATGGTGTACTCATTATGCATCCGAAGGGTCAATTTTGTGGCGGTAATGCTAAATGTGGCTTATGGCGTGAATGTTCAGTAGGCGGTGACGTTTTCAGTTTACGTGAATCACGTTCTGCCCAACAGAAAGGTCAACCGGTAAGTAGTTTTTTTCCTCTGCCTTTTTTTCCTTCTCTCTATTTCTAATGCTATGATTCATTTCTTAGTGTTCTTGTGTTTTCTATTTCTATTTCTATTTCTGTTTCTGTTTCTGTTTCTGTTTCTTTTCCGTTTCTTTCTACAAGAAATATTGCACTTTTCTTTTCTTGTTTTATGGCTTTTTGTTTTTACTAGTTTTTTTTTTCTAGGAAATAAAAGGAAAAACCTGATGTGATTAATTTTTTTTTGTTTATTTGTCTTAGATATATGATGAATCGAATGTTTTACAAGATGGCACACTAATCGATTTATGTGGAGCTACATTATTATGGCGTTCAGCTGAAGGCCTTCAACATTCGCCCGTACGTTTCATTATTATTGCTTTTTATTTTATTTTATTTTATTTTATTTTTTATGAAAATGTTTTAATATTATAATTTAATGTGTTATTGTTGTTGCTATTGTTATTTGTTAGACGAAACGTGATTTAGAAAAATTAATTGACGACATAAATGCTGGTCGTCCTCAATGTCCTGTTGGCCTTAATACATTGGTTATACCCCGTAAAGTTAACATTGGTGAACAAATTAATCAGCCTTATGTGTACTTAAATTGTGGCCATGTGCAGGGTAATTATAACATTTTAAAAAACAGAACAAAAAAAAAACAGCAAAACGATATGAAACGAATTATTAAATTATATTGATATTTTTTTTATGTGTATGTGTGCGTGTGTGTGTTTGTCTTGTATTTTCTTTTTTTTTTTCGTTTTTTGTTTCTTTTAAAGGACATCACGATTGGGGTCAAGATAAAAACACTGGTGCCCGCCGTTGTCCCATGTGTTTGGAAGTAGGTCCCGTAGTAACATTGTGTATGGGTTTAGAGCCGGCATTTTATGTTGATATTGGTCCACCCACGTTTGCATTTAATCCATGTGGTCATATGGCCACCGAGAAAACGGTCAAGTGAGTTTTTTTTCTTCTTTTTGTGTTTTTAGTTTTCGAATTTTATTTTGTTTATAAAATTTTTTTTGGAAACTTTTATTTTAATTTTAATTTTAATTTTTATTTTTATTTTTAATATTGTAGATATTGGGCTAATGTGGATATACCCCATGGCACTAATGGTTTTCAAGCGGTTTGTCCATTTTGTGCGACACCACTTGATGGCAATTCAGGTTATATTAAATTGATTTTTCAAGATAATTTAGATTAAATTTGTGATTCTATCATAAACAAATTGAAATTAAAAAAAGAGAATGGATGATTTAAACTTATGAAAAAATCTAAGAAAATTTGTTGACAACAAAAACAATAATAATAACAAAAACAACAATAAAATGAAATGAAAAAATTGAGATGTGAAAAGGAAATGCAGCGAAGAGAAGAATCAGAGAATTGAGGAGAAGAAAATAGGCTTTATTTTTTTAAAATAATATAGAAATAATAATAATTTAAGAGAAGAAATTATAATAATACAAATTCCTGTACAACCAATTTCCTTTCCCCCTTACACACAAAACAATTTCATTGTAAACATTAGTTTAATAAGAAATTTAACAGAGGGACAAAACAAAACAAACAACAACAAAACAAAATACAACAAGAGAAAACAAAAACATTATTAAATAGATATTTATAAAGAAAGAAGAAAAAAAAAACAAAAATAAAAGTTATAAGAAAGCAGCAAAGTAACACCAGTAGTAAAACAAAAAAAATCCACAATAAAAAAAATGAAGAAAGTGAAGAAAGTAAAAAGTAAAAAAACAAATTGCATTATTTGATGCCGATATTGAACATTAGAAAAATGTATGAGTGAATTGAATTTTATATGGAATGTGATAAGATCTTAAATACCACGTGTACTCGTCTAGTGCCGTACAGTATTCAGTTTTAAAGCAATAAAAAATAAATAAAATAAAATATAATAAAGTGAAATTAAATACAATAAAATGAAAAAAGTATGATAAAATAAAATATCTGATGATTATCATATAGAAAAATTTACTATTCGCAAAACATTTTAGATGATGTGTGATGGGCGTGTTTATATTCAACAACTATTCAATATTCATCATTATGAAATCAATTGAATTTTTCAAGTCGCCATTAAGCTATTTAACTTATAATAATCATTCAGTCAATAAAGAGAGAAAGACAGACATACCTTATAATTGTTTAGTAATCATTTGTTGTTGGATATATGAAGAAGCGCTTGCATAAATATCGAAGCAACGATTTTGTTTTAATTAGCTTAAGGATTTTTATTTTTTATTATTCTTTTTTAGTTCCTTAAATTCAGTATCATTAACATGAAGAAAGAAAAATAAAGAAATAAAAATGCTAAATAAATTATTTCCATATAAATATATATATATATAATTATCCTCCATGAAGGCATGAACTCCTTTATTTTATTTTTATTTAATTTTTTGTTTTTTGTTGTCAAAGAAATTTCATTGATTAATGAAACGGTATTACTCATTAATTCATTTGCTCTAATAATTAATCAATGAAACAATAATGAAAATAATATTTAATTGTAATTTCATATATTTCTTTTTTATGTAGCTGATTAAGTAAATATTATTGTTAAATAATCATGATGATCATGGTGATTATAAGTATGAGAAAAATATGCAAAAATATGCGACCATCTCTACACTTTTGCTTCCATCATATTATGAACATTGATTTTTGATATTTTATGGGCTTCAATACTTCTTTTAATTGGGATTATTTTATTTTGAGAAATTTTTAAATTTAATTCAACTTGGGCAAATATATACGAAATTCTCATTTATTTGATTATTAAATTCTTCCATATAAATTTTATATAATTTTAAAAATAATTTACTATACAACTTTAACGTCTGAGACGTTGTCATTTTCGATTTGGAGATGCCCTCGCTATTACTTTGTGTGATTTTCGCTTCGTCTAAAAGCCATCATATTACAATTCGGGTGAAAAAAAAAAACAAAAAATGAGCCGACATGCAATTGGTGTTGTTGGAGTGGCTTTCTGTAATAGGCAATATTAAAATGAAAATTCTTTTTTTTTTTAAAGTTAAAATTTGAAATGAAAACTTTTTAGGTAATAGAGAACTTAAGAAAGAATTCAAAGAAAAAAATTTTAAAGGCAACGCAAAGCATAATTTTTTTAACTTTTTATTCCTTCTGATGTATGAAGTACAAAAATTTCGTTGGTCATTTGGCCTAATTTAAAAGTAGAAAGAAATCCAAAAAGCAGGAATGGAAGTCAAAATCCATAATGGCATAAGACATAAGGGCCATAGGTTTTACTAGGTTTTTTTTTTGATTTTTTTTTGTTTTTTTTTCCCCCAAAATAACAGCTAAACGTTGCATGCAAATGGAAATGGAAAGACTGATGAATTTCTTGGTAGATTTTACGCTCTTCTTTTTATATATTTTTAGAAATTAATTTTTTTGCAAGAATTTTACATTCAATTTTAATGCATTTTTTTTTAGTAATTTTGCGGCTTTGCCTTGCAAATTTTATAAAGTAACATAAAATATAGAATAATTATTCGTAATGTTTTGGAAAAAAAAATAAAATTTTTGAATTGACATGTTACAATTATTTTACATGGGTGTCATGGTGTCAAGGCGTCATGACGATATTACTTATTATATACCGACAATTATTTTTATCAAAAAATTTCATGAAAATTGTTTAATTTTTTCCAAATTTTAAAATTTTTTAATTTTTACTATTTTTGAATTTTCAAATATGTAAAATACTAATGAATTGATCGAATGGAGAAGAATTGACAATTTGTTAATATTCTCGATTAATATGGGAAATATCGATTAATATATAAAAAAAAAAAGATACATTAAGAAATTGTAAATTTTATTTACCTGATTTTAAAAATTATAATATAAAAAGCAAATGAAACACAAATAAATTGATGTAAATGTTAATCAGAATAAACAAATATTTTTACATGCAGCGAATAAAAATCTCACAGACGGCTTCAATCGTCCATAAAATAAGTCTACAACTACCCGCTCAACAAAATTCTATATATTTTAGTATAGAATTTTGGCATCTTCGATATATGCACTAAGATGGCAAAAATAAGCAAAAATTTGCTCATTGTTAGTTCAAGTTTAATGCCATTAAAAATTTTGAAGTCTGATTTGTCTGATTTGTAGAATTTCTACATAGTGGATACATTTTAATTGTTAATTTGTCCAATAATTGCCAGATTAGATAAATGAATTTTGAAAGAATGGATACCAATCGAATAATATTTAATCTATTTGATTTATTTCTTCATATACATTAAGACAAGTAGTGTAGACAAAGTGAAATATATAAATAAACAAGAAAAACAAAAAAAATGGAATAAAGGAGGAAGAATTTTGTAAACAACAACAAACCAATTTAATAATCACAATCCATAATTGGATTAGCTGAGAAATGTTAAAGTATTTCATTTTAAATATTTAAAGGTTTACGATTTTTATTTTCTGCACTTTTCGAGCAACTTTTTAAATACATGCGTACATGCATAAATATAATTAAAAAAAAAAAAAACAACAAAAATAGACGAAAGAATAACTAAAGCATTTAATATGCGTTAAAATGAAAAGTAATGAAAATGTATGAGAAAGAAAAATAGAAATGTTTATTAAATGATAGACTTAAAGAAGGGCAAATAAATGAAGATGATGTTAAATGAAAATTGAAAAATCATTCAAAATAATTTAAAAAATTTTAATAATTGTAATTATGAAAAGCAAATGAAAATAAAACAGAAATTAAAATAGAAGAAGAAGAAGTAGAGGAAAGCCATTTAAATATGGAAACACACACACAAAAAAAAACAACAAATGAATAAAATTAATTATTATTATTATGATTATGAGTAATAATTATGTTTGCGTACGTATTATGATTATAAATTTATAGGTTATAATTAATTACATTCTAAAATTAATTATTAGAATATTAATTTAGGGAATAAGAGCGCAAATAATAACAAAAAGAAGAACTGAAAATAAATATACAAATATTTAAGGCACTTATAAACATATAAAAAAAATTTGCATTTTATTTTCATAGAACTAATATCGCTCATTTCAACATACAATCGATTTTCATATACAATTAAGCGAATTTGCTTAAAGCGAATTTTTACCAAATAAAACTCTGTAATTTCAGATGCGCACTTTTTCTTTCTGCTTTTTCTTTTTTGTTTTTATTTGTGGAAGATTTCAAAATTGTAATACCAAGATATTTGACCAAGTATTTGATACTTGACTGACTGTTGTATCAGTAATATCATAATAAAATACTTTACACATTTTCCTAGATAACTATTAGAGATAATTTTATGGTACACAAATATACGAAGTGAATGCTTGGTTTGGTAGTCATGCACACATGATACCGTTAATCCAGCTTCCAATGTAAAGCCCTTATTGCCTCTTTTATATGAAGTTTAAACCTTGGTATCCAGATTCGGAGCTTTGCCAAAATTCCTTGGCTTATTTTGCTTAGCTCAATAGACCTGATTAGCTACCGTTTTTTAACAAGGGAAATGGAATCTCACACGACAAGCATATAAGTATGCTTGAACGAGCATTGCTCGTGATATGGCCACTACAACCCCACAACCCCCACAAATCCAATTCCAATAGGCATAACAAAACTGATGATCCCGTGATTCTATATTAATACTTTGGTTTGATCTAGTGACTCATGATCGCCCCTTAAGGCCGGCCAGTTGAGATGATACTTCTGGTAATTGGGGAATGGTTGCCCCCTTGAAAGAGGACAGAAAAAAGCATGGGCAGGCTGATCATAAGCTTTGTATTTGAAATTTTTACGGAAGTGATTAAACATACTTTAAAGTGCACTTGGCGATTTCCGTCATATGCATCGTTTGAAATTTCAATAATGATTGTGCGAATTGTACATTGACTAAAGCTTTCAATGTACAATTTTTCTAAATTGATTCTAAAGGAACTGTCACTTTTGGGAATGCTTTGCTTATGGCAATATTACGCGATACCGATTTTGGTCAAGTACAATTGAATTTAATATAATTCATAGATTATGTGTATATTCAAGATATTTACAGGGATCAGGAATAAGTTTCGTATATTCTACCAAAGATATTTTTAGTTAACATCGATTTCTAGATTTCTACGTAAATCTAATAATGGCCATCTAAGCGTCTTTGGTTATGTTTTGCAGAATTCAAATAGATTTGAAATTTGACAAAAGCCATAAAATCTGGTTCTTGCACCAGTAAGTGGGTGAAGCTAGTTAAAAGACTCGTTCATCAGTAATAACATTGAAATTTTCTGTGTGGAAGAAAACTAGTGTTTGACTTTCTCCCTCACAGAATGTTGAAGTGAAATAAGTTAAATACGTTAGAAAAATTAATAATAATACAAAGAATAAACTCAAAAATATTTAGTGTTTAATTAAATTATTTGTGCGCTTTATTGAGAGTTTTAACAACAACAAAAAATGTCACGTGATATTTTTTTTTTGTTTTTTTTGGGAGCGTATTTTTAACAAAATTTTCTTATGGAAATTTTATATTCCACATATTTCTTATTTATTACATGTATTTTAATATAATAAAAAGTATTTATAGAATAATAACGATAACATATTTAAGAAATTTCATTTATCGCCTTCGATCAACCATAAATAATTCATGAGATTTTTAATTCGTTCATTCAATTCATTTTTTATATTTTGTAATGAAATGGTGGAAATTTTCGAAATGGAAACTTTAACTTACAATTAAATATTATGTCCTTAATTTATGGTAAAATTTGTTGTTGTTTGACTTTTAAAAAAAATTTTTTTTTTATTTTTCTCACTTAAGTTCATGTGTAAGTTTAGAAAGCCATGAAAAAAGGCAAAAAAAAAAAAAAAGAAAAAAGAGTAACTGGAAAATAATTTTATTAATTATTAAGATGCGTTTACATTTTTAAGTGTCAATTGTTCTAATTGCACAGTAAAGGAATGCATCAATGCACTAATCAATCACTTTTGAATTTCTTAAGTACAAACCATTCGTAATTATTTTTCTAAAGTTATTTTAATATACAATTTTGTATTGTTAGTTCAGATTTTAGTTCAGCATGGTGAAACAACTTAAAAGAATCATATAAAATTATATGGAGATGAAAATTTGGATTTACAACAATAAATTCCAAAAGGTTTCAAAAGTGAAAGATTTGAATACACTTTTAAGTGTGGTATTCATTCAAGGAAGAAATACTTAGTAATTACCATTTACATTTACATTAAGAAAATCAATGTAAGTTGGCCTTGATGTTTTCTTTTTAATCGTTAAAAAATCGCTTTGAAGGATAAGCGTCTGATAAAATATAAATTGTGAGGTTTACAAATGTCATTTCATTAAATGAAAATATTTATCGAAATTTTGAACAATTCAGTACTCTATTTTTTTGATCTCTGCATTTAAGACTGAATTCTACATTTCAAGGCTTTAGTCATAATAAAAAGCATTACTTTGAAATTTTTATGGTGGACGAAATGGTCCTTTCTATTTATTACATTTCTTAAGGTCTGTTCTTAAATTTAGTTTTGTTACGAGACAAATCGAAATTAGAAATTTAAAAAGTTTTATGAATAGGAAAGTACTTGAACCTTTGAAAATTTATGGTCAATATAATTTATCAATATGTTTTTAGAAGTGAATAATAATCAAAACAAAAGAATGCTTTATTAACCATGAAATAATAATGAAATAAATACGAAATTAAAAATTTTTTAACATTTATGATAAGAGATTTGTTTTATTCCACGCTTATTAGTTCTAACTTGATATGTAACTTGTAATTTTTTTTGCTTTGCTTTAATTTTTCTTTTTTGAATAATTTATTTAATTTAATTTAAATAATGTCTCTCTCTTGACTTGAATTGATGTAGTATTTTAATATTGATATGAGACAAGTAATTAATGGGGCCTCTTGGGCGCCTTGTACGGTTAAATTTTGAATAGTAAAAAAAAAAAAAAAAATTCAAAATTTCAAATACTCCTGTACATTTCTGGATAGATGTAGTTAAATTTTTACGTTTTGTTTTTGGTTTTTTTTTATTTTGATTATATTAATTTATTAAATTGTATTTTTGCTTTATAATTTAATTCTCTGTGTGATTATTAAAAAGGAAATACATAATTAAAATAATTTCAATTTTCTCTTTGCCATTTTCATCTTCTATTTTTTATATTATGTTAAATAATTAATTTATTAAAATATGCACATGAAGCGATTTAATCCATCAAACGTATCAATTTAAATTGAAGAATTTTCTTGTTTTTCAGTTACTCTAAACTTCAGATGAACGTCTAGATATAGTTAAGGATATTTAAAATACTTCATAGATCAAATAAAAGTTTGCATTAATTTAATTTCAAATTTGCTAAAAATTACAAAAATTTCTTGTGGACCATAGAACTTCCTTAAACGTACTATAAATATTTCCATTAAAAAGAAAGAAAATATCTGCTAAGTAAAAAAAAAATTGTCATAATCCATTAAAAAGACCAAGAATCCTTAACGGTACATAACTGGACAAATATTATTTTACTATAAAAGAGAATTGAATGATTAAAGATTTTCACTTTTCTTTTTTGCTTTTTCTTTTTTTTTTTTTGTTGAGAAATTAAGTAACAATTTTTTATTTTAATCAATTCACCGTTAAACTCTTTCATTTAAATTGTTAATTTTTCATTATCATCTGTTTTATTTTAATTGAAATTTTTAATATTAGTCCTTATACCACTTGAAAAAGATAGATTTTTATTTAAGCCAAAAGAATCGGCATCATTTTCTGAATTACCTTAATCCATACATCTATTTGTCTATTGTCTGTCTGTTTGGGCTACATTTGTATATAAAAGCAAACATTATTGAAATTAATAAACGGACAAACATTTTTTTACATCGAGTATTCTTTTTTGAATTTTTTTAGATTAATTTTCCTTTGTAATCATTTTAATCATGTTTTTTAATTATTTTGTTTAACCATTTTTTTTAACCAGTTCTTTAAGCATTATTTCGATAATTCTTACAACTTTAATTCGAACATTCTTTTGGTTTTTTTTTTTTGTAATGTCCCTTTTGATAATTTTTTCGTTCATCCTGCCAATTATTGGTAATTGATTTAAAATAAAATTGTACACTAAAAATGATTTACATTTCACATAAACGATTCTGAAGATTTTTCCATCTTCTTCTTGACTTTTTCATAATGTTTAATGTAATTATGGTGTAGGATATTTATAAATCCACACTTATTGCCATTTACATGCACTTTTTACTTTAACTTTCATTTATTTTGTAAATTTTCTCCCTTTTTTTTTCCTTTTCTTAAAAATTGCTTTAACATTTTCATTTTAAATGAATCAAATATCCTAACTAAACATTAATGTGCAAACGCACATGACTTTTATATTTATTTATTTATCATATTTAGTTAAATTTTTGTATGTCTTCTTCTTTTTCTTTTTATCTATATATATATATATATATGTATGAATGTATGTATGTAATTGCTCAAGATTCTTATTGTTACTTATATAACTTCTTCTTCTTCGTTTTCCTTTTTTTGTTTTACTTCTTATTTTTTTTCTTTTTTCTTGTTCGATTTTTTTCCATTTCGTTTTCAATGCAATTTGTTGTGATTGTTATAATGAAACATTTTTTTTGTTTCTGGTGGAAATTATTTTCTTGTGTTGCGTAATGTTTTATGCACTTTTTTTAAAATAAAATTTGCATGAATTTACATGCATGTACATTATTGTCCTTTGTTAGTATTTTCATTTTTTATTTTTATTACAATTATTATCGAACATTATTGTCTTAGTTTTATGCATTATTATTATTTCAATTGTTGTCTTCAATTATTGTGTGTAATTGTGTGTCTGCGTATTATATACATCCAAACATGCGTGTGTATGTGTGTGTTTGTGCGCATGCAAATTTTATATACATTTGTTTGATTTTTCATGTTCGTTTTTGTTGTATTTGTATACAGTTTCATATAAAGTTCTAACAATATCAATCATTGATTGTTATTATCATTATTATTCCTAATATTATTATTAATGTGGTGTTGTAGGTGTGTATGTATATGTGTGTGTGCATGTTTAACTAATTCAAAAAGAATTGCACTTATTTATTCGTATTTATTCAGTAATTAGAGAGAAAAATAAAGGGCGGAAGAAAGAGAGAAGGAAACAGAGAGAGTGTCAGAGAGAGAATATGAGAGAGGCAGAGAGAGAGATTGAGAGAGCGTCATAGAAAAAAGTAAATAATATTAGAAAGTTGAAATAATTTAGTATGCCTAATAATAAGAAGAAGGAGCAATGAAGAACGAAAAAATCATCTTAAAAAATATTAATAAAATAAAGCAAATGTTGTGTTGTTTATAGTTTATGTTGTTAGTGAAAAATGTAATCACTTCAATAATTGCATGCATAACGTTGTTGTTTAATTGTGAATGTTTATGTGTGTGTGTTTTTCTATTTATTTGTTTTTATATCACAAAAAAAAGGACGTTGATATTATTAATTCAACTAATAAGAAATAGAATAAAATTTGAAAAGAAATATTTTTTAATTACAATTTTCTACTGACAGATTTTTTTTTGTGTAAGAAACGTTTGTTATGTTCATTATTTTCTTTATTATTTGTTTAAGTGGAAAAGAAGATCTAAACAATTTTCTTTTGTTTTTATAAATTATTATTGTCGTTTTCTTGTTTCGTTGAATATTTTTCTTGAATTTTTTATTGTGATATTTTTGCTTGATTTTATTTTATTGTGTCAAACTTTACATAATTTTCTGATAATTAGCCTAAAAATCTAATAATTGATGCAAGTTACCAAATTAATTTTGCTGACTTTTTGCTTCTTTGTCTATTTTTTTATTTATTTATTATTTTAGCTTTATTTTCCATTAATTTTCTATTTACTTTTTTTTTTTGTTAATATTTCTAAAATTTCATATTTTACCTTGTAATTTTTGTGTAATTTTATAAAATTCAAAAAAAAAAAATTCGTACATATTTTTGTTATATGATCAAAATTTCAAAAAAACAAGAAAAAAATTAATAAATTGAACTTGAAATGAATCATAAATTCATAAAAATCAAATATACAGGAATCGGACGACAATTTTTAATTAAGCCGTGTAAATTTTTTTTCCATTTATTTATTGTCGTTTTCGTGTTTTTGTATCTTTTGCCTTTTTTTATGGTTTCCTTTTTTTTTTTTAAATAGTTTGTTTTCTCACGATCTTACATTTTAAGCTAAAATGTTTCATTTATATATTTATATAAATATATTTATATATATTTATCAAAAATATCTTAAATTATTATTAATTATTGTCCATAGAACATTTATTGTCATATAAATTATTGTCATTGATATATACGGAGATGTTATTGTTGCGGCTGCATCATCTCTCGCATCAATTATATTTATTTTCCATCCAAGATTATTGTGCGTAAAACACTAATATAATTAATTAAAATTCAATTAAATTAACAGAAAAATTTAATAACAATAAATAAATAAAAAAGAGCTGCTCTTTTTGAATGGCCCAATTCATTTCAATTATTTGGCTGTGGCCAAATCTTAAAGGCCCATTACCCAGACACTATTTGTTACTTTATTGAATGGAAAGTTAATTTGAATTCATGATTTCGTGAAGGCATGGCCAATTTGCATGATTTGAAAAGATTAGCCTTTAAGCGATTTGGCTTATTTTCAGTCAAACCAAAGTACATGAACTTTCTACCAAATTTAAACTTGATGTCTTTTTTTTTATATACACACATGGACACGGAAGCCCAAAATGATGCATAATTTAATGCTGATCAAGAATATATATACTTTATAGGGTCTCCAACGCATCCTTCTAGGCATTACAAACATAATGACAAAATGAGTATGTCCATTATTTTTGGATGGGTATAATAAAAGTCTATGGATATAACTATGTTTAAAAAGAAGTTCAAGAAATAAACTATTTCAGTCTAAACCGATTTAATGGCTTTAAGATTAAATTTGTACTGATATTTATTATAATTGTATTTTATCATCATAAGGCATTGGGACTGCAAAAAAGTTCCACTTCTAAAAAGGGCTATTGTTCTTAAAGCACAATCATGGGATTATATAAAATTCATCAAGGTATTATAAAAACTGCGACCTTTAGAGTACATGGATAAACAAAGTGTCAAATGGACGGATGGACGAATTAAATTATTTCAAAAAAGTGTTTTACAAGTGAAGTTTACTGGAATCACTTATAAATGATGTTGACGTTATATAAAAAAAAATGGAAAACAAATGAATCAAAAAAAAACCGATTTACCTGATAATAAAGTAAGTCAGGTGCATCAAGAGGCACCGTCCAATTTAAATAGCCCGGTTCACCTTCTTCGCATACGAGTTCTAATGTTTTCATGAATTCTTCAAATGTTTCAATTTGCGCAGAACGATCAACTGTACGATGAGTCCATTCACAATAACGGCCCAAAGCTGTTGGTATTGCATTGCCATCTTCATCGAATTCAACGCCCGCATAGGCTTTTTGTTTACTCATTTGTAAGCCCGTCTTTTGACCTATGCCACCCTCCGACGAGTCTGTTATGTAAAATGGATGATATCTATAGAAAAATTAAAGATATAATTATTTCATATTTTCATATTCTATATCAGTTGTGTACCACTATTTATTGTATCCACCAAATCAAAAGTATTTTGGTCAAGGACAAATGAAATATTTGTGTAATTAGCACGATAATTGGACTATTTTTATAAGCACTTCCCATTGTAAAGAAAAATGTTGGAGTTTGGAAAAAAATTTGATAAGTTTGAAGTATAATTAATATACGGAAATGATGGATATAAATTTTTACATTTTTGAATTTTAATCGTATTACACGAATGCTGGTTCAATGCAAAAGGTTCAATAATAGGCCGTGATCATGTTTAATATTTTTATTGGGTTTCTTTTCTTTTTTTTCGCATAAGCCACATAAGAACTTTGAAGATAAATTGTAAAAATATACCTTGCTGGATTACTGGGATTATCGCCACCTTCAACATAAAATTCATATGTTTTACCCCTTTCTACGGTAATTTCCGGTATTAGTAGATCATTAATATACCAAGCTATACCCCAAGATGGTACTCCGGTAATTGGTGTATAACCACGTTTACCACCAGTCGGTCCAATACGTGCTGTAAATGTTTGCTCATTTTCTATGGTACGTGTAGGCCAAGGTGTTGGTCCTTCTTCATCTTGTATACTATATAATGATGCCTTACAAGTATTATCATTCTAAAAATATTATAAATTTAATTATATGACTTTATATCATCCCTCTGCTTTTCATTAATAATCAAGGATTAACTTTATGTCCATTACCTTTGTAGAGAAATTAATGCGTATATCATCAACATTATGATCACTGGGCGTATGAGAATGGGCATTTGCTTCCATACGGCTATTTAATGGACCTATAGCGGCAATAACAGATACTTCACGATCTATTGGTATTGCTTTATCGTTAACCGGTTCATTGGTTTGCAATAAACGTTTATATTTAATACTTGTCACACCATTTTTTCGATCACCACTAAGGACGATTATGTCATTGCGACCACCAATACGATCATCGGGACAAGCGCCATGTTCACCATCACATTGTGATAGATCTGTTAAAAAATAATCATCGGCACGAAAAACACGTGCATTGGTATCATAGAAAGCAACTGTGACATCGGCTTGTGCCATTTGAGCCCGTCCATTAGCGCCAGATAAGCCGAAGGCCATGTATTGATTCTCGGCAATACGACCATACAAATCAACAATTAAATATTCATTTTGTATCTCCCATTTCACTTGCAAACGATTTGGTAATAATTCACGGCAATTACTATACACGGGCCGTGGTGTGGTAGTTGTCTAAAAAAAAATAACAATCATTCAAAAAGAGATTTATTAATTTTATAGAGATTTTTTTGACAAGTATGCATCAAATGATTTCTCTGATTCTTATTTCTTATATTTCTTATAAATAAATGATTATAAAATGTGTAATATACTTACAGGAGAATACCACCATGGAGGCTAATAAGGATATTGCATGATATATAAAATATACATCAACAATAACAATAATGATATAATAAAAGAATAAATAGCAATATGTTAACTAACGATAAAATAATGCAATTAATTATACTTTGTGTTGTTCTAAATGTTATGCCATATAAATTTTATATGTAAGTATTCTGAATATTCATTTAAGAACTAATGAAAAAAATTAAAGAATTTGTTGTGGCATTAAATGCACAAGAAAAGCATAGGAAACTTACTGTAATTTTTGTTTGACCCAAAGCGGGTGGCACATCTAAATTTTTGGGTATAAAGACATGACCAAAATTGTGACGATATTCTACACACCAAACAGCCAACCAATCGATATCGTAAACAGTTAAAGAGCCTGGCAATTGAATTTCAATATCTTCACCTTGATATCCACGTAATGGCTCCAATGAACCCACTTCATTCGGTACTTTTATGCCCATAATATTGGGCTCTGAACCATTGCCAACCCAAAAATAGGCATCCGGACCAGCACCATCATAATGTAGATTTGGTATATAAAATGTTTTCGCATCTAAGACGCTTACATTACTCGATCTAAGGCCGTGAGCTAAACGTTTAAATTCGGGTAAAACTCTCGGTTTTGGTACATCCAAGCCCGGTGGAATAAGCACCTCACCAAAATCAACCTACAAAAATAGAAATTTTTTTTTGCATAATTTAAAAATTTGTAATGGAAAAGCAATGAAAATAATTTCCAAAAAAAAAAAACAGAAGTAAAAAACTTATATTTGGCTTTAGCCAAATCTGAAATACCCAACACTTAGCCACTATTTGGCTTTTTTATAAAACAGACAACCGATGTACCTGAACTTTAAACATTTTTGCCAAATTTTGAAGATGATATCTCCTTTTTTGCCATCAGACAAATTTTTACCATATACGGACAGACGTACGCATTTATCTACTGTTATTCAGAATTTGATGATGATCAATAATATATATACTTTATAGGGTGTCAGATGCTTCCTTTTAGGTGTTACAAACATAATAGCAAAATGAATGTACTTCTAACCTTTGGATGGTGGGTATAAAAAAGGTAGAAGTTGCAGATTATTCAGTTGCATATTACTTATTATTCAGATATTGTTTGCTACTTTATGATAAATCGTTCCTTGGCCTTTTTCAAAAAAAATTTATATGCGAAACTATTTCGCTTTTTTTCTTTATCAAAAAAACTTAAAAGAATTCTTAAGGAAATTAAGTAGGGAAATTATATGGGAATGAACGCTTTCACTAAAACTTATATATCTTGGGCACTTTACGGGCGTAATTGACCTTTTTAAATTTTGATAGATGAAATGCAATACAATTTTAGTAGTAACCTGTCAGCAGAACATTCGATGTTTGTGTCAAATTTGAGCTCAATACCTCTTTTTTGGCGGCTGGAAGAATATTAACAGCATATGGATATAAGGACCGGCAGACGTACAAACGTTTAAATAAATTAAGAATTTGATGCTGAGTTGGGTCTCGGAAGCTATCTTTTGGGTATTACAAGCTTAATGACAATCTCTGAATGGTGATTATAAAAAGAAAATACTTCATTTACAACAAATTACTAGCGATTTCATAGATTGAGAATAATTTGGGCGAATAAAAAGAGTGGAAGGTAAATGCTGAAAGGCTTAACAGAACGAACAGAAGGCTTAACGCATATAAATTTTTCCTTTGATTTAAAAGTGTTAATGGACTGAAATATTTGTTCGTATATTTTCACGATTATTAATAGTATTTCATTTATAAATTTGCAACGCTATGTGTCTATTTTGTAGTAACTTAATTATTAATACACGCGCCCACTTATATTTTACAAATTTATATGAAAATATGAATACATACATATATATATTTACATATATATATATATAGATGTATACGGATGTGTATGTGTGTATGTGTGCATGTGTGAATATACTTTTATTAAATCCATGAAAATTGAATGGAGCTATGTGAAAAAAAAATTCGACATTCGAAGAAATTTGAGTGCGCGCGCATTTGTCTCCCCATTTTGTTTGCTAAAATGCACTTGTTTTTTTTTTTTGTATCTCAGCACCAAAAACTTACGCATATTTTTATAAAAATCTTTACACATATACATTTGTATGTGTAAAAAATGAAATACCCCTTTCAAGTGAGAGATGGCGTACAACTTATAAATTGGGAATGAGCGAGAGTGATTAAGAGAAAACGTACACGAAAAAGCTTTCAAATTCAAATTGTTAGGTTGCTTTTAAATATTGACATGTGGTGAATTTCTTTCTTGTTAGTGAGATGTTGCTATACTTGTACACAAAAGAGAATTCTCTAAAATTGAGAATTCTCTTTTGTGTACTTTGTTTCTCACGTTGTACAAATATTTAGGTATCATCAGCGTCTATTACTACAAATTATTTCTACTTCTAAGGCACATACAATACAATGCAATACAATTTTATACAATTTTATATATATGCATGTATGCATATATGTATGTCTATTCATGTAACAGTATCAGTATAATTATTTTGAATGTTTGCCTTTCCAATGGTAGATGAAAGTGTAATATTGTATTGGAGTTTTGGTGTTGTTGTTGCTGTTAATGTTATATCTTTTTTTTGGAGTAACCAAAAAAATAACTGATTGTGTATGTATTTATGTGTTACTATGTATATATATATATATATATATGTATGTTTGTATGTATTCAATATATTTTGTATATAAGCATATGCTTGTAATGTCTGTAAGTAAGAATGCGCTTAAATAAAATATGTCTGCTGTTTTAAATATGTTGTTCTTTTTTTTGTTGGTTATGTTATTTTTGTTATTGTTACTACTGCTACTATTTCTGTTGTTATTGCTATAATTATTATTCTTCATAGTCTTTAGTATGTATCGTTTGTAGGACGCCATCTTTAAAATGAAAACTTTAGTCCATTTCCTTTTGTGTGAAACAAAAGTACGGCATTGATTTCCATATTAAGCATTTTTTTGCATGCATTTAATTGTGGATTTTGGATTGTAAGTTGTAGGCATATTCATTCATATCTACACCCATACATGTATATGTATATGTGAATATGTATTAATTAATATTTATTCTAAATTATTCAGGTATCTATTGTGTGCATTTTTTGGTTAATTTTATTTTAAAAGGCAAGCAGGTCGAACCAAAATTAATGTACACATTTTACATTTTACAAATAATATTAGTATAATTTCTAATATAAACAAATCAGATTACTTTGTAAAGTTTTATTAAAAAATTTTTTTACACATTTCTTTTCGTGAAATAAAATTTGTAATATCTTTACTGATTTGTATTTGAACCAAAAACACTTTGACATTTTAAATAATTTATGGCCACAGCTGATGATTATTTTGCACAAGCAAATTTTGTTTAAAGAATTTCGCTTCTATTATTTTAATTTGGAAAATCATTATCATTTTCTATTATTATAAAAAATTATACAATTCCCATTTGAACTCTCTACTTAACAATTACTAAATTTTTCGTTCATGCATTCTTTAATGCATTTCTCCAAATTTCTTTAATAGGAATATCAGAGGAATCTTTCAGTTCTTTGAGAATACTTTTCAAATTCCTTTTTTTATTCACAGTCTACTTCTTATTTAAGTTTCATAATTGTGTGAAAAAATGGTCATTATTTTCAGAAAGCATTTTATGTAGTTGATACCTTTTAAAACCGGGCTTACCGCATAAAAATTCTATTCCATCAAAGAGCAGGCAGGATGTGTCAAAACTGACTTTGCGAAATTTGTGAAATTTAAATGGTTTACATTCTAAAAGTTCAATAGAACCTGTTCAAATACAGTTACGGATGATACAAAGAATTTCTGAATTTGCAATCGGGTGTAAGATCGTAAATTTAATCGCTTTAAGAAAATATTTCTTAATTTTGAAATTATTCTTCAACAAATAAATCTGGCGCATTATTGTAGTGTAATTAAATTAAGCTATCAAATTTTTTGAAAAATATAAATTTAGATGAAATTGAACTTTTGATGGCACTAAAGTTTATTCATAGAATTCATTTATTGGCACTACGTAACATTAAAAAGGGCTTTTGGAAAGTTTATGCGAGTAAATGAGCCAGCTTTTTCGTGGTACTAAGATTTTTATTCTTAAATAATCAAAAAGTATTTAAACGTAAATGTTGAATCTTAGACGATTTTTTAATACGGTTATTCTAAAATTTTTGTATATTTACATGGAGCTTTATTGCATTGGATAATAAAAATTATCGATTGCTTTGCTCAAAAGGGCTGATCAGCCAGAAAGCTTTAATTTCTTTTAATATTTTAAAAATTAATTAATAAAAAAAAATCTAAAAATAAGCGATTCATAAAGCGATTTGAAAAAGTATGCTCTAAGTAGAAAGATTATCGATTTATAAATCGATTATAGAGATTTTTATTATTATAGTTTTAATAAGTAATGTGGAAATTATAATATTTTACTTATACATTTATGAAAGAGATAATTAAAATTTGCATCATCAAAGAGAAACGATGATAAGCAAAGATACAAAAAAGTAAACACAAAAAAAAAATATAATACAAAAGATTTCTGTTATTATTTACCTTCTATTTATTTATAATTTAATCACTTTTTAAGTTAATCAAAAGATAAAATCAAAATGAAACCAAAATTATCAAGTAAATATGTTGTGGGTGATCAAGGTCGATTTTTAAATATCCTACATCGCTTTGCCTTATGTGACAAAAAAGTCAAGGAACTTAAAAATTGTAATTTTTTAAAGGTTTGTTATATGGGAGGGGGTTCAAAAAATGGACTGATTTGGACCCAATTTGGCACATATGATTTTCATGTTAAAACACAATAATGTACCAATTTTCATTCAAAAATATTGAAAATTGTGTTATTTTATCGCATAACGATTTTTTTTTTTCGAAAGACGTTATATGAGGCGTGGTCGTAAAAACGATACCATTTTAATCATTTTCAATTGAATTCGCTTCTACATTAAAAGTGACTTAAATTAAATTATCTTAAAAATTGAGACTTGCAGCTTGATCACAAATTTACATGGACAGACGGACATACAAAAAGCCTGGCTTAAATCGAATAAGTAAGTGCTTCTAAATCGATCTGTTTCATAAAATTAAAGTGAATCCATCTCAACTCCTTTTAACTGTTACAAACATCTACACAAACACACTGGGCCACAAAGGAATGTTGGTTTTTAAGAACGTATAAGATTCAAAGATACATTTTCAAATTGAATTTTATAGATACGAATAAAACAAAACAAAACAAAGAATAACTAATATTCATAAATACAAAATATCTTAATCTTGAATTTATGTGTTATCTTGAATGTGTATATTGGGGTTTGTAATACTTAAAAAACCGCATCAATGCACAAATAATTTCAATAATAATAATAATAATAATAATAATAATAATAATAATAATAATAATGTTTAAAAAAATAATATAACAAAGTAGATAAAAGTTTGTAAAGATAAATGAAAAGACAAATGCAAAGCCAAAAGAATGGAGAGAAAGGTAGGGAAATAACCATAAACCAGAAAACCAAAACAAAGAATAAAATAAAATGTGAAACCAAATTTACATGAAAAATGACACAACTGTATAAAATCAGAGTAACAGAAAATGAATAATAAAGATAAATACAAAAAAAAAAAAAAAAAAAAAAGAAAAAGGGAAAAAGGCCAAAGAAAACAGAACCGCATCAATAGTATTAAATTAAAAAATAAAAATAACAACAACACTAATAATAATAAGGAAAACAAACTAAAAGATGCAAATAAATAAATAAATACAAAAAAAAAAAAATGAAAATAAAAAAAAATAAATAAATACAAGAAAAGAAAAGTAAAGAAAAGCAACTTACCGTGAAACGGCGACACCACACTGACAACCATCTGATATCCTTAATCCTTTTACCCATAGGCAGACGTAATATGATGTCAGTGTTATTGTGAGCCCTTAATATGGGTGGATCCCTGAAATCAAACAAAAATTTACATTCAGAATTCTATATTCAGCATTTTATTTTTAACATTTAACGTTTAACGTAAAAAAGTTAATTGAAAAAGTAAAATAAGCCGCAAAATAGTTCTTAGTTGCATTTTCTTCCCCTATAAAAGTTACATCTTTACATTTAGATTTTCCGATATAAAAGATATAAAAAAGAAAATTCATTGTGTAGTTGGATTTTGAAAATTTCTATTTACCAATGTTAAAGCAGACTAACTTTTATTAATCTGTGAATCAAAAAGTGTACAGTGTTGATACTTTTTCATTTTCTATTTACTTTGTTTTCTTTTTTTTTTTTTGGGCTTTTGTTATATTTAAACGAAACTTGAACTAACTTTCATTTAAATGGAACGTTCCAAAGATTAAGGCAAATGATGATATATACTTACGGAAATGAATATTTTCTTTTAAATGCAATTCATGCTTCTCAAGATATTTTATATTTTCTTTTAATTCTGAATAAAAAAGCATTTTAATCTATTTAAAATCATTTAAAATTTATCAGGTATCTACATCGAACTTTTCATGCCTAAATTTTATGGATCTGTGTGATAAAGTAAATTAGAAATAATAGATAGGTAATTCTTGAAAATAGATAGTTCAAATGGCTAGACCAAAAATTTCTACTCAACTAAGCAGTTTTATATTTTTGAAATACTTTAATACTGGCATACAAATATTTCCAAATGAAAGTCCATATGAAATTTTGTATGCTAAGCAAAGCAAAGCAAGATCTCTTAAAAATTATGCTAAATCAAATTAAACTTGTCCTAAAATTTTATATTAATAACCACAATCATTAAAAATGTTACTTCTTGCGCCCAGATCACACATTTCTTAATTTAATCCAATTGCCATTTTATATTCCTTAACATAATCATCATTGAAAAAATTGCCATAAAGATGTTACGTGTCATTCTCTCAGACCTTTGATCTTTTTCAATTAGATCTGTATAAAAGGTTGTGGGCATATTCAGTTTGTCATTATGCTTGTAACGCCTAGAAGCAAACGTTGGAGGCCTTATAAAGTGCATAAATTCTGAGTAGATTTAGACAGGTCTATCTGCCTGTCTGTCTTTGTGTTTATCATTCCCTTGGACGTAAGATTTGAGTTATCGAACTGAAATTTGGCAGAATCATTGGAACAACATAAACTGAGGACACCTCCCTTTTTTTTTAAGCAAAATGTTATAGTTATTTGCTCACTATTTGGAAATTCCAAAAAATAGAAAGCTGAAACTTTGCACACGTAGTAAAACCCTTGGTCCACAATATTTGTCCAAAAAGCATGCAAGTCGGGTATATTTATGTGAAATTGTACAATCCTAATTTTCATTTTTTTATGTTTACATTTTCGATTTACTCCTAAAACAATGAATCAGGTTCTGAATTGGAATATCATAGTACCTGGATAGTGAGTATCCAAGATTTGGCTCCAATTAAATATAATTTTCTTACTAAATTTTCTTATCAAATATCCTGACAAAGAAACCACGATAAACTTATTTTAAAATCACTTTCAATTTTCTCACGACTTATTAAAAAATATTAAAATCATATTTAAAACAAGCTACATTTGAAGGTGATAAAATTTTGATAAGTATCATTTGAAGAATTAGAAATTAAATTGATTAAACTGTTAATTGGTTAAACTGTCATTTATGTGTAACTTGAAGAATTATTAAGTGGCCTTTTATTCCTCTTGTGGGGAGCAAGTAGTTCATAGATATGGAAAAAAGGAAAAATTTTTACTTCACTCATAAAAAAACTTTAAGCATATTTTTTTTATATAAAATGCAGTCTTCTATAACTTATTTGTATTGTTGTTTGTACAAAGTGATAAATGCTTTTGAAAATTCATATAAAATACAACTCATACACACACATTTAAATGTATGAATTTTTTTTTTTTTTTGTTATCTTTTTCTTATTTCACATTGAAAATTGTTATCGTCATCTTTATCAATCCGATAGATAGATCCACAATCATTTATGCTCTATTGAATAAAAAGTGAAGGTAATATTTACTAAAAAAAAAAAAAAAAAAAGCCAAAAAAAAAAAGAGAAAGTGTTTATGTTCTTTACTTGGATATAAAATCTTAAAATTTTATTTTCTTCATGGCAAAAGAATTGACTGAAAGTTTCCTTTTTCTTCATTTCAGTTTTTTCTCTAAAATTTTTTGTTTTTTTTTTTTCCTATAAATATTTGCTTATTATTTTACTTTCATTTGTGATTTTTCTTTTTATAAGGACCTTCAAGTAGCAAGAATGAATTTTCCTTTCATTTTATTATTATATTTATATAACATTTTTATTTTTTATATACATATGAATGTGTAAATTTGTATTTGTATTAAGAATAATTGTAATAAAATCCTTGCCCAAGGACATAAATATCATTTCACTTTTCCTTTTCATTTCGTTCACTTAGAATGACAATAAAATTTACTCCATTTAAAAGAAAAAATTATTTTCACTGCGTAGAATAGAGATTTGATGCTTTCAGATTGATAAGATTTTAAGAAATAAGAAATAAGACCAAAGTCTAATTATTGCCCTAATTATATTCCAATTATTTGCATCGAAATGAACAAAATCCATTCTAAATGTTTAATTCATTTGATTATTAATTCAAAATTACTAAAATTCGTGTCTAGAAGGCCACATCTTGGGGGCGCTAATCTAAACTTACCAACCATCAGCTAAGTTAAACTTACTTAAATATATAAAGTAAAAATAAATCAAATTCTGAAAGGATTTGGAAGTGGTACAGAGCATAAACCCGTTGAACATGAACCAACACACCGCACACCCAAGTCATAGGAATAGATTGTACCATCTCATACCTCTTTCCTTTCTATATTAAAATACAACTTAGTGTCCAATTACTTTAAAATATATATAAAATTGTAATTTTTTTTCCAAATAATGAATTTTTTTTAAGAAAGGCCTTAAATGGAGCGTAGTCGTAAAAATGGACTACTGTTGACAATTTTTAACAGAATTCGCCTCTGAGCCGAAACTCATCTCAAAAATTGCAACTAGTAGCTTGGTAACAAATTTACTTGGAGGAACATTAGATGGACAGACGGACATATAGGCTTATATTAAATCAGTGAGTTCTTTTGAGATGGTAGATGTTCAAGATTAAATTTTACACAATTCAATTTTTTTTTTTATTATTATGAATTATATCAAAATAGAAGATTCAACCTTCATTTGAATGCCTCAATTTAGGCAGTATAACACAAAAATACAAGAAGTTAATGGAAAATAATCGTGGCCAAATCATATGACTATAGAAATATCTAGAATATAGCAAAATTTTTGTATAAATATGTAAATATATTTGAGAAATTCTCAAAGTAAAGTTGAAATCCAAAATTTTGTAAATAAAGTAAATGATGAACATTATAGAACATTTTTTATAGAAAAAAAATTTCATTTGAATCATTTAATTAAATCACAAATAATACAGAAACATATGAATTGCACAAATTCATTGTATCCAATAAATTCACATGTAATTCATACAATGCGAAATTCAAAAGTGATAAAGTTTACATGATAATTCGTAAATAATTACTCATATTAATGTCATGTGTAAAAATTAATGCCAACTGAATTTTAATGTTATGGCACAATTAATGAGCATTATTTTTGGTTGTCATTTAGTTTGGTTATTAAAATAACAATAAAAAGACTTATAATAATAATAAGACTCCATCATTAATAGTAATTTAAATTTTACAAATGACTTTTTATTTTAATATTTACTTTGATTTATTACATTCATATTCATATTCATATTCATATGTATTTTCAAAAAAAAAAAATAAATAAAAAAATTTAATAAACAAATTCGTCTATTCAAAGTTTTTTCATATCGATTTCATATTTCTGTTTTTCGTAAAACACAAGATAAAGATGTAAAGAAAGTCATTTTACAAACTTTAAAACGCCCACAATAAATGACTGAATTATTTTTATTTTATTTTATTTTATTTTTTTTTTTTTTTTACATTACCAACTATGAAACTATAAATGTATGGTAGTGTATAAAAAGAAGCAAAAGAAAAAAAATTATGACGAAATAATAATAACAAAATATTGTTAGTGAAATTTAAATTTAATTAATTGAGTAGAGATAAAGAAGAGTTAACATTAACAGTTGATGATGCCATAAAATTTCGCGCCCCCAAGCCATTGTTTTTTTTTCAAGGTAATACATTAACATGCATAGATATGTAAATTTAATCACATTTATTTTATATGTGTATGTGTGTAAGGATGGAAGAATGAAAGGATGGAAGGACGGAAAGACATATAAACGTACAAAGACCGATGAATTGAACTCGAGACCACTTAATCATCTGTTGTTGGCATCTAATTTTTAAAGAAAATTAACAAGAAAAATATGTATATGTACTATTATTATCATTATCATTATCATTATCATTATCATTATCATCATCGTTATTGTTAGCATTAGCATTATTGTTATTATAAAAGTTATTATAAAAGTGTGTGTGAAATTTATGATAATAGATTTTATATTCAAAATGGAATTTTAATATTTGAGAATATCATGAATAAAATGGCATATTCCATAATGAATAAATGGAAATGAATTAGCATAAATTTTATCAATAATAATAATAATCATCATTATTATTTATTGTATTTTCTTATTTACTTATTTGCTTATTTAGTTTATTTAGTTTATTTAGTTTATTTAGTTTATTTCCTTTACTTCAGACACTCAACTTACGACTTATTAAGTTTGTTTTCATAGATTGTTTCTTAAAATATTTAAAAAAAAAAAAATTAAGTGAGAGGAAAATTTTATGCTTAATCATGAAACGATTTAAAAGCACGCCTCTTTCTGTTTAAATGATTTTGTAAACTTGAAAATCATTTTTAAAGAAACTTATTTTCTTAAATATGCTTCAAGGCAAAGTCAATAAAGCGAATTCTATGTGGAAATTTTCCATTAATTAAAGAAGCATTCAATTTTCATAAGAGTAAATAAAAGTTACACATTTTTTTTTTTTTTGGTGAAACATTATTTTCGCATAATATTAAATCGATTTCTATGCAGTATGTTTGATCAGATCGTTTTAGCTTTTTGAATTTTTTTCTCCTTTATACAAGTTCTTTAAACTTTATATAAGCATACTCATGTAAATATTTCTTCATTCTATAATCTTCCCTCCTGCTATCTCTTTATAAAGTTCACATAATAAAAATTTCATCAAATTGAATACAACTACAAATATAATAAATATCTAACAACGCATGTCTGTATGCAGATGAAAATTGTGGTAATGATAACAACAACAACAACAACAACAACAACAACAACAGTACTCTTGGGGAAAAATACCAAAACAATAAGCAAAAAAAAAAAAAATCCAAAAAAAAAACAAAAAGAAAAACAAAAACCAAAAAAGGTAAATAACTGTCAAATAACTCAAATAAGACGTCAATGAAAATTTTTTCATTAATTTTGATAATATTTTTACCCGCCCTGCTCATTATCCATGGATTTTACTTATAATCGTTTGATAAAAATGTTTGCTACTCGAAAAAATGGTACGTAGGAAATTCCATTCTACTTTCTGAATTAATTAAGGCTTCTTTGTAGACGTAATAAAATCTTTGACAAATTTCATATAATAGCCTTATTGAAATTGGCTCAAATGGGGCCATTTTTTCAGATCAAAATCCTTATTACTCAAGAAAAGGAAAAAAAGGAAAAATTAATGTATTGAAGTGAAGTTTTGTACTGAAGTTTTATAAAATTATAAATTAATTTTTTAAGGAAATTTAGTGCAAAGCAATGTTTTGATTGTCAAACCCTATTGCGGAAGTTTTAGATTTGATTGATTGCATTGACCCACTTTATATCTGATATCTCTTTTAAAGCACACTACACAAAGATTAAAATTATATTTATTTTCACAAAGCATTCACCGATAAATATTTCAAAAAAAGATCTCATAAAATGAAGTGTTCATCATGGATTTCCGAATTGAATTTTTCTCATCGTATTTTAAGATCTTTTTGTAGTAGTATCAAAATACCCAGACGGGCTTATAAATTATTTAAAATAAAAAGTGATTATTTAAAATTTAAATTGTATGTTCTTTTTACGTACTTACTCCTGAACGCAACAGATAGATTGTTCAAATTTTTTTTAGATTTATTCTATACAACAGACATCAGTCCTACACATCAGACATCAATTAACTAAAATTGAAACGCATCAAAATTAGATCACACTCACTTTATCGACATTTTATGATTCTTTGCTTTTCTTTAATTTTTATTCAACGTAGATGGACTATACAATAAATTTATGTACATTTTATGTATATAAAAATTCTACATGACAATTTGAAAAGAACGCATTAATTAGCAATTTGCTTAAATAACTTTATGGAATGCAGCACAATCTGCACAATTGATCGTCATTACATAGAATAATTAAAAGTCAATAGCGACAAATTATAACATTTTTACAAGCTTTTCAGGAGATAGCCTTGGATTGTAATAATATATTACCTTGGATCTAATAGAATTTTATTCCACCAATTTATATGATTTTATATAGAGTTTAATTATTGGTATGAGTGAATTAACAAGGACAAAGGGAAAATAAAATATATAAAAGTATGAATAAAATCAAAATAAAGTTATCAGTTGAGAGAGTACCAGTAACAATTTCATAAAAGAAGTTCATTAGATAAAATGCAGCATTTAGTTGTTTGTAAGCTTTAGCAAAACAATAAAAAAAAAGGAATAAATAAAAATGAAATGTAAATAGAATCCAACTAAAAATCACCCTTGTTGTAATCCACAATTATTTCTACATGGATTTCATTCTTACAAGGAAGAAATGAATATGTAAATATTTACATGTAACTACATAAAAAGTTACCAGTTGTTGTTACAATACGTATAAATAAACAAGTGCAAATGTTATATACGAGTTATGCCAACTTTTAAATACCCTATAAAGTTACGTTTAAGCCACTAAAAAAGGAGTTATCAGTTAAAAAAATTTCTATAAAATTTATGGAATAGTAATGGTCGATCAATCGAATGAAAATGCAATTTTCATTCGATTTATTTAAACAAGTTGGTGGCCCATAAAAATATTTAGGCTTGAAAAAAGTATATGTTTAATGGATCTGGCATAGTGATGTAAGATATAAAAAATTTAATAAATAGTACAAATATGCTCGGTAAGCTAATGTAAGTAAATGGCAAGCGATTTCAATATGAACGCTTCAAGGTGGAATGGAAAGTCTTACCAAGACAAAGGATTATAATAAAACAAGTAAAAAAATGGCTCTTGCTTATTTTATATTTTTTTTGAAGCTCAATAATATTTTATCACTTAAATAAAGTCCAGTAGTATATTTTTTACATTCAAAGGTATTTTAAGACTTAATGCTTAATCTAACAAAGAAAATTTTTATGAATAAAATTGTAAAGTAAATCTTAGCATGAACTTCTTAAGAAATTATTGTTGAAATATTTTATGGGAAATACAATAAATAGAAAAAAAACAATTTTATATCCACCAACCAGAGCTTGGGGCTGTTTTCATTAAAAAGGAAGTGTCGCAGGTGCATTTTGTCTGTTTGTCTCTCCATTTAACATGGCCCCAAAAAACAGAGACTTCGAACACAAATTTCGCCATAATAATTAAATTGGCTTTGAAAATGGTATAAATCTGTCAAAGGATACGCCCATAGTACTCACAATAAGCTATGAGAACGTTAATTTTTTTTAAGTAAAACTTTTAAGTTATTCGCTTCAACTTCAAATTACGTATCTACTAAATACCAAATAGTGACTTGGCTAATGGGTATGCAAGATTTTCTTCCAGCCAAACGTAATTTTCAACAACTTACCAAATTATTAATTATCTATCTGAAAAATATCAAATGGTATATCAGTGTTTCAGTATAAAAAATTTGGCCTCAGCCATATATAATTTTTTTACTTGTTGATCTTACAAACAAGAAAAAAAATATATAATTTATAGAAAACAGTAAAAATAGTTCAAAAAGCATTTTGATGCAACAATTTCTAAGTAAATTGCAAGTTAAACGATTAAGTTGCAATTTTTATCTATCAAATTCATGTTTTACAATCGATATCGTTATATCGAAATGTATTTATATAGTTCAAATTATTCTATACGAATATAACGCTTATAATAAGTCATTTTAGTATAAGAAGGAAATTTTTTTTTTTTACATTTCATCCAATGAAAAGGCTTTTGATTGCTTTGACCCGATCGTTCACTTACAAATTTATTAAGTTAACGTAGATACTGATGTCAGCTTAAATAGTCTCTTTAAATAGTTTTTTATAAATAAAAAGAAAATACTTTTGTACATAAAAAGAATTAATATTCTTGAATTTAATTGTTTACAGTGAGTTGTTTTTTATTCCGCCTTCATTATTTTAACTCTTTTGTTTTTTTTTTTGTCTGCTTTGAGAACTCTTTCATTCACTTAAATGAAATTAATCAATTTATAAATTACTTTGCATTAACTTCAAGTACTGTTGCTTGAATAAAATAAATTCTTCTTATACCCACCATTGGCACCAATAATGATGGCATTACATTCAATTGGTGCAAATGTTTGCAACATGTAACAAGAAATTTTTAAATATCCTTGAATTTGGCAATTGGCCATATAATACGCCCACAGTTCAGAGCACTTGAGCATTTGAGAGCATCTTAAATGAAAGCAAAGTTATTCTACGGATCGCTGCATGCTCTTAAGCATAATTTACAAAAAATTGCCTGAGCTATTTTCTTTTTAGATTATCTACTTATTCCTCAAGAGTGAGTGTACTCAAAAAAATTATCGAATGAAAAGTTAGACCTATAATTAGAAGAAATACTCAATCACGCCTTAAAATAACTACGAAATTTAAGTGGGCATTCAAAATTTTGGTTAAACCAAATCGAATTAAAAATTTTATTTTTGTTTTTTTTTTTTTCTGTCTTATATGATTATTATTATTTTAATCCTTAGAGATTTACTTCAGTTTATGTCTCTTTGAAATTGTGATAATACATTAATTATCATTAATGCAACTGCCGTTTGTTGTTGTTGCTTATTTTACTTTTAATACTATTTATTTTTTTATGTGTTTTTTTGTATACCATAAAAATATAACCCTAACCCATTGCAATTTTTTATCCATACCCATGAAATTAGAAAATAAAATGAATAAATGAATTGAAAACAGACCCAAAACGGAGAAAGAGCGAAAAAGAAAGTAACGAAATGACGCCCATCCACCAAATACTTAGTGATTAATGTAATAAATAGAATTAATGAATGTTGACTGGTCGAGTGTGTAAATGTGATAATGATGATACACATGTACCCACTCCATTATTTCGTACATGGTTTCTCATCTCAATTATTATTGTAGATCTTAACGCTATTGGCTTTTTTTTATTTCTTTTTTATAAATGAATGATTTAGTTTGATATAGGAATGATTCGTTTCAGTTAAGAGTATTAAAAGAAATTTGTTATAAATTTTATTCAATTTTGAAGAAATTTAGGATAAATATTCAAATCTCTAAATGTGAGTTAATCGCCAAATGTGAGTTATGATCAAAATTATGGCATTAACTTGATGTTGTAATCCAAATTTTCATCACATTCGAACTCATAGTTTTTACTATCCATTCGAGGTTATATAAATATACAAATGACAATAGTTAGCTGAATTTTTCTCTGAACAGATTTTAAAAGAGTCCATAAAAGAAGTCCATACTTCCTGATTTACTTTTATTTACTGTAGAATTTGTAACTGAAACTGTAGAAATAGTTCAGAAACACAAATTAATTTATAGATTCTAATTGGAATAGTTCCTTGGCGTTTTATTAAAATTGATGATGCAGCTAAGCAGATTTCCAATTGAAGTCAACTGAAGTCAAGTATTCTATTTTCTAGAAACTTCTTTGAAAAATTTTAAACAATTTCACTGTTTAATAAAATTTTCAAATACTTTAATGAAATTTGATACATCTTTAAGGTTTTCTATCAAAAAGTAGATATAGTCGATTACCGCCCTAATCATCAGGGTGATGACTGAAATAGATTAATTTTCTTTAATTATCATTAGGAAGAATAATACAACCATACGTTTGTGAATCAATTGTAGCCTGTCTTGGCCATCTCAAGTCCCATTTTGCTATCGGATATCCAATAAGGACTTTTATGTTCACATGGCAAAATGTAATTTTTTAATTTTTCCGAAATGCGTGTGTTGATCCAAGAACGAATGAAATTGAAGAAAAAGCAAAAGTGGATAACTATTCTTCATATAAATTCACACTTCATTTTAAGAAAATTCAGAATCACTCACTCACTTTCAGCTCATTTTAATTACATTAATTGAACAAGTAAGAAAATCTTGGACTAAATCTTGGATACCTGCAGATATCATGCGGACCTAATGATATTTTTATTCAAAGCCTGCTTCAATTTTTTAGAAGTAAACTGAATGCGGAAACTTCAAAAAAATTAAAATTTGGCATTGTATGATTTCGCGTAGGCGTATACGATTTGCATAATTTTTGGACAGACATTGTAGATTAATAACTATTTGTGCAAAATTTCAGCATTCTATCTTAGGCAGTTTGCAAATGATGAGTAAAAAACTAGCAAATTTCACTTAAAAAAAAATGAAGTGTTCTCAGTCAAAGTTTCACTGTCTTGCCCTACGACAGACATTGCCCATTTTTAACTTTATTCTACGTGCAAGAACTTTTAATGATTCTGCCAAATTTAAGCTCAATATCTCAATTTGTATGCCCAAAAGAATGTTTACAACAGGCAAGCACGCAGACGGACAGACGGAAAGACATGTCTAAATCGATTCAGAATTTGCTGCTGATTAAAAATATATATGTATTATATAGGGTCTCCAATGCTTAGTTCTAGGCATTACAAACATACTGACAAAGTGAGTATACGACCAAACTCTGGGTGATGGGTGTAATAACTTAATTTCTGTATAATAAGCATGAGCACCTGAGCAACATTTAATATGACTTTTTAGACGTTTCAAATTAGTTGAAACAAAAACGTTTTTTTCTTAACAAAAAATTTATTTTTTCATTTATACTTTTTAATCTGTATATCGTACACCATTTGCGGTAAAGGATATTATATGTTTTTGCGAAAGAAATTGAGACAAATCATCCTCTCACTTAAAAACGCTTTGAAATTCAATTTGAGTTTATATATCCGGCCTGTTCGTCTAAACGTCTGATCATCTGTCCATCTGGCTGTTGTCTGCCTATGTGAAATTTTTACCAAAAAACACAGTGCCCAATTTTGTGGGTATTTGAATGAAATATTTCTATGTAGAAGTGATTTAGCTTAAAGATGATTAAAGAGGATCAGATTATTATTATGGCCATGCCCCTATAACAACAACTTATGTAGAGTGGACTTTTATGGTGGAAAAAGCAATAATTTTAGTTAGTACTTTAAAAAAAAAAAACGTTGCACGTTATTTGAAAATTGGGCCCCCGGCAGACACTTGTTTTACATTGCTGATTTGTCTCTTCATTTAATAAACGGATTAGGTTGCATTACAAAACAAAATAATGAATTCAATTTGCAAAAAAACAAAAGAAATAATAATAAGTAATAATAATAATAATAATAATAATAACAATAGAAGAAAAAAAAAACAATACAAAGAGAGAAATAAATAAAATTTACAATGCAAATGAGCCGTAAATTTAGTTATAAAAACAACACGAACACTTACAAAAACAACGATGCATTTCACTTGTAAAACAATACACAAAAAAATTTATACCAAAAAAAAAAAAAAGAAGAAAAAAAAACAAAAAAAGAAATTACAAACTTACAAGAACAATAACAACAATAATCCGCACACTTACTTTTATTGCATAATGTTATATGTGTGTGCATGAGTGTGTATGTGTGTGTATGTGTGTATTTGTTATGTATGACAATCATTAGATACAACGTGCTTCATTACATTGTGAAATGGTTAAAATATTCAGTAAAATTGAAAAAATGAATTGAGATGCGATGCGATGCGATACGATGCGATGCGATGCGATACGAAGCGATGAAATAAAACGAAGAGATGGTAGCGGTGTTAAGTACGTGATAACGTAGTAACGTGGTAACGTTGTAATGTGCCTCAACAAAAACAAAAAAAAAAAAAAATACAAAAAAACCAAAACAAAACAAAAGCAAGTGATAAAAAAATGGAAAAACAAAAGCAAAAACAACAACAATATTTATGTTATTATATTCATTGTATTCATTGTTGCTGAAGCTTCAGCTTTATTATCATACCATTTTTTCGTTTTGCATCTTCTTTCTAAAATCCTAATTTAATTATTTTTTGTTTAGTACATGCATTGTTAACTATTGTTAACGACGTGAGCAATGCTACAGCAACAGTGGTTGCTGTTTGATAGTGGTAGCGGTAGCATTGTCATGCTGTCTATCTGGTAGCCATGGAAAAGAAAATGCCTCATACATTGATTCAAATTGTAAATTCATTGTTATTCAGGCTACTCTTTGAAAGAACTTTTAATAAAACATTTCTTATTCTTATTTCTTTCTAACTGTTGTAAAGATTATTTTAATAATTTATATTGATTTGTGTCTGAAAGATTTGAAATAGAAATAGAAAAATTTTTTTAAAGAAAAATACAAAATTGCTTATAACATTTGTTTAGATATTTGTTTCAATGCCATCGATTCAATTATTCTATTAACTTATTCAAAAAGTCATGGGGAATATTTTGTGAAAATTATCAAAGATTATTTGAATTTGGCAAAATTACATTTTTTTAGTAATCTCAAGGGTTATCTCAAATCGTCAATTTACATTAGTTAAGGCTTTTAGCCATTTGCAATTGCTTTTCCAAAATGTCGAAGTGTTCATTTGATCTTCATCAATAAAATTACCGGTATTACCGGATTAGCACTGAACTTCTCATCCTAACCATTGCAAAGCTTTTTTTGTACTTTTGAATAGGATTTTTATTAGTTTAGTGGTACAACATGAAATTGTAATGCTCTTAAGTTCTAGTTTTAAAATTTGGGTCTCCAAACCCCAATTCCAATAAATTTTAGAACTTCTTAAAATGTTTTTTACATTGATTAGGCATCTTAAATATAAAATTGGCAAGTTGGAAATTGTTTAAAAATAGCGATATAACTTTCCGACTCAATTTATAATGATGGCTGGACAATTTACGGCCAACATTGATAAACAGGCAACTTTAAGGGCAAAAAGTACATTTAAATCAAAATCTCCTTAGAGTGAGGACATTCAAAGATTCCAGTTATCATTGAGAATAACGTGCATCTTTCTATAAACATTTTCGATGAAATGCCTTTATCTAGAGTTTATAATTAAAATCAAATTTGAATAATTTTTTAATATCAATTAAATATTCATATTACGATAACTCAAAATTAGTTTCCATTAATCTAAAAGTATAACCAAAAACGAAAAAATGTATTATAAAATTTGCGCTTTCCAATTCACAAAGGCAAACAATGAGAAAATATTGGACAGTAGCAGTCCAAAATTATAACCCATGGTTTTTAGATTTATTTTATTATATAAATTTAATAGAGCAAGGCATTGATACCGTTGGTAGGGGTAATGCATAAAAACTTATCATTATTAATAACAATACCAAGTTGCCAAACCCCTGTTGATTACCTAGGCAAGTGTAAGAACAGCAAGCGGCCTATCCAACCATATAATCAACCGCTGTCTATTATCCATGGTAGGCATATACATCCATTAACATTATTTGATTCTGTTGAAATTTTGAATGTCACACGGTGGTATGCTATACATAAAGTAATGGACAGACGCATGTACAGAAGAAAGTCGAATGAGGAGTTAGAGAAACTGAATGAACGTTTAAAGGGGGGAAGCCATACGGACAGACAATGAATGACTGAATGAATGAATGAACTAATAAAGTTTGGCACGTGGCGCTTCAATAATGAAAACCATTAAAATCGTTTATGTACCGTACGATATGATTTAACAAAGACAATAATGAAAGCAAGTAAAGTAAAAAAATAAAATAAAATAAAATAAAATAAAAGCAAAGGCGAACGGAAGGCAGAGGAAATGCATAGTAATAGTACGCTTTAACGCCCAAGTTATTTTTTCCTTTTTAACATTTTATATGGAATTTCTTTCTAATAAGTTCCTTTGTAACATGGCACTTTCGTTCTTCCTTTTCTCCTCTTTGCTTATGTTTTCTTTGTTGCCTCATTTATAAACAGTTTATTCGGTTATGAAAATGTAACGATAATGAAGCTTTATCGCTTATTTGTTATTTGTTATTTGTAATGAATGCCATAGATCGATATCTAATTTTTGTAGAATCTATTTACTTATTTAGATTTCCATTTTTTTTTTTAGTTTTTTTTGTTGCTTCTTTTACAATTTACACATCAATAATTTTAGTCTTTACATGCATAATAAGTATGGAAAATTTTCCATGTTTAATCTCATCATGATATCCCACACTACTTGTGGTACAAAGTAGCATGAGTTTGTGCAAATGTATGTAAAATCCAGAAATAGTTGAGTTATACTCATCTTTTGTTATATCAGTCGATTTAGAATTAATTTCTGATTCGATTTAAGACTGTCCGACTGTCTGTCAGTGTGCTCGTGAAAACTTGTTATGAAAGAGCATTTCGTTTATAGAGATCGTTTGGCCCAAACACGCTGGAGAATAATTACGGTTAAGATCAGATTATTATTAAGATAATGCCTTACGCAAGAATCTATTTTGTAAAGTATTTTTATATGGAAAAATTAGCAATTTTGAGCATTTCTTCTTTCATTTTATATTTTGCATAAAGTTAGAATTTTACCAAGTTAAATATGATAAATTTACTCCACCTTACTTATTGGCAGCCTATAAATATTTGTATCTAGCGTTATTTTGTTCAATACGTTTTAAATTGGATCATTGCATTAAAAAGAACATTTTAGAATGTTTAATGAAATATCACATTAAATGTATCTTAATATGTTTATCTGGAAAAATCCATTCCAAATATGGAAAATACCAATTTTTGCAAAACTTCATTTCCCAAAGACTAATAATGTGCGGCAAATGTAAAAATGTAAACGAAAGTGTAAAGTAAGATTTAAAGTTCTCTAAATTTGCGCAAAAAACAAAAACGAATAAATTCGAGAATTTTCCTTAAAACGAAAACATAAAAAAAATATTATACAGTTTTCTTATATTTAAAGACAACATTCAATATTTAGTTGATATTGAAAACAAGTAAAAAAAAATAATAAAATTCTATACAATAAGGCTTACAAAATGTTTCCGATAAAATTTTACCGGAAATTTTATGTTAAGTCTGCTGCTGCTAAGTAACATGAATACTTAATAGTTTATTGTAAAAAGTATTTAGATAATTAGAAATTAGCAATTAGCAAATGATGATGAGCAAGGCCGAGGATACACATGAATATAATGATGAAGGATTAGAGAAGATCATGAACCTTGCATTCAATTACGCATATGCATATATATATACATAGACCTCTACCCAAGCATCCGGTTCAACTATTTTATTTTTTTGATTTTATTTTTATTTTTATTTTTTTGCTTCTTTGGCATAAAATATGCAACAGTTATACGAAAAATTAATACGCATACTCATATGCATATGCATATACATACATACCTAAGTATAACTATATTAATGTTTACTGTCTATATGTGCGTACATATGCATACATTCATAATAAAGCTTGCAATAAAGCAAGAAAGGGGAAAAAAGTGAAACAAAAAAATTGCGACAATGCAAAGTAAAAGTCCATTAACATTGAGTGGCTTTCTACACTACACACATAACGGCAAAAACGATGTACTTCATCGTTGTAATCTTTTTCTACATATAAATGTATATGAGTGAGAGTGAATGAAAAACATCAATACATTGTTAGATAGAGGAAGAGACGTAGAGATAAATTGAGAGAATCCAATATAGTATTTTATAGTATATCAATTAATTAGAATTGTGATGAATGAATTCATTAAAAATGAGCCCAGTATTTTTAAAACATTGCATTTGAAAACAAAGTCAAATATAAAGAATTGCAAAAATTTGATTTGATCGATGAATGGCGATTGTCTAAAATCCCATATAATTATATTTAATATTATACAAAATGTTAAGAAAATAAATTCCTCGTAAGCAAACTGAGAAATTCTTTTAATTTTCGTTTGATTTGGATTCTCTTTAGACTAAAATTGATACACTTTTATTTAACATATTCTGAGCAATTGTAAAAAGTATGAAAATTTATACACATGCAATTCTGTTCACGATTAAGTCTAAATGTATTTACTTATCAAATTTCACTAAACCATCTTAAAAATTGTATTCGGTATGTATAAATATCAGACAAAGGGGTAAGCTCAAACTCAATTGCTAATGGGAACATTTTCCTAGCCGAAAGACTTACTCGATACCTAGTGCCAAAAAAAAGCAGAATTTTTGACAAAAAGTGAATATAAATGAAGGCAAATCAATTCCATTGTCGTCTTTATATTAGCAGAACTCAAACAGATCGAACTACTTAGAAGGCATAAAGCCATGAAGCCATGAAGCCATGCAGCTACAAAGTCGTAAGGAAAGAATAATGAATGTATAATTGTGCTACCTGGCCCCGCATAGAAAATGTTAGAATTTCTACTACCCCGATGTAAAGACGTGGAAAAATTACGGAATTCAATAAAATTCGATTGTTATGTAATGCGTATCAGGCATCTGCATCCCTATAAATATGAGTAGAGAACAGTAGTTATACGCTTAAATATATAAAATGTGACATATGACCGCATATGGGTGCTTAATTATGTATCTCATTCAAATATTAACTGTGAAAAATGAAAAATGAAGACTGAAAAGTGAGAAATGCTTTTAATTTCTCCAAGTGGTTTTCATTGCCAACCGTGCGTAACTGACACTGCGTAACATTCACCAGAAACGTATAGATTTTATTACCTACCCTAACACCCTCAATATGCTTAGAAATATAATATAGAGGCGTACCGTACACATTGTTTAAATGAGAGTGAAGATATGCTGTCACCACGGGGACAGTGGTGGTATATTTATTTTATCATTATGCTTGTAGCATCAAAGATCTTAAAAATCAGCTTCAACTTCTGAATCGATTTAGTCATGTCCATCTATCTGCCCGTTTGCTCGTGTGTTGTTAACGGTAGGTCCCGGTCGCCCAAAAAAAAATATATGGAGCTCACATTTGCTAAGAGCATTGGAAGTTCTTAAGGCAGGTTGGTACTAAAAATGCGCAAAATCGTTTGAAGTATTCTCCACAGAGCAACGTAAACTGAGAACATTTCTGTATTTTAAAGCAAAGTTTGGTGGCAAAAGTGGGAAGTTGAAATTTTGTACATATAGTAAGGCTATTTGTCCATAAAGTCTGTACATACATACTGACCACGCCTACACCAAGTGAGGCACTAATTATCGCTTTTTTAAGCTTAGCTTTTCTATCTTTTACTGAAAAACTGAAATAGGTTCTGAATCATAATAGCACTGAGTATAAGTGGTGGGTATTCAAGATATATATATATATATATATATATATATATATATATATATATATATATATATATATAACACACACTTGACTTGAAAATACATTGTGCAATAATAATGGATTTACTTTAGACAAGTTCAACTCCTCTTCACCTCTTTTCTTGATCGCACTCTAGGGCCTTCTGCCTTACCCTCACCCGCAGGCTCATACTTAAAATTTTATTTCAAGTTTTACACGACTGCAGCCACATGATTTGTTTTAGGTTTTTCTTTTCTCCTTTTTTTCTCTTCTTACTAAGCATCTTCCTAATACAATTACTTTTTTCGCTTTTTAATTTTTTCATTTCATACCAGCGCATCATAAATTTTCGTTCATTTTAAATGGACAACAATAACTACAACAAATAATAATAACCGCTTTAACACTACACATTGATTTTTTTTGCTTTGGTTTGGTTTGCTTTGATTTGGTTTGAGCGGTTACAATGCATGCATAATAAAATGTATATAAAACAAACTTCACAAATAAAATGCTTAAAAAGCATTTTTATGCATTCAAATAAAAGTAAAAGTGCAAAAATAACAAATAATACAAGTCATGTAACCGCAAACACACATTACAATAATATGCCACCCGTTGTGTTAAATCAAAATATATAAATATATGAAATAAATGAACGTAGATTTGGTAACGGGACTCATCTATTTACGCCGTAGAATATAATGAAATTCAATTTTTTTAGCTTTGTTTTTTTTTATTTTCTTAAAAAACCTTGCAGTCGGTTGTGATTGATCAAGAATTACTCTACATTAGTTGACTTAATGTGATTTGAAAATAAGAATGGTAAAGATTTAAAAACTATTTTTTCTTTTTGTGACAAAATGTGTATAAAGAAAAGGAATCCATATTAACCATTTAATTGGCATGTCCATTAAAATAATTAAGGCCCTGAATTTTATTGAAAATTGTAAATTTCTTTCATGCAGAAGTTTTCTTTTTGTGTTTTCTGAAAATAAAACATTTTGTGAGGTAATTGTGATAAAGGTTATTCAATCCGACTCGTATTTCATTAAAGTTATCTTTAAGGATTATGATTAAAATATAAAAAAAATTGTAAATATTAATATACATCAAAGATTTATATAAAATGGTTGAAAAATAAGCAGATCGATAAATGGATAAGCTACTTCTAAAATGATCGTTATGATCGTAAAAAAATCTACGCAAAATTGTTATTAGTGTTAGAAGTAACCGCAAATTGAATACGATTCTGTACCGCTGGTGATTTGGGGAATAGAAATATTTATGGACTAAAAAGTCCATCTACATGGGTGAATATTTAGTTGCATTTATAATGCTTCTAACATTTTTTTTTTAATTTTTGTATTTTAATTTTAATTTTTTTTATTTGTGTTTTGTTTTGAAGTTTGTTTCTTCGTCGTCTCACTTTTCTTTACTTCATAAAAGCAACTCATCATTTCTGAGGCATTTTTGTGAAATTATGGTTGTGGATGATTTTTTAGTCTATGTGTCTTGGGCGTACTTATATATATATAAACTTAATGCTTCCGTTTCTTTCATACAAATTCACGTCTACGGTATAAAAGTATAAAATAACCGTTTTACTCGTAACATTTTTGTACTTTCTCATATACTTTTTTTTATGGAATCGAAGCCAAAAGTGAAAAAACACCACAACAATTTGTCAAGTTTTTTTATCCATAAGCAAATATGTATATATATATATATCCTTCTTTGTTACTTACATGCCAATATAATCTTCTGGGTATGGTATAATATATCCCTCTGGACTTGGACGTGGCGTTTTACCAACCCAAAAGAATGCATCTGGTCCGGTGCCATCATATGCAAACGATTTAATAAAAAGTGTTGATTCATCTACAGCATATACGGAACCCTTTATAAAATAATAACAATAACATGAACAACAACAACAAATATACAGAGTATGACATGAAATTATCATTTACAATAATTGCATGAGAATAATTCATTATAGAAAGGCATATAATAACTGTAATTAAAATATTTTAATTATTTTTATTTTTCTTAGCTTAATTCAAATTTACCTTAATACCGTGCGCAAAATTTGTAAATTGACCGATATATCGACCATAGTAAGGTTCGGGTGGTGCCCGTGCATAACCTGTAAGTAAATTAAATTATACTTAATAAAGATTTCGTTAATGGAAATGAATGCATTAACATTATTCATTTATGCATTAATTTCTATTCCAATTAAACATTCAAAACTCATTTGCTGCTTTTTTTTGGATTTTTATTCTACACATTAACGGTAAAGATTTTGCGTTGTATTATTAAAAGTACAGCAATTTAACGATATGTTGTCTCGGCATTACAAAACGCTGCATTAGTTCGTGAAACTAACTTTACCATTCGTTTATTCGTTTATTCATTCGTTTTAAAGCTTTCGTAAAACGAAAAAATTTTTTTCAACGAGATATTTGGAGTTGTTGATTTAAGCTAAGAAAGAGATAAATTAACTTGAAATCACAACGGCAAATTTAGTCTTAGATCTAAGATAAGATCTTTTACGATCTTCTTGAAACATTTTCCAGCCCTAAATTAAAGGATAAATTCTGTTACAGCAAACAATTAAATTGTTTAATTTTCATTAATGTGAAAACTTAATTGAAATCCATAAAATGAAATGTAGATTAATATGGTTCAAATTATTTACCATATTCATTATAATTTCGAATAAAATTTACACAAATAGAAGGTACTTTCACACTTAAAACCAATTTCTTATACCTACTTTCATTAGATATTTGATTGTAAATGTTTCAATTTTTAAGTTTCTTTAAACAATTTATTGTGATAGCATTAAAGTTCTTTTGTTATATTAAAGGAATCTTCTTCAATAACATAACAACAATTTATCTATAAAAATAATCAGTTCACAGACTAATTTTATATGTTTGTGAATTGTACGGCAACTGTCAGCAATAGAATTACATCGTGATAAAAAAAGAAACTTTAGAAAGAACTAGCGAAATAAGTTCATCAAATGAACAAAACAAGAAGAAACTTCATCAAATAACTAAAATAAGTAAAATTAAAAAAAAATAAAACTTATAACAAGACTAAATCCTTTTATTGATATTTTCATTCATGGAGTCTGTACGCATGCTTATAAAATGTATAATCTGGTTGTATATTCTAAGCAAATAGATATAAATAAATAAAAGTATGTATGTATTGGTGTTTGTGTGTGTATACGCTTGTTGATTTTGTCATAACTTCAATTTAATTTCATCTTTGGGGATTATTAGACAATGTGATGAAAGGATGATTATATTTACTTGCTATCTCTCTACGTTCTTTTTTTTTCTTCTAATTTTCTTTTTCCTTTTTGTATTTTTACCACCCCATTATTTTACCATATTGAACCTTTATTTACTTTATTAAATGCGAAATATTATCGAATATCTAAACGCACGTGTATCTTCCTCTAAAATTTATATGCTTAAAAAAATAGAGTAATAACTTTCCGATATGGAAGTTTATAACTTTTGTCAAATCACTTTCTCTTTCGCATCATATTTTCGATTTACATTGATTTTTACTAAGAAGTTCTTCTAATTCCTCATTTATAATAATGTGGAAAGTTTGCTTGTTTATTGATCTTCTAAACTTAATCATGTAATTTTTTAAGGACTCATTGATCGATTAATTTTTTATCATTAACCGAAACAACGCACTGGATCAAGTCATAAGATAAATATGTCCATTAAAACTTTCCCATTAAATTCCCTTAATTTGTACTGAGTCATTCTAAGATATAGTGCCAGAATTTATCACATACAATTCCGAGGAATTCATCGCAAAAATGATGCGACATTTTTGCATTTAACTGACGATAAGTAGATTAATCAAATTTCACACAATTTGGATATTGCATGTCTCTATTTTCTCCTGACCATTTACGAATCGATCTTGTCTCAGCTAAAGCTAAAGTCATCAGATCAAATCAAACTGGACGTTAGCAGAGTGCAGTGAATTTTTGAGTTAGAAAATTCTGGAACAACATCGGATAAATCTTTCTGAACTTTCCCAAATCTTTTTAGCATTCTAACTGTAAATTGTAATAGTTTTACATTTTCTACACTAATGAGGCTTCATAGAGCTTGATTCTTTAAATGGGTTACTCATTTCAAAATCTATGTAACTTTTTACTCAAGCAACTTTTTAACTAAACCAAACCTCTCAAAAAAGTCTTCCATTGATACTAAAAATCTAAAATTATTGGATGTGCTTTATACGGAATATCTGCAAGTACTATTCATATAATCCAATAAATATTTGCTTACACTTCATATAAGATTATTGATTAGAAATAAGTGTTAATAACTAAAATAACACACGACATTCAAAATTTGATTTATTGCCTGAGAGAGATGTGCCATTTTAACTCCATAATTATAATTACTTAAATAATTATAATTAACAATATAAAATGTTAAAATAGTAAACTTAATTGATATTATTTAAAATACAAATGATTATCATCATTCAGTTTATTTAAATATTTCAAAAGATACTTTTATTTAAATAGAACCATAAAAATAACGGTGTAGCTCAGATTACAAATCACGAAATTGAGATTAAATTCTCTTGAAAACATTAAAGCAAAACCAAAATAGCCGGCAAATAAATTCTCTGTTCTCATCTTCAAAGCATAATATTTGCCTATTTAATAGCTTTATGCGAAAGAAGAGTAGATAGATACGCTCTTCAAATATTTTCTTATATTCAAACATTACAAAACTAACTTATTGTTGAAAATGCATAAAATTTAAACAAATATTTCTGTACATTTTTCGTTATTACATGTAACACTCTTTATTATTATTCGTTATTATTATTCTTAGTTGTTTGTCCTTTTTTTTCTAAAGAATAACATTTTTGAATATAGCTCAGGTTCTCATGATTCTCTTGCTTCTCATAAATATATACATTTACTTATACATTTATATAAAAATAATGTTCAAATCGTGTACACGTTTCGGCACGTGCACTTTATATTACTTTTTTTTACATTTGTTGAAAGTGTTTATTTGTATGCATATACATTGCACATGTATGTGCGTATGTATGCGTGTGTATTTGTTAAATAGGGATTAATGTATGCATTAGCATAAATTTAATGCATATCATACAAGTCCTTCACGATCTGATTTATTTCACTTTATATTTGAAAACTTCAAGATAAACTCATGATGGCAAAGGGATTCGCCACTAAAAATCTCAAAGTTAGAATCGTAAATTTTTAAAATACAAAAAATTATAAATGAATTTTGTGCAAAACGATACATTTTGATTTTAATCAGTCCAGATAAAATAGTTTCATCGTTACAATAAATTTGAACTTTAAATTATTTAACATTTTGTTATTGCAAATTGGCCATATGAGACACTCCAAATGTAATGGAAATTTGCTTTTCCAAAATTAAATTCATAGCTTTAGCTGAAATTTTCTACATTTCATTCAGAAATTATTTTGTAACATCAATTGAAGAAATTTAAAAAAAAAATGATCTGAAAAATCGAACAGTGTTTTCTTTCTGGTGGGTAAATAAAATTTTTAGCCAACTAAAGATAACTGAAATGTTATTTATTTTGCACATTTATATATTTCAAAAGCTGTCTCAGAATAAAAAGGAAAATGTTGACAGCATCATATTATTGTTGTTGCTGTTCTTGATTGTTATTCTACTTTTTACAAATAATTTTTCTTTTTTTATCAAAGAAAGTACATGAACAATGTTGAACAATTCGTCAAAGCGAAGAAAGTAGTTCACTAAAAATATTTTCTCATACTGGAAAATTGCCTTTTTTTGGAAGTTGTGTAACTTCAATTAAATAAATGATTTTCATTCGAAACAAAATAAAATGAATGCCACTCTGAATTCTAGCTGATTGACTTTTTTTCTCTTCATAATCTTCTTCATAACAACTTAATGTGAAAATTAACATGAAAATTGGCAAATTCAATGAAATAGTTTCACAATTATTTCATTTTACATTAACTTAAGATGCCAAGAAGAATCAAATGCGTTACTCCTTTGCAATGCAAAAACATAAAAAAATAAGACAAGTCATTTTGAAATTTTATGCAACACTACAAATTTATGCTACATTCTGATGTAACACTTAAAAATAATGGAATTGTAACTCATGTGATGCTGATTTACAATTTTTGGCAATTTATCAAAATTTTCAGATTTGATAAATAAATCATAAATGATTTGTATTCAGAATTGAATTATCGAGTATTTCTTGCCGCAATATTTCCGAAAGGTTGAAATATCTTAATAATTTCTAAATATATGGAAAATATTTGATTTGCCCTTTGCTTTATATTCAGTTGTAATTTTAATGTAAACTGTGATCATAATTATTGGTAAGTGATAACTGAAACAGGAATTGATGATTAAATTTAATCTCATTAAAAATTTCTTTAGAGATTTTTTTTTGAGTTACTTACAATATATTTCTACAAGCAACTGCAGTGGATGAATTCATGCCTCAAAGAGGAAAACAAAAATTGGCGAGAAAAAGAGAGATGTAAGAAACTTTAAACGAGGTCAACTATAAAATGTCTTACACTATTTATAAATTGCAGGAACATATAAACCTTCAGAAAGTTCGATAGGTCCATTAGACAATAAATAGTGAATCAGAAAAAGAAAACAGAGGTTACCAAAAATGAATTTATGGATTTACTTCAAAAATTGTCATAGGGACTTTAAATGAGCTTTTTTTTTCAAAAGCATATGCTGTTATTTGAGGGAAAGTTTTAAAAATGATGTGTCATCAGTATCTTATACGTTCTAGGGTCGAATCGAAAACGAGACATGCCCAAAATTGCCATATTCTGACTTACAAATAATTTTTTGATTCTAGATCGCGTAATGCTATAAAAAGATGAATCTATTCAAATATTACAAACAATTTCCAAAGTACAAGAGTACAAGGAAGAGACCTAAATAAAGAAAATAAGGATTACGTTGCCATCGTTATCAATAATATTAAAAATTTCATTACTTCCTTGCTAACAAAATGCGACAGTTACATTTGATATCCTATGTACAATAACAATAATAACAATAATAACAATAATAATAATAATAATAATAATATTGATAATAAACAAAATGATGATAATAGTTGATAACTTTAAGTATTAAATGAATTGAACGTTAGTAATAATGAATGAGTAATAACCCAAGCACACCCGGACGTATGTTATTCATTGGGCAAATGGAGTAAGATGGATTGCAATTGTGTTGTAAGGCATCAACTTAGCATTTCATGGTTCTCATAATTACGTTACGCTATTTTTCTTCATTTTGTTTTTTTTCTTTTTTTTTTTTGCATGCTTTAAAACAAATCATCTTTTTATGATGTTTTTAGCTGACTGAGTATAATAAAGTTAACAATAAAGGGGAATATTGAGGCCTACATAGAAAAATGATGAAAGTATTAAATCAATATTTCAATAATTGTTGAAATTTAAGGGTAGAAAAGTATAATAAAAAGGGCTTAAAGAAAAGACTAAAAGACTAAAAAGAAATTCGACCAAAATTTGAGCATTTATTAACCAAATAGTTAATAGTCCATCAATTCATTCGATAGACGTGCCGGATTTTTTCATCTAACACATACATACAGTTAGTGTTTTACATGCATACCTGCCTGGAAGGCTCAAATGCATGGTATAAACATACTTATAATCGCTAGCGTTGGTAGACACGACACATCACGTGCATGCCACCGTCACGACTAGCTTCCAATTTAAAGCCACTATTGCACCTCATCTAGTTAGCTTAATCCTTGGTGTAAGGATTCGGGGCCTTCTTATTACCCCTTGGCTTAGATTAGATTAGCCCGATAAGCCTACCCAGCTAGCCATTTTATTCGGGAAATGGCACCCTGCTCGACAGAAACATAATTGTGGAACTCTATATAAACATAATTAGGTCGAGCTACGCCCGCGACATGGGCACCACAGCCCCCACAAAGCCAACTCCAACATCACCACATGGGCAAATATGAAACTGGTGATCCCGTGGTACCAAATTAAATCTTTGGATCTGATCTCGTGAAACTCATGATGCCCCCTGATGGATATGGATCAGAAAATCTAACACATACAATCAAATGTAATGAATAAAATTTGTGTATTTTATATAAATCACGAATCATGAGTAAGTCAAAATATAAAATGGTTTAAGAGAACCGCTGAATTGGCTTCTTTGTATTTTATATTTTTTTATAGATATTTATAGAATACTTTTGCCTTAAATTTTACTTTCTAAAGCAGAATCGAAAGGCACTTGTAATTAATACTTTCTCTAAAAAGGAACAAATTTTTTTTTTTTATGAAAAAAAAGTTTAAACTTGAGTAGTGCGATCTCTAACAAATCGTGGCATCAGTTGTCACAAATAGTTGTAAAGGCAAGTTAAATCAGATATAATTAAATTTAATGGAATGTAAAAATTGCCAAATAATTTCTTTTAAATGTTGTAAACATCTTCACAAAACGATAACACCTAATAACAAGTAAAATGAATGGAAGGGAAAAACAGAAACAATCACAAAAGTGACGTTTAATACAAGAGAAGTTTGCTGACTTGGCTTAATAAAAATTGAAATGCTTTAATGCTAACGATATAAAACAATTTCTTATTCTATCACTCTGCTAATTTCTCTGTCTCTTTACTTTGATTAAACTGAAAGGACCATAAAATTGTAACAGAATCCAATATCAATATCAGTAAAGTGCAGAATAGCATGCCTAAAATTTAAGCTGAGAGAAAAAAAAAAAATAAAGGCCAAACACAGGCCAGAGTAGTTTAAATCAAATACAAACAAATGGATTGTTAAACAGTTAGAAAGCGAAAGAGAATGTTGTAATAGTAAGCATGAAAATATCAAAAATCAAAAATCAAAAATCAAAAATCAGAAATCGAAAATCAAAAATCATTTGTTGTCAAAGTCAAATTGTAACAATGAACAATGAAAACCGTAACGTCTAATCATTTATTTCATCACGTATCAATAAAATGTACTGACAATGAGATTGAGAGACAATGACTTTCGCATAGTAAAAGTCACAATTATCAAATAATCCAATGCAGAGAAACCAAAATAATTGTATGAAGAATAAAAAATCATAGTAAAATTTTATGGCAGTTAGTGAAATGAATGAATGAACCAAAACGGCCACGTTACAATTCTAAGTGAAAATGATTTATCTCACATTATACTTATACATAAGTTATTACATATTTATAAATATATATATATATTGAAAATCGTTTAATAAATTAGTTATTTATATTTGTAAAAATCTATATTTCTTTCTAGAGCACTTTCATTTGATACTTCAGCTACTTCACTGAATCAACTCACCAACTTAACTTATTAATGCAATAAAATGTATTTAAAATTCATATATGTACTTATGTATATATGTATGTGTGAAATATATGTCCCATTATCATAGTGATAATAAGCAACAAGAAACAATTGTGATAAAAAGTGAGAAACAAAAAAAGATGCTGGGATGTTGGGATGCGTAGATGCATTTAAAGTGATCACAGCATGAAAATTATCTTCATTAATGTTATAAACCATAACTTACTTAAAAGGGAAAAGGGGGGGGGGAGAGAGAGAGAGAGAGAGAGAGAGAGAGATAAAAATCCGTAAATTAGTAGCAGTAAATTTAAATGTAATCACAAATTAATAATAATTTGTAAAAAAAATTATTTATGAATTTATTTCTATAAAAAATTGAAATAAGTCAACATGAACATTTTAAACATTTTTCCTGTTCAAGTGACTACAAATAAATTCAGGCAAATATTTGCTTAAAGAAAATGCCTTAGAGCTAAAAGTGTTTAGCGGAAAATGATGATTGTTTTGAATATAAAAATAAGGCATTTTACAAAAGTTAAAGGGTCCTTGAAATTGTCCTTTCAGCAAAATGAAAATAATTTTCTCTAATTTTCTAAAATATGTCAAATCTAAATAAATATTTTCCTTGAATCATAATAAAAATAAGTAAATGTTTAAGAATCAAAAAGCAAACATTTCAGAATCATTTAAATTATTAGTTTTATAGCAAGAATGGAATTTTTCATCCAAAAAATAATTTTATCTAAATAAATTGCATTTTGCTGGGGCCAAAATATTAGATACCCAAAAATTTTTTGTTACTTTATGAAACAGAAAGTTAATATAATTTCTGGCTGATAAACGTGACTGATTCGTATGATTTGCTGAAGCAGAGATGCTCTCAGTTTACGTTGCACCTTGGGCGTGTCTTTTAACCGATTTCAATGTCAATCAATCTTCCAATATTTCTGTTAAATTTCATCTCAAAGTCGACATCTTTTTCTTTGGTCTTAGGAGAATATTTAAAATTCCTGGACAGATAGACAGAAAGATAGATGGACAGACAGCAGTCGTTACAAACATTCCAATCTCTGAATGGCGCATAATTTTTATGGAAAGTTTTCAGAAACTGAATTTTGACATCTTATCAAAATGCTAAACTATTCTTTCAGTTAGTTAAAATATTTAACAATAAAAGTAAAACAAAAAAACTTTTCTATCTTCAACAACGTGAGAAATATAAATTAAATGCAATTAAATGAAAATAACATTTTTTAAATGTTTACTAATCACCGGATTATTAGACAAAATGTTTTTCGTAATTCGTATTAAATCTTTTAATATAAAAAAGAGTATTATTAACAAAGCTTCCAAATTTATAAATTTTTTTATTGCATACAAAATAAAGTGTTTAAGCAGTTCTGCCTAATTTAATTCTGTTTTATTGTTACCTTCCTTTTTGTTTTGTTTTATAAATGTGTTGAACAATCTATCCTGGATTAAAGTGAATGTATCTTTAAGGGGAGAGTGAGATATCACTCTACCCTTTATTATGCCGCTATTATTCACATTCTATTTTATATGTGAGGGTGTTCATGATTTTATATGATGCCAAACCAACCAAAAGAACCAAAAAGCAAAAAAAAAATATTAAAAAAAAAAAAAAACAAAACAACAAAGAAATGTACGTAACAAGTAAAAAAGTAATAGTAGGAATAGTTGGAATAGTAGGAATAACAGTCGCCATTTTAATACTCTACAATAAATTGCCTAGAATGAAAATTTATGCGAATTATCGAAAGTCCTGCTGAGCTGACTTTTCGTAGAAGTATTTAAATGGCAGATGCTTTACAAAAAAAGCTCCATACATTCAAATTTACTATTTAATTGAATTTTCCCATATTTATTTATGATTTGTAAATTTTTGTGGACAGATATTCGAAATACTCTTTGCTTCCCGAAAATTGCTCTATTCAACAAAAAATTGTATATCACAATTTTTTCATGCAGAAAATTCGCTTTATTATTAATTCGCTTGAATATGAAAAATTTTATGAATATAGTTTCATAATTATAATCTTTCTAAGAAATCTTAAATTTGGTAAAAAAATAAAATAGCATGAATCTTTAAAAATCATTAAACGATCCGAAAAGGATTTAATTTTTGTTAAATAATTTAATAGAAATTATTGCATTAATTTTTACAACAGACCCAACTCAATAAAATGGAACAATAATAGCACAAAAAGGCTCAATACTCACTTCAGATCAGTGTTTAATTCACATCGGTGTATTAAAAGTTCAGACTAACGATCTTTCTGGTTTTATGAGTTTTTTTTTAAAAAGAGTTATCAGAAAAGTTACTAGCACTACAAAGAAATTGCGGCGCCGTAGCATTTATAATAATGTTACTTTTTTATCAGTTCTGTTATTGCCCCTGCAATGGAAACTTCTCACAAATTCATAATATCGCAAACGTTGTAGGGTAAAAAAGAAAAATATTATAAGCATTAATATTATTTGTTGGTAAGTTATTAAATGTAATATAATATTAGTACGGTTGTGTTAACATCTCAATAAAATCAAATTTGTTACTGATAACTCCCCAAAAATATATAAATTATACCCTTAAATACCGGTAAAGGTATAAATTTCTTCGAGCATGCCTTATGCCTTATACCTTATAACTTATACCTTATGCCTTAATGTAATAAAATAAAATTATAAAATTAGACAATATTGATTGGAATTAACAATTATACTAGAAAGTTGATCAAACGAAACTGTGGATTCACTTTGCATTTCCAAGAGAGGTCTCCTTCAATTTTAATAGTTCAAATGCAAAAAGAAAAAAATACATCTGAATTTAAAATAAATAATAAAACAATTTGATTGTGGTATTAAATGGGGTTCAATCTCAAAATTTTTTTCTTTTTATCGCAAGTAGCCGCAATGTATACGAATGTATACGATACCAAAAATTTTCTTAACAAATTCAAGCAAGTTAAAATTAATCTTTTTTTTTATAATAAGCCTTCAATGTTGGCATTTATTTTCTTTTAAAACAAGTCAATATCATTTAAACGAGTTTTAGAAAAAACTTTTACTTTTTTAATTTGATTTCTTTTTTTTTTTATATTTCATTTTAATATGAATAATACAAACTTATAATCTATACAAAATTTAAATAAACCAACGCGCGTATTTAAGGCATGAGAAAATGTGTACGTAATTTATTTTATCAAATTATTGGAAATATATTGGGCAATATGTTGGGCAATATATTTGGCAACAGATATAAAAGACCGGTTTGTAATTGTATTTTTGGCATTTTTGAATGAAAGCGGCAAATAAATGTCTAGTTATATCCACCAGTCAGGGGTTGGGGGTATTTTCATTATGTCAATATGTTTGTAACATCCAAAAGGTAACTTCGGAAACAGCACAAAGTAGATACATTCTTGATTAATATCAAATTCTGAATCGATTTAATCATATTTATCTATCTGTCTGTCTGTCTGTTCGAGTGTCGTTATGTTTGTCCCAATCGTAAAAAGCCAGGTATCGAGCTCAAATTTGGCAGAAACATTGGAAGTTCTTGCAGGCTGGTTATTATTGAAAGAGAACAAAATCTATGGAAGAACACGCCCACAGTGCAACGTAAAGTAAGAATCCCTTAGTTTCTTTAAGCAAAATTTCGTGGTAATTCGCTCATTTTTATCATTAACTGCAAAAGATGGAAAGCTGAAATTTTGTACAAGTAGTAAGATCATTAATCTACAAGGTCTGTTTTAAAGTCAAACCAAGTCAAAGCCAATTTTTTCGTTTTGCTAAAGAAAAATTGAAACAAGGACAAGAAGCGTACATCATGATGTCTGGATGGTGGGTATCCATAATTTGGCCTCAGCTAAATATAACTTCTTTTTCTTACTTTTTTTAAAGCCGGTTGTTTTTATTTGTGGTTTTAATGTTGTAGCCTTTGCAGACTTACACAAGGTTACATAATTTCATATTTTAAATCGATTTTTTTTTACTCTGAAATCTGTTATATCTGTCTATTATGCATCTCTTTTTAAAATTTCAATCTCCAGTGTATAAAACTGATAATAATAACTTTCCTTTATAAAGCTGTTTTGGATCCAGCGATAATAATTAGACAGACGGCCAGACGGACAGGCTAACTTAAATAGAATCGCTGTAATCGGTAGAGTAAAAAGTGAATCTGTCTTAACACTTTCTTAGTATTACTTACATTCTCATAATATTTGTACTCAGTGCCATAAGTGGCATAGAGTACAAATATAAAAAAATATTTACAAAAGTTACCAGATCTAACCGTATAGAAGAATCAATAAAATTAATTTTCATTACATTTATGTGTTTGGGTCACAGCTTAAGGCATATAATTTTCTTTTTTATTAAAAAAAAAAAAATCACTAGAATTAAAGAAACATGAGAAAACTTGGCTCTTTTTTTTTTTGTCAAATGAGATTCACCGCCCTCTTTTCTTTATTATTTAAACGTAAAGCGGAAGTTGATGATTGTTCATGGAATTGTTGTTGTTGTAATTATACTAAAATAAGATTTTGAATTTGCAACAATAATACTTGTCAAAATTTTTCAACAAGATTTTAATTTTAAGCAATAAATAAAGAAAAGCAATTTACATATTTTTTGACGCTTTTTTTTTTGGAACCCACATATTTGTACTAAACACGTTTCTTTATGCTATTGCCTGAACAATTTTAATCTTCGTAATAGTTTTTTGTTTACAATTGTTTACCTTAAAAGCGTGTAAATGTGTAAAAAAAACGCTGTAATTTTGTTTTGATCAATTTAGACATTTAAAACAAAAAAAAAAACAAAAATAAAAGACAATTTCAAGAAAAAAAAATGAAAAAGAAACTTAATTAATAAATAAAAATTAAACTGTAAATTTATATGAAATGTACATTCCATTTTTTACAGAAATCATGTGTAAACATTAATAATCATAATAATAAGAAATAAACTGTCAAAATGACTAAATACAATGATTAGTTGTTAAACGAACGAGCTGCTAAACAATAACGATGTGTGTTAATCGACATAAAGCAAAAGAAAATAATTAAGCATAAATATTCGACTTTGTTCAAGTTGAGTAAAGCAATCAACTATCTCTCTCTTTTCTTGTAACAACTTTTACTTTAACTATTTCTAAATGTCTCTAATTGTCTCTTCAATCTAATGAAACTTCAAGCAATAAAATATAAATAAAACTAAAATGAATTATGAAAATAAAACTAAATAAGTAAAGAAGAAGTGAAAGAAAAAATTATATGCAAATGAGGCCAATTCATGGATACCTACCACAAATACACCATGATATTATGATTCAATTAGACAGGTATTCGGTGTTCGGTGTTTACAGAAAGGAAAAATTTCAAAGATTTCACTGCGTCATTTTTTTGAGTAATAAGTGAAACGTACATAAAATGAATTGATAAATGAATATTATATAATTCGGCATAGGCATGGCCGATTTACATGATTTTTTAAACTGTTATTGTAGAATCATTGTCTTAATATTTATGAAAAATTTCAGATATTCAATTGTTACAGTTTTTAAGATATTAGTAAAAAGGTACAAATTTTTGCTTAAAAAAAAAGAAGTGCTATAATTTAAAGCAAAGCTATGGGCGTGTTCTTTAACCGATTTGGCGTAATTTCCATATCAATCTCCGTGCAAAAACGGTCAACATTTTTAACAAATTTGAGTACGATATCTTAAATTTTATGACCAGCAGAATGTTTACAATAGAGCACACCCAGACGGATGGATGGACAGACGGATAGGCGGATAGACATATTTAAATCGATTCAGAATTGAATGCTGAATATTTATCCTTTATAAGATCTTCAGTGCTTCTTACAAACGTAATGACAAAATGAGTATACTCTCAACATCAACATAATAAATTTCAGTACCAAAGAGTTTTTTTTTACCTCTTTCTGTTTACTTCTTTTTTTATGTGTGAGTGTGTTTTTTTTTTTTTTGTTATACAAACCCAGAGGGTACAATAACTGGCATATTTGTAATTGCAAAAATTGCCACAGTAAAAATTTAATGTATATAAGTACACATACATATGCACATTTATATAGACAAGCATATAAATAAAAGTCGTATTGTGAATGCGCACGCGCATTCACATTTTTCAAATACGACTTCATTTGTCTCATGGCCCAAGGCTTGTCAAGCCACTACTTTATCCACCTCTGTGCCTTATTATTGAACGTTAAACGTTAAACGTCAAAATATATTTTATTTATTATACTCAATTATTATAATTATCATGTAAAATATTACGTTTGTGACAATTTAAGTTTGTTGACTTGAACGCTGTTGCTGGCACTCGCTTTTACTTTTTTATTTTCTTTAGTTTTGTTTTTTTTTTTGTTACTTGGTTTCTGTGTATTTTGTTGTTTCTTCATTTTCGTTAGCAGTTTCGTTTTTACATTTACATTTACGTTTTACGTTTACGTTTACGTTTACGTTTACGTTTACGTTTACCTTTTTTGTGTAACAAATTTTCAATATTAAGAAATTTTTCATGTTCATTTGTATGAAATTTTTATTGTAGATTTGCAGCCGCCCATTTAAATTGCAAATATTTGTGAAATCATCACAATTATCTTATATATATCAACCACAACAACAACAAAAACAACAACAACAATTCAGTATTTTCTTTGTATTTTGTGCCAACCTCATTAACACATTTTGATGTCAACACATGAACAACGAGAATAAAATTTATTAAAATTATTGAAATGATTGAATTGATGAACTGATAAATTGTTGTTGCATTTTGTTGCTCCTTTCATTTGTATTAAGCATTTTAGTTTTTATTATTTAGCTTTAAAATATTCATCTTATTGAAATGTTCCTTATCATTTCTGAAAAACGGTTCATGTTAAAATTTATCACTTTAACATGTGACTTCGTTTTTCTTCTAGCTTTTTTGACTGCAAATTTTTATAAACGTCCTGAATGCTGCAAAATATTTTCTAGATAATTTCAATAATAAATTCTCAGTCATATTAAGCCATTTTTATGAAATCGCATCAGCGATATTTCAATCAACAACTACATTTAAGTTGTTCCTCTTTCAATATAAACAACAGCAACTTATGAATTATGAATCTGAGAAAATTTTAATCCAAATCCCATCATTTAAAGTTACTTAATTTTGAGATCGAAATTTATTGCCTTTATATATAATTTACCTTTTTCAAAAAAAAAAACGCTTGGAAATTAATTGAAAATTTAGCCTTTAATGTAAATATGAACTAGACTTTGATAGATAGATTTTGAATTATTTCGACCTGCCACAGCACTCATTTTACGATATATAAATATTAATAATTCTCTTAGGACTTTTCGCCATAATATTCTAGATATTAATGATACTGTTGTCGTCAATTCACAAATTGACCATTGTAACTGTCAAGGTCTTGATGGCATCTATTTCTAAACTTTCATGAGGAGTTAGGAGTAGTTTATTTACATTAAACTTAATGCGATATTACAAAAGTAAGTAAAAATTATAAAAAAGTCTGCATAAAACAAGAAGAAGGTAGCAAAAAGTAGAAATTTTTGCGAAATAAACGAGGCCAAATATATCCAAATTTTATAAATCGATTTAAAACGTTAAAATATCTCTTAAAAAAACTCATGTAAATATACGAGCGAATGCATAAAGTGATCTTGAGAGAAATATAAGAGAGAGAATTTGATTTAGAAATTTAAAGTCAGCAGCAAATTTAGGCTAGACGTACGCTCATAATTAATGGAATGCGTAATTTGTTATTTATCAAGAAAACTTTACATATTTTTTGAATGTGTAATGGTTGCTACAAAAGCACTTTAATGTGGAAGCAGGATTATCAAAATTTTGAATAAGGAATATGAAATATTTTACATAGCAAGTACAATAAAATTTAGAATATTCTTTTGATCGAGTTAAATTCAATTATTTTTACTTCATTCTCTCTCTATATCTCTCTCCATTTATCTCTTGATCTTTATATTTTCATTACATCATCATTGTTTGTATATTTCTAAATGCGCATTAATAAATTGTGTAAAAGGTAGTTGACCTTAAAATTGTGTTAATTTTCACGAAAATTTTTTCTCATCGTTTCTTTGTTTTTTTCTTTTTTTTTTTGGTGTTTTTTTCTCTGTATTTATTTAATCAATACATGGCTACATATACATTAATTTATATGTATGAATAAGTGTTTAATTTGAACTTAATTTTAAGCCTGCTGGTGTTTGATGGTCGTTTGTTTCAACGACCAAATAAAAAAAAAAAGGCCAAGCAAAACAAAACAAAACCAAAAATATATAAAAATTCAATAAATAAATAAATATGATGTCAATAGAAAAGCATTTAATTAAACGAAAAAAACATCATAATTTATGATCGCATCTGTGAGAAACTTGTAGCAATTTTCATTCATAACAATGAATTAAATAATTTTAAATTAAAAACCATTGAAAAAGATTTTTTTTCTTTTATACTAAATGTCATTACTAACACCATAAATCGATGTTAAAATATTAAATTGTGTGAATAAAGAATTTTTGAAAATTGTGATAATTAAAAAAAAATTTGCAATGAATTTAAGTCAATATCAAATTTCAATGAATTCCTGATCATCATCAAATTCTGAATCGATTTAGACAAATCGATGTGTCTGTCCGTTGCTGTTCCAGTCGCAAGCACAGAGATATTGAGCTCAAATTTTTAAAAATTATTTGAAGTTCTTGCATGCAGGTTAAAATTCAAATTGAGTAAAATCGATCGAAGGACGCGCCTACAATGCAACATAAACTGAGAACACCTCGATTTTTTTTTTAACCAAAATTTGTTGGTAGTTTTTTGCTCATCATCTGCAAACCGCAAACGATAGAAAGCTGAAAGTCTGCACAAGTAGTAAGACCATTGCTTTAAAATGTCTGTCCAAAGGTCATGTAAATCGGTTACGCCAATGCAAAATTATGCAAAACCCAATATTTTATTTTCTTATATTTATGTTTTCTGTTTACAAGTGGAAAAAACTAGAACGGGCTTTCAATAAAAATATCTCGTTGTTTGGATGGTGGGTATTCAAGATTTGACTTCAGCCAAACAAAACTTTCTTACTTTTTTTAAGTAACATTTATTTGCCATAAATTTGCACAAACGATTATTAAACCATAAGCAAATGTGTGTGTGAGTGTGTGTGCGTGTATTTATATATATATATATATATACACATACACATACATACAAATACATAAGTAATTACCTTTCGTGATGCAACTATCGAGCAACAGCAGCAGCAGGACAAAAAATGCAATAAAATGATCATCAGACTTTTGTTGTTGTTGTTGTTGTTGTTGTTGTTTTTGTTTAAATATTTTATAAAGTAAAAAAGGCGCTAACCAATGGAATGTAATTGAGTCATCATATTTATTTTCACTTAAAATTTTAGATGATTTTGTTTTTGTTGCTATTGTTGATGTTGATGTAGTTGATGTTGGTGTTGTTGATGTTGGTGTTGCTGATGTTGTTGCTAAAAGTGATGTTGTTGATTTCGTCGTAAATATGTAACCGTCTTGTTGTTGTTGTTGTTGTTGTTGTTGTTGTTGTTGTTGTTGTTGTTGTGATTCTATATGTTGCTGTTGTTGCTGTTGCTTCAGCTGCTGCTTCAGTTGCTGCTGCTGCTGTGATTGCTGTTTATTGCGTAATGTAATTGCATCGAAGTGAATTGACGAATTTGTTGTTATTGATGATGATGTTGTTGATGATGATGTTGCTGATATTATTGCTGCTGTTGGTATTACCACAGTTATTGTATCGGTTAACAACATTTTAATAAAATTTAACATTTAGGCGCTCTCTTATAATTTTACTACAATAAATTCGCATACACGTACACGACTGGTGCAAGCATATTAACACACAAGCATACATACACAGGTAGAGTAAAGAATGAAGAATGAAGAATGAAGAGAAATTCTAACATAAAAAATACGATCAAGTGTCCTTGATTTTTTCACTACAATTCTGCTTCTTGTGGTTTTATTTTATCTTTCTCTCCTTTTTCTTTTTTTTCTTTTGCTTCTTCTTCTTCTTCGGTTATTTATTTATTTTTTCTCGTTTCTCTTTTTTTTTTTTTTTTTTGTTAAAAATTTTCTTCACGTTTAATTCAACAATTTCGAATGTTTCTCAAATCACTTACGAATGTTTGTGAGGCCAATTCATTGTGTGCGTGTGCGTGTGTGTGTGTGTGTGTGTGAATATGTATTGTATTATTTTGTTTGGAGATTTCTTAACGTACACAATGAATGGCAAATGATAAAGTAAATAATAACAACAACAATAATAACAATAAAATAAATAAAAATGAAAAATTATAGAAAAACATCCAAATTCAAGGTTATTTTCCGTTTCTTTTTTTTTCCTTTTCTATTATTTGAATTTATGAAATACAAATTCAACCAGAAGAAGAAGAAGAAGAAGAAAAATTGTTATATATAACTAAGAACAACAACAATAAGAGCAACAAATGAAACAGGAAAATTAATTAAATGCAATTTGAATGGGAAGAAGCGACAAACAAAAATCTAAGAAAAATAAAATAAAAGGAAGTGACAAAAGTAATAAATTTTATGATTTTCTTGATTTTTATTCCCTTTTTTTTTAAATGCCACTTATTTTACAATTTTATTTTCCATTCTTTAAAGTGGAGGCGGTACATAACGATTTGGCCTAACAAAAATGGTGGATACTTTTTTTCAATATACATACACACACACAACCACACATACACACAAACACACACATACACAAAATAACTAAAAGTCCAATAAAGTAAATAAATAGAGTGAGAAATTTCGGCACAGAAAAAACGCCAGAGAAAAATCGTATTGGTTTTTTTATATATGTATGTATGCGCGTGTGTGTGTATGTATGTATGTATGTATTGTTGTATATGTGCATGTATTTTATATAATAGAAAATAAATTGTAAGAAAATGGCGTTAGTGTTTATATTTTCACTTTTTTCTCTTCCCTTTTTAATTTTATTCTTGTTACTGTTACTGTTACTGTTGTTGTTGTTGTTGTTGTTGTTGCTGTTGCTATTGCTCTTGCTGCTGCTTTACTTTTCTGTTGCTGTTTATTATTATTATTATTATTATTGTCGCTTATTGTTGTTGCCGTTTCTTGCTTGTTACAATGAGAGACCCTTTCGTTCGTTTTTTATCCTTTTTTTCTTTTTTACTTTGCCCTTTTTTTAATCCATTAAAAACTTTACTTTTTGTTTTATTTAATTAAAATATTTAATTTGTTATTTTTGCTATATTTTTTTTTGTTCATTCATCTTCAAGAATAGTATTGTGACTTATTTAATTTGTTTTTGTTTTTCCTTTATTTAACAATTTAAATTAAAATTTTCTTCGTTTCAATTTCTTTAAGCTTTTTAGTTTCCTTATTTTGCTTTATTTTTCAGTATTAATGTTAATTTTTGTATGTATAACAATTTATGATTTATGATAATTTTAATTTAATATTTTGCATAATTTGAAAAACTAATTGGTCTTTTTTTTTTGGTTTTCCATTTAAAGACATTTTACATATTTTATGTTAAGATTTTTAATTTTTCTTTTTATACATTTTGTATGGTTTTTGTTTTCTTTCCCTTTCTATACTTTTCTTTTCTTTTTTTTTTCATTCGACAATTAACAATACTTATGTTGAAAGTTATGCTATGTTATGCTTGTTATTTTATGAATTATTACGTTTTTTTTTTTAACAGCATTCAATAATGTGTAAGCCTTTTTTTGTGATGCCTTATTTATGAGAATGATGTAGTATAATTATAATTATGATGTTGAATAATGAGAGCGCGCTCGTTTCTATTAAAAATTGTAATAACTGTCTGTTAACTCACTCGGTCGAACTCAGACTGAGACATTTTCTCTTCTTTCGTTCATTTCATTTGATTTCACTTTGCTGCTTCTTTTTTGTTTTTTTTTTTTTTTACATCATTCCAAAACATACGTAAACAAATATTTCAAATTACAAGTTATTTTATGCAAAAGCACTCAGAAATACATTTCCGAGAGTCTCTGATTTTATTACCATACTATAACACAAAAAAAGAGAACAAAACAAGCAAAGCTACGAAAAAAACGATAGAAACAAATGATGAGAGATGAAAATTTCCAAACTATAATTAGAGAGTCTTCGGTTTAATTATATCATATAAAGCTTTTAAAAAGCTTTTTTTTACATTCATGTTATGTTCATGTACTGTTATGTTTTATATTTTAGTATTGTCTTAATTTTATTAGTTATGTTAAGTATAATTATAAAGATCTTATAAAATATTCTAACTTTGTATGTTTTATTATTTAAATAAATGTGCAAGCATGGCTAGAAATAAGTTCAAATTATTCATATATTTTTTCATTCTTTCGCAATTTTCTTTTGCTTTGTATAAGTTTTAATACGTTTCGTTCTTTATTCTTATTGCTTATATTATATTTTAAATAATTGGCATATTCATAGAAGGGAAAGAAGAAAGAACATTTATGTTGCTTTTGCTTTTTTAAAATGATGAATATGCATGAAATTTTTCTATAAACATCGGCAACGCCAAAGTCCACTATAAGAAGTGATTAAAGTCTAGCAATCAACCTAAGGCGTTTGCTGTTACAGTTGCTCTTTTGAGTGATTGTGAGTCTTGTGTAATTTACTTAACTGTAACCAAAGAGTCTCAAACTCCTTTTTAAAGTCTTTTAGGAGAAAGCAGTGTTATAAAGTTTGGAAGCCATTGAATAATATTTGTTTTAAGTGTGGTAGTTTTTTATATGAAATGTTAGGTGTTTACCTGAATTTTAAGCACAAAATTTATAACAGACTTCTTCTAATCAAAATTGTTTCAATGATTTTCATTTTACATATATTTTCCTTAAGACATGTAATTGCCATGGTCATATAAACTATTCTTACTAATACATATTCTCAGTTCATATTGCAATTGGCTAAAATCATTTCAGGTAATTACTTAATTCTATTCCATTACATTGGAAGTTTGTATTGTAAAGTATCTTTCTTCAATTGTGTAAAAAATGTACTACTACCTGAAAGTTTTCCAAATTATTGCAATTAACACTCAGGTATACAAAAGTCCAACCATACATTTTTGCAAATGCAATTATCTAAGATACATTTATTTATCTTTTACATTGAATTAGCTCAAGAGCCTGGTGTATAGAATATCAAAGTAGGAAAATTTACTTAGAAAGTCAATTTGATATTAAAATGATGGATAATATTTTATTTTTGTTAGATTTGCTAAATCCGTGCATACGCTTAAACAATTATTAAAAATAAATTCGTGAAAATATACAAAGCCTCCTTTAAATTTGAAAAAAGTATTCGTAAAGTTTACATTGAAAATTTATTGATTTTGGCAGCACTCGTTAATTTTAATTTATTAAACTGGTAAGTCTTTTAAAAGACAGCAAAAAAGAAGCAGGTATAAAGAAAAAAAACGAATATAAAAGAATAAATTGATAAAAATTTAAAGCAGAAATAAGGAAAAAATAATCATAAAAAAAGCGTTTCTCCTTCGTTTACCAAAAGTGTACAATTCGCGTGTATTTTATAAATTAGTCGTGAATTAAACTTAAATGTGTGAATTTTCGATGGGTATCGTAGTTTTAAAAATCGAATTTGCAAAAATTGATTTTGGCAGATATAAAAGGCAGGAGACATTTATTAAATGAATTACAAAATGAAGTTTGAGTAAAATGTGAAAAAATGCCAAGAAAAAATAGGCAAATTGTAATAAGGTTGGTTGATACAAAAGTTACATGCAAATTTAATGATTTTTACAATACAAATTTTATAAAAGAATGCTTGGCAATGGAAAAAATTGAAATAAAGTGAAAAAAGATTGAAATAATGAAAGAAAATATTACAATTAGAAATGAATCCAAAATTTAATAAAATAAAAGTAAAAAATGAAAATGATGAAATTTAATTAAAAAAAGTCGTGCTATAGTCGAACAATGTGCGGATGATTTGCAAAGTTGTCCATTTCGTCAATTTTGAAGATATTGTATTTTCTTTTTCCTTTTTTTTTTTTTTTGAAAACTGGAATGAACATTTTATAATGGAAAAAAAAACAACGCCTGCTTTCTGTCGGCTTTTTCTTCTTTATATGTATTTTATATGAAAAATGTGTGTACGCATAGTGTGTGTGTGTGTGCATCTGTTTATATATATAAGCATTCTATCAAATCCATCAAATTAAATAGTCAAAAAAAGTTTTGATTATTTGTCATTGAAAAATTTCTTCCTCCTACTTTTTTTATAAAAATTATTCTCTCGAAATAAGGCTGCAAAATAAGAAAAAAAATTGCTAATATCAAAAGAAAAAACAAAAAAAAAACATTATTTGATTAAAAAGAACAAAAAAATTTATAGAAATTTTTTATAAACCTTTCGGCTACAAGCAAAAAATTTTCTGCATTTTAATATCAATGAACGAACAAAATTTTTTCTTTTATAAATTTTTGTTTTCATACTTTTTTTAAACTTTGAGAGTTTCGTGAGTGTTTTTTATTATTACTTTTTTTTTACCTTTAATTCTACTTTTTCGTCATTCCGTTCCGTGGGTGTACATGTTCACGTGTGAGCAACGAGCGAAAGAGAATGAACATGTAAATAAAATAGCTGTAAAATTCAATTGAAATACTAAAAGAATGAAGAAATGGCAGCAAAAATAAAAATTTTCAACAAAATATATATACTTATATATATATATATCTATATGTATATATATATACATATATATATATATATACATTTCTGTTATAATTATATATGATATTTATAGATTCAGAGATGAATTCTGTCGCGTACATTTATAAATGTTTTCGCGTTTCCAATAAACGTTGAGTGTAATGCAGTTTTCCTTTCTTTTCTTAAGCGTACAGAGGGCGCTTATTATTAGATTTTACTTACAGAAATGTGTTAACTATTTTTATACGGTGGTTGGTTTGGTTTTTTTTTTATGGTGATTATTAGTGGAGTGCAGTGTAAATAGTTTTGTTTAGTATAATTTGGAAGGGCAATGCAACAATTTTTTTGCTAATATTTGCAATTTTACATGTTTTCTTAATAAGTGACAAACTGAACAGAAAAAAAAATTACAAAGTGAATTAAGTTTTATAATTTCCAACTATATATAGCCATATATGTAATATTTACCTTCCTCTTTTCCTTTTTCGGCCCATTACTTTCAGCTACATAAAGCAGAAAATAAAAAGAAAGCAAAAAAGCGAAAAGTCACAACAAAACAAAACGAAAAACAGGAAAATCTAAATAAATAAACGATTGAAAAGAAAAGTAGAACGAAATTTCCTTTGTGCATCTTTATAAATGAAATATATAAAGGAATTGAGAAACAATAAGAAAAAAAAAAACAACCAATAAAAAACGGGAATAAAAAATAAAAAGAAATAGCAAAAAAAGAAGAAAAATAATAAACCTACAAAATTTATGAAATCTAAAAAGGAAATTTATCAAAGTCGTGCGAAGTAACAATTCAACAACAAAAAAACGCATACAACGTGCAAATCTATATAAATTTCATTATTATAAAAGCATTGAAAAAAGCAAAATAGAAAACGGAGGAGAAAATTCTATTTTTTTCGTCCTTTACCTTTGCTTTCTTTCTTTTCGTCTACATTTCTCATTTTTTGAATTAATTAATTTGCATCAACATATTTGCGGTGAATTTCTCGTATAAAAATCAAAGAAACCCAACGGCAAACGGCAGCAGTAGCGGTAGCAGTTGCAGAAGTAAAAGAAACACCAACAGCAGCAGACCTTTTAAGAAAGGGTAAGTGATTTTCATATATAACTTTGGCACATTATTCTTGACGCGGAATCCTATTGTTGTATAGTTTTGAACGAACAGCAATAAAAAAGCACAGCGAGAGTAACATTAATTATCACGCACACACATGCACGTACACATTTAATCACTTAGATCGACGTTTTGCTTTTTCCTTTTTCTTTAAGTTATATAAACATTAGTTAGTGTAGGTGTTCTCTATAAATGGATCATCGATCCTTGTTGGTCATGACATCATAATATCACGAAACGACGACACCATATCGGCCATTGCCCTTCTTCCCCTTGCGTCTTTCTATCACTCCTCGAAAATTGTATTTTCTAAATGAACAATTTTTATGATGTTAGAATGTACGTGCTTCGTTTGGCTATAGATGAGAAGGAAATGGGAGGAGGAGGCGAAAAATATAAATAAATTTTCCAATAACCATTTTCCAAACATTTTTATACCCTAAATTAGTTATGCTGCCGAATATTATAATGCCCAAAATGGCTTGATGTAGACTCATCTTTTATTAGACCAATCGACTGGCAATCATTTCATGTACCATGCATTTTGGCAAAAATTAGTATTTAATTGTATTTTCTTTCACTAAATGCGTGCGTCACAAATTCTATTCAAATGTCTCATATGTGAAATCATTTAAAAATTATGAATTCGCCTTTTTTTGTAGTTTGAGTTGATTTTCGAAAAAGTTCTCACTTATTTTGCTTTCTTCTCAATCCTTTCCCTTTTTTCTCACGTTTTCTAAGACTCTTTATTTGACACATTTTTTTTTCTTACATATTACAAATTGATATATATATGTGTGTGTGTGTTCGTGTATGTGTGAGATTGTAAGTAGGTACTTAAATAGATAAATTTTAGGTAATTTCAATAATGCATTAGAGAAGCTGGATGCTAAATGAAAGCCAATAAAATCAAAATTGAAAAATAACTTTGTAATGTAATGTAATGTAATGTAATGTAATGTTGTTGTTGTTGTTGTTATTATTATTATTATTATTATTATTATTATTATTATTATTACATTGTACTTGTTAGTATCTGATGTGTTGCAGTCATGGTCTGTTATACCTAAAGTCTGGAGAGAGAGTCAGTCTAGTCATCCTTCAGAACGATATTGATGATGATAAAGAATTGCCGGAATAGTTGAAGGTTTTTTACTTTCCTTTTTACCTAACGCAAACTTATTCGATTTCACTCATCCTTTCCGCTCTCATTTTGGCAGTTTTACATATTTTCAAAGAATGTGCACTTCTTACCTGTGTGTTAGATTTTGTTGAATCATTTTTGAATGAAATTGTGAATGCATTTGATGTAAAATACTGTTGTATTGAAATCAAAAGCGAAAATTTCCAACAACAAAACACATCGTAATACAACAGAACAAAAAAAAAAAGAAGCAACAACAACAAATAAGAAAAAAAAATATTTTGCAAATTTTTAAATAGATTTCTCATAAAATTTATTTATATGTTAGTGTTCATTATTAATAGATGTGTGCATATGCGCATTCATATATTCATACATATCATATACGTATTGGGCATAAAATATGAATGTATTTATCTGATGTTGCGCCGTTTCATCTATTTCGTGAGCACAAAAATATTTCAAAATGTTGTGATATCGTGTTAGAATTTCTAATTACAAGATCAACCGATCTGATCATATCAAGGAATTGTTTTGAGCCCCTTTTTTCATTTCTTATTTTTTTCTTTGCTTTTTTCCTTACTGTTTACCTTTACACAAAGAATTGTATTTATATACATAAATATGAGAAAAAAGAAATGAAAAGTTGAAATGACATCACAAACGCAAGAATCATTGTAATGTTTAAAATGTGGCAAATGTCGGCATCAACATTGTTGATATTGTCATCATCATCATCATCATCATTATTATTATTATCATTAACGTCTTTTGATGACAAGATATTTTCCATTTTTTTTGAATTTTTGGATAATTTCAACAGTTGAATATCTGCTCCTTTGATTCCATTCTATTCCACTCACTCTCCTCCACAGAACATTATTACGCCATATGCATAAATAATTTAAATAACATGCACTTATGATTAATTGAAACAACAACAAAAATATTTGTTGCAAAAATTTTGTTATTGTTTCAATTTACTTTGTTATTGTTTCAATTTACTATTTTGATTTTATGTAGTTTGCCTTTTTCTTGCTTCTATTGATTATTAACATTCCACATTCATTCTACATTCAACAATTGCTCAAACAATCACCAATTCACTAATTAATTAATAAATTACTAAAAGCAAACATAAAAAACAAAGAGGAAAAACGGAGTAAAGAACTGAAAATAATACGCTTCTGAACTTTTTGTGCTTTTGCCTTGTGCATGATGTGAACAAATTTTGAATTATTCGATTATGAGTTAGTTACTATTAATGTGCAATAATAATAATAATAATAATAATAGTAATAATAATACCAACAACAACATCAACATCATAAATTTCATTAAAAAATTTGTACAACTCATTGTAATGTAAACTCATTTTTCTATTACTAACCTTTCTAACATAATAAATATCATTTCTTCTTCTCTTCCCCCATATATTTTTTATTCTCATCGATTTCAATTTATATGTAAAACATAAATATGAAACAACGGAAATAAAAAAATTAAATTAAAAAAAACAACAACAACAAAACAAAATCAATGAATCGTTGAAAATTCAAATTAATATATAAAACTTTTTTCACGATCCAACGATCGGCAAAAACAACAACAACATCAATAAAATGAAACAAAAACAAAAAAAATCAAATGCGATTGCATCAATATATAAATAGGTGCTCGGAACGTCCTCCCATGTATGTGCATTCGGGAGGGGGTGGGAAGGGAATACGCCCAAATCAGCAACAACAACAGCAGCAGCAACAACAGCAACACCAACAACAAACTCAGCATCATCATACGACACATCAACATCACCATCACCATACGCAGCAACATCATCATTCCCAACAACAACAGACGCATCAGCAAATTCAACTTCAAGCAACGGGCACACTACATATAGGACATTTAGGTCAATCTGGTGGCGCACAATCGAACGCACATTCCCATCTTCACCCGCAACAGCAGCAACCGCAGCAGCAGCAACAACAACAACAACAACAACAGCAGCAACAGCAACAACAACAACAACATCAACAGCAGCAGCAACAACAACAACAGCAGCAGCAGCAACAGCAACAACAAAGTTTAGCCAATCAGCAATTGCAACAGCAGCACCATCATCATCAACAACACCATCCACAATTGCCCTTGGCTTTTTTCCCATATCAATTGAATCAAGTGCATCCGGTGCAGACGACACCAACGTCTTTACAACCAAACGCCGCGACCTTACAGCTCCAAACGAATGCTAATAATTTGGCAACAAGCGCGGTCCATATGGCGCCTGCACTATCCACCCAAAACACTAACAGCAACAATTTTACAAATATTGTCAATAACAGCTCAGCTGCCAATGGTAATGTTCATCAAAGCGGTGCTAACCATTTGGTGGGAGTGGGCTTGGGTGTGGGCATGGGTATGGGCATGGGTGTGGGTGCTGGCAATTCTAATGGCGGGCTCAATACATCACCAACAAATGGCGTTGGCAATAATAATAACAATAACTCGTCAAATCATTCCAATCGTCAAACAGCACACACGGCAACTACGAATATACCACATTATGCAGCGGGTAGTGCACTTATGCCAACAACATTACAAGCACCTGGCAGTAATCCATTCATGACGCCGACGTTTATGCAATTACAACAGCAATCGGCAGTAATGGTTGCCGCAAGTGCAGCTGCTGCCGCTCAATATAATAGTGTTACAGCAGCTGCTGCAGCGGCAGCAGTGGCGGCGGGTAATCATAACCACAATCATAATACGCCGAATTCAGGTCAAACGACTACAGCCTTATATCCAACGCCACAACAAACACCTGCTACAAATAATCAACATCATCAAGCTGCTGCTGCTGTTACCGCCGCCACTTTACATCATGCTCAGCCTGCAATACATTATTTTCATCATACGGGAACTGGTGCAACAACAGCAACAGCGCCACCAACACATTTACATCATGCAGCCCAGCAACATCAATTGCGCGGCCTCTTACCAGCTGCCGTACACCAACGTCAACATACACCGGGCACAATTATATTCCCTTCAAATTATTTTGCCTTGTCACATACGGCATTAGCACCGACACCTCGTACTTCCCTTCTATCTAATGTCCATCAGCAATCAGCAGCGGCGGCAGCAGTTGCCGCAGCTGCAGTCGGTTCTGCAGTTCATGTTGCATCTCCACAACTGCCAAACGGTACAAGCCGTGGTACGCCGACGGGTCCGACAGCATATGTACCCTCACCATATTGTGCCCCACCCCTACAATTGGCCACGGCAACTGGCGCGTTAGCACCACAAGCAAATTCTTTGCTGGCTACAGCAGCCTCAATAACAGCGCCAGCTTTACAAAATGCCTTCGGCCATTTGGCTGGCAGTTTAAATGCCTCAACCTCATCCACATCGTTAAATATTGTAGCTAGTGCAGGAAACATTGGTGGCAATGGTGGCGTTAATGGTGTTACTGTTGGTACCGGTAATGGCCTAACTTCTACCCCTGCAACCCTTCTTGATCATGTACCGCACAATAATAGCATCAGCAACAATAACAATAATATCACAAAGCAACGTAAACACGCTATACCGATCATCAATCCCATAACATTAGAGAAAATATCGCTTAAGCCCCAAAAGAAAAGCACTGCCGTTGAAGTGAAACCACCAGCGCTGCCATTGTTGACACCATCAACGTCAACATCAACGTCAGCATCACCGTCAGCGTCAGTGGCATCATTAGCAACATCATCATTAAGACCTGCGAATAATAACAATACTAATAGTAGCGATAGTAAAACACAAAGCATCACAAATTTGATGGTGATCAGTAAAAATGCCAACAATACAATTGTTGCCACAACTTCATCAAGCATAAGTTTGCCAAATAGCCAATCAATTGTGGATGTTGATGATGATACACAAACGGAAACTAAAGTTACTCATGAAACGAATGATAGTTCGACAATAATACAGCAACAACAACAATTACAAGAGCAGCAACAACAATTGCAAGAGCAGCAGCTACAAGTAGAAGAGGAACAACAACAACAACAACAACCACCACCACAACAAGAACAGCAACCACCAACACTACCACAACAGCACCAAAAGTATGAAATGCCCCAGACTAAAAATAAAATTGATCAACAAATGCAAACGGATGCAATAAGTGATTATCCGATGGAGAATGCAAGCAATAGCAGTCCTTATAATAATTATAATAATAATAATAAAAGTTCGAATGTCGCAAAATATTCGTTGTCGCGACATGAAAGTCTTGATAATAGTACACCGTCATTAGTGGAATCCTTATCGTCGGCATTGCCACATGAAGAATCGGAAATAACTGCTGAAACAACAGAAACATCACAAAATTCATATGAAATAAATGCTATTGATGCTGCCTGTGCCGCTATCACCGATACAGCTGTCACCGCTGCCACTACTGAATTGGACGATGATACTGATGCTGATACAAATGAACTTGATGATTATATTGGTACAACAACAATGATGGCCACCCCACAATATGAAACTAATGTTACCGTAGCGATAGTCACAGCAACAAAATCTACAACAACGACATTACCAGCAATACCAACACCAACAGCAACAATAATGGAAACATTGAAACTTGATAAAATTGATAAAATTGATAAAATCGATTCAAAGGCAAATGTTGGCACAACAACAACAATCGATATTATAAATTCTAATGTTAATCAAACAATTAAAGTTAGTAACGATACTATTAAAGAAATCAATCATTTGGCTGATACTACTACGGCAAACGCTTCAAATAGAAATGGTAATTTTAGTATGTTTGTTGGTTTTCATAAATTTATAAGAATTTTTTTTCTTGTAATTAAACTTTTTTTGCGAAATAATTCTTTTTTTGGCTGAGTTATATCTTGTATTTGTTCATACTGTTTTATGGTTTTTATCTATTTTTATCCATCCGCGAAATTTATATTTCATTAATACCATTAATTATTAATTAATTATTTCTGTTCTGATTTCATTCAATTTCAAATTAATCATCCGCGTTTGCGCTCCATCTTCAGCTTTTTTCTAACTGTTTGAATTTTCTGTACTTTGGTCCATTTGCCTCTTTTTTTTATTATACTGTTTCTGTTTTTTTGGTTTCTTGTAACAAAAGTTACAGTTACAGTTATCATCTTGTATCTCTCTCTCTCTCTCCCTTTTTTCCTTTTATCTATAATTTTCTATATATTTTTGTCCGTAAAAAAATAATGCAAATTTTACATAAGATCGATTTCAAATCGATTCGCAAAAGAAAGTTATTGTACTTTAGCCAGAATTAAAATTAATTATGAAATTAATTATGATAAAACAAACAAAAAAGAAAACCTGATTTTTTCGCCTTCGTTTTTTAGTTGTGAAAGAAGATATTATTGCTGAAGCTGCCAATGAAAATATTGTAACGCCGCATAAAACAATAACGAACGAGAAGAAAGTGGTAGAGCTGGACATTGGCGCCAACAGCACTACAACATGTACTAAAATGACTGAGACAATTATTGAAACGAATTTATTGAATTCAATTGACAATATGCATAATCCAGCAGAACAACAAAAACAAAAGCAACAGCCACAACAACAACAACAAACTAATCCATTTAAAAGTAGCACGTATAATAGAAATGCAGGACAAATGTCGTCTGTGGAACGTACTTGTGATGGCCGAAATCCTGTCTGTCATCGAGCATCAGCTAGTCCTAGGCGCCAGATATCTACTATTGGCACTGCTGGTGCCGATAGTAGTAGGGGTATAAAATATGCAAATATATATGAACGTTTATCATCATCAGAGAGGGGCAACAGCAGCAATATACGTAACGATGACAACAGCAACATTAGCAGCAATAGTAGCAGCAACAGTAGCAGCAAGAGGAATATTAACGGTAACAATAACAATAATAACAATAATGCCAACAAGCGCGGCATGCGTAATTCAAATTCGAAGCAACGCTATCGAGAGAATAGTAAAGAGGACAGATCAGTTGGGTCAATGCGAGTAACTGGCAATGCCAGCAGCAATAATAACAACAAGACCACTAACAAAGAAAAAAGTACATATATTAAATTTAAATAATTTACATAATTAATGAATAATTTCTTATTACATAAATAATAATCAATAAATTGTAATTTATATTCATTCCTTTCCCTTAGATATTAATGCAACATTTGCAACAACAGCTGCAGGAACAACAGTGGCGACCACGGCAATGCCGACAATAATGCGACGTAAAGATGAAAAATATGTGAAAGGGTTGACTGCAGCGAATAAATCAAATGTTATAAATTCAAATACTAACAGCAACAGTAATAGTCAAAATAATAATATTATTAATGAAAATGCCAAAGTCGCTAATTCTACTAATGCCGATCATATGAATCATAATAAAAATCAAAAAACATCCGATATGCAACAGAAAGAGCCTGCAGCAGTAAAGATATTGACATCGAAAGTAACAACATCAAATGTATTAACATCAACAATAGTAACAGCAACATCATCATTATCATCAGCAACAAAAACAACTACAGTAACAACAGCAGCAGAGTCATTGAGCAGTAGCAGCGATGGAGCAGCCAATGTAGCAAGGAATACTAACATTAATAATAAACTGCCAATTACTTCTATAATGGGCGGCAATAATTCTACAATAACTACTACAACGGCTGCTTTCACTTTAAATCATAGTAACAATAATAGCAATAATAATAATAGTAATAGCAATTGCAATAATAATAGCAGCAGCAACAACAACAATAATAATAATAGCGGAAACAATAATCCATTTATAACGGTTAGTGGGCGTAAAAATCGTAAAGCCGGACGGCGCGCTAAAGAATATCAAAGGCAACAACAACAATTGCAGCAACAACAACAACAATTACAGCACGCTCAGAGACAACAGCATCATCAACATCACCAGACAGTAATTAACAGCAACAAAAATATTAATAACAATAATACAATAACTTTATGCAATAATAATAATAAATCGGCTAATTATAATAGTCCAGCTGCTATTAACCTTCCAGCGCCTGGTATGTTAAATATATCAAAAAAGGAATTAAATCAATTTATTCTGAATGCATCAAGAACAACAGCAATGACAACAACAATAACAACGTCGGGCGCCGCGTTACCAACACCAATATCAACACCATCACCGCCAGCATCAGCGCCCCCGCTAATAACAGCATCATCAATTGATGCAACATCAAACAATTCAAACAATTATGAAGGCAATACTGCCACTAAGGATATTGTGAATACAGAAGATAGATCGTCCAACCAACAACAGCAACAACGGCAACAGTCACAAGAGGAAAGCATACATGCAAATAAAATAGTTGCCTCACAAACATTGACAACAGGTATTAACTATAATGTAAAATAAATTTATCATTTTTGCTTTGGTTTTTTGTTCTTTTTTTTTTTTTTTGAATTCCATGCCACAACAATTTTTCTCATTTTCAATTATTATTTCAAAGATAATGATTGCAACGATTCCAAAGATAATGTACAAAACAACGTCAATCAGCGGAAACATATTAAGACTCAAGAAATAGTGAAAAAATATTTACAAACATCGCCAACAGATAATAGCATGATGCCAATATTTGCGGATGGCAATTCCGCTGTAGGCAAAAATGATGAACAGCAATTGCAATTTTTAAATAGTTCGTCGTCAGCATGCGAGGATGAAGAAGAATTACAACGTTTAAGGCAGCAACAACAGCAAAATGAATCGCAAAACCAACAACAGGAGCAACTGCAAAATGAGTCGCACCAAGAACATCAAAAACAATCGCAACTGCATCAGGAACAGCAACAGCAAGAGCAACATTATGAAAGTTCTAAATTATATTTTGGCGACTTTCCAAATGACGAAGATAAATTTCTTGACAATAATGACAATAAAATACGATCACCATCGTCATCATCAAATGACACAACATCGTCCAATGTTTCTAACAATAATAAGAAGGCAAATCAGAGAAACAAGTTGCCATCATTATCTAATACAACAGATAACATGGAAAGTGCTGTAATTAGTGGCGGCAAAAGTAGAATTTATTCCAAGGATGGTAACAATCGTTCAGCAGCAAAAAAAATTGCTGCTGCAACAGGCGCCAAACAGCCTCAAAAATCTGAACAATCTGAATCTCAAGGAAAAATACAAAAACAACAACAACAACAACAACAACAAGAAAAAGTTAATAGCCGCATACGATACTCATTAGAAGAGCTTAAATCATTTTCCAAGACGATGGAATCTTGGAAGCCTCCCTTAGTACCCATACAGAAAGGTGTTTGTATTGCACAATTGTTTGTACCGCGTCCGCAGCATCACCATATGTCCAATCATCAAGGTTCTCATAATATGTCATCGATGGGCTTACACATAGCACAACAACAGCAACAGCAGCAGCAGCAGCAACAACATCAGCAGCAGCATCAACAGCAACAAGGATCACAATATCAGCATATGAATTTTAATGAATCGTTAGAATTTGTTTCTAATAAACGGCGCAATCAAAATCGTAAACATGATCATCAAATGAATCGTAACAGTTCAGGAAATGCCAACACTAGTAGTGGCAACATTAATAATAGCAATCAAAAGGGTGGAATATTTTCTAGTACATATTGTTTAAGCGGCAATATAGCAAATGCTGCAGGCAATAATGTTGGCCTGGTAACTGGCTCAACTTCAATTTCACAGCAATATCCTAGAGAAAAAGAAATCATTCGAGTTCATTTGTCGTTGAATGAGGAAATTAAATTATCTGAATGTGCAAATGCGTGGCAACCGGAAACTTTACGTTGCAAATCATCTAATTCATCTCCAGCTGGCTCACCCAATGATGATATTGAAGCCGTATTGAAACGTGTTCGCGGTGTACTCAATAAATTAACGCCTGAAAATTTTGATGTCCTTCTCAAAACTATGACAAACATTTCCATGAATACTCAAGAAAAAATGCAACAAGTAAATATTCGTTAATTGTGTTTGTAGTTTATCTATTTTTGCTTTTTTTATTTACTATTTCCTATTTCCTATTTTCTATTTTTTATATTAACATTCCATATTCTATCTGGCTTGGTATTCACAACTATTTACTCGAACACATAATATTTACAAATGCACATTCATTTAATCTTATTCCTATACTCTAACGATGTACTTCGTTATAATTCATCATTAACAATTCATCAAACTGCACAATCACATGTTATGTCATTTTCTAGTCAAACTTGATTTACATCGTTGGGTTCCTAAATCTGTTGTTATAATTCTACTCCTGTGCTGTAAACTATGCCTATTAAACATGTCAAATTAGCTTTATTATATATATCAGAAACTGAATTTATTGTCTGTTCTTCTAAACACTACAAACCTCCTACCATGAGGAGCCTAAATTTTATATTTACAATACCACAAAATATGCGAAATATGGGCAGTAATAATGCGTTCTTTACAAACGATATAAACGATGGCAATTTATTCGCAAAAGCTCGACAGTTTCTAACCGGTAGCTCTTAAGACTAACTTAGCCTCTATTCCGTATAGTAGCCAGGTTTAAATTTAATAATTAGAGTATTTAATGCAAATCGCAGGCCTTGTGCTCAGAGAATGGTCCCATGGGTAGGGTAAGGTATATGTTCATTTGTCTGTCTGTCCTTCATATATATTCATTTAATAACTTATCAAGCAGTTGGAAATAATGGAATGTTATATTAAATAGAGATAATTAAAGGGAAGAAGAAGAAGAAGAGATAGTGAAAAATCATTGTAATTGTTGTCACCATTTTCAACTTAATCCTTTGTCCTTCAATTTAGGTGATGTTGCTGATATTTGAGAAAACTGTGAGTGAGCCAAATTTTGCTCCGACATATGCAAAATTTTGTAAAATGTTATTTGTTGAAAATAAAGTAATGTTTAATACATCATTAATAAAACGTATTCAGCAAGAATTCGAAACGAATGTCAATGATGCGGATGCCAAGAAAGTAAAGTTGCAACCATTAGTTGATAAATTGGAAGCTAGTACCGATGCCAAAGAGCGATTAGAATTGCAAGCAGAGATCGAAGATCAGGAATATCAATTTCGTCGTCGCGCTTGGGGTACGGTGCGTTTTATTGGCGAAATGTATAAATTACAATCATTGACCAGCGATCGGGTATTGCTTTGTATTGAATCACTGCTGGAACATGGTTCGGAAGAGAAACTTGAATATATGTGCAAATTGTTAACAACAGTTGGCCATTTGGTGGAGGGTGTTGCTTCTGAGCAAAATAATAACAGTATGCGAATGGACACGATATTTCGTAAAATGCAAGAAATTGTTAACAAAGCACGTAAAAGTGCTAAATCTTCTGGCAATAATACTAATAATCAACAAACGAAAATTAGTAGCCGTGTACGCTTTATGATGCAAGATGTAATGGATTTGCGTGGCCGAGGTTGGGATCAACCGAACTTTCATAAGCAACACCATTCTCGCTCTAATAGTGGATCAAGTGGCAGCCAGCAACAACAACAACATCGGGCTCGACAACAACAAGATGACAAATATCAGCATGGTAGTGGTGGTAATACGAATTATGATCGAAATTCGCAACGATTACGCTATGTCGGAAGTACCTTGACTGGTGGCAGCACTAGTGCTAGTCAACGGTCATCCCGCTTATTAGGGCAAGATTTGCGTGATTCAACAAGTGGTGGTAGCGGTAGTGGTGGTGGCAGTGGTACTGGTACATCTGGTAGTAATTATTTCATGCAAAAGTCCCAGAAATCACATTTTTCTATGCAACCAGAACAACAATCGATCGACTTAAAGAAATTGAATTTTAGTCGTGGTGATGACAAAACAAAATTGGGTAACATAAATACTTATATGTGGCGAGCGACAAATCGTCAGTCGACCATAACAGGAAGCAATGATGCCACTGGCAATTCGGTGGCGTCAGCTTCCACGTCACAGCAACTTCATCCAACACAAATAAGTAGGAATTTTGTAAATAATGCCAACAATATCCACAGCATGAGCAGCAGTAATAGTAATAGCAGCAGTTGTAATAGTAACAGCGGATATCGTAGACAAAGTAACCTATTTGAAGTGTTGGCCACTGTCGATCAATCAAAGAGCAATGATGATTATTCACAAAATCGAACACCGCCCTCTCACAGTACAACAGCAACTGGTTCAGAGGAGGATGAAGATGATAAATCATCTAGTGAACGGATATCAACCTCCGCACGTTTAACGTTCTCTATAGATAGTCAAAAAACATTAAATGATTTAATTGAAGAAGTTTTAGATTGTACAGGTAGCCAAAATAGGTCATGGCAACCGGAAATACTGAAAACGTGGAATAAGACAACTCAGAAGCAACAAAAATGCATAATTTATTCTCTGTTAATTAATTATTTGCATCTGTTGAGTGTAAAGAAGGAACAACGCAACGCTTGTGCATCAATATTCGCCTATTTACTGCGTAATCGTGTATTGGATAAGAAAAAAATATTTCAACCGGCTTATGAGCAATTCGCTGATGAATTGCCTGATTTGTTATTTGATGTACCGGACGGCTGGTCATACGTATTCGAATTTCTTGGCCCCATTCTGCATGAACGTCTATTAAATTTTCACGATATATGGAAAAAAGAGTGGCGTAATAATAGCCCTCCCTTTACGGAACGTTTTTTAAACGCGTTTATCCATTATTTCACAAGGGAATTTGGTGCGAATTATATACGCGATTTATGGCATAAAGAATACAAATTAGATAATGGCCAATATTTTATGGATGATATACAAAAATGGCGAGAATTTGTAAAAACTCATGAATTACAATATCTTTATGATCGCAATTGTATGCCGCCATCATCGAATGAAAGCGGTTCCAACAACAATCATAATAATAGTAGTAGTGCTTTAATGATGGAACAACATGTTAAACGCGTGGGCTATTTATTGTCCGAAGGAAATATGGGTTGCGATTTGGCCATCGATTACATTAATACCAATGTACATATAAATAGTAATTTCATTAAATCATTAACAAGTTTCCTCTGCTGTGATTATGCGACTGTGATGGCATCACCATCAACGGTAATGTCGTCTTCTCATTCTAATTCTAATTCTAGTAATACCAGTAATTTTAATAATAATAATAGCAATAATTTTAATAGTAGTAATAATAGTAATAACACTAGTAATAATACAAATAGCTGTAACAATAATAGTAGTACTACATCAACAACAACAAAAACAACAACAACAACAACAACATCAACAGCAAGAATAATAAGCCGCCGATCAAATAATAATGACAGTGCTGCCACTACAACAAAATCACCTCAATTGAATGCGGAAATATTTCAGAATAAATGTATACCATTGTTAATACGTTGCATTGATGCTAAAGAGAAACATGAAATGAGCTGCTTAGATGCTTTAGTACAATCGGTACAACAATATTACGGTATTGGCGCCACATCTGATGAACTGATATGTAACATACTCGATAATTTGTATGATCGTGAAATCATCTCAAGAGATAGCTTCGATAAATGGTATAAATCAAAACAACAGCAGGAACAACAACAACAACAGCAGCAGGAGCAGCATCAGCAACAACAAAATAGTACTAATGGTACGAGTAATAATAAAATAATAACAACAACAATAACGACAACGACAACGACAAAATCAACACAAAACTATGGTTTAACCACCCAATTGCGCAATTATATAGAAAAGTTGCTTTAACAATAACAATAACAACAAATTATGTGATGCTAGTAACTAAATGCTTGTTAATAAAACAAGAAAACGTAAATGTAAAGTTTAAAAGGGGTCCTATAATGCTGTTGTTGGTAACGCGACATGATCATGACCTTCATGTAACATGCACAACTATATTTACATTAACATTACTCTTCTTAATATGATTACACTTGGTGAAAGAGATGATAGAAGATGGCATTATGTTAAGCATGATGAGATTTTGATTATTTAGAAAAAATGAATAAAACAAAATATCAAATCAAATCAAAAACTAATATCATTTGATGATTATTTATTTCTAAATTCTAATTTTTTAACAAAGTAAGCAAAAACAAGCAAAAAAACGAAAGCAGCGCAACGTTCAATTTTACCATCAAAAATACAAAAACAATTATAACAGCAACAACAACGAAATATTACAATACAACTTATACACATATACACGCACAATATACCCCTACCCATATACACACATAAACACAAATACTTGCAAAATATAACATGAAGATCATTATAAAGAATTGAAGGAAATGCGTACTAATTAGAGAAAGCAATGAATAACTTAAATAAAACTAAATAAAAGAGATAAATAAATAAGGAATAAATTTACAAAATGCTCCTCTTCTATTGGTTTTCATACTGAAGAAGTACAAAAGGGAGATGAATTTTGAAAGAAGAAGAAGACATATTTAGAAACAAAAAACGAAAAGATAAGAAATAACAAAAAAAAAAAAAAAAGAATGTGTAGAGATAAAAGTGGCAGGATCCTTAAGCATCATAATATTTTGGTAAAATGCACAGAAAAATATAAAAACTATATATGCATAAAATAAAACGGAAGTAGTCAGACAGATAGGCCGACAGACAGACAAAGAAGCAGTTAATCGAATACTAGAGTGTCTGTGCTATATATAAATGCATGTAGTTTGGGCGTGAATATTTGTATAAGAAATTCTTCTATATTTTTTTTTACTGTTATTGGTTTGCTGTTTTTTTCTTCTTCTTTTAATGAAATTGTTATAATCCGTTTATCTGTTAAGTATTTATTAATTTACGTTTTGCGCTTTAGTAGATAACGTAAGAATTAAATGACAGTTCATTATCGTTTTGTTATATTTTTTTCTTACCACATGAATATTAGAAGTTGTAACGGTCTTTCCCAAACATAGTTTGCCTATAGATAACCATTTTAAGTAATTTCTTTATTGTTTTTTTTTTTTTTGTTTATCTATTAAACTTTTGCTCTCCTTTAAGTACTTTAAAACCATGCTTAAGAGATTCTGTCTAAAATATACAAAAGGAATAAAAAAAGGAAAAAACTGACAAAAATCTTTAAAAAAAATAAATATAAAGAAAAAACAACTTAAAGAGAGTTTGTAAAAAAAAATTATTATAAATGAAAATTTAAAGAAATTCTGAGTTCACATAAAACAGACTTGTTTTCGCAAAAGCTGGCGGTAAATTAATACAAATAATCTAGAAAAAAAAAGATGAAAAAAAAGTAAAAATCTCAGAAACAGTTGAGCAAAATAGAAAAATATTAAAAGCGAGCTTTCCCTAAAAACGGAAGAACTCTAATAAATTACAAACAAAATTAAAAGAATTATATTTTTTTTTGTTATCATTTACTAATTTTTTTTTTTTTGTATTAAAGAGAATTTCTTATTTGGCTTAGTAGAGCAATGTAAAAAAAAAATAGAAAGGAAAAGAAATACTTAAACACTCACATACACTGAAGAATACATACGCACATACACGTTGCATAAGTAAAAAATTTTTTGTGTTGTAATTGTGCTGAATTATTATTAATATTTTTATTTTATTTAGTCGTTTAGTTGAAGAAAGCATATACACATTTATATAAACATCTAAGCACACAATCACACGTACACTCACACAAATCACATAATCACACAAAGAGAAAAGAGCAAATTTAAATACAGTGTATTTCTAGTTAAAATTTTAGTTGAAGCAAAAGAAAAAAGTGTAAAATTAAAAGGAGAAAAATAATTAATGAATTATAAACGGTTAATGTATTTAGGATAAAATTAATATAAATAAAAATAATTGAGCAGAAAAATTATGAAAATTTCAAAAAGAAAAAACAAAACAATAGCAACACGAAGTGATTGCGAAAGATGGAGGAGAAAGAAAATTAATTAACATGAGACACATTTATAACCAGAAGAAAATCGTTTATAATACCATAAAATAATAATACCAAAAAAAAAAAAAGAAATTTAAAAAATTAAAAAAAAAATTAAAATGTAAAAATGATTCAGAAAGAAAACAATGTAATCCAAAGATTTGTTTTGTTAATACATATAAACATCAATACATATGCACACGCATACACACATACACATACACACATATAAATACAAGCACATATAATATCAATAATACCGCAACATGCATATACAGATACAGAATGACATCCATACAAAATCGATTGGCTGAATAGTAATTGAGATAAATTAAAATTTGCGAAACGGAAAAGTAAAAAATAAAAGCAACATAAATTAAAGAAACAACAAAATTATAAATAAAAATTAAAATTCAAGTGAAAAGAAAAGGAAAACAAACAAACAAAAAAAGTAAAACAAAAAAACAAGAAACAAGAAAAAATTGTCCCATGTGCTGTAAACGTAATACATGTTTAAGTAAAAAAAAAAAAGAATATTTAAAATAAAGAAATAAAATGAATTCGTTTCTCACACATTAAACAACAACAATTACAATGGAATTATTTTTTCTATTCATTCTATTTTTTTCTGAATATTTGTTGCATTATTTGTTGAAATTTTGTTTGTTGGAGATTTTTTTTGTTGTCTCCATTCAATCCAATCGATATTCATTTATGGCAATTTCTTATTACAAGTTTATTTTCTAAATATATTCAGCATATTAAATGATAAATTGATAGGCTGATCAATCAAGGCTTCATGTCGTTTACGATAGATGAATATTGCAATTGGGAAATCTTATTGCTTGAACAAAACGTCAACATCATTGTTATGGAGGAATTTTTTAAATTTTTTTGATAATCTACGCCTCTGGATTTTTTTGGGTGCGTTTTGAATACATTATTTTAAGAGGTTTCCAATTATTACTAAATTATGTAATTTGCAATGAATACGATTGAATTATTTTATCATTGTGGACAAATACTGCAAAATACAGTTTTGTTTTTTAAAGTGTCAGAAAAGAAAAAACATAAATAAATAATGTGCCCAACTTTTGTGTCAACTTTTATATTAAAATCTAAAATTTTCAGTATTTTATCAAGCATGTCTGCTTAATACCAATACAAATATCATTTGAAAGGGACCTGTTTTTTTAGGAAATGATATTTTGGTTGACATTTATGAAGTGTACTTTCAACAAATCAAAAAACATCCAATATTTGTTAAAGTCTAATTTTCAGTAAAAACTTAATCTAGAAAAACAAATAAGACTTTTATGATTGGTCGAGGTCGATCCTACACCACTGATTAATGTGATTAAAGTTAAATAACAGAATTTTATGCCAATAATATTAAAAATTGTAATATATCAATTTTTTTAATAATTCGTTATATTTACGAAAGGTGATTCAAAATACGAATCGCTTTGGACCAAACTTGATACACACATATTTTTCATGTCAAAATATAAAGCAGTGTCATTTTTCGCTAAAATCAATTCAAAATTAAAGATTTTGTCCATATAATGACTTTTTTCGAAAAAAGTATTGTATGGGAAGTGGTCACAAAAATAGATCCATCTAGATCAAATTTGATACGCATATTTTCTATGTTAAAATATAATTCATTGTCAATTTACGTTAAAATATATTATATATTGTGACGGGGTGTGGTCGTAAAAATGGTCTGATTTTACCAATTTTCAATAGGGTTTGTTTCTGGCCAAACTAAGGGCCAAAGCACACTTGTACCAAATTTCATAAAAATATGTCTAAAATTCTAATCTGTAGCTTGCACACAGACGGACAAATTGACTAATAGACACGCTTAATTCGAATCAGGAAGTGATTCTTATTCGATCGGTGTTATAAAAAGTCGGTGCACCTTATTTTTGGGTATTACAAGCACCTTCATAAACTTATGATTTTCTGTATCACATCTGTTATATACACAAATGGAATTACGACTTAACAATTTGGTTATATAAATTTTTTATTTTGTATTCGATTTCTCAGTTGTGTCACTTTTTCAGTTTTTCGGGAATAAGTGTCATTTTAAGATTGCATGATTAATGAAGTTTGGCCGTTGCTAGTACTTATGTCTTTTGGAATTATTCTATTTTTTACTTACTATTCTTCGGCGATATGCTTAAAGTTCCAATTTGCAAAAGAGAAGTAATCATCTGTTGTGTCACATTTTTGATAAACCTAAAGAAATTTTTAGAAAATTTCCTAAAGCATTCAACATAACGTCAAGCAGCCATTTGAAATTTAGTACACCCTAAATAATTGAACAAAAAAGAAATTTAAAGTAAGAGATGAACAGAAAAATAGTAATAATTTAGAAAGCTTATTTACTTGAACTATTATCTAGAGATGTCTGTAGACATGAATTAAATATTTAGAAGTTTTCAGGTTAGTTTAATTAGGTTATTCAGTAAATATATTTATAAACCTTTTCGATTCTTGAGCGATTTTATTAATTTGAAAATTCTTTTCAATATTCTTTAAATATATATGAAATAAATTTAGACAAGTGAAATTAGAAAATGGAACGACGTGGCCGTATACCCATAGCAAAATTTCGCACTCAGGAGGGTAAAACGCGAAGTCGTAGTCGTGTACGTGAACCCGATTATAATGAGCAAGATCCTGAAACTGATTTATTTACATTACTTGAAGATAATATTGCTTTGAAGGAAGCCAATAAGTCATTAAAAACGCAATTGGATGAATGTAAGTTTCTATTGAACATATAAAAAAAAAATTTTTAATGCTTTTCGGATATTTATAATATGCGTATGGCCAATGATAGCAAATGTTAAGCAGAAATTGCTGCAAGAGGAAAGCAATAAAATAACTAAACAGTTGGAACAATTTAAGCAACAACATGAAAAGCTTGAGAAAGAACTAATGGATGTGACGACTGAATTGAATGAAATGAAAAAGGAAAAGAGTGATTTAGATAGAGTTCATAAATTAAGGTGAGTTTATAGATCAAAAATTATATAAAAATTGGAGATACTTTGTTTATGCATCATAATTAATTATAAATATGTTTGTTTTAGCAAGGATGGCAGTGATTTACAGCAATCGTCAGCCAGTAGTACTGTGGGTTTTATTGCATGTCCAAAATTACAATCGAAATTATTACAAATACTATGTGCTCAAGCTAAGGATGCTAAACGTGTTGGTATTGATTTGGTCGATGAAGATGAAGCATTAAATAATGCAACATTAACTATAGATTTGATTGAGCAATTAATCGATGAATTTCTAACATTGAAAACAAATATAAATGCTGTAGAATTGCAATTATATGAGGCCAATGAGAAAATGTCCGATTTATTGGAAAATCAACAACATTTGGATCATGAGAATGAAGTATTACGCACGGAAAATATCAATTTAACAAAAGTGGCTAAACTATTAACCGATAATATGAAGGAGAGTGTTGAAACAAGTAAAAAGTACGCTCAAAAAGAAAACCTTAACGAAATTTTCACAAGAAAAAAAAACTTTAATTCGAATTATTTTGTGTATACGTTTTATCTACACAGAATGGAAGCGGCTTTAATAAAACTGAAGCAACGTAATGATGAATTGATGGGTAAAAGTCGTGATCGCATTGATGGTCCATCAAATAATAATGGAAATACCGTATCGCCAACAACAACCATGACAACAATTTCAGCCACAACTGCTTCAACTATAGATATAAATGTTCAGAAAGTTAATAATAATAATTCGGTGCAAATAGAAAAACAAAATCAAAATCGCGATCATGGAGAACGTGTCGTTGAAATGGTAAGATTTTTGTATAATAATATTTTTATCACATAGAAAATTATTAAATGACAAATCATTTGTTAGACTTTGGAAAGAAAGGTAAAACAAAAAAAAATTTCATTTCATAAAATTTGAAAAGTTATTTCACTTGTAATGAAAGTTTTCCGTGAAAATTCTTATACACACGGCATGAAAAAATATCTCATTAGACTTTCATATATCACAATCAAAATCCTACATTTAATATATTATTTTATCATATTGTCATATTGATTTATTTGGATATTAATTTATAATATAACAGCAATTTTGTGCACTTAATGATTCGTATGCTAATGATATAAAAAGACTGATGCAGATATTTTTAAAAGTATTCAGTAGGAATTTATGGCCATAAAGAAAAAGCCTTTAAGAAATTAGTGTAAAGATTTTTAAAAATCGATTTTCATAAATATAAATCAAAATTATGGAGTGAAAATTATTTCATGAGAGTTTTTAAGATATATGTCAGAATATTTAAGCCATTAAGTACGGCCAAAAAAATATATAAATTCGAAAAGTATAGGAAAAAAATCACACAAATTTAGAGTTGATCTTAAAAAACTAACTTTTAATAGGCTACGCCATGTTAAAATGTTTCAGTATAATTGTTTTATTAAAGAAGTCGCTAAAATTTGGGGTAAAAGATAGTTTTTCCATTTTTATTTTTCTTAATAATTTTACAAGGATTTTTAGAGCTTAATATCAAAAGAAAATCTTCAATTCTCGTCGTGACAATCTTTGAAATTGTAAAATATTTCAAAAATTAGATTACATAATATTATTTGTATGCGATTTACATGAAAGTATAAGTTAATAACAAAAAAAAAAAAATGAAGACTCCATCTCAATACTCCTTTTTAAAATTAAGTGAATTTATAAGACGTGTTCAAACACTTTGTAGTGTGCAAGTGGTGTCGGTTAAAAAATACATATTTATACGTTTATCAAGTACTTTATTACTTCATACCATTGCCTTTCCAAAAAAAAAAACAAACAAATAAAGGAAGAAAAAATAAAAAACAAAAGAAAAGGGGTATGAAAAAATTGTGTAAATTGCCATCAATTGAACATGGCAAATATTGTCGATAATTTTCGATAATTTTCACATTCTTAATCACTTTTTTAAATGTTTCTTTTTTGGTTTTTTTTTTTTTGGTTCTTTCAAATGATGACATTTTCATGGCACTTTCGTTTTTCTTTACATTTGCATTTTCACTTTCATTTTCATCATTAAATGTTCATTATAAATTAAATCAAAATAAAAAATAAAAAACTTAGAAAAAGAAGAAAATTTATCAAAATATTATTATCAATAATAACACTTCAAATGTGAATGGAATTAATTAAAGAATGGATAACAATAACTTAAATTTACAACAACAACAATAATAATCATAATAATAATAAGGCGTTTATGATAAATAGAGTTTGAAGAGCGTCACGGGTTTCCTCTATCGACCCTTAAAATGTATTTTTAAAAATAATTTAACGCACCAGCACCCCGAATATGTAGAGCAACCGAATAAAAACAATATCAGCAACAACAGCAATAACAACAGCAACAACAATAGCAACGATAATAGCAGCAACAATACAAATTCTCAAAATCAAATCTAATGATAATAAAAAACAAATAAGCAAAATGTTCAGACCGAGGATATCAAGTTCACTAAAAAGAGAAAAGTTAAATATTCAAAAATAGCAATAAAATACTAATAACAATAAAAACAACAACAACGCGATAGTGAAACAACATTTTTTATGTATTAATTGATCATTAATAACATTGAAATAGATGAATTGGTGAAGGTCGTCAATATGACGGTAAATACATGCTTTGTTTTTCTTCATGCCATAATATTTGATTTCATTTTTGTTTGTTTTGTCATGCGTGCACTTTAGTTTTGTTGCTTGCTTTTTATTCTATTTTTTTTCAAATTTTGTTTTTACAAAATGCTTTTTATGTATCTACTTGTTACTTATTATTATTGTTTCATTAATTTATTAATATTTCACGTTGAAGCATGTGGCATTCGCCTACAATAATCAGCAACATTAATTAGAATGTTTATAAACATAAAAAACAAAAACAAAAAAAGGAACATATAATAGAAAAGTATAGAAATCACGAAAACGAAACCAATCTAAAATCACATGAAATCTAATTGCATTCTGCTAATAATTACTTAATGTCCCCCTATATGCTCTATCTCTCTCTCTCTCCCTCTCCATCTCTCTCTCTTTCTCTGTCTATCCTTGTTTCACTTTATGCAACTTTCTCTTTATCGCATAAATTATGAAATATAAAACAAAATGGATTCAGCAAAATGTTGCCGAAGCATTTGCACAAACTGAGACAGCAACGAGTCTAAGCGAACCAAATGAAGTTGAAGAATTGAAGAGTTTAAAATTGAAATTACAAATATTGGAGGCGAAATTGCGTGAGGTCACAGCACGTGCCCAATTAGCGGAAAGTGAATTAGAAAAATACAAATTGCATGATAAAGAAATTCAGTTAATAAATTCAAGAGATTCATTAAATATAACGACACAGTCAGACTCAATGCAAACTTTAATATCGGTGCCATCATTAGTACCACCTCCACCACCACGGCCACCGCCACCACCACCACCCATGCCTAATGGCCTTCTATACAAAGCATATCCCTTACGTTTGGTTGGTACAAAGCAAAATGACAAAGATCAAGATGCCATTACTTCTCTAACTGGAAACTTTGATTTTAACACAAAGTGCTCTATGACAACGATTAACCCAGAAGCTGCCTCTGTGCTTGTTACTGCTACTGCTACTGCTGGTGGAAGTAGCAATAGCAGTAGTAAGAATTTACGTAAATCTATCAACATTAAAATGAAACCTGAAGCAGCAACAGGTATGTGATAGCAAATATATGTGTATATACATGAGGATAAACATTATGGTTAGAATGTATTTATATAAAAAATATTGAGCAAGTGAGAATACAATTGAAAGTGTTGTACGTACACGTGTTTGTGTGTATGTGTACGCGTATTTGATATGGATACACGAATGCAACACTTACCTGCCTCAATGAGATTTTTTTCACTCTACTTATAATATGCACACACGCAAAAGCAACATCAACAAGTCTGTATGTGTGTGTGTGTGTGTATTTATGCGCAAGCATAAAAATAAATATAAAAAAAAACTGCTTTGCAACAAATAGTTGATTGTTATGTTTTTTGATGTAGACTCGTAATGATAATGATGATTATGATGATGATGATGAATGATTTTGTTTTGCTTTTTTTTTAACGCGTGACTTGCTATTTCATATTTCTGTTAGCCCATTAAAATTTTAATATACAGTATCACATGTGTAGCGCTGCAAATCGTAACGTCTGTTTATTACAATTTCATTATATTGACTATTTGAATTTTATACATAGGCAACAAGGTAGATAGTGATAGTGGAAAGTTGGAGGAGAGGGAGAAAAGCAAATTTCATTGAAGAGAGTGTTTTGTTTTTTTGGTTTTTCTTTTAGTACATACTTAAATTAATATTAAACATATTTAACATATTTAACTTATTTGGGAAATGTTACAAAAATGATTATTTGTGGAATGCTAACAAGTTCAAAGTTATCCATATGCAATTTACTTTAAAGCTTTTACTAAAATAATGTTATTTAATCAAATTAAATACTAATATAATTTTTTAATTTCATAAATTCATTTTCATTCAAGTTTAATTTGAAGTAGGTAAACATCGCAAAAAAAGCGGTACATGTTTCTTCATTTTTATACTTTTATTGGGTGTGCATTCATTTTGTCATTATATTTGTAACACCCTAAAAAAAGTTAAATGTGTGTTTTACATGCATACCTGCCATGAAGGCTTAACTGCATGCTACACAATTGTATAAATGAGCGCTAGCCTTGGTGATCATCTACACATGGTACATATTACCGTCCCGACTAGCTTCCAATTTAAAGCCCGTATTGCACCTTATATACAAGACAAGCTTTAGTATCTAGATTCGGAGCCTTCCTATTACTCCTTGGCTTAGTTTGGTTAGCTCAGTAAGCCTACCCAGCTACCCATTTTATTAAGGAAAGAAGATCCTGCGCGACAAGCTTATATATGTTTGAAAGAGCTACGTTGGCGATATGGGCACCACAACCTCCACGAAGCCAACCTCAATATCACCATGATGGATTTTATCAAAACTGGTGTTCCCATAGTACCAAATTAAATCTTTGCATTAATTGCAAAACGCTTGATTTATAAATTTATTATAAAAATTATTTGATTAATGTTAATCAGCGATTCCAATAATTTGGGCAGATCTCTGCCTATTTAAATAATATGGCACATGTATGGCTCACACAAGATAGAAAATTGAAAATGTTCAAGTATTTTGAAGTGAACAACTTTTAAAGCAACAATCATTAAAGCAGCAATGAACATAAATTAGTAAAAAATTATTTATTAGATTTACTATCTGAATGCTGCGTATTTAAAATTTCTCTTTAATTTAACTTAAAATACTTTTCTTATTTGTTGCATCTTCTTCAATGAATAACGAAAGCAAAATTTTGTACTTGACAGACAGAAATATTCTCCAACTCCCCTCAGTGCACTATGAGTACAAATAAATATGTTCAAAAAGACAAATGCATAGATTCTTATGTTATGCGTTCCAGCAACTCATCAAAAACTATCACCGAATGTCATAAGATGGGATTTGTTTTCTATCCATCACATTGATATGAATTTTAAAAGAAACCGTCATTCTTTTAAACTTCTTACTATGGATAGATGACATCGAGCCCGATAAAATGGTACTCAAGTCATTTAAAAAAAAAAAACATTCTACTTTAGATAGTGCAATTTGGCAATTCGTACAAGTTTTCCATCTTTTCTTTAAGTGCTTAACAAAAATAACCATAATTACGTACAATCTCTTGATCTAATTCTGTGCTCAAGACAGGGATATTCAATTTTCATATCCTTTAGATGCATTTTAATACATAAATTTGTGTTAGGTCAAAGTTTAAAAATTTTCAAAATGGCCAGGATCTATCATCATCGTACACCTCGTATAAGGCTTTCCTAAGGAACAGATTTCTTTATTAGGGAAATTGGTATAATTTCAACCTTTTTAAACTAATGCAACCTTATGCAAAATATGAATCAAATGTGTGTATTTTTATGAACCTCATGGACATTACATTTTATTGATTTGGTAATGAATATAATCGATATTAAATTTCATTAAAAGTTATGAATAATTAATTTACCTTTAGCCTCCACGTTTTGTAGTTATTGTAGCCTCTTTGTATTGTATTTAATTTAAAATGATGAGAGAAAATATGCTATTTGGTTTGGTTTGGTTGAAGCCAAATCTTGGATACCCATCACTAATACACCATGATATTACAATTTAGAACTTGATTTAATCTTAAAGGAGTAAATTGAAAACGTAAACATAAAAATATGGATGTTAGGTATCGTATAACTTCGCTTGGCCTTCCCTATTTGCATGTTTTTTGGACATACATTTTAGATCCACAGCCTTCCTACTTGTGCGAAATTTCAGCTTTTTATATTTTGTGGTTTGAAGATGATGAGCAAAAAACTACAAAATTTTGTTTTAAAAAAGTGAGGTCTTCTCAGTTTATGATTCACTGTGGTCATGTCCTACGATGGATTTTGCCCATTTTTAATTAAAAACTGCATGCAAGAACTTTCAGTGATTCTGCCAAATTTCAGCTCGATATATCAAACTTTGCGACCAGGAGAATGTTTAAAACAGACAGGCACATAGATGATTAGACAGACAGACAGACAGACAGACAGATCTGTCTAAATCGATTCAGAATTTGATGGTGATCAACAATGTAAATACTTTTTAAGGTCTCTACCTCCTCCTTCTCCTTCTAGACGTTACAAGCATAATGTCAAAGTGATTATACCCACTCAAAGTCTGAGTGCTGAGTATAAAAATTGGCTAATAATGTTGCATTGGTATATTCAAGTATCCTTGCGTAATGTCGCACAAATTTATATTTGTATAACTAAGAATAAGAATAAGAAAGTACGACAAACAAAAAATATCTTTGATTTGTCATACTTTGTTTTCATTATTATTGTTGTTTTCATTGTGCTAGGCGAAGAATTCTGAAATCTTTTGGTTTTGAGCGACAGGTAGATAAGGCTGCCAACATTGATGTAGGTGTATACACATATGCGATTACATAGCGATATGCATAGCGTAAGTTGGCATGTTGGCATGTTGACATTCTCAAAAAAAAAAATGTGCAAGCTTAAATTTAATGCATACTAAGAAAGAAAGAAAAGAATACAAACGAAAAAAATAATCAATGAATTTTAATGAATGAAAAAGTTGTAAACGATCCGGGTTGACTTTTAAAAATCCCTTATGCCACCTAAAATTGAACATAATTAAAACGATGTGTTTAGAAGAAAATAAAGAAGTTATGAGACTGTAAATTTTGAATGATTGGAAAGTGAGCATTGTATGTGAAAGAATCCAAAGAATTTACCGAATTTCATTTGGACCTTATTCAATATGTCAATATACGATTGTGTATCTATTTTATCTAAGAATGTAATTAGAATACCTCATAGTGATCTTTTAGATCAGTAGAAATAGATAACGTACGAATTATTTGGATTTACTAATATTTAATTCTCTCTATCGTAAGGCCAAAGCCCAACTGTTTGCCAAATTTTATTGCAATATCTCTCAAATTGTTGTCTCTACTTTTATGCGAATAGACCCATGGCAGGTAAGACAAACTTTACTCAAATCGTGAAGTGAACCGTCAATTAAGAAAATGGTTTCATTTAGATTGGCTTATCTTACGTATATTGCCAGAAGCATACCACCCGGGTAGCAATAGTGGAATGGAAACAGAGTGTGTTAAACTTCTTGTCACATTTTGACAACACTAAGTAAAGGTTTTTAAGAAATACAATATTTTTATATCGTTTCATTAAGAGTACGAAATAACTTAACGGTATAACAATGGAAAGAGAAATATGCAAATTAAAATGAAAATGAAATTTGGCACTAAAGTGTAATTTAGCTCGAGTCGACATTTGCATTTGGATAAGAATAACAATTATTTCTCTTAGAACGTGTAATTTTTCTTAAAAAAAGTTTTTATCCGAAGCAAAATACAAAATCTTGCATATAAATTTTTTATTTTTTTTTGAACGCAAATCGGTTTCATTAACGTAATAAGTTTCATTTAATTTTGACCATTAAAATTTTTGTGAAATTTAATTTTTATATAATTTCGATGATATTTATTTTAATCATTCAGCGTTAGGCCAAAATGTTGTACCCATTTTTTTTATTAGCTGCTATTTCATTCAATCATTTTAATCATCTTATTAAGAGTTAAGGAATTTTTATGTTGAACATTCTGCATGTGTGGATGTTTATGTATGTATGTGTATGTGTGTGTGAATTGATTTATGCTCTTTTCATTTTGTATTGAATTTTATTTATTATTGAATTTTTTCGTTATTCGTTTTGTATGAAAATACTTTTCGTCATACAATTTGCGGATCACACTTTCATATTTATTTATTTTGCCGAATTTATTGTGAATTTAAATTTTGTTTCTGCTTTTTTTTATATTGCACTGTAGATTTGATGGCTTTTCAAATCAAAAGCCAAAAAAAAAAGAAAACTTTATTGCAATTTATTTTAAATTCATACAACGACAGAAAAAGCAAAACTTTTTCTACTTATTTGAATTTTGCTTTTCTTCTTATCTTTATTCCAGTATAATAATGCACTTCTATACATAAACACGCACATACACACACATGTATATAATTTTATTAAACTTTTTTTTAACTTCCTTACAATTAGATAAAATGATGCAATTTATAGATAGAATTATCGTATTGAAAATGTATAAAAAGTATGCCATGCATCGATGGATAAATGGAAACGGTAAACTGTAAACTTTGCCAGTAATAATTGAACTGAAAATGGAAGATATTCCAACATGCGGCTTCACCTTTAGTAATAATAATCATAATAACAACATCAAAAGCAGCAGCAGCCGCAACAACAACAACAACAACAACAACAACAACAACAATAATAATAATAATAATAATAATAACGAAAAGTCAGTTAAAGTTTGAAAGAGTCTAGAGGGAAAAGGTTTTTTGAAACAAACCCCTTAGGAAACGTTACTTTTAAGGGCAACTTAGAAAAGAAACAAAACAAAAACAAACATATTATCAAATAAATGCACGAAAGTCCGAATGTATGAAAGTTTCTGTATAATACAAACAAAATAACAGCAACAACAGCAACATCATAAAAAATAATAAGAAAAAGGAGACACTTGTTAGTCTCTTTGTCTTTGTTGGATGTTGGCTGATGTTGCGCTTTATACCATTTGCGTAAGAATTTTTTATTGTTTGAAGTAAAACGAAAAAAAATGAAAAAAACAATGAATTAAATGCGTATAACGCTCACGTGATGAAAACTACAGAAAAACAAATGAAGAGGAACAAATTAAACAAAAACTACATTAAAAAAATGGTTGAGCAACTTGTTTAGTTAAAAATATTATAAAATTTATTTTGGTGAATTTATCGGACTATTTAATTATTGATTTACAAAAAAGTTAATAATGAGAAGTTTGCAGTTGTCGGGACCGACACTTTAATGTGATTAAAGTCAAATAAGAGAATTACAAGCGAATAATATTGAAAAAAAACTCTAATTTCTTTTTTTTTAGTAGTTCGTTCTAAGAGGTGATTTACAATATTACCCCATCTGGACCAAATTTGGTACAAACATATTTTTTTTTTGTGATGGCCGTGCCAATTTTCGATAAAAAATATTCAAAATTAAAGTTTTTGTTCATATTTCGAAAAAGTCGTTATACGGGAAACGGTCATAAAAATAGACTTACCTGGACTAAATTTAGTGCATACATTTTCCATGTTAAAATACAATTCAGCGCTAATTTAATATATTTAAAATATATATTTAAAATTGTCATTTTTTTCCTTGTAACGACTTTCTTTTACAATAAGCCTTGTATGGGGCGCGGTTGTAAAAATGGTTCGATTTTAACCATTTTCAACAGGGTTCGTATGTGAACCAAAATACACCTGTATACCAAATTTTATTAAAATATGTCTGAAATTGTAACACGTGCTTTGCACACAAGCAGACAATTGGGCAGACATGCTTTAATCGAATCAGGATGTGATTTTGAATCGATCGGCATAATAAAAAATGAGTCCATTTCAACTTCTTTTGGGTGTTACAAAAATCTGCACAAACTTATAATACCCTCTATTATAAGTGGTGTAGAGTATGAAAATAAAGTGTAACATAAAATTCATACAATACTTCCTGAATGTTGAAGTAAATAATTCTTAACTGAATACTGATGCTTTAATTTTATGTATCATCTAATTATTCAATTATACTGTTTGAAATACGCAAAATATATAATTTTACGTATTTCATACATTTCAAACAAGCCAAGACATGTTCGCATGTATGATATGATGTGATGATTCAATCGTAAGTTGCGTACATACATATGATATAAACATCTATATAGAATATATAGGTGTATGTGTATACCGCTTATATATCTTGTGTCAACATAAATTACTTCAAATTAATAAACATGGCGATTTATTGCATTCTTTTCTAGCAACAAGTTGAAAAATGTTTTCGCACTATAGTGAATTCATTTGTTTATACTCTCTTTGGTATAAATTGTCAGTTGTAATGGAGAGATTTCTTTCTTTATACAATTCTCTTCATACTTTACTCTCAAATAAAAATTGAGAAAATTGAATTGAATAGAGCCTCTCAAATATATCTGCCTTAGTTAATTTGATTAATTAACTAATGATTAATATTAAAACAGATTAGAATTTATGGTACAAAACGTTCTATATTTTATTATTAAATAATTATTGTTCATAATTATTTAGGACTCGTTTTTTTTTTGTCAGTTTTATATAGCTCGGGATTTGTGCAGAATTTCCTTGCTTATTCCTTTTTTAAGTAATCCATTGAACACGTCGAAATTGAAATGTGAAATTGAAATTACGGAAAATACTGAAATTTTCCGAAACAAGTCAAGCAAAGCACTTCTGTTTCAACAAAGAGATAAAAGCTTAATATGAATAGTTATCATAATAAACGTCTTAATGATAAATTGTACCTTCTTTTAAACTTTTTGAGTTTTTGTTAACTTTACTCAAACCTAATTAAACCAAATCACACTAAAGGTAAAAACTAAACATTAAATAAAAAGATGTTTATTCATAAAATTATTCTGAATCCACTGAAGTGAAATTCAACTTCTATTTATAAAAAAAACAAAGCCAACTTAAATGATCTTTTAAGCTATTTAAACACTTTTTCAGGTACTTTCTAGTTTCTTTCGAGAAAATAACTTGCTGTAGAAGATAGTTGATCTTGCTAACAAATGCATGGCAAATTTTTAACGCTTAAGTAAAATTTCTCTTTTTAAATTGCAATTTGAATTTGTTTTCCAGAAATCATAACATTTGAAATACTCAATGTCATTTTAAGGCATATTCTTTAATTTGATTTGATTTCTTTGATTTTCAGGTGTTGACGCTTTAGTAAGTGAATTAAAATCTGGCCGTGTTACATTAAGACGTAATCGTCGCAAAACTCGCACTAATGAGGCATTACAAGAAATGTTCCAAATATTGGAAATTAGCCAACAACAAAATCGAAATTCGAAAATATGTATAAATTTAAATTCTTAAAGATTAACACACTTACACTTAACAACCATAACGCATCAAATAGTAAGAGCTGCTACATCTAAAACAATTGTAACAGCTGCGCTAGCAGATATTTACATGTAACAAATGACCATTTTATAAAATAATAACGAGCATTAAATAATTATAAGTAATAAAATCTTATAAGATTTATTATGAGGATAGAAGAAACAGAAGAAGAGAATAATTTTATACGCCAACCTGCGAATTTTTCTGTCGCAAATTTTTTTTCTTATTTCCCATATGTATTTATTGCGTGCTACACCAATACAACTAAATTCGATCAATGCAACTTCATCATATTTTTTATACAAGTCCACATAATTCTTCAATTATTAATTTTATGCTGTAACGAGATTACTCATTTATTTATTCTCTATTTTACAATTTCCAACCAATAAACGTACTATGCTTCTCTCAAATTACTATTGCTCAACAAAGAGATAGATTATTGAAAGATTGAAAGCTTCAATACAATAATATTACTAATGAACTGCTTTATCAGAAATACTGTATAAATGTGGATCCTTTTTTTTAATACTCTTATTAATCATTTCGTTAATTGACTTGAGCCATATGCCAAATATCTGGTATTAAATTTATACTTAGATGATGTTGAATGCTTAAATTCATTTTTCAATATTTTTCAGTTTCAATAGATCTTTATTATATAAAAATATTGTTATTTGTGAAAATAATTTCATTTGAAACAAATTACAGTGGCATAACTGTAAAATGGTACAATGATAATGGAAATTATCACACTTAATGGATTAACTCTAATATTCTGCCCCAGTCTCTTTCATTTTTTTTTATTATAACATTTTCCGTAACACTACAATCAAAGATGTTGTCAAATAAGTAATTGTTTATATTACTTTATTTCTGCCTCTCTTCTTTCTTCTATAAATTAAAGCTTCCTCTATTTGGTTACTTTTTTTTTATATTTGAACATATATGATTTTCATTTTATAAAATTTATTAACTAATTTATCAATTCATTTAAAAAAAATATAAAATGTGAAATTTAATAAAGCATAATAAAATTTAATTAAAAAAAGGTTTTTGTTATTCTTTTGATATTAGCAAAAATGTAGAAGACTTTTATGATGATCGTGAAAAAAAATTATATATTTCATTAATAATAATGAAATTTTTCGATTGCACGTTTTTAAAGTTTATTTGGAGAAAAGTAATATTTGCTTTGTTTATTACATATTCCTTGGAAATGTGTAATAAAAAATAAGCATTTTAACGGAAAATTCTCTTTGCAAAGTGCGACTTAGCAAATTGTGCGTAAATTTTAATTGTATAAGAGTTGCCGTATTCAGATATGGCAATGGGGAAAAATTAAATGAATGGGGAAAAATTTTTACAAAATATTTGAAACAAAATGAAATATGAAATATTTGGACAAAATGTTAAGAAAAGTTTGTTCTAATGGGCAAGTACATAAATGTTTCATTTTAATTGAGCACTCTTAATCTTCCACTGATATACTGAATTATATTTCTGAATTGAAATAGTGATAGTATATTTTTGAATATTTGATAGACACTTTGTTTAAGTGAATCATTATAATATGACGCTTCTTTTATATTTACTTAATAATGGATAATCGAATAATTCAAATGAAAGTATGCTTAAATGAATAATTTTGGAATACATAGCATATTTTAGAATATCATAGCATATCATCATAAAATGAATTCATTAAAATTTTCTTCTAATAAATAGATTACAAATATATTTTTATTGGAACATTTATTTTCACTATTAACACTAAAAACTGATACATTCTCTTTGTGTTCATTTAAATAAAAATCTTTGGTTATTACAAAGATCATATAAAATACATATATAAGCATGCATATACATATACACAAGTATAACGATACTTTTCGAAATTGACGTTATAGATAAAAGTATAAATACAAAACATGAAACATTATTGATACAATTTTAATGTTTCTTTGTTGAGCACATTCATTCAAAAACATTGAAAATGATACACAATTATTGAAAATTAATATCCATTTACTGTTCAAAAAAAAATTAATAGATGTAGATGTAGATGGAGATGTAAATATAGATGTATGTAACATGTAACTCAATTAAAACATTATTTAATCATGAAGAAAATATTTGATTATTCATGAAAATTTTCATTGACTTTAACCTTCGCTTTGAAAATTTCTTAACGTACAAGTGTTGTAATATGTTTTTTTTGCTTTTTGTATGCGTCATTTTGCAAAATTTTTTTTCATTTCAATTGTTCAATAATTTAATTAAAATTTGTGGCACTTAAAATAATAAATATTTTCAATTTTTAATTAACGGCTTCCTTTCAACTCTTAAACAAACATTTCTTAAACAAACGTATCGTGTATAACAATAAAATTTCTAAACGAGTTCTTCTTATTTCTATTTAAATTTTTTCTTTTTTGTTTTTTTTTTTAATTGTGATGGCATTGTTTTTGTTTTCTTTTTTATATTGACTTTCTTAGGAAGACATTGGACAAATCGCTTGAAATTATTTAGAAAAAGTAAAACTATTTGAAATTCTTATATTATTTTAAAGAAAACAAAACGAATAAAAAAAACTTGGTTGGCTTCCAAGTTTTGAATACCCACCCATCATTCGGTTACCATATTTGATATGCGTATCTGATATGTGTGGCCAATTTACTGTACTCAAGTAAAGTAAGGAGAAATAAGTAACGAAAGTATAAAAAAAAATAAACAAAATGTTAATTGCGCGCTAAAAAAATTTCAGATAGAGATGGTCGATGACAGCACTATAAATAACGTGATTATATATGAGACCATACAGCTATCTTTGTTTGTTTTTTGTAAATTTACTTAAAAATAAATTTAGTGAAAATTTTTCGCTAGAAGTTTGTTAGAATTTTCAATTTATATATTAAATTTTAAGTCGATAACTCAGTTTTTGTGATTGCACGAGTATGTTAAAAATAAAAATGGACAGGCCTAACCAAATCGATACACATATTTATATATTTTTAACGAATGGTCGGTATAAGAAATTAACAAAAATTTCAAATTTACGTAATTGACATGCATTCATTGTTCGATGAATATAATAAAAATGTAATTAATTACTTATTACATTCATATATATTTAATTTCATGTATTTCCTGATAAGGAGTATTTTACGTTGTATAATTATACGTTATAAAATATTTCTCTTTTTTTTTGTTTTACTTTTTTATTATTTGTATTATTATTATTTTATTTATTTATTTATTTTTTTGGTATATCATTGCAATGTTTCTTTCATTTTATATCGTTTTTCATTTTCTGTGGCTAGAATACTTTGGTTTGTTATAGATATTTTGCAATTTTATGTTTAGTTTGTTTTAATTTTTTATTGCTACGGAATGTTTTTGATATGGCGTGATGGTTTTGGTGGTGGCGTTGGTGGCCGACGTGGCTTATTATCCATATTCCCAATATGTACGTTATTGGTTTCCACATATTCATATGAGCTATTTATAATACTGGTAATGCTACAATTGCTATTATTAAAATCTCCAACTGTACATGAGGACTGGGTTATTGTGGTACTATTATTGTTTGAGGCAGAATTAAAATTGAAAGTACTAGTATTCCAGTCTAAGCTGCAATTGAAACTAGTAAAATCAGTTGAATCACGAGTTTTTGCTGGTAATGGCGGCGGTCTTAAATCTTCTTCAGAGGTAGAATCATCTGCAGTATCTACTGAATTACGATTACTGCTATCTGCACCAGATAATGATTGGGTTTCAACAGCCGCTAATGAATAACCCTTCATACTGGCGGTTGGTGTAGCAATGCTAGCCGGCCGTGATAAGCGCCGCTCCTTTTCCTTTTCAGATCTTAATGGTCTTTTGGATGTCAATTCTTCCGTTAATACTTTAGGATCTATGAATTTATTGGCTAAAGAAGTATTTGAAAGATTTGTCACCGAAAGATTCACTTCACGTTCTGGTGTGGATGTTATTGTTGTCAGAGGTGACGTATACCATTGACTGTTGGCTACTGGTAAACTTAAAGTCTCCCGATCCAATTTTTTCATTGATCTTCTTTTTGATGAAGTTTTGTCTTTTGTTTTACTTTTAGTGCTTGGTGAATGACCTAAACTGGGTCTATGAGAAGAAAACGAATTTGTAAAAAGTAAAAAGTAAAAAGTAAAAAAATTGTAACACAACTAAAGATAAATTAAAATATATTTTCAATTTTCATTAAACTAACATTTGAAATGAAAACGAAAAGTGCATTAAAATGAAAATGGAAATAAAATGTAATGAAAATATTAATATTAGTCTGTAAAGTGAGCAATATTTAGATATTCTTTTATATGAACAAACCTGGTATTAAAATTAAAATTAGCAAATGTTGATTTAATGGAACTAGTTTGAGGTCGTGTGGAAAATGTAGATTTAGATAAGCCGCTACTGTAATATCAAAATATTCAATTTTAATTATGTTTATGTTAATGTTTTGTGCCTGCCATTTAAAGCAAATAAATAAATTATACAGATACTTACTCAGATGAGCCCATACTTGTTTCAGATAAACGATTATTATTGTCAAATATGATGGGTAACAAGGTACCATTACGACGCATTATTACCAAGTCACGCTCTAATTTCAAATCACACATCTAAATGTACGTTTGTATGTGAAAACAAAAAAATAAGCAGAAACTCAATAAATAGTAACGAAATAAAGGCGTTTACATGTTTATTACCTTTCTGCCATATTTACTTTCCACTTTAGCTTGCATCTCCATAAAGCAGGATTCCATATGCTCATGGAATAACTTTAAGCTATCTGGGGCTCGTTGCTTATGTAAAGCAATTGCTATTTATTTACAAATTCAATGAATTCAAAAAATTTTGCAGAAAAAGAAAAAAAAATTATGTAAAAGATTTAGTTAAAAATCTAATTAAAATGGAATCGAATGCATAAGTGAATATGTCCAAATCATACCAATTTCTAAAAGTGGTATTTGCGAAGCTACCAAATCTTTTAGTTCTTCGACTAAATCTTTGTGATCGGGATGCATTTCAATATAATCGATTGTGAGGAAAGCGTCCTCATATTTACTAAATCCGCCCATTACAGCCGGATCCACAATACCATTGATTTTCATACTTAAGGGATTTAGCGGCAAAGTGTCATTGTTTCGATGTGATATTATCAAATCACGTATGTCTCTATTCGTGTTTTTCATTGTCTCCACAGCTAATTCAATGGGAGATATTTTGAAAGTATGGGACTCAATTACAGGGAACCATCTGAGAATACCCGGTAATGGAAATTGTGTAGATAGAACAGTTCTTTCCACAAATAAATTACGAACATCATCTGTGGTACCATTAGCACTTTCACGATACGGACGTGAAAATTGAAATTTTTGCACATTATTATTATTAAAATATTTAACAATTTCGTTGGCAATAATCTTGTCATTAAATTTATTAAAAGCTTCATCCATAATAGGTTCTACTTTATTAATTTGTATATACTGAGCATCTGATTGCATAATCTCCTCACTTGGCACTTCCAATGTATGCATTAATTCAGCTTGCGGATGTTGCATTAAGAGACGTGTACTAAAATCACTTAGACGTTCATATTCTTTGCCGCGAAATATGTACATATTGTTTTGTAAAAATCTAGGAAAACCTAATCCATAGAAACATACACGGAAATATTCTGACGTGTGACGCATTTCTTTAAGTATCTTCTCAAAAAATAAAGCCATCTTTTTCAAAAGTTCTGCCAATTTTATATAATCGTAAATTTCATTTTCATATTCCTGCGTAAGTATTTTGCACATATCGATGGCACACTCCCACATTTTGCCCTTATCAAAATAATCAATAATCTCATAATAAAGTGTCTCTTTTAGTTCGCGATGTGTTCTACACTGTGTATGGCGATACGATCGTAATAATTGCGATAATTCTGTATCGCTCCATTTCAATAGTTCTGTGTGTAATTTTAATGTGAATGCCGCTTCCGTATAATTATCGAATTCCATATGTAAATCGCACAATTTATAAACATATCGTATATACATCTCCTTACGATTCACTTCAGAATAGAATTGTAATAAGGAGAATGTGCAAGCCATACGATTATCTTTACTTTCATCTTGTATAATGCAACGATACTCCAGTAAACGATCCATTAATTTCGTAACCATACTTACGAACTTCGTACCAGCCAAATGCAAAACGCTGTGCGCACGACACATGTCTAACATAATTTGAGCAAATAATTCACGATATTGAGTATCACCTCTGCCAGCCCCAATTAATATATCTAATTTTTCTATCATTTCTGTTTCGAATTCATTGAAATTAGCCTTGTAATGAGCATTGTTCCGTTTCGTGTCTCCGTAACTGTCAGTTATAAATTTCGAACTATAATATTCACATTGCATCATGTCGAAGAAAATGGGAATTGTGGCTTTACGTAACTCCATTTCAGGTATCATACTCATTTCTAGAATAGGTTCCACCAATTGCGGCACAAATTTCGGTTTATGTTCTCCTAGTTGAAACCACATTTTACGTATTTCTTCGGCAGTATCTTTACGTATATCACGATAACGTGCAAATATCACTTGACGTTTATTATCATTGAAATCGTTCAATTGCAATGGTGATTGGATAAGAAAGGCTATAGAGCATTGAAAGAAATTCGACCATACTTGTTTCTCGAATGGATCAAAGAAATGATCAATTATAACGGCAGATAGATGTCTCAATGATCTTAATATAACTGTATTTTGATGCATTATCATATCCATCCAATCACGTGGAAAGACTGCTTTCTGATGTGGTGATACTAAAGCCTCAAATACTAACAATATCTCAATAACAAAATCCTGTAATTCGAAACGGCCACTTAAATGCTTCACAAAGATATCATAATGTGCAGCATCCATGCGTTGCAATATACCCAACATAGTTGCAACTAAATTCCCAACTAACTGATTTTCACGATCCAAGGCTTGTGATGTTTTCATTACTGTACGCAACAATATCAGCATAACATCGCGTATATCATTGTGCGTATTGCCGACATCGTTACGATATAGCAGTTTCAAAATATTACTCATAATATTAATGCATTCGCTGACCTTTTTAAAATATGTATAATATAAATAAAATTAGGCAATTTTTTTAGTTTTAAAATTTTTAGCAAATTTTTGCGAAAAATTCTATCTCATAAATCATATTTTGAGATTTTGCTTAAAAGATTTAGGCTTCATTTGATTCAGTTCATTTTATCAATAATTTTCAGTCGATTATATTCTTCATACTAAAAAAACCTCTTTACATTTACGAAAATATTTCAACTAATTAAAGTAATCGTAAAGTATAAGAATAATTGTTTTTTTATGTAAGGCAAAAAACACATAAGAAAAATTAACGAAATATTTATTTAGCATGAATAGAGGCTCCAAAAAAAAAGCCCCACACGATCCATGTTTCCGTAATACATTAAATTAATTTTCACAAAACTATTTATGCTCTCTATTGATTTGTTCCCAAAAATTTTCAAGTCTTTAAATTTTTAAGAAAATCTTATCAAATATTCCAAGCATATACTTTTTCAAAAATATATGCTTGGGCTAAATCATATTTCTATATGTGAATTAGTAATGTATCTCGTAAATTGTGGGCAAACATTAGATTAAGATATGAGTTAACATTAAAACAGAAAAGATGCCAATTCAAATCATAAAACATTGGCCCTTTATGGTTTCTTATCTGTATAATTTTCAAGTTATTAAAAATTAGCAAATTACAATTGTCAGCAATTGTAGAGAACCACAATAAAGGGATATGGGAACATATGTAGGATTGCGAAATAGTTCTTGGGTTAATATCAACACTAAAATGAATTAAAACCGCTTCACACATGCCTTCCAGCAGTATGCTTAATATCATAGTAAATTTAAAATAAAAATTAATCTAAAAACTTTGTTAAAAAAATATTTAAAATTGCAAATGTACAATTTGCTATAGGATTTTTCTAAAAAAAGAAATAAATAAATGTATGAGGTATTTATGAAGACTGATTGGACAAATTAATTTATCTCCTCTCTATATAAAATGTCCTTTGCCTTTAGATTAAAGAAAAGCCTACATATGGAAAATTGTGGCCCATAATTTGATTGATTTAAAAAGTATATTTATATATAAATTTAAATATGAACAACAAAATGAACGATTTAACAAAGTTCGCGATCGTTGATGCCTTTTAGATGTTACAGGCAGAATCTCTGTAGATTGTAACCCAAAGCATCCTAATCAAAATTAAAGTTCAATGGATAAGACTTGGTTATGGCAAAGCAAAAATAAGGCAAAGCATTTATGTATCATTGCCATGGACTCATAAGAATGTATTCCAAAATTCTAAAATTTTATAATACAATTTAAAAAACCTGCCTTAATAATTAAATTAATTTAACTTAAGGCAAATGAAAGCAAAGTGTTGAAAAAAAGAAAAAAAAATGCGAGAAAGAAGAAATGTGAAAGAGAGAAGTAACGAAATGTAGACCAGAAAATTAAATATAGTAATAACAGCAATAAAAATAATAAAAAAATAATCAAATATGCATAATTTTTCTCAATTTCAATTGTATAAATACATACAAAAGCGTACAATCAATCATCACAGACATGAAAGTAGGAAAAACTTAAAACTAAGAAGCAAAAATAATAATAAGAATAATAATAATAATTTCAGGAGGGAAGGTGAGGGGGGGGGGGTGGAGGGAAAGAAAGCCAACAGCTATAAAAATTATTTTACATACATGATTTGTAGTGCACAATTTGCTTTTTCTTTTTTTTCTTTTTTGGGTTGCCTGAGTAAAAAATTTTATTTCAATATTGCAATTTCACCACTTTTCCTTTGTCGCTCATTTGAACAAATATTTTTTTTTTTTTGGTACAATTCTCTCTTTCTTTAATTTAATTTTGCTTCTTTTTTTTGTTTGTTTTCTTTTTTTTGTTTAATTGATGATTGATAAATAATTTTTTATTGGTTACCTTTTGTTTGGCCGTAGTTTCACGTGTGTGCAGTTGCGATTTTAATTGCCCCAGAACTTTGGCCGCTTTCGAAAGATTTTTTTCTTGTTGCCATATATCAGATTTCGTGTCACCCTATATTTACATATATACATGTACATTTTTATATACATATACATATACATATACATATATAACAAGTATTATATACAAAAATGTATTGATGGCATAATTAATTTTGCAATTATTAGCAATCATGGGATTATTGGATTATTGTGTGATGATTTCATTATTACAACATAAAACACATAAAGCACGCAAACAACAAATAAATTAGGAAGAAATTATGACAATTAGAAACAGCAACAAGTAAGTAATAACAATAACAAAAAACAACACACTTAATTGTTTATATAATTTAAAGTTTTAATAAGGCAAACAAACAAATCATGAAACGCAACTCAACACAACTCAATGCTATGCAATGCAATGCAACGCAATGCAATAACAACAACAAAATTTTTATATAAAAATTTTTTTTTGATTTTCACTTCAAGTGAAACAAAAAACATTATTATTACAATGGACTTAATTAATTTGAAATGATGGTGATTTATTAAAATTTTTTTGTAAAAACCAAACTGCAATAATAAAAATTAAAATCAATGAATTATTTATGTTTTATGGAATATAGATAATTAAGGCAAGAAAGTTGTAATTATAAATAAATAAATAGATAAATAGATATACAAGTAGAAGGATGACAGTTCAAGATTAAGATGGGGTAGTAGAAATAGAAATAGAAATAGAAGTAGAAGAATTTCTCATATGATTGGAAAAATATTTTCATTTATTTCGCACAAAAAGAAACATATTTATGACTATTATTATCATCATTATCATTTTCACGACCAATGTGAAACAATTATGTAATCATGAATCGAAATGGTAGGCATGGAAAATGTAATGCAGTTATTATACAAAATTATTCAAATTTCATATAGTTTGCAGTTTTGTGTATTACATGAAAAAAAAAAGCTAATTCACAAGCTAAATGCCCTTATGTTAGCAATTTTCCATGGAAGATCTCTTAAAACTTTCATCTATCTATTGATTGATCTATTGATGTCAAATGAATTATATAAAAAAATTTTATTATAAGAAATTTAATTCAATGAATCTTTAAAAAAAAAGGAAAAATTAAAACAGAAAAGAAAAACAAAAGTGCTGCTGATATAATACCACAAAAATTCTAGATAATACTGAGAATGAAAATAACAAAAAAAAAATCTCAATTTTCTGACATTTGAGTTTAATAAATCTTAAATAAATGTGAAGAAATTTGCTTCTGACTCGTTGAAAGTTTTACGTTTTGTTCAAATATGAATGACAGTTTTCATTAAAAAAATATTTAATTTTCATAGTCACATGTAACAAAAGAACAAAAAAAAGACACCGAATACAACAACTGATGTTAGTATAGAAATTACATCACATTTACAAAATATATTTATAATTTTTACTCACATTAATTTTTCATTCATTTTCATTTTAACTTTCAATTTCATTGCATTTTATTGGGCACATTGGAACATTTTCATGATATGTGAAAAACATCGAATTGTTGTACTCACTTGTTTTTGCAATTAACTTTAAAGCAAAAAAAAAATATTTCAAGTTAAAGAAAACAAAAAAAAAGTTGTTTCAAAAATTTATAAAACAATTTCCAGTGTATACACCAATAAACAAGTAAGAAAATTATATTTGGCTGGGACCAAATCTTAAATACCCACCATCTAAAAAATATGATTTAATAATTCAGGGACTCTTTTTAATTCTTCTTCTTCAGCAGCGGATAGAAAACGTAAGCATAAAAAAGTGAACATTTGGTATTCTACAATTTCGCCAACGAATTTTGCTTTAAAAAAATGGAGAAGTTCTCAGTTTACAGTTCATTGTGGGCGTATCCTTCAATCCATTTTGTCCGCTTTCAATACCAGCCTGTTTGGAAGGATTTCCAATGTTCCTGCTAAACATGAACTCAATATTTTTCGTTTTGCAATCAGGTTAATGTCAACAACACATGAACTGACAGAAAGGCAGACAGACAGGCAGAAAAATTAAAATTGATTCAGAATTTAATGCTGTTCAAAAATATATATGCTTTGTCCAGTCTGTCTTTCTGGCAGACTTCTGGCTTTTCTTTGGGCAAAATGACACCAACGTCTAGGTTGGAGTCATTTTCAAGAAGTAGCAACAGCTGCAGGAATTAGAAACCGCAAAACATTCAATAAATATAAATGGCGAAATCCCTCAATATATTTATTGGATAAGGCCTCAATTTCGTCTATACACAGACATAACATCAGAATTTTTCAAGGTAATCAATTATTGAATGCTTTACTTTTTTTTCATTGTTCACATACAAATAATAATTGGTACTTCCTTTTTATGCAATTTGTTCTACTTGAGTTATTGAATAAATAATACCGAACTGCATGTGCGGGTCTCAAGCAGAGATTGAAAAAGAGGGCAAGATAGAAAATGTAATAAGAAAAGAGAGAGAGAGAGAGAGAGAGAGGCAGAGATATTTACTTCATATTCATTAATTGTTTATTGAACTGATCGTATGCAGAAAGAAACACGTTCATTTTAAATTAAATTTCTGCATGATTTCATTTTGTTTGGCATTTAAGTGTTTTAATTACAAAGAAATCGTTATATTTAACCCGCAATAGAAAATATGTTTACATGCAATATGCTTTTAGTATACAATTGAAATTGAAAAACCAAATTAAAAAAAAACTATGAAGTGAGAAAAAAGGAAAGAGACAAAGAGAAATAAATGGCAAATAAGAGATAGAAAGAAAAAGAGACAAAGGAAAAAACGAGCATGGGAGAGGGACTAAATTTAAAAATGTTTAAGCATGTCGTTTAGAGAAAGATAGAATAGATTCGATACTAACACAAATACATAAACAAAATGCCATTAAAATAAGAATAATAACAAGGACACAAAACAAAACAAAACGATAAAAAAAGAAAGACCAAAACATAAAATTGTGGAATGCATAATAAATTTTCAAAATGATAATTTTCCCATTTTATTCATTCCACAAAATATGCATTACACATACATTTGTGACATAAATATAATCAATTTTATATATGTGTATCATTGTGCACACGCACTAACATACAAATAATGTATGTGCTTTTACATAAAGTGTGAAAGAATTCAGAAACACCATGACAATGTTAATATTTCTTGTATAGCAAAATGCAATAGATTACAAAATAACTATTATTTTCATGAATTTATTTGCATTTGTATATTAATATTATTTTATATTATATTATACTTATACACATTATGTATATAAATATATAGAAAGATAGGTAGATAAAGACAGGTAGATATAGAGATGTAGAACATAACAATGAAAAAGATGACGGCAATTATTTGTAGTTGAACAATATTGCACAGAAACATTGAGATATTTGTACTGTTATATCCATCATCCAAATTTTAACGAATGTCTACACTTTTTTTAACAATATTTATAAAGTAGCCAAAAGTAGCGATTTAATAATTTTGTCTAGCTGTCTTTTTTTAGCATTCTTTTAAACGCAAAAATTGTGACATTAAATTGAAAATAGTTTCGTTTTTTAAAATAGAAGCCTTAGCAAGCTGCCTCATAGAAGCATTCATCACTTATGTAAAAATGGAAAAATGGTACGACCACACATAGACCGATTATCATATCACTACTTTAAATGTTGATCTCATTTGTTTTATATGCGCTAGTTAAGAATGTTTGACTGCTATGGCAATCTAATGGAATGAAATATTTGGATGATGGGTATTCAAAATTTGGCTGCAGCCAAATGCAACAATTTTTTTTTTTTTGGTAATTGTCTTATATGTATATTAACGTTTATGTTATTCATGCCCCATGTGTATTTTATGAGATTTACTAACCTCTTCTTTACTTTCTAAGCGATCTTTAATATGATTACAGAAGACCGGTAATAAAATGGCGCGACATTCGGGCAAATAAAACAAATTTGAATCAACAAAATCCTTAATGCAGCCCATTTTCGATTGCGTTAAACGTCTTGGTGGAAATTGTTTTAAAATATTTACAATAATAATGCTAAAAGAACATTTTTAAACATTAAGAAAATTATGTGTAATGTGTAAGAAAAATCATAAATTGATAACACTAACCTTAAACGAACAGAATCGAATACTTGCATCAAATCAGTAGCAATTATATGAAGATTCTTTAATAAGGCACCTTCAGATTTTAACAAATCTGTCGGGCAAGCTATCATTTTAATAAACATCTCTAATAATTCTAAATGACATAAAACAGAAAAGGATAATTAACTACTTCTCTTATTTTGAAAATATTAAACCATTAAAGCATTTACCATGGAGTTTATTAGCAAAATCTTCACAATCATCATTTCCATTAATGGCTGTAAATAATATACGTGAACGTATTATAAATTTCATAACATAATGTAAATAACGTATCGTTTTATAAAGACGTTTCACTTCAATACGCTCATCAATTTCTACGCCATCGACTGATTTCTCTTCTGGTTCTACAGCTTCTTTAATATTTCGTTGTAAAACATCTAATAGTTTACTAAATAAAGCAAATAATTTAAAAGAAGAAAATTAAAATAGAAGAAGCAGCACAACACATACTTAATTTTGATGTATCTTGCATCACTTACGTAATTTTAATTATTTAATAAGTAAAGCAATTAAAATAAAAATCGAGAAAGTGTCTTCTAATAGGTTTTGAAAACATTCAAATGTCTTTTTTATGGATAGAGCTCGATTAACTACTGTGAACATAAATTTAATACATCAAAAAAAAAAAAAATAAGTGCCAACTTGTATTAAGGATTTTCCCTAAAAAAACAAAATTTATTCCACTTAGCAAGTTTCTTGTTTCTTTTCTTCTTGCCTTTAAGTTCTCAAATTTAATCGGAATATGTATGCTTAATTATAAAATTACGTAAGCATGTATACATTAAATCAAAAAGTGTTATAAAGTTGGAATTAAGTCAAATTCTTCTAAATTAAACAACGATAGATCCCAAGTTTAAAATATCCTTAACAAAAATAACTTAAATGGCATAGCTGTACGATGTAATAATAAGGCAAGCGAAGAAATGAATACAAATGCAAATAAACTTTTTATGAATTAACTCAATTTAAGTTAACTCACTTGTATGCTAATGTGGCCGAGAAGCTTTCATTTATATATACATCCAAAACAGTTAAAAAATGTTGATATTTCAAATCGGATACAGTCTCAATAATGTGTATTATACTCATAAATACTAATTGATCGTATTTGGATGGATCATCGTTTTCAACAAGTATATTAAATAAGGCATCAAGAACATCTTGTAAGAATTTTACTACTTCTTCGCCGGGAACATTCGATAAGGCATTTAGTGATTCCTCCAATGTCTCTTTATGAGTGGACCAATTCAATAAACCCAAAAGGCTTACTACAAAGTAATGTAAATGTAAATATAAATGTAAATATAAATTGCAATAATTCTCCTTGTTCCATAAATTTTAATGAATGCCGCAACTTACCGCTTTGTGTTAATTTTGTACTGCATAAATTGACATCAATTAGAAGGTTATCTTTTGGTAATAGACTTAATCCTGATACTGTTGGCTTTGTACCTGCTGGAATTTCATTTATTGTTGATGGCAATTCCATATAAATATTGGCTGTATGTGATTTATCCAATTTTTTATGATCAATTTTATAAACAGCTAAAATGTGTTGACCTTGCGTTATAGTTGTACCGTTATCTTGCATTAACTTAATATATGACATAGCGAATGATTTTTCCGATTTATCTTTTTGTTCATTGGAACTACGATGTCTAAACATAAACTTTAAATGGCATTGCTTAAATTCATCTATTGGTAAATGTATCTACAAGAAATACTTTTCGTAGTTATATTTACTATTCTTTTGTAATTAATGAATTTAATATATTTGGAATTACCTTAAAAGTTTCCAACCATTTAGGTTTATCATCATGATAATAAACAACAGATTTGTATTCGTCAATGGGTGGAAGGCCTGCACCAATACTTATTACATTTGCCATGACATGTCCTTGATCATTACATACGTAAACGCTAACTTCTACATTCTTTTCTGATGTTTTTGCCATGCGAGAAAATTCACCGGAATATAATGTTAAATAAAGATCGTTACGTACATCGCCAGGTAAAATGACTTCGGGAAAGCCCATTTTTCTTGCAATTGGTACATTCGTATGTAATAGACGTGGAAAGTCCTCTTTTATCTGTTTAATATCACCTTGTAATACTTCAACTGTGACCGCCATGCGTGATTCGATTTTACCCAAATCTTTATTGGCAATTAATTTACGTAATGTTGTATCCAAATTATCCTTATCACATAAAATAAATGGCATATCGATGTTCCCTTTAAAATCTTCAGGTTTATTAATAATCGGTGTAAGATCTTTATAGGCTACACCAAATGGACGTCTCATTATATATTCGGAATTATTGAATGAACCACTCGAACTAATCGATAATTGCGAATGTTTTTTACTTGCCGCTGTCAATACTGAATTCGTTAGACTTGTACGTTTCGAGTCATTTTCTTTCATTTCCATTGCACCGATACGTACGGCATAGCAGACTAAATAGATTTTTAAAATGCTAACATCATTCTTACTGAGATCAGTAAATAGTACACGATTATTATCGAATTGATCAATGTCACGGGCAATACCCGTTCGTGACCATTTCACTACATAATTCTCACTAATCGGGCAATGTGAATCGCCATCGAACAATGTAAATATTAGATCAGAGTCCTCTTGAAATTTACACACGAATGCATTCACATGCAATAAAACATTATGTGAATATTTATTAGACGATTTACTAGAACGCTGATACGATTGCGGCCGCTACATAAATACAAAAATTCATATTCAATATTAAACAGAAATAGATATAAAAATAGATATAGAAACAAAAACGAAATAACGACAATACTATTTTGTTATCATATAAACTTACACTGGCTTTTATAATTCGATTGACAGCATTCATATGATGATCATATAATTCGGTAGTACAAATAGAATTCGTATCGAGAATATCACCATAATCATCTCGTACAACCATATCCAAACCTAATAAATTATTCCCTGTATCGATTTGTGAGGTGGCCATCATTTTCACTTTACGCATTTCATCAACCGGCAAATTACCCGATATTAATAGCGCCCGATTATTATTTAAAGAACTCATCTTTGAACGTATACTATGAAAATCGGGATGGTTCATCTATAAAATTACCAAAACAATTAGAAGAAGCCATAGTTTTTGCTTTGATTTAGTTTGGTTTGGTTTAACCAATATGGAGCAGAATCCTTTTATTATGGATATGTATTACTTACAAGATAGTACTGCTTTAGTATGGTGCCCCATTCTAATAGAACTTTTGTAATTTCTTCAACAATCTCTGACCGTTCAATGCAATATTCACCATTAACAATTTTATAATCACACAAATGAATGTACGTCTTGGGAAATATGCCACGTTGCTCTTTATTTCTGTAATAATCAAGCACAATACCACAATTACAGAATTTATCATAATTTTCTCTGTTACTATTAAAAAGGAAGTATATTTAATTTATATAAGTAGATTAATACAATTTTTTCACATATTCATTTAGTTCTTTAATATTGACATTTAAAACTTTTCGAAGAATGGCTTCAAAATATTTCTCTTGGCATAAGAGGACATTTGAACTTTTAAAAATAGCCAAAATAATTAGCTAACAGACCTACATTATCTAGAACTGCATCACAACAATCTATTTCTAAATAAGAATAAAAATCTGACAGGAAATTTTGACATAAAACAATGACAAAATTTCGTGGGCAAATGGTTTGCAAAAATAGATTCAAATGTGATAAATATATTTAATATTTATTGTACTTTTTGGAAGGATAGCAAAATGCAAAGCACAAGAAACAAAAGTTAAACTTGCAAAATTGCAAATGGGAAGTGATAAATCGTGACTAATTTCAAGTAATATTTTATATAATTTTCATACTCATACATGTATGAGTATGATATCAAGTTAATATCAAAAGTAAGAAAAATGAAAGAAACAAATAAAGAATAATGATAAAAATGTGTAATAAACGGAAATGAGGCGTTACAAAGTTTAACTGAAAATGTTTAATATTTTAGATAAATTCTTAACTATGATAATTGTCGTTGTTCAGCGATTTTTATTAACCTCCCAACTAACCTCAATTAAATTGAGAACTAATTGAGAAATTTAAAATAAGGAAAAAAAAACATTTAGTGAAAGTTATCATTCAATTCCCCTCGCTGGTCTAGGTCAGTCCATCTCTAAAATAATTGGTGACCAAAAAAAAAAAAAATACGTCTACATGAAAATTTCTGTTTCATTTGTAACAATTGTCTGTCTATATTTCATAGATTCTTAAATTGTAATTTGTGTTTGTATGTGTTTAAAAACATACACACAAACACAAATAATAGAATCACTTTTATTTTTAAACAAATTTGAATGAATTTTAATAGTTTTTGGATATTTTTTAAGTGTCTGCTTATTAAGTTTCATGGTCAATTCGAATACTCATATTTATAAAGAAAAAAAAAGAATAAATTTGATGCCTATTAAATTTTGATGAAGCAGTGAGAAAGACATTCAAACATTTTGACAGCTCTTTAACTTTTTTTCTTCTATTTTTTTTTTTTTTGTAAATGAGAAGGTTAATAAACAATAAAATTTGTATGAGTTTGTATTGATTAATGTTGAAAATTTAATATGACAATATTTTTTTTTTTATAAAAGAAAAAAGAAACAAGGAAATGAAAGAAAGTTATATTTGACTGGAACCATATCTTGGATACCCACCATCAATACACCATGATATTGCGATTCAGAAACTGCTTCAGTTTTTTAAGAACAAATTAAAAGCATGAAAATTTGGTAGGTGTGCTCGATTTGCATGATTTTTGGACAGACCAATAGCCTTCCAACTTGTGCTGATGAGCAAAAAACTTTCAAATTTTGCTCAAAAAAAAATAGATGTTCTCAGTTAATGTGCCACTGCGGGCTTGTACCACGAGCGATTTTGCCCATTTTCAACACCAACCCCCGTGCAAGAACTTCCCTTTGATTCTCCCAAATTTGATCTAGCTCTGCCTTAAATTTTGCAACCAAGAGAATGTTCACAATGGCCAGGCACACTGATGGAGAGATGGAGAGACGGACAGTCGGACAAGCATGTTTAAATCGTTTCAGAATTTGATGCTGATCGAGAATTTATATACTTTATAGGGTTTCCGACGCTTCCTTCTAGGCGCTACAAACATAATAACAAAGTGAATGTCTGGATGGTGGGTGTAATAAGCATTACAGCATTACATTTGTTTTTTTCAGATTGGGTACAATGGACCATGATGATCATGATCATGGTATTGTACTGTATTGAACAAGATAGCAGATAAGAAAAATTTTATTCCTTTTTTTTGGTTTTTGTTCGTTTTGCTGTTATGATTCGAATGTCAACCTCTAGAAATGCCAAGAGAAATGATGATAATGAAATTTGTTGTAATCATTTCATAATTTTCACATTTTCACATCGATCAACTACAACTGTGTCTATATGTTGCCTTTTATATTCCCATGAAAATGCTGGAGAATCTAAATGTGATAAGAAAACTTTAATTTGTTTGATGAATATTATGAACTTTATTTTTTCCACAATTTCGATTCAATAATCGTTTATTGACATCAAATGCATCTTTTCTTCCATGAAATTATTTCTATATGCAATGAAATTGAAAATATAATTTTACCTTTGTTTATAGCCATAATACCAATGTGTAGTTTCTTTTAAGATTATAAGAGCATCGCCCACATCCAGATTTAAACGATGTGGTTTGTCTTCTTGATCGAAATTGCATTTAGCTAAATAAAATTATAAAATAAGAAATGAAAATGATTAGTTTTACTAAATAAAAATTTTATAAAATACAAGTAAGAACTTTAAAGTCGGCCGGGGCCGGCTCTTAAATACCCTACATCATTTTGATTAATGTGATCACATAAAAGAATTATAAGCCAATAATTGAATAATTGAAAAAATTGTAATTTTATTGACTTGTTATGCAAAGTTCATTGTATGAGAGGCATGTCAAAATATAGACCAATATAGACTAACTTTGATATTCACAGTTGTTATATTAGGGCAGGTCCAATATTTGCTAAAATATATTTAAAACTAATCATTTTTGTTCATATAAAGACTTCTTTCAAAAAAGGCTTTACATGAGAAGTGTTTGTAAAAACAAACCGATCTGAACCAAGTTTTCTACTTATTTTAATTTAGGGCCCAATTACGTTGAAATATATTTAAAATTGTAATTTTTTGCCATACAATGACTTTTTTTAAGAAATGTGTTATCCGGGACGTGGTCGTAAAAATTGTCCGTTTTTAATCGTTTTGAATAGGGCTCATCGCTAGATTAAAAAAACACTACTTCTACATTTCTTTAAGGCATCTTAGAAATAGCAACCTGTAGTTTGATAACAAATTTACTTGGACAGACATCATACGAACAGACATGTTAAAATCGAATCAAGAAGTGATTCTTAACTCTTTTTGGGTATTACAACTATCTGCATAAACTTATAATACCCTGTATCACAAGTAATGTAGGGTATAACAAATGCCGACACTTTGCCTCTAATATATTTTAATGCTGAAATAAAAGGTTACAAATAATACGATTATAATCCTTATAAAATTAAGTATGCGAGAAGAACCATAAAATATATCATTAAAAATTTTTAAACAAAACAAATGTTAAAAAAAAAATAAATTAAGTAAGTTGAATTGGTGCCTTCAGGGTCCAAAATCGAGCAGTACCATAAGGAGGCCTAACTAGTTACTCGTTGATTAACTAGAACTTATTTGAGTATACTGGAATGATAATATTTTGTAGAAACAAATTATACAAATTCAAATTTTCAAATTCAAATTCAAATTTTTCAAATTTTTGTGAAATCGATGACAAATTTTGTTTAAAGTCTCAATATTTATAAAATATGCGCCGGAATAGCGTGAAACTATACAAAATTATTATATGTTTCAGAAAGTTATTTGAGAGTCGCGAAAAACCGAAAATAACGAAAATTTTTTTTTATGACTCGTTACTAAATTTTTGTACATATATTTACCGTTAATTAATCAAACAGTTATTGCATTAAAATCTCTTTAACAGGAACCGTTAGTTTCAACAAACATTTCAATACTACACTAAATTTTATTAGTTTGTTTTCACAATTTGACGTTCACTTATAAAAAAATATGCGTTATTTAATGCTTTATATATAAAAATATACTAAAAATTTCGCTTGAGGAGAATGTAACAAATAGAAATTTTGTAAACATTAAATTATTTATTACAATTATCGTCAATTGACAACAACCGGTTGTTATATTGAATTTAATATGAGTAAACTAGATTTACCGTTAAAATATTGTATTAAACATAATTTTATAAATAAAAAAGAAAAAGAAAATAATACTAGTAAATAATGTAATAATGACCCTGGACAAGATTACTTCGAAAATTTTCAATTGTACAATAATCATGTAAAATAAGTCCAGTGATCATTTTTAAGGTGAGTTTAGTGAGCTAGATGTTTTTAACACTAACAATTACCTGTCAGAAGTCACAAAATCTTTTCGATTATAAATACATTTTTTTAGGCATGGTAATGTCCATGCATAAAAAAAATAAAATAATAGTTTTGTAAAGGTAAATTTCCTCAAAAATTTAATAGCCATATAGAAGTTCAATAATTAGGTGAATGCCAACAAGTGTCATTATCAATTTAAAAATTATCCTCGATTATTGACTTTTGCATATTAAAAAGTTTTATTGAATTTTGCTAAGTGTTTATCAAACGATTTGTCCTTTCGTCAATCCGTTTTTCAAACTATTTTTTTTTTTTTTTGCAAACATGACAACATTAAAATAAATGCATGAAATGTTAATTTTAATTTTAAAATGCTTAGAAAAATGTGTTACGTATATTAATTTATAAATATTACAAAAATTTTTTTCATTTGATTCCCACTAAATAAAATCTTGCAATTTTCTAAGAAAGTATTTTCATCTTTAAAATTAAATGTTACCAAAGAATATAATTGAATCAAATAACAAATAACTAAATATTCTAAATTATTTGATTTAGAATATTTATGCACTAAACGCGCTACATGTAGACGCATTTTACGCCATTGCAAAAAGATTTAATTAATTACGAATATTTATGAAATTTCCATAATTAAATCATCTAATTGAGAAAGAAAATAATTTATTGCAAATATGTTAAAAAGAAGAAACCTAAGAATCCTCTGTTTCTGGAGAGGAGAGGAGCCGTGAGGAAAGGAAAGAAAAGAAAAGAAAGTAAGGAAAACGTTATAATAAAAGTTAGCTTTCTTAAGATCTACAAATGTAATGCAATGTATAAGCTTTGGGACTTTTTTCTCAAACGTGACATTACAACTAATTTCTACAAAAATAAAAATTAACCAGTTAACCAACCGATTGAAAAGACGAAAAAGATTTAATGTTGTTTCACAAATAACCAATAAAAAAGTTTATTTAGTTACAGCATGTCAAAAATGGTGAAAATTATAATAAACTAAAAAAGAATTCTTCTCCTACAACTAATTTGAATAAGAAATTTGTCTTACACTCACATTAGAAGAGGCATGAAATTATTCTTATAAGTGACCTAAATAAAATTAATGTACCTAGATTTAGAGAGTGCAATATAAAAGTGTGTAAAGTAATCATAAGTAAAAGTAGTAAATTAAATAAAATTAAGTAAGAATTAAGAAATAAGCAGCAAAAAAGGAAAAAAAATTATATATATAAAATTCCAGCAATTCCGGTGCCATTTACAATACACAATGCATTATATTGCATTATAATGCAATGCGATATAAATAACGAGTAGAAAAGAAAAAAAGATGGAAATAAATTATTATATTCTGTATATGTAATAAAATTTTGTCGTTGGATTTATCCTGTGTGTCACAAGCAATATCAACTAGAAACAACAACAGCAACAACAACATGCTGAAAGGGTATAAATAGCGCGATATAACAGCATACTGTACGCATAGGTAGAACATCACTTATATATATATATATATATGTGTATATATATGTGTGTGTGTATGTAAAAGTATATACATTGTTGATATTTAATAATGACGACAAAAATATTACAGTAAACGTCACATGAAGGCGCATTGTGACGAATGCTTAAATGGAGGCATCAAATATATTTATATGTATATTTATGTATATGGATTCAGCTGTAGGCATGCATGCATGCATACATATGTATATTTATGTGATAACAAAAGAAAATAAATAAAAATAATTATACACACATATATAGAAGATATGAACAAAGAAAATGTAGGCAAATACGAATGTGCGATGTAATGCGATGCATCACAAGTATAACAATCAAAGAAATTACTCATATGTTTGGCTAAAACCGAATTTTCTACACCCATTATTATTTAGCCATTGCATTATGAATGATTAATAAGGCCGGTTCTTTTTTTACTTTAGAAATTTAAGTAAAAGGCACATGATTGAAAGAAATGTGATAAAATTTCAATTGTTTATAATTTAGTTCAGACTTTTGTTAAAAAAAAACTAAAACATAATTTAGTTTATATTATTTTTTTTTGGGAATAAACAGCATACATAAAGTTTCAAGCAGCATTACAACAAATGGACGGACGTACAGACTGATATATAGACAACAGACAGACGTACAGACAACAAAAATGTTTAGGGCGTTCAAATATTTACTACCCATCATTTTTTTTTTTAAAGAGTCTCTGCCTCTGTCCTTCTGGATGTTCCAAATGTTTTGACAAATGTTTTTTTGGGTGTACCGTTAACTTCTGCATTGTTGTTGAATATCAAAATGTATATCAAAATGAGTATTTCACTTTTTACCCTCTAAGCTTTACTTTGTTTGAGAGTGTTTACCATGTGTGCATGTTCAAACATGTTATTAACAAATTGTGTGATACGACAGTTTAGTGACCGAACATAAAAAACCACAAATGAAATACGAACGACCTCCATCACCTCGGTTTTTTTTTCTGCATGAATAACTCAATAAGAAAAAAAAGCAGCAACTAAATAAATATTCAACTGTAGTACTCAGTATGCATGCACTTATATATACATGTGTGTGTGTGTGTGTGTGTGTGTGTATATATGTTTATTAATTTATACAATTATGACAAAATATATATTTTATGATAAAAAACAAAAACCCTAAAAGAAAAGAAAATCAAGTATATTTCCTGTACATCATTGTGCTCTTCCAAAAAAGTAACTTACAAGTTGTTGATTTAAGTAACTAGCTGCTTTAGGATGAAACGTCTTCGTCGTTATTTTTTTCCATTCTTCCATTTCAATTCGTTACAAGAAGACAAAAATAACATGGATATATTGAACACAATTATTAGGGCGTGGTTTTTAACCATTAGCCAGTCATTTATTATTTCAATGTAATGAAAAAAAAAAACGTTCCATTCAGTTTCATACTCTTACAATTGCTAATGCAAAGCGTCAATTGCTGGCATACTCAATTGCATAAATTTTGTTAAATTTGGCAAAAAGTTTGTTATACCAGCAAGCGATATTAAACGTCTGGAAGCATTCTTTTCGATTAGATGCATTTTGAAACAATCCAACTGATGAAGATTTTTAAATTAAATTTGTCAAATGTTTAGATTATCCAGAAAGTGCATCGAACTCCTGAATTGGACGCATAAACATGTCTCTCCGTTTGCGTCACAGTGCCTTAAATTAAGAAATATTTAACTGGTATCTAACACACATTTGGATCTAAGCCATAAAAATTTATGCTAAGCAAAAAAGAGAAAGACTCATTTGTTTGATTTGATGGAATAGGTGGAATATAATATCAGAATGAATGATGAATAATAAGGCTAATTTTTTCAATCGATTCTCTGTCTTTTCAGAATTTATAGATTTTGAACTTATTAGCAAAATCTGTAGAGAATATTTTGAAAAAGGTGCTTTATACACAAACTATTCGAATTTTATCGAATCGTTTCTTTTTTATCAATTTTTTTTTGAATCTTTGAAAAAAAATGGGTATTTTTTCGTTTTTAAGATTGAAGAAATTAAGTATCCGAGAATCCAATAAATGTTGATTTTTATGAGATATCACACCTCTTTTATAATAAACAATTGTGTTTAAAACAATAATTTTTACAAAAATTATTCCATTGAATAAATCATTGTGAATTTGATTTAATATATCGCGATTGTTTTTCTGAAACGGCTAAACATGAACGGAAAAGATTTTAATTCCATTGAAAAGATTATGGTCGTGCGTCATTAAACATTAAATGGCAAATATTTATTTTAATTACACTCACAGTGACAATTTTACATGTACATATGTATTTTCCACATAAATCTACACATTTATATATTTTAATGAAACGATCTCATTGCTTTAAAAAATAAATTCATATATTCATACATTTTCATTGTGGCGCTAGCAATATTTCTTCTATTAATAATATTATTTCATTTATTTTTTAATTATACAATTAATGTGTAAATAAATTGTTATAATTAAAAAACGAATAAACGAATAAACGAAAAAAGAAAATGTTTCAATCTTTATTCAATCAAGCAATTTTTTAAATCTATAATTTTCTCATCCAAAATGACTTAATATCATCAAAATTTTCCTTTTTTTCTTATTCGTAAATAGTCAATTTAATGATAGGTTTTTTTTTTTTTTTGAATAAAGAGAGGAGCCAAAATCATGAGCAGATTAAGGCACAAATTATTTTATATTCAATGATCAAAACAGAATAAAAGAGGTGCTTACAAGTTAGCCCATAATTTCTATCTACTGGCCGAGTAGCAATATTAAAACAATGTAATGCTGATTAAAAATCTGGTTTACTTGAAAATAATTGAATGTTTTTTTATCATATGAGAAATGTAATGACAAAATGATTTACTTTAAATATCTGGGTTTACAAAAATTTAATTAGACAAACAAATGCACGTATTTTTATTTCCAATTTATTAAATTTGTTTATATATGTAATTAATTATATTTACGTATGTACACGTTTCTATGAAATAAATATTGAAATGATATCGATGAATCAATTAGTTTATTAGAATTTACAACAATAATTACAATATCACAATTTTTTCTTTACTTAGCATTGTCCTTCTGATCTCTTTGTGTATCTCTTTTTTACAAAGTGAATACATGTTAATTAGCAAAGACACAAACCAAAACGTTCAGCGTACCTCTGTTAACTATTTAATGTGGAATTTTTTTTTTCAATTTTTTTACATTTTTATTAAAAATTTGTACCAAATCTTTAATGTTAACGTAAAATTATAACGTAAAATTAGATGGATTATGATGATAAGCACTTCATTCAACTTGACATAACATCCACAAGAAAATCTATTTAATATGAATAACACTTCTTGAATTTAACTCTTTAGCGATAAGGATGATAAATATGCACTTGACCAAAATGAATTGTAAACTAATTTATGAATGTTCAATTATGTAAATTAATAAATTGTTACCTTAATTTAAAATTAATATGCCGCCTTCAATATAATTTTACAAATACTTTCTTGAATAAATTTTTGTTAGACCGTTAATATTTTTATTCTTTGTAGGAATTTCTCTTTTCTAACGTTTGTACTACCTCAAAAATTTCAAGGTATCTAAAACTGAGCAAACGATTATTTTAGGGCAAAAATTGAAATGTCAATCTCAAAATATATTGAAAATTCTTGAGAGCAATTTGACATGGAAATCTGGCCAAATCGGTTAACGGATCTTAGGTAACTCTAAGAAGATTTTGTTTCCTCTTACAATTTTACTCTCCTAATTCAAAAAATATCGTAGAAATCTGAACAGTTGTATGAATCGACTTTAGGCAAGCATAAGCAATCAGATAGACAGAGATATAACTTCAACGAAAAAAAAAAACAATTCACAATCAGAAATGTTTTTATTTGTTTTAGCACGTTTGGTTTGCAAGTGCAGTTGAACATAAATCTGCTGCATAATGATGATTATACAAAATTTGGCATAATTTAAGCAGCATAATTTTCTCATTTATATTTTTCTATTGTAATGAATGTGCCGACAATTATTTTCATTTCTTATGCATACACAAATACATACAAATAAACATTTTATATATTAATAACTTTATAAAGTTTTTGTTCAGTCAAGCTCTAAGCAGAACTTACGCTTTCAAACAACCTTTCTTTTGGTTTTCTCTCTTCTTTCTTCCTTTTCTTTGTCTTGTTTTGCTTGTACGTGTTTTGTCGTGTGTGTAGCACACTTTTAAGTGTAAGCAAACAAATTACTGTAAATTTTTTATTTATACATTATCATGTATACACGAAATATATCTACATACACACACACACACACACATATATATATATATATATATATGGATATATTATGAGGGCGTTTGTAAATGTCCGCCACTCAGCTGTTTGTCGGTCTGTCGGTCTGTCGGTCTGTCTATAAGTCAGCTTGTTGGCGTAACTTTTTTTCCACTTTGAATAACTTGAGAGTAACCATGCTGATTATTATCATAATTATGATTTTTCATTTCATCAACCCTAACAAGCAAAAACAAAGAACAATAAACAGCAGCAAACAATAGCAAACAACAAATAGCTGTTAATGCTATAAGTTTTGCCCCTTCACTAATTTGCCAACCACCACTACTACTACAATTTATCATTAATATTTTAAAATGCCGATGTATAATTTAAGGGCTAGTTAACTCTTAAATTTCATTCATTTCATCATTTAGTTTATATTTTTCATTTTCATTAACTGATCGCACATGAAATAGAAGGCATTAGGTATATGAGGAATTTTAAACACCATACAAGTGATTTTCAATTTCAACACCTACTTGTTCACTTATTCTTGAAGTTTCCATAAATGCCCATTCCCTCGCCATTTGAAAGCATTTTTGTATTTTTGTTAGGTGTTTTTTTTTCGTAAAAATTACAAAAAACTTTCTTCCCTCATTTCTGTGCAATTTGTTTTATAGGTCTCATTCAAAACTTTGAAATTGTTTTTTTTTTTTGGTTGGTGAAAAAATATATCCTGGGGTTTTTTTCAAATGATAACACAAAATCACACAAAAAGAATTATTTTTATATATAAAATAATTTCTCTTTATTAAAAATTTTAAGTATACACAAATTATTAAAAAAAAAATTAAGAAAAAAAGCTCTTAAAATGTGCATAAAAAAATTTCTCATTTCTGATAAATTAGATTAAGTTTGAATAAAATGGAAAAAATATTGTTCATATAAAAAATAAATCTATTTTGATTTGAAAATTCATTCATTTAATCATTCATGGTCATTAATTGCGTTAGGAAGGTTATAGCGATAGTGAAATAGTCGTCTTTGGGGCACATCTGCTCGACCGATATTGTAATATTTTCATTTCAAATCGTCGTATATAATCGTGCATAGTCTCAAATCGATGATTTTCAATTGCCCGCAAATCTTTCGATGGTTATTGATGATCAGTTTATTGTCCCAAATAAATATAATCATTGTGTACAATTTTATGATCGGAGTAGCATCTATCGAAGAAGAAAAAGAAGTTGGTACACATGGCACTGAGTATTGATAATCTCAATATCCTTGGAATGTAAAACTAAACTTTCGTCGTCCAATTGTCATTACAGATTCATACAATCATCAATCAGTGGCCCAAATTGGAATTTTTTATCATTGCACGCAGTTTTTGTTTTACTATTTCCTCCGATGTCTTTTGTCTGGGCGTAACGCTTTAAGAGCAATTTCAAAATTTGAAGAAGCAAACGGCAAAATAGAGTGAAAAATTTTATTGTAAATACTTACGCGAATTACGGAAGGATTATGAAAATTATCCTAATTTCTTAAATTGTTAACTGTAAAATTTAAAAGTTTTTTATAAAAATAAAATTCTATCTAATAAAATGTGCGTCTGCAATAATTTTATAAAGAAACTGAATAATACTGATGAAAAAATTATACTTAATCAAATTTTTTAAAAGAAATTTCCAAGCTTACTGAGATTTTTAAATAAATTTTGCATAAAGCAGATAAAGTATTTTTTGAAAAAAAAAGAAATTTTTCCGACTTTTATTTCTAAATTTACTTGAAGTTTTATAACTTTGAAAATGTTTTTACACAACCCAGAATAAAGTAATATTTTGACATGATAAACATGATTAATTTGCATGATTAGTAAAGGTACTTGGTCTAATCATTTGAGCCTTTGTGTTGCGTTAGGTAGAGTTTCAGTAATAAAAAATCTTGCAAAATGTTCCATTCGAAGTGAAAAGGCAAACAGTAGTCTCTTACAAGAAGTGGAAGCATGAGATCTTAATAATTTTTTTTCAATAACAACAAACTTAAAATCGTTTAATCGTTTAATCATTCTAATTCAGTATCACTACAAAATGTTACTTAATGAGAAATTTGCAATGTATTGAATGAATTTCATCAAATTCATGGTTTGTCCCAACAGCCATTTGGGCTAAAACTTTGAGAGTAGTAGGCAAATAGAACATTGCTAAAGAGGAGAAACGGAAGACGATCACTGCTCCAGAATAAATGAAATTAAAAGGTAAATCCTACGTAGTAACTTACTTTAACGGACTAATCGACAAAAATTATTTACATAAAAGTTTTTCTTCATACATTAATTGTCTAACCAGGAAGAATGGGCGAACCTTGTGATTCATTTGTACACTTCTTCTTTTTTATGGAATAACAGATAAGAGTTAAAAAACATGATACGATCAAAAAATCTACATTAAACGTACAAATTTTTATCATTAGGCATATAAATCTATGCCCAACCATTGAGTCGTATCATTAGGCATACCATTATGCAGTAAAAATTATGAAAAAAAAATTATTTGATATGCCATATTCATCAAAAACATTCCAAGACTACATTTAACAGAATTCCGTTAAGCAGTTAACAGAGTTCTGCTATATGTTACGATTTGGGTCTTTACTAGTTAAATTCGTATGTATCCTCACACCCACTTTGAATAGATTTCTTTGATCTATTTCAACATTTACGCACCCAAATTTAATTATAGTCAATTTAGTTGTTTTCCAAATTTAATTGCATGCATATCATAGAATTTTATTGTTAGGCATTTTATCATCAAGATAACAGTAATCAGTAAAGTTGAAAGTGGGAAACAATTTTTATGGAAATTAAAAATAATAACTAAATTCAGTTGAAATGTTATAAATGCATTTTTATATTGCACTTTCTGTAAGCCCAAGGAACGTAACATTCAAATAACGTGGCATGTGTGCTATAAATACCCCTAAAAACTGGAGAACCACCAAGAATTAAATAAGAACAGTGTAGGCGCCGATCGGTGCTAACTCTTAAATCCTTTACAACATTTTGCCTAATTTGATTAAAAAGTTAAATAAGTGAACGATAAAGTTAATAAAATAAAAATTTTTATATTTATTTGATAGCTCTGTTATATGGGAAGGGAGTTTAAAAAATAAATCAACATGGAACAAATTTGGCACATGTAATATTTACCTCTCAATAGGGCAGTGCCAGTTTTCCTTTAAAATATGCATAAAAAATTCCAAATTTTTTTTAAAGAAGTCTTCAAATGGAGAGGATCTAAATTTGATTAAATATTTTCTATGTTAAAGTGCTATAACTTGCCAATTTTCGTACGTATGCTAAAAAATTGCCTATGCCTATCAAATATCATGTAATTCCATTTCTATGGGCTTTCATTTTTACTTATCATTTTTTTATTTTAGGAAAACTTAAGTATGTGCAACAATGAAAACAAAGAAGATAAGACGCGCCTAAAAAAAAATATAATTCGACCTACTGACTACTAAGAATTAATTGACTACTCCAGCTGACTATTAGTCAAAAGGAAGCTTTTTACATATATTTTTGAACTTTTAAAATGAAACTGATTGTTGGCACTTTTGCTTTTTAGCTACAACTATAATTTCAATATAATTTTAAGTAATGAATTTGAAATTGGAATAAAAATTCTTAAAATGTTTCTTCTTTATATGGCGAAATTTATAGAACCCATCTCTGGACTAAGAAGCTGGCTTTAAATTCATTGAAAATTTTTAAATGCTACATTTTTACATAAAAATAAATAAAAAATTCTTTTAAACTTAATGCGCTGATTAAATTGAAGATTTTATTTTATTTCAGCATACGCACAGAAAAACTTCATGTTAGTCAGTGTAAGATAAAACTTACAATAAGTGGCATGTTTTTTTTTTGTGAAATTTCATTTAATTTACTTCAACAACAACAACAACAACAACAACAATAATAATAATAATAGAAGGAACAAAGCAAAAAAGAAAACAATTTACAAATGTCTCATTGCAATGAATGAAATGATTACACAAAAAAAAGTTACGAAAGGAAAATAATAATAAGTGAAAATAAAAAGTGGAGATAAAATAAGTAAAGATAAAATTATTTATAAATATATTTCACAATGAGCCATATTGAAGTATTTATTTCAATAATTCAATTCACCAATTTCTTTGAATAATCTCATTTTCGGTTGCTTAGCAAATAAACATAAATGAATAGAATTTTCTTTCTTGTTATTCATGCAATTTGACATGAACAATAATTGAACAATAATTTTATAATTTTAATTCTGCGAACTTATTGATCAACCGGCTAAAATTTTATTTACTATTAGTGTCAAGCTTTTAATACAATAATCATAATAATGGTAACAAGTAAGAAAATTTAATTTGGCTGATACCAAATCTTGTATACCCACCACCAATGCACCATGATATTACAATTCAGAAACTGATTCAGTTTTTTAAAAGTAAATTGAAAATATAAACATAAAAATATGAAAGTTTAGTTTAGTATAAATTCACGTAGGCGTAACCTATTTGCATGTTTTTTGGACAGACTTTGTAGACCAATAGCCTTTTAATTTTATGGAAAATTTCGGTTTTCTATCTTTTACAGTTTGCAGATGATGATCAAATAACTACTAAATTGCATTATGGGCGTGTCCTTTGACAAATTTTGCCCGTTTTTAATTGTAAACTGCATGCAAGAATTTTCAATGATTCTGCCAAATTTCAGCTCGATATCTCAAACTTTACGGCCAGGAGAATATTTAAAACTGACAGACATATAGATAGTTGTACGGACAGACAGACACACCTGTCTAAATTTATTCAGAATTTAATGGTGAACAAGAATGTAAATACTTCGTAAGGTTTTCCTTAACTCTGCCTTCTAGGCGTTACAAAACATAATAACAAAGTAAATATACACTCAGCCTATGGGTGGTGGGTATAAAAAATAACGTTCCCGCATAAATTACAATACATAAAGAAAATGAAATTGCCTTGTTCTAAGAAAGTACTGAATATTGAATACGCAACACTGAAAAGAGAGTTGGAGTGAGAAAAAACGTAACGTAAATATAAGGAACAAGTGCAAAAACAAAAAAAAAAAAAACAAAAAAACAAAATTATAATAAAAGTAAAAATAATAATAACGTGAATGATAATAATAATAATTATTTGTACAAAGATCATTTCCATTGTTATATTTAAAGTAGCGCTTTTATTGAATTTCCTTTGCTTTCCAATTGGAATTTTCTATATTTTCATTTTTTTTCTTTTTGTTTGTTTTTTTCTTGTTTGCCTATTTATATATTTGCAATTGCAATGAGTAATCAATTCAACTGTGCAAGTGAGTTTAAATGATTGAGCGTAAGTGTGTGTATGTGCTCTTTGTCTCACTGTGTCATCCAAGCGCGCGTTTTTTCATATGAAATTTTTATATTTAAAACTCGCCCATAAATATTTCGTATGTACAGTCAAGTCTCATATAAAACGATTTATTCTAACGCGTAATTCACTAAAATTCAATAAAATTCCCCTTCAACGAATTTCTAATTTTCTAATAAGACTAATTTAGTAAAAGTTATTTCTATTAGAATTTATTTGTATTGTGCAAAACTTTTATAGAAATTTTTATGGCATATTTTTTAAGTAACCTTTCTGAAAGCAAATTTTGCTTTATTCTATCTCAGGAAATAGGCTAAATTATTGTGATCCCTGCTCCTTGACAATTTTCATTGTATCTAAAAAAACATAAATGTATCTCAATTATTTGTAATGTAAGTAAGAATAAAGTGAGTTAAAATATTTTTAGATTGAAATATGCGTATAAATTGAATTTTCACAATGTTTCCATGAAATTTGAAATCAAATTTCTTGCAATCGTTAGAATCGTTATAACATGCTATGCTGGCAACCATTATCGCATGGGGCGTTTCAGAGTTTAATGATGATAAAGAACGGGCTTTTTTCTGGATGTTGCAAACATGTTAAAGAAATTGGTTTTACTCTTAACTATGGGCGTGTACAAAAATTTCATACTACTTGAACATTTTTCAGCTTACTTAAAAAGCTCGTTTAGATTTAAAAGGCTTATGAAACTAATTCATCGTATCATAAAACACTGAATCGTATATTTACAAATATTTTGCATGTCAGCATGCATATAGAAATTTATGATTATACATTCGTGTGTGATATAATCAAAATCATAAATATTTAATTTCATATGTAACGTTCATTTTATCATTCACATTTTATACTCATCCACATAACAAACAAGCAGATACTAAATGAATAAGAGAGAGAAAGAGAATGGAAGAGGGAATAGAAGATGCGTGTAAGATGAGTGAAAGATGGATAAGCTTTGGTCCAACAAAATATTTATGTGAATATATTTTTGGATGAATGTTTCTTTATAAAAATGAAAATACCAAAAATGAAAATAAACCAACCACAGCAACGGCAAATATGAATTAAATAAAAACTTATCTAATTGTATTAAATAAATATGAATTTTTAATTTTTTAAATGCCTCCAACAACGTGAATGCATACACATGCCCAATATTTGTCTTTTCTTACTTCTCGTTCTTCTCTTACGTTGCCATTATAAATTTTTATATGATGTATAAATTGATCTTTAAATATAACATACTTAGTGTGGGTCTATTATGATGCTACGGCGAGATGAGTACTCGAAATCCAAATGACATATGGCAATGAATATTCAAAAAAGCGAAGGGAAGAGAGGAAATGTTACATTTTGCGAGTTATTACTGTTTTGTTGTTGTTGTTGTTTTATAGTTACTAAGAAGTTACCTTTTAAACATCAGATAAGTCTGAATAAAAGAACATCCTTATCAAAGTGCACCTCTCGATTTAGAGGCTTTGTGCCGCTTTTAGTTTATGAAGTTGCATTTTTTATATATTTGCTCAGGAACAATTTATGGCATGTGAACTATTTGGATCGACTGTCATGACACGGACACAAGATTTGAATGAGAGTTTGGAATGAAGCCTTTGACGTTTATCGTTTATCGAAATCCTTTAGGATTTATCAGTTTTTATGTCACACAAATTCTTTCGTCAATTAATTTGTATATAAAATTTAGGTTCTGACGCATGAGGAAGTAGAGAGAAGTAGAGAAGTATATGCCAATACCAATTGGGATATAACAAAAATGTGCTTAAATGCTGCATATCGAAATGATAACTTTTTTGGTTATTGCAATGTTACACCTTTTATATTTATGCGATGCATAAGGCGTTGCCCTAAAAGGAATTGCAGTACTTTTTATGGAACAAATTTGTACAATTTTTATATTTTTCGTCAGAGCAATTTTTCAGCAATTTTTCTTTTTTTTGTTCTCAGCTTGCTCTCAAGTTTGGCCTCAATTTATTCATTGTTTCCTATAAATAAAATATGTCTCCTCATTCAATTGTTATTCAAATAAGCCCAAAAAAACGAGAATCGCAAAAACAACAAAAGTAAAAATGCAAGTAATTGTAAATCGGAGCCGACCTATAAAAAACTAAATAATTAAAAATTTTATAAAAATTAGATATAACTTACTTAGGCAAGGTGCATTCGCATGATTTCCGGTACTGTAAATTTAGCGCATGTATTAAGTACTTGGAAATAATAGTTTACATTGATTTTATGCTACAAGAAACTGATTATTCCCAAAACGGCTTAAGATGGACTCAGTTCCTATGAATCGACACCATTAATTCGTACCACTAATATTTGTTTATGACCGTTTCTTAACAAGATACCACTCGAAAATTTTGATATACTTTGGTCCAGTTGGGTACACAGATATGGGCGCTTTTGAAAAGAATTAAAATTTTTAACATTTTTACCAGCTTAATGGTTTACATTGAAAGGCGCCATTATATGAGAAAGCTTTAGAGGTATAAAAATTTTTCAGTAGAAAATTCTATAGAGAAGTAGTTTGGCACAAAAAAATTTGTGTAAGAGATAAAACAAGAGTTCTAGATTCTGTCACAAATTATGGAGTTTTTCGATGACTTCTAGTTCTCACCTCATTTACTTTTTAATCAAATTGATGAAGTAATCAAAGATATTTTAAAGTAGATCCCAATTCTTTATCTTATATAAATATTTAATGCTTTTAATTTTATAAAATTTTCACCTTATACAATATTTAAAATTTAGAACGAGGTCAAAGATCTTAAAGTATAAAATTATTATTTTTAACCACACATCATTTATTTGAAGGTTTTTCCATACCAGAGATTTAGAATCGCAATATCAGTTTCACTTAATAATCATCTACAATATATTTGAAGTTTCTTGATAAACTCATAAACAAGTAGTATATGCGGTATAGGCAGTCAAGACCGACTTTTAAATATCCTACGCCACATTATTATTAAGGCATACCTAGAATTGTTCTTTTTTCCACACAACAAAGCTTTGCAAAAAAGTCTTTGTATGGCGCTTAATTCTAATAATAATCTGATCTAAACCATAAATATTCTGGGGCGTTTTGGGGCTAAAACATGCCTACAAAATTCTGCCCTACATTTTGATAGCAAATTTGCATGGATAGACAAATAAAAAATGACATACAGATCGACAGGCAGACTTAAATCGAATCAGGAAATTATTCTGAGTTTATTGATGTAAAAATTGAATCCATTTTAACTACCTCAGGGTGTTACTTTTATGTCCTCACAAACACATGTAAAAATTTTGCTGAAAGGAATATTTAATTTTAAACTCTTCTTCAATGGAAGTCTTACAATTTGCCTTCTAAGAGTATTTTGTTGTGCTGGCAGAATTTTTTATCCGAAAGAATTATTTTTGTGAAAGAAGAAAAACCAATCTAGAAAGTTCATTAAGTTAATACTATTTATATGATTTTACAAAAAGAAATATTCAAACTGAATTTTTTAAATTTTCTTTATTATCTTTAAAACTATGAAGACAAATCTGCGAATGCAATTTATTTTTTTTTTTTGTTTTGTTGCTGCTTCTTTGTCTTTACCACGCCTCGGAAAGTGGTAAACAAAAAATTTTTTATTCACATTTAAATTTTTGCCACACACAAAAAAAAAACAGATGCTTGCAAGAAGTTCTCTCATAAAGAAAAAGAAAAATCTTAATATTTAGACACTTAGAACTTTAACTTAAGATATTGCATCATTATATTTCAAGGCTGATTTCACATGTGGTCAAGACTATAATAAGTGGGCATAAATATTTGTAGTACGTTTTAAGATGGATGTTTCTTTTTTATACTAAGCAATTTAGAATAATTTTCTAAACTAAGAGATTTAAACTTGATTGTCAGCTTTTCCTTCGTATGCAAATTCTATTGAATGCGAAGCAAAGTACATTGGAATATTTTTTCGAAATTTTAACAATCACTCTTCATATAAAATTGTTATAATGAAAAGTTGCGGAAATTTTTGTGATAACAATCGTTTACAAATGGTTATTGGAAGTATAATATCTATGTGTAATGTTTAGATCAATTGCATACATTTTTTGACCTGTGACATATCGGATTCTTCCCTTTTACTTGTAATGCTTCGTTTGTGTTATGGCATAAGGACAGCTAAATCAATCGTAAGAGAGTCCATATTATTTCCGAAGTTTCAAGTAAAAACTTTTAGGCCGTGACTAATGTGCTTAGCATTGTAAATTTTATCGAATTAAGACAAATCACGCATAAAACGCTTAGTGAGACATTTAATAAATAAATTGCAATTAGAAGAAGTTCGCTTAGATGTGTGCAATTTTAATAATCTTTACTTGGCTTTAGTCATATTAAAATTTTTCTTAATTTATATTAAGCATAAAAATCATAATTGAAGATTGAATTGTTTTTAACACTTTAAATAACATTTGAACAAATTATTTTGGTTTTTCTTGGTTTTTGTTTGTTTTCTATAAAATAAAAGCTCTATGCACGGAACAAGATCATTTCACTTTTATGTACTTATAGTTCATTTGATGTGTAAACTCTGGTTTTTTATTGGCCTTTCTTTAATAGATTAAAGTTTTTCATCTTCGCTTTACTTGTACGAATCGGCCATCATTTAATTGTTGTTTATAATAATGGAGAAAATCGCATGCAGCTGCTGATAAGTAACATTTTAAATTGCTTCAATTATAAATTCCAAAATCATGGCTGAGATTATTTAATTTAATGGAAAATACTTAAGCATGCGAAAATTTCCATAATTTCTACCAAAATTCTAACAATAGGAAATCTTTGGAATCTTTGAAATTCTGTATTGTGAACATTTTACATTGGCACTAAGTAATCAAGTAACTAAACCAATTGATGATGAGCAAGTAAGAAAGTCATATTTGGCTGGGGCCAAATTTTGCATACCCATCACTCAGGTACCATAATATTTTTATTCAAAATCTTTTTCACTTTCAGTAAATTGAAAATCTGAACATTAAAAAATGAGCATTAGGTTATACACAAATTTTTGCGTAGGCTTGTCTAATTTGCGTGAGTTTTGGACAGACAGCCTCCATCCTTTTGCAAAATTTCAGTTTTCTATCTTTTACAGTTTGCAAAAAATGAGCAAAATGGCAGTTGTAAAATTCAAAATTTATTTCTATTTATATTTGATACAACTTATAAATAAATAAATGATGGAAAATTTTCCAATAATATACAATTTTTAAGTAACTTTTAAGTAATAAAAATAATGAAAACTGTAGACAAAATGAATTAGCCTATAAATTTATTTATTATTTATTAATTCCTATTTTTTTTTAATTATAATTAATAATTCTAATAAATCTATAACAATTTATTTGCTATCAAAATCTGATGGCAATCAGATCAGTAAATGTACCAACCCATGCCAGCCATATAAGTACAATGCAATTAGAAAGGTTACCAGGCTCTTAATTGGCCTGATTTCAAATGCTTTTGTATTGATAATACTCGTTATTGTACATTCGTCGTAAAAAATGAAATACTTCTTTACCCTTAATATGAAAGTTTTAAGGGAGCATAGTTATCTGGATTGCACTCGAATCAAATTTGGATACAACTTTAAATTGAAAAGTTATAATGATTTCACTTGATAAAATTATCGTGAAAAATTGAACATTTTTTAGGTTCGATCAATTGGATAGCCCTTTAGTCCATTAATCTTTTTAGAATTAGCTCAAGTTAGTTGACAAAAGAAAGCCATGTGGAAAGTATTCTATTGTATACCAATTTATTTATTTCAATTGTCAATCAGATTTCATAAAGTAATATAAGACTTTACAATATTCTAAATTTATAACGCCCTACCGCCCTTCACTTGCCGCTTTAAATGTACTTTCCTTGTTAGTATATTCCTTTTACTATGGACCACATTTTGAATATTTGCTATTACAATTTTTAGAAATAGTTTCAACTATTGCAACGAAATTTTTATTATATGAGGCATCATAAATAGATACCACTGAACCACTAAACTAGATATCAAAATTATGGACAATAATTAGGATGTCTCTCTCAATTCATTAGAGAATATCATTAAGAATTGCGCACTTATTCCTTGACGTTTTCTTGTTTGAATTTCTTATAAAAATGGCCTAATTAAAGTTAATTAAAGTTCGATGAAACATTATTGGATTAATCAATTGAAATTGCTTAATGAATTTTCTATTAATTACATAGATTTACATTGAACAAACATTAGATATTTGTTATCTCATATAACAACGTTGTACTACTTTCTCATGTTACCTTAATTTTTTTTATTTAGATCAAATTATTAAATTGATATTGAGCAATACACGATACAACAAGTTTATATTACATTTTACTTGATCGTTCAATTGAGCATTGAGATAATTTTATCAAATTTGTCTTGTATACATGGGCAGTACTTTTTTCTAATTGTAGGAGAGATTAAAGCGAAATTTTTCCTTTTTAATTTTTATTTTCATTTCAACATTTTCACTAATCTCTATTCCAAAAACTGTAATAATTAAAAATAATCAAGAATTATTTTAATTGGAGATCTATTTATCTACCTCAAATGCTTTTAATCGCATTCGAACTTGCGTAAGAGATTTATAAGAATTTCAATTATTTATTTTAAGGGAAAAATTTATTTTATTATGCTTGATAAGCGTTAATTTTTTAAAATTCATACACTTCAGCTTTTCAATGCTTTTCAATGCTTTTCAATCGTAGAATAAATAGATGATAGAGGTTCAACTTTCAATTTGTAAGAGAAAAACAGAAAAATAATAATATTTGAGTTTGATCGATTTTATTGCATGCACCACAAAGTTAAGGAAATAAATTGAAATTTTGAAAAGCTTTAACAGAAGCAAAGCGTTCATTATACCAACATTCATTTTCAATATTGTCCTACTGATTCAGCAAGCGATAATTCTCCCTACAGATGGGTCCCATTTCACAAGTACCTTCAAGTGTTAGATAGGTCCATTTTCCAATTTGTTTTACCTTAATAAAGTATTCAAGTACTTTTACAATTTAGAGAACGATTCTATTTCTCTTTAATGGGCCCTAAAACTTTTATGATAATCAATCATGAAGGTACATTCAAATTTTGTCACAATTAATGCAATTGTGGACAGTTACGCCAAAGCGTAATGAAGAGTATTTGTAAGAAATCATACAGATAAATTGTTTATTTTGAAAATCACATTGCTCAATGTTAACAAAAAATCTAAATAACAAACCAACTAATGATTAGTCCATACCTTCTTGAAAATGGCTCATTTGTTTTAAATTAAACTCTTCGAAGTCTTATATTTCAGTATTTTAATTATACTCACCACTCAGATGTTGATGGTATATTCATTTTGTCATTATGTTTGTACTGCCTAGAAGGAAACGTTATAAATCCTATAAAGTATATATATTCTTGTTCAAATATCAAATTTTGAAACGATTTAGATATGTCCGTCTGTCTGTCCATCTATCCATCTATGTACCTTTCTGTTTTAAACATTCTCCTGGCCGTAAAGTTTGAGATATCGAGCTGAAATTTGGCAGAATCATTGAAAGTTCTTGCATTCAGGTTGCAATTAAAAATGGGCAAAATTGGTCGCAGAACACGCCCATAATGCAATATAAATTTAGAACATCATTTTTTGAAGCGCATTTTGGTAGTTTTTTACCCATCATCTGCAAACTGCAAACTGAAAACCGAAATTTTGTATAAGTAGAGAGACCATAACGTCTGTCCAAAAATCATGTAAATCGGTTACTCGAAATTATACAAAACTAAGCTTTCATATTTTTATGTTTACATTTTCAATTTACCTTTAAAAAACTGAATCAAGTTCTAAAACGTAATGTCATGACGTCCGGTTGGTAGATATCAGAAATTTGACACCAGCCAAGTATAATAATCTTACTTGTTTTAGTTAATTTTAAAAATTTTAAGACCGAACGATTTTGACTCTAAAATATTTTCCAACGATTACTGCTACAAAAGCACGATTTTAACTAGTTTTGTTCTAGTGAACAAAATAATAAAAAAAAAACCAAAACAAATCAAAACCTGTTTCAATTATACGTTAATTTACTTTTTCACAAAAACAATAGAATCAAAACAACATTTTTGTTTTGTTTTCTATTAATTTTTTTCACTTTTTTCCTACATTTGTGTTTTCTCCACTTTTTTTTTTATAATAACATTAAACCATGTGACATTGCATTTATTCGTCAATTGTAGTGTTTTGCAAATCATCATTGAATGTTTACTAGTTTTCTACTCTCAGTTTGCCACTCTTTCTCTTACAGTTCTCTTATTCGCAAATAGCTCTCTATGGCATAACAATAAAGACACAAATGAAAACAAAAGCTAAACAAAAAAAAAAAAAAAATAAGGAAAAAAAACTCATATAAATGATGAATTTAATGGCATAGTTTAAGCAATTTTTTAGAGGTTCTGGCATAGGCAATGTTAATAGAAGATAATTTGTTAGGAATAGTTCAATAATTTTGTAGAATAAGAATGATATAAGTGAATTTCTATTTTCTTTTTGCATCTAAAATCGCTACAAAATTAACTTGCGACACACTAAATTTATGTGTCAAATTTAAAGTCACGACGATTCATTTCTTTTTGACGTCTACCTCTTTCTTCAAAAAGCATTTTTTTCCCTTTCAATTATATTTGGTAATATGATTTTAGAGTACTTTACAGTCCCCAGGACCGAGTTAAATTTTTTTTATACGCTTTTATTGTCTTCAAATAGCGATTTATTTGTCCATGTTAAAAAAAAAAGTGCCCAATTAATTCGATTTCTATTTCTATTCGATTTGTAAAACAAATTTTGTAGAGCCTAAATTTCTAGAAAATCTTTTAAACTTTATCTTCAATTTTCCTAATTTCTTAATTAAAAGTTATAAAAAGTCTTGTATAAATACTGAGAGAAATATTTCATTTCATTTATAATTTTCTTGTACGCTTATGTAGACATTTCTCCCAATTTCATGCTACATCTCTTTTATAGATGAGACAATAAGCAAATAGCGTTAGAAAAAGTAAATGAACTTATTTATGTAAGTGCTGTGTAAAGTTGAAGAAAACTTCAAAAGATACATTTTCTAATCTTCAAATAAGAAAAATTTTAAACAATAAAAAAATAAAAAAACAGAAGCGACAAACTTGAACGAGAAAGTGTTTTATTGTTATGTAGCAAACAAAAAAGAAAAAGTTAAAGAAAAATATACAATAATTTTAAATGAGAATACAATTTTATGTCAACTTTCATGTTTAAATATCATCATATTTTTCTTTTATGACTTGTTTTTACTGTAAAACAAATGAAACACTGCCGTTCTACACTTTTGCCCTTCTGCTAACAATTCCATCTAAATAGTGAGAGACCCGCAAACTTTTAATAGGCATAATTTAATATTTAAAAAAGCGTTCATATAAAAATCGAAGAAGCAATAAAATTATATTTGGCTGGAGCCATAATTTTTATGTAGAATTTATTGAATAGCGCCCTTAATATTTGCACACAATTTCACACTTTCGTTTTAATTTTCAAGATATCAGTGAAAAACGATAACTCTCGCTAATGTAATTTTTTTTTTATAAAAGGAAGAACTTAAACTAAAAATATAGATCTTTATTGCAAAAATTATTTATTTTAAATAAAATGGAAAAAATATTGTTCATATAAAAAATAAATCTATTTTGATTTGAAAATTCATTCATTTAATCATTCATGGTCATTAATTGCGTTAGGAAGGTTATAGCGATAGTGAAATAGTCGTCTTTGGGGCACATCTGCTCGACCGATATTGTAATATTTTCATTTCAAATCGTCGTATATAATCGTGCATAGTCTCAAATCGATGATTTTCAATTGCCCGCAAATCTTTCGATGGTTATTGATGATCAGTTTATTGTCCCAAATAAATATAATCATTGTGTACAATTTTATGATCGGAGTAGCATCTATCGAAGAAGAAAAAGAAGTTGGTACACATGGCACTGAGTATTGATAATCTCAATATCCTTGGAATGTAAAACTAAACTTTCGTCGTCCAATTGTCATTACAGATTCATACAATCATCGAATGTACGTCACCATCAATCAGTGGCCCAAATTGGAATTTTTTATCATTGCACGCAGTTTTTGTTTTACTATTTCCTCCGATGTCTTTTGTCTGGGCGTAACGCTTTAAGGGCAATTTCAAAATTTGAAGAAGCAAACGGCAAAATAGAGTGAAAAATTTTATTGTAAATACTTACGCGAATTACGGAAGGATTATGAAAATTATCCTAATTTCTTAAATTGTTAACTGTAAAATTTAAAAGTTTTTTATAAAAATAAAATTCTATCTAACAAAATGTGCGTCTGCAATAATTTTATAAAGAAACTGAATAATACTGATGAAAAAAATTCTCAGTTGTTAAATTTTGTAAAAGAAATTTCCATATTTATACATGTTTACTAAGATTTCGAAAAAATCAAAATATTGCGCAAAGTGCTTTATTAAATAAAATATTGATTAAAATTATGAATATTTTATTTAAACCAGAAACGGTGCAGTATACAAATTCCTATGCTATTTTAGGGACGTTGGATTAGAGAGAATAAATTGATTTCTTTAATAAATTAAATTATTAATTATAATGCGCCAATTATTTGAATATTCACAATGTGATAGAAAAACCAAAAAAATTGAATCCATATAAACTAAATTTGGAACATTTATTTATTATGTTTTAAGTAAATCTCAGTGCAGCGGTTTTCATGGAAAAATATTTAAAATTGTATATATATATATTTTTTTTGTTTTGAATAAGGCAGTCTTTAATATTTCGATCTACTCTCAATGATGATATGCAAATGGCCAGGCTTAAATCGATTGACAAAATGATTTGAAGTCGTTCGAATGAATTACAAATGAATCTAACTTAAATCCTCTTGAGTGTTACATACGTTCTCATAAACCCATTATAATCTCCATTGCAAATAGTGTTTGTCATGTAAAAATTTATCTAGACAAATATTTATGAAGTGTCCAAATTGATTAGTTACAGGATTTCAAATTTTTTCTAACAATTGATTGTTGTAAAATGTGAGAGTGATGATTTCAAATTATAGATAAATTACATAAGCGAGCGATAAAATGAACCTTTAAATTGTTTATAAGTGAATTTGTTCGTTTTTGTATACATGGATTGTTGCATTACAAAATCTGTTTAACATGGAGAAAGTGAATTTTTTTATTTTCATTATTTATTTAAAAAAACGCTAATGTTTACTTTGTTAACTCTGAGTTCAAAGCATTCAAATATAATGGCGGCGAAACCGAACTTTAAAATGTTTTTCGATTATTATAAAATTTTGATATGTCACAATAATGTCATTTTATCTATCCAGGCATTGTGAATCTGCTTGATATTGAAAATTCCGTAGATTTATATTAAAAATAAATGAATTATATAGAAATTTGATATGCGACACTAAAACATGAAATAATAGCGTCTCTGTTTGGAACTTGCAAATAGATTGTAGCCCATAGGCCACAATCACTAAAAGGTTAATACAAAAAAATCAGATTTATTCTGCTTTGTATTTTTAGATTATAAATATTCCAAACAATATAAGAGATTTCACTTTTTTCTATAAGAGATTGCACTTTTCTCCCAAATTTATAGGATATCAAATTTTCATTGTTTTCTCTAGTTATTTTCTTACATTTACTTATATTTCGCTTTTTTGACACACTTATTAATTACTTAATTAATTAATTAATTATTCGTTGTGATAGTCCCAACAAATCTAGTCTAATACAGTTATAATCTGTGCGGTGGGTAATCAAGGTACGGCTTCAGCAAATGTAATGCTCTCACTTATTACTTTTACTATTCTCTCTCTGTGTCTCTTTCTCTCTCTTTTTGTATACAATTTCATTGTTTATTTTCTTTCTGGCATTGAGAGATAACCATTCGCTAGTTTTTCAACTCTGCTGACAAGAGCTACTTGTTGAATTCTTTTATTTTTGTACTCTTTTTTTTTTGTTTTTTTGGTATTGTTATTATTATTTTACCAGAGTACTATAAAACAATATTTATGTATATGGATGTGTAAATGAGTATGATAATAAAATAATAGCGTTATATCATTTGTAATTATTTATTATTTACTTTATTTTATTTGATTTGTATATTTATTGAAAACTCACCAATTCCAAAGATTTGTTTCGCATTACATTCATGCCAAACAGCCATATTTAGTAAATGTTACAGCTTCAGTTGAAGTTAATTTTAAATGCCGCAATAGAATTCGATAACAATTAAATTGAAAAAAATTGAATTGTATTGAATTAAATTCAAAAATGTTGTTGAATTTGTTTTAATTATTTTAAATGAATTTTCATGTTAACGTGTAATGACATGATTGTTACGTAGCAATATTAATAATAATAATAATAATACTTTTTTTTTCTTTTATCGTTTTCCTTTCTTCTCCTTTTCTTTCCCTTAATTTAACTAATAATATTATTTGCAGTAACAATTAGGCAAATAAGTAAATATTCCATTAACACATCAACAATAACCAAATTTGTACTTTATGTCGTCATAAAATTACTCTACACAAATGAATTAACAACGCACACACAATTCGCTCATGTCAAAGTACAGATTATAAATTAGTTAATTACAAAAAATAAGTGGAAAAATAACAACAACAACAGCAACAACAAAAAACATAACAGTTACATGTATATTTGTATATGTAACAATATATTTTTGTATAGTATATAAAAATGCGATGAGCGGACGTAAAATGTTTAAGTTTTTAAATGCTTTTTAAATTGTTGATGATAAAATTGAGGTACAAATACTTTCATTTACTGTTATTACAAATACACTTTAACGTAATATATTCCCTCATCTAAAAGTATACACAAGCACACGCAATTATATATATAAGACAAATACTTTTTTAAACAAAATGTTTATTGAGTAAGAATAAAACACCTCATACTTGAATATAATTATTATTAATTAAAGCTGTTTTTTCTTTTGCTTTGCAATTTCTTCTATTGCTTTTGCTTCACTGCGCCATTATTTTTTGTGTGTACAAAATTATGCTCATCTTCTAGCTTATTTATTAATGGATTTTTATTAAATTGAATGAACAAATTTTTGCATATTGCAAATTCTTTTAAAATTGCCATAAATAAATAATTTTAATAACATTCCGCAACACTACATAACAAACGTTTAAAATGATGAGTAAACAGTGACTAACATATATCCCAATTAAAAAGACTCTCGAAGCTACTATAGGGAGTTTCTGATAATGGTATTTACTTCTCTCATTTCTCTTTTATTCCTTATTATTTGATTATATACAACAGCAGCATTTATAAGCAGTAGATGGCGCTGCAAAAACGCATTACTTATTTGATCTACTAGTTCACTCTCATTTCCCAGATGTACAGTTTTTTAATTGCATTATTTGTTAGCTAGAGATTGTTATCTTCATACATACATGTATTACAAATGCGCATGGGCATTATTTTTTGCACGCTTCTTTACATTTATTTTTTGGGCGCCATTTTTTTATTAGGATGCTCTGAACAAAGAAATTTGCAAAGATTAATTTACAATCTGACAATTAGTTTTTATGTGAATAATACTTGAAATAAAAAGATCTGTAAATTATTTTAGCATCTATTCTCGGTGAAAGAGTACCAATTTAAGATAATTGTAGTAGAAAAAGATAGTAATATCCATAGAAAACAAACACAATTATGCAGTTTGAGGTGGTAATGTGAAAATTTCTAGAAAAACAAAGAATAGTGAATTCTATAATACTGTGAATTAATAAAGTTAAATGTTTACAAATTACAGTTTTTCATTGAAGTGTGCGTGTAGACATTGTAAAAATATAGAGTTTCAAATTTCTTGTACAGCATCAATTCCTTTTTTGATTTTTACGAAATAAGCAAAATTACAGTTTATAAAAAAAAGTAATAAAAAAAGTATAGGAAAATGTTTGGAGGAACAAAACCAACTTTTGGAGCACAAGCACCCGGTACAACATTTAGTAGTTTTAATAATGCTGCAACAGCGTCGCCGTTCGGACAGTCTGCTTTTGGGAAACCAGCTACGGCAGGTTTTGGAACTGCATCAGCTTTTGGTACACCGCAGTCAGCGCCTTCAGTTTTTGGCACCACTACATCACAAACGCAATCTACTAGTTTATTTGGTGCATCTAACACTGCAACAACATTCGGCAATCCCACAGCTACACAACAAGGTTTTGGAGCATTTAGTCAACCGCAACAAAGTGCATCAATTTTTGGAACAACTCAACAAGTAGGCAGCACAGCACCCATATTTGGACAGACAACTGCAACAACAGCATTTGGTTCAACAATCAAACCATCGGGTTTTGGTCAAACAAGCAATCAACCAACATCTTCTCTATTTGGACAACCGACGACGAGTACTGGTGGATTTGGCGCTTTTGGTCAGGCAGTCGCTCCACCAACCAATGTATTTGGTGCCGCGCAAACATCTGCCTTTGGCCAAGCCACAGCTATTTCTGCTAATCCAGGCACATCAATTGCGAAATATCAGCCTACTATGGGTACGGACTCTTTTATGAAAAGTGGCCAAACGAGTAATGTCACCACTAAGCTTAATTGTATTACGGCTATGAAGGAATATGAAAGTAAAGCATTGGAAGAATTACGTATGGAAGACTATCTATCGAATCGTAAAGGGCCACAAACTGGAACGTCAACTGGCACCGCTTTTGGGCTTGGCTCCACGCCAGGTGCAGGTTTATTTGGCTCGACAGCGCAAACTTCTACAGGATTATTTGGACAGACGGCTGTTGGAACAGCCGAAAATAAAAGTGTTTTTGGTTCTATTGGCAGTGCTTTTGGTCAGCCTGCCACTTCCGGATTTGGTACTGGTATCAATCAGCAACAAAACAGTTTCTTGGGTAAACCTTTTGGAGCTGCTCCTGCAACAGGCTTTGGCAGTACCACCACTGATGGTAATAATCCTTTTGGCGCTAAACCGGCCTTTGGACAAACAACTGCTCCATTATTTGGTCAAAATCCGAATGCAAGCGGTGCGCCGGCATTTGGTCAAACTAATACAAGTTTCGGTGCTTTTGGGACGCAACCATCTGCACAACCTCAACAGCCGTTACTTTTTGGACAAGGAGCTACTGATGCAAATAAACCAGCTTTTGGTTTAGGCGGCGCCTCTACAGCTGGCGCAGCATTTGCTGGATTCGGAAATACAGCGGCTAATACAACAGGTGGTGGTCTGTTTGGATCAAAACCGAACACAGCATTTGGTACTGGAACGGCATTTGGAAACACTTCTACTGCAAATAGTGGTTTTGGGAACTTTAATTTAAATAATACATCAGGCGGTGGCCTTTTCAATTCATCGCTAAACAAGCCTGCAACATCGGGCTTTGCTGGTTTTGGTGCACAAACGTCAACTGCAGCTCCTTTAAATTTTAATACTAGTTCAGTAGGTACACCATCGTTGTTTGGCAATAATGCAGCCAAACCTGGCGGCTTATTTGGTTCTGTGGGTTTGGGTTCGACTAACAATCCCACTGGAACTGGGCTCTTCAGTACGTTGGGTAGTAATACCCCTTTTGGTAATACGAATACCCTAGCCTCCAATTTCGGGTCAAATACCCTGGGCGGGATGAGTACTACTTCACTTGGTGGTGGTTTTGGGACTAATATCCAACAACAGCAACAACAACAACAAATGCCCATTCATCAACAGATCCTTGCTAAAGTCACATCACCTTACGGAGACAATCCAATCTTCAAAGATTTAAAACGGGACGAAGGAAACGACGTTACCCGAGCGACAAACCCTACCGCTCAGCAAGCGTACATTGATAATAGTCTGAATAACACAACACAACAATTTCGGGTTTCTCTAAAATCAAGCCCTAGTTTAGTAAAATTAAAGCCAGTGTCCTCTACATCTACAAAGAAGACTTTATTTGATGGTTTAGATGAATTTGATGCTAGCATAGAGGATTTTAAGTTGAAACCGAATGCTAAACGGCTCATGTTGAAAACGAAGCCGAACAGTAACGACAGTAACGGTAACAGTAATACGGTTTTGGAAAGTGATACATGTGGAAATTCTGATAATAATGCCGATCCAAAACAAACTACGAACAACAACTTGACGAATGAAACTCGTAATGGCTCATTTTCAAATGAGCTTTCACCTTCTAAAGGCAGAATTAGCGGCCGACCAGGGATATCATCAGTACATTCGAAAACAATTAATAATAAAAATAATGATGCTCAAGGTAAATTAAGTGGCACTATAACAAACGTAGTATCACAAACAGAACAAAATGGTGAAAGACGTGAATCATGGTTACATCCAAACAATTTGGAAAAAGTTCGTCAACAACATTTAAATACTAACACAGAATCGAGCGCATCTCCAAATAATACATTAAATGAACTAGTGCCACGAAATGCAGACAATGGCAAGGTTACGGGAAGTACATCTAATACGTCTGTGATAGCAACAACAACTACAAGGGAACAGATGAATAATAATGTTGAATCATTGTTGTCATCTTCTAAACGTGGTGCAAACGATACCAGTAATACTTGCAATGAAAGTGCTACTTTGAATCGTTCATATGGCAGAGGTGTTAATGAAGAAGATTCCCAAAATAATTTGGAAAAACATCCAACTGGTATAATATTAAGAAGGGCAGGGTAATTACATGGAATAAGAAAATTTAATATTGATGATATTAAAAAGAACCATTTTATTCCATATTTTTTGTGACTTATTTTATTAATTGCTTTCTATTTATAGATATTACACAATCCCAACACTGGACGAATTGAAATCCTATTTGGCAGAAGATGGAACATGTGTGGCGCCCAATTTTACTGTGGGTCGTGAAGGCTATGGTAATGTGTATTTTAACAAAGAAATTGATGTGGCCGGCTTAAATTTAGATGAAATTGTGCATTTTCGGAACAAGGAGGTTATTATTTATCCAGATGATGAAAATAAGCCATCCGTGGGTCTAGGCTTAAATCGTGAAGCTCAAGTTACTTTAGATCAAGTGTGGCCGATTGATAAGAGTAAACATGAGCCAATCAAAGATACTCAACGTTTGTCTGAATTGGATTGGGAAGGAAAGTTAAGACGTGTATGCGATAAAAATGAAACACGTTTCATTGAATATCGTCCCGAGACGGGCAGTTGGGTATTTCGCGTGAAACATTTCTCAAAATATGGCCTAAACGACAGTGATGAAGAAGATGTTGTGCCAACTGATCCAAAGAAGCCTAAAATGACAACTGCAGCAACAACAACAACAACCGCATCTGTTGATGCGACAGGTAAACCAATATTAAAATTGGGAGCCAGTACAGTCCGTGGTGACACCATAACAGCAAAGGCGATTGGCATTTCGAAATTAGCTGAAAAGAGTGGTGAGAATGGAGCATCTGGATTGTATGACATGGATGAATCAGCTGAATTTATGTTAATGGATAAAACACAATTTCTTCAAAGTCAGAACCTTTCTATGTTGGACAAAAGTTTACAAAATCAGCAACAGCAAAATCCACAGCAACAACAACGCAATACACCTTTCAATCTAACTAATGGTATAATGGTGAGTCCGACAGCGATTTTGGCTAAAGAAACTGGAACTGATTCTCACAAATTACAATTAATGAAAGCCACATTCTTTGTGGATGGCGATGATGAATCCGATAATAAGTCAGGTAAGATGTCGTTCTATTAAAGGGTAACTCAGTAGTATTACATGTATTCAAAACTTATCTATTATTCAATTTATTGTTTTTTTTTTTTTCTACAGAATCAAGTGGTATGCGGTATAATTCTGTATCATCATTTGGCTTATTGCGTAATAACGTACACGGCCTGTCAAATTTCAATGATATTGGAGATGTTGGTGGCAATGGCAATGAAAGCGACAGAATGTCTGACATATCAAGCCAAATAGATTTAGGTTTACAAATCGACTCGTTTCCACCATCATCTGCTGCTTCTACCATATACGGTAAGGAAAATGAAATCGATTCAGAATTATCGCACCAGCATCAGCAACAACAACAATATGGATATAGTGGAAAAGAGGAAGACAGTATGAATATATCACAAATGCCATCATTCAATATGAAGCCAGCGATTGCACCAGTAAAAAGTTTTGCCCGTCAAATGCCTTTCAGTAAATCTTTGGGATATCCTTTACGCCTAAAATGGCCAGCCGATATTGGACTTTACAATAGTCACAGTTTTAAATTTGGCTTTGGTCCTCAGAATATGCTAATCGTGCCTATTACAAATCGTACCATTAACAATGAAATGAAATGTGGCGCAATTGATTTTTACGACTGTTCAAATCAATTATTTAAAGTACGCTCCCGAAATGATGTCTCGCAAACTTTATTGCAATGTTTAAAAATTTCATCAATTCAATATTATGATAATTTTCGTAAAACTATTGAAGAACATTTAAATATACAATTACGTCATGCTCATAAACATGACGTCGAAGACAGTGATTGCCCATTCATAACGTCCCATAATGGCACTGACCTAATTGTACAACATTTAGATGCCGCAACACAACTACTTAATATAAGCGAAATGGAAGAATATGCTGTATCAGTATGGTCATTATGCTTAGCTTTATGGGGTGATCATGAAGAATTAGATGGTTGTGAGCCAACATCACATTATGCTGTAATGACCCGACGCAATCTCTTTTCCGAATGGCTGGAGAACACGCTTACCGATAAAGATTTACTTAAACAAACTGCAACAACTACAAAGCAATCTTATCTAAGCCATATATTGAACTTGTTAATGTGTCATAAAGTGAATGAAGCTTGTGAGTTAGCTTTAACTCATGATGATGCCAATTTGTCGTTATTATTGGCACAACTATCATCTGGGCCACGTTTACGTCAGTTAATGGAAGATCAGTTGGCTGCTTGGTATTCTCAAGAGGCTGATCAATTTATACATATTGAACGTTTAAAATTATTTATGCTGGTAGCAGGTGTACCCCTAATGACTTCCACACACGGCATCATTAATTGTTTAGAAAATATTGATTGGATTCAAGTGTTGGCGTTACAATTATGGTTCCTATGTTCACCCACATGTTCTATAACGGATGCTCTTTTAGCTTACGCTAAATGCTTTATGAGTGAAGAATTCTTTTCACAGCCACCAATTCCAAAGTATTTATTGGAATCTGAAGACATCACATCTTTATCGAGTTTAGATAATTCGCATACCATTTATGATTTGCGCTTCCATTTGTTGCAATTGTTTTCCAAGCGTAGTCATCCCATGGAACGACTCTTAAATCCTGCCACCCATACATCAGATGCAATGGATTATCGTTTAAGGTAACTAATAAAACATTACATTTAAGTTTACTCATTTACATACATAAAGTTACAAAAATGATTTTTTTTCCACCTTTTCGTTTCTGCTTTTTGATTTCTGCTCTACTGCAGTTGGTTACTTTTACAAACTCTTCAAGCTTTAGGTTATCATCACTGCTCTGAATGGAGTGAGGCGCACTTACATGTTAGCTTTGCTTCTCAATTGGAAAATTATGGTTTGTGGGAGTGGTCAATATTTGTATTGTTACATTTGGAAGAACGCAATCAACGTGAATTATCTATACAAAATGTTTTATATCGTTATGTGGAAGTATCGAAAGATACATCATTGACAGATAAAGAAAAATTCGTTATTAATAATTTGGGTGTACCACAGAAATGGATTGATTATGCTAAAGCCGTGAAGGCAGGTTCATCTAGACAATATCATTTGCAAGTAAAATATCTACTAAAAGCTAAGCAATGGTCTTTAGCACATGAAATAATATTTCAACAAATAGCACCAGACGCCATTATAAATGATAATTTGGATTATTTACATAATTTATTGAGCCAATTTGAACAATCCGACTTGCAGAAGAATATTAAAGTGCCCAATTGGTGCAATCAGGGACAAATCTTTTTGGATTACATCGATATTAATGAAAAGTTTCAAAGTTTAAAGTCATTGAAATCTGATGGCGATATTGAGGCTAGATGGGAAAATCTGAAACCACAATTAGCTGACCTATGTTCGCGTATTAATTTGTTGCCATGTCCTACCGCCAAACATCGTTTATGTCAAAGTGAAATTGCACAAAATTTAGCTTGTTTAGTTCGTGGAGTATTAGTCGTTTGTCCTGTCCTAAATCCTTGTCTTATTATTAAAATCGCTTTGGAACGTTTACCTCTACCGCAGGAATTTGCTCAGCAGGAGTTACGTATTTTACTCGATACACTTGTTAACGATTTAAGTAAATTGTCACAAATGTCACAGAAGCAGCAGGAAACGCAGGAACAACGGCAGCAACAACAACAAGAAAAAGCCCAACAACTCCAACAACATTCACAGGATGATGATACTAGTTATAAAATGGAAAATTCCATGGTGGTCAATTGATTATGTTAAATCATGTTAAATGATGTTAAATGTAAAAATAGAAAAATAAGAAAAAAAAATTGTTATTGTGAATTATTTTTTATGTATATTTTTTATATGAAATATGAATATTGAAATTGTGCACTCACACATGCATCCTTGGCATCTAAAATAGTAAAATTCATTATGCTTGTTTGTTCTAATGTCTAATAAGTAAATCAAGAAATTGTTATATATATATATAATTTTTTTCTTTTAATAAAGCCAAAAGTATAAGTAAAATTATATATAAAGTAAAAAAATCAAACTAATTGGTATTTGTTTCATTTAAATAGTATGACGCTCGAGGGAGATGTATGTGCATGTATAACTAAGCAGTCCGTTAAATAATTGATTTTATAACAAGTAAGAAAATTATATTTGGTTGGGGCCAAATTTACGAATATACCATGATATTACAATTCAGAATCTATTTAAGTTTTTAAGGAATAAATTGAAAATGTAAACATAAAAAAATGAAAATTTGGTATTGTGTATCTTGTAAGCGTACCGGATATGCATGATTTATGGACCGACATTGTAAACCAATAGCTTTTCTACTTAAAAAAAAATTTCAGCTCTCTAAATTTTGCTGTTTGCAGATGATGAGCAACGAAGTACCAAATTTTACTTTATGAAAATGATGTTCTCAGTTTATGTTGCACTATGGCTGTGTCCTTTAACCGATTTTGCCCAATCTGCGTGCAACAATTTCCAATGATTCTGTAAATAGATAGATGGTCAAGCATGTGTAAATCGAATAAAAATGCTGATCAAGAATATTTATATGTTATAAAATCTTCAAGGCTTCTTTTTAGGCGTTATAAACATTATGGAAAAGTGAATATTCTCCCAATTCTTGGATGGTGGGTATAAAAAAGTCATACTTAAAGCCGTACACTTACTCTAATTAATATTGAAATATGAAGCAAATGGGCGAACTCTTAAATATTCTATTCTATTTTGATTAATGTGATTAAGCAATCAAAAATACTAAGTACAAGAAGTCAAGACCGATTTTCATTAAAAATTATTCAGATTATCTGATCTACCTAACTTCATCAAATTGTAACTTTATGCTGTGATAACAAAAAATGGTTACCGATACTGGAAATGATATTAAACAAAATTTAATTTTTGTACATTTATTTGGCAATTAAACCTCTAAAACTTATCATCATGACTCCAAGTAAATAATTTATTATTAATTCAAATGCATTAGTATATTTGATTTTAATAATAAATTTCTACATTCGTCGCCGAAAATTAATTTTATTATTGCATTAAGTTTTTGTGGACTAGTTGAATTACACGTATTTCATTTATGTGAAACCACTTTTTCAAGTACTAAAGCTTTTCAAAATGTTTCTTGATTTTTTGAAAACTTTTTAGCACAAACTCGATTACAATGGTTTGTTTTAACTGTTTTAAGTAGCCGCTAAAACTTTATCTTTTTTTGTTTCTAAATCTAGTCCTTTAAATTTAGTCCGTTTGATTGAATTGATTTTTGGGCATTCTTTTTCTTATTTTTTATTTTAATTTTCTATAAACACTTAATTCTTATATATTATTGTAAAAAATTATTCTTTTTGTACAAGTATACGATTTTTAAAAAAAAAATTTTTTTTTTTAAAAATTATAAAAATCGTTGAATTCATTCGTGTATAAGGCACTTTTTTTTAAATCTAATTAATACGTAAACCAAATTAATTAACGTGCAATAATATAAAATACGTTATGCATAAAATTAAATTAAATTAAATTAAATATATGTTTAAACATTAATTATATATAAGTAATGAAATATGGACGGACTGAAAGTGGTCGCATTATGTCTATATTTTTCAATTTTTAGAAAATTATACCTAACGTAATGTAATGATTATTATTAGCCAACTGGCATTGTTGAAACAGTACTATGAGGTGTTGTTGGTCTAGAACCAGCCAAAGAGTTCGCTGTTGAGGCATGCAGTGAAGCCATTGTGCCCATACGTAAATTAGCCAAATCTTCTAATTTGGTAAGATCGGCCAATTCTAAGAATAATGTGTAAACAACACACCAGCCATAAATGCTAATTAGAAGGAATACGGCCCATAAAAATGTCATCAAAGCATTATAAGCGAAATATAAATCATTAACAATTGCAAAAAATATTAAGGCCAATGTACGCCAAATGGTAAACACAGCATATGTCCAAAGCCAAGGAACAATTTTACGTTCATATTCCTTATATAAATAAGCATAAAAATGTTATTTAATTATCAAGTAAATCAAACCATTTTATATGAAATACAGTAAAAATTAATTTAGGGAATAGGAAAAAATTAACAAAAAAAAGAATAAAAAAAATTTTAAAAAAAACGTAGAAGGAAACTATAACAAAACAAACATAATAATTGTAAGAGTAAATATAAGGGTGACGTGGTGACGGGGTGATGGGGTGACGTTGATATGAATGAATTTATTTTACCAGCAAACGAATTAAACGAGTTTTGTGTGCATTTCCTTGTTTGAGTTGCTTAACAAAATTCATTAAAATATAAATTAATAAAGCTATTTATAAAATATAAAACTATATAAAGAATAAATCAAATAAACAACGTTTACATCTTCCCTTTTATTCTCCTTTCACATTTCAAATATGATTATTACTTTTATATGGTTAATGGATATTAAGATAAATTATTTTCCCATTTCCTTCTTCCAATTTTTTTTTCTTATACAGCAACACTTTTAGTTAATACATTTGCATTAAACATTCAGTATAAAACTAATATCAATAGCACAAATTTATTCATGCATTTATTATTTATTTATTTATGCATTTGTATACCACGGATGTTGGCCACTTTTCATATTCTCAGTCTGGGACGACTCTTAAATATCTCTTACACCACTTTGCTTAATATGATTCAAGTTAAATAAAAGAATTACAAGTCAATAATATTGAAAAAAATTTTAACTTCTCAATTATTTAAAAAGTTTCTTATATAAGGGGATTTTCAAAAAATGAACCTATCTGGATAAAATTTGGGACACATATTTTTTAAATACAAGGCAATGCCAACTTACATTAAAATATATTTAAAATTGTAAAATATATTGTAAAATATATTTAAAATTTCCATACAACAACTTTTATATGGTGCGTGATTGTAAAAATAGTCAGATTTTAAACGTTTGGAATAGAGTTCATCTTTGGACGAAAACACGCCCATGTACCAAATTTTATAAAAATATCTCAATCTTGTGACCCCAGTTTGATAACAAAAAATTTTATGCACGGACAGACAGATCATATGAGAGTGTAATTTTGAGTCAATTGGTATAATAAAAGGTTGGTCTAACTTAATTCCCATTGGGTATTACAAACATCGGCACAAAGTTAAATTTGTGCCGATGTTTGTAAAAAAGTCAATAGAAATGGATATAAAATCAAGTATGTGGATTTTGGACCATTTTATTTGACATCAAAGCCTTCAAAGACCTTACGTTGCATTCAAAAAATAAGCTTTGAAAATAAACGGTCAATTGGACTCTGTTTACCATTTGAAATGTACATTGCTTCTAAATCAATTACATCAAATTTATATTAAAAGGCAATGTAATAATGTGCATTTTTTTTCAATTCTATTTACTTTTTTGCCATTTTTTGTAGAGCATTCTTGCACCCCTTATTAAAAATTTCAGCAAAACAATAAAAACGAGATGCATAATAGAAAAAGAATGAAAAATTACTTAAATGCTAAATTCAATTTACCTTTCTTAAGGCAACCACCAATAAGATGCTAGTGAATAATACAATGATGCCCAATAGTAAGGAGAATAATGCAAACACTATCAACATATTACGAACATGTTTATTTCCGACGTAAACAAATTCATAGGATATTATGTAATAGCCGTAATGTGTTGAACCTGGAGCTGCCATAGCCAAACAATATATATCAAAGATTGATGTGCCAATGGTAAATAAAGCCAAAAACTGACAAAATATTAATATAAAAGTTTAAGAAAATTCATTTATGAAATGTTATAATTGATAATTATGAAAATTCAAAACAAATCAATTTGAAAACCTACAATGGAAAATAGTCCCACCAGCATGGCATTTTTTTGTATATCAATATATTTATTATTTTTTAAAATTGGTCTTTGATACCACGGTATTCGTACCGACCGTGTAGAACGAGATTTTACTGTATGCAGATTTGTTGAGGATCTTCCTGTTGTATGTGAATATACTGAAGGGTTTGAACGATATGTGGATGGTGTTTTTCGTCCATAATTCATCATGTAGTATTTAAATGTTTAATTAAAAAATTGAAAATTTACACAAAAGAATATTGATATTATTAGAAGGAGATTCTAATGGTTAGGGCGTCAACCATTAATTAATTACAATCGTAATATCTTAAAAGTTTAATTTATAATTGCACAAGTTCGGTTTTTATCAATTTTCGAATTTTTTATATGATGTGAACAACTTTAAACTTTATTTTACAAAAGTACATTAAACCAATTTTAATTAAATACTATGGAATGTTTTTCTCATATTAATTTTATAAATAGTTGCAGTAATGGAATTTTATTTAACTCAATTAGTAAAAAAAATTCTCTTCTCTGTTTTAGGATTGTGTAGAAGAGTACAAAAATGTACTAAGTACATGTAAGCGTAGTAGTATTGCCAATACAAAATAATAAAATTTTCCAATTACGTTGAACATTAGCAATTACCTTATTACTAGAAACTTTTATTTTTTTTTGTTTATTTAATATTGTTCGTATAAATGTGCAAAAAATATTCATAAGCATATGTGAAATAAATATAGTGCTGAACGGAAAGAATTAAACATTTATGTTGCGTATATTTATTTAAAAAGAGTAATATTAATGAACATTAACAAATTCGAATATAAGAATCGATTAAGCAACCTGACACCATTGCTATTGCAACTGCTCTCTTAAGTGAATGCAGATCTTGCTGTTCAGAGAGTTTTTACTTTTATTAAGCATTTGCATTATATAAAAACATTACACAAATTTAAAAAAATGATACTAAAAAACGAAATTCTTTTTTTTTGTACGGATAATATATTTTTTTACTTAAGCAGCTGCTTGAATCTTATTTTAATTAGCTGTTATAAGGCATTTTATTTGTTCTCCATGATGAATAAACAAATAAACTAATTGTTGTGGAAAAGTGAATGCCTTCGCATCGGCTTTACTTAATTATGTTCTAAAATCTACATCTTGTGCAAGTAATAAAAAAATAAATTCTTAATTCAAATACATGGAATGTTCATCATTTGATAAAAAACTGCAATGAAAAATAAAATACTTAACATTATATATATGTATATATATGCATACATATATATGAATATCTATGAATTGTAAATGATTTTAAAACATTACAAATAAACAATGAATAATTTTTGTAGAAAAATACAATTGAAATTTTTAACAAGGCAAATAAATGGAGAAAATTTTTTCTAATAAAAACTTTGTCTATTGCACGCAACAACTACGATCCGTTTGAGTTACCTTTTGTTCCTCTTCCTCATCAATTTCTTTAGCGCTTAATATACTTTTAATACTTTCAGCCTCTTTCATCCAACATTCCAACTGGAATATTTCATACATTAATATATTATATTTTATATGATAAACAAAAAAAAAATGAAATAAATATATAAATTAATGCATACAATTCACCTGTTTTATTAATAAATTACGGCGTTCACCCTTTGGTTCTTTATTAATAAATGGTACCAATATGCTGAGAGATGATGTAAATGAATCTAAAGCTAATTGAAGTTTACGTTCATATAAATATAATTCTCCTTGACGTCCAATATCTAAAGCGCTTTTCAATGAAGGATTTGAGTTGGATAAAGCGTATAATTGTTTAAAGCGTGGTTCTGGATCTAAAATATCAACAATTGAATTATTTACAGCATTATCACTCTGATCTTGTGTGGCCATATTGCCATCCTGATTTATATCAGATTTTAAGGCATTAACCTTTTTGTATTCTTCTTCAATTAGTATATTTTTAATTTCTTCCGCTCGTTTCATATAAGACAATGCACGATTACGAAGTGCTAATCTTTTGGTGGCATCCATTTCTTCGTTTATTAAGGGAACAAAATATTGCAATGAACTGCAATACATATAATAAGCTTCCTTATAATTACGTTTTTCATCATACTCTACGGCTTTGGTAACTAGTTCAATGGCCTTTTGTAAAGTCTAAAAAAAGTCCAATAAAGTATAAATTAAATCTCTACTGCTATCCAATTAATTATAATTTTAATTTTATCTTAATACTTTTTCACTGGGAAATGTTTTAAGATCCAGAAATGGATGGTTGAAGAAATCTACAAATGATATTCGTTCGCTTGGATCATGCTGCAACAAGCGACCCAATAAATCTTCACATTCTTGACTTATGCGTACATTAGGTGGGAGAGTGATTTTTTCACAATTCCGTATGCGCCCTAATAATTCTTCAATTGTTTTTGATGAATATGGGGCTCGGCCAAATAGACATTCATACAATATTACACCAATACTCCATAAATCAGCTCTGGCATCATATTGATGTTTACGTATAATCTCTGGGGCCATGTATAATGGTGAACCTTTCAATTGTTGATTCACTTCACCGAATTTTAAATGTTGAGCAAAACCGAAATCGGCAACTTTAAGGCAAACATTTTTCGCATTATTATTACGCGTTAATAACAAATTTTGTGGCTTCAAATCGAAATGACATACATCATTTTTACGCATATATTGGACGGCAGCTGCTAATTGTCTCAGAAAATATTTGCACGTGGTTTCGGGCAGTGATTTCCGTGATCGTATAAAAGTAGATAAATTACCCGCATTGCAGTACTCCAAGACAATATAAATATTTTTATCATCCCAAAAGAAATCCTCCAGAGTAACTATATATTTATGATTTAATGAGCGCAACAAACGGATCTCTGTTATTAAATTCTCCCTTGAACATTTTGATAATGATGACATTTCAACAAATTTAATTGCATGATAGGTTTTCAATTTCTATTAGAAGTAAAAATTAGATATATGATGAAGTTTTTAAAGTATTAAATTGTAATCCCAGTCGTTAAATTACCTTATGGCGCGTTTTATAAACTGTAGCATAACTGCCAACACCCAATTTTTCTAACAACTCAAAATCACTTATTCGCGGTAAATCCATTTTTTTCTAAATTATATTAAGAAAATTTGTACAATTAACATAAAATTATGGTTGCTATGATAAAATATTACAATGGAAAACCAAAACAAACTAATAATAACTATATAATTTTTTCATGGAAAAGAAGAAGAAAGTTAACAACGGCTGTTTTCTGTAGATCAGCTGCTATTATTCTTGTAATGTATTGTTTTATTTAAAGTGGCAATGTTATTAAAAGAATAAGGTACCTTTCAATAAAGTTGGCAATGCTATTAATAAAAATAGTACGAAAATAACGGAAATTTAATAACAATAATAAAACGTGTGTGTATTTTCGTATAATAAATTATTTTATTATATTGATTTTTAAAAGAATAATAATAAATCTTCTAAATAAGAAATTATAAATAAACTTTTAGAATTATATTATGTGAGAAAAAAGCTCTGGATTTTGTTATTTGTATATGATTTGAATTTTAGTCTATATCTCAACCATTACTTTTAAAAAATTTCTGTTAAAACACAAACCACAAAACTGTAAACAATGACGTATGTGTAAATATTTATATATATATGTATAATACATGTAGTTATACATATATACGTATATATATCTGCAGAATATTATTTAAAGCATCGTGCAATGTTACAACTTCGTAAGATAATGTTAAGATAAAATCCTTTAGAGGCATTTCCAAAAAGATACAATGAATTAGAGTAAACAATATGCATGTTAAATTGTGATAGTTATCAAATACAAGTCCAGCGCGTATGTAATGTCAGACGGGAAAATTTTCATATAAAGCAAGAAAGGAAAGTTAACAAAAAAAAAAAAGAAAACGATTCTTTACATATTTAAAATTACAGAATATTTATATATTTAACATTTGCGATTGCATACGTGAGCATATATTTGCTTTATAAGCATAAATTTTAAAGCCACATAATAAATATATTTTATATCGTGTTTATTAAATAAAATAAAAACATCATTAATAATAACAACAACAATAATAATAATAACAAGCACAGCGTGCGAATAACTGTAGGTACATTTATATGCTTTCATATATTCATGCTTATATGAGTGATGTGTGTATGTGTGTGAAATAATTAATGTTTTATGGATAATAGAATTAATGTTTAATTGTTAGAATAATTTATTAAAAAAATTGATTACATAGAAGAACGAAATAATAATAATAATAATAATAATCAACTCGCACACACACACATTCAAATGAGATATTGCTTTTATTTAATTGTATCGTAATTTTCTAATTGGTTTTATTACAAAAGCTAATTTAAAATCGTTTACGCTGCTTATAACTCTTCATTTTTATCTTAAATTATTCAAGAATGCCACATGCAAAAGTTTTCTTAGAATAATAATAATAATAATAATAATTTTGAGTTTGAGTTGAGTTTTGTCTTAGATTGTCATGCTTAATTTATATTATTATTTTTATTAATGAATTAATTTTAATTATTATTATTTACTAATCAACAGATGTATAAATTTAAAAATAAATTTTTGGTCTTGAGTCTGTGATTAGAATTACTTGGGCCTTCAAAGGGAATATGTCAAATATATATAAATGAGAAATGAAATAAATGTTACATTGAAAAATTATTAATTTTTGTAATATTAAGAAATTTTAAGAATATTGCCAAAAATACGTACTGTTAAAGTGACCTAATTTTCAAAAAAATTCTTCAATTTCTTTTAATTTAGTTATAATTTATGCAATTTATATAAATCCCTCATTCAATCTATCACTCAATTTGTACGATATCTAAAAGAATTACTTGACTTATTGAATTTGAAATTTTTAATCGATGCCAGTTTTTCTAACGATTGAGAAGGTTTAGTAAAAATCACATATTTGTCAATAATGAGAAAATTGTCACAATGTGAGAGTATGTCGATCAATTGTCAATTATTTTATAATTCCAACAATTCAATGTTTAAAATTCAATTAATTTAATCTGTAATCTATAAATCTATAATAATGTCAAGTAACCCATCTAATTCAATATTATCATATAAGATTTGAATGTTATATTTTCTTCAAATATCGAAAGTTTTAAATAACACATTCTAAATATTTTTTTATGCCTTTTTCGACTTTACTTTATAACCATTTTCGTTCTTCTTAATTTAATCTTAACTAGTTGACGCTTTTTATATTATTTTCTTCTAAATGAAATAGATTTCCTCGCAAATTAAATAAATTCATTAAATATATCAATAGATAGATAAAAAAAATTCTATTAATTAAAAAAATCAAGCATTTTATTTTTATTGATTTATATTTTGAGCGAAAAAAGAAGCAATTTAAATCAAACTGAGTGCGGAATTTTGAACTTTACAGCATAAAAAATATTAAATGTGTACCTAACGAAAAGCATCATAAATAATTAAAGAGTAATAATAATAATAAAAGTGTGATGATAAAAAATGTTGAAAATAGAAAACTAATAGAAAAACTCATCAATAGATGGTAAATAAAAATTGAAAACTTCCAATTCAAATATTAAGATAAAGCATTAAAAGAACGAATTGTAAAAGTAAAACCGCAAAATAAGAAGAAATCTTAAAGATTGAATAGAATAATAGAACAAAAACAATAAAATTGTACTATAAAATAAATCAGTGAGTAACCAAAAGAATAACAATTCCAACAATAATAATAACCCAAATAAGAAAAAAATAAAATCAACTGAAATTGTGGCAGAACGAACGAAAGGGGCCGTGTAAAATAGTTTCGAGTGTATCTAACCATTTGTTAAAGTGTTTGCCGTGGTCACGATTTAAATAAACCAGCAAACAATCAAGAACCAAAAAACAACTTTTGTAAGAAAAATAGCAACAGTAACGTCAACAGCAATAACGGAAGCATCAACATAACATGATTTATATGAATCGAGAAATTGCAACAATGACGTCATCAACACCATTCAAATTGCAATTGAGATCCCAATCGAAATCGAAATTTGCCAGCATTTGTAACATTATACGTAAAGATCGTGTAATGCATTGTAATGAAAGTGACGGCAAATCTATTGAAACTTCAGTTACAGTCAATGCTGGATATGCCCTAACAACATTGCTACAATTCATTTTTAATATACAAATAATATTACCGTTTTTATTGTTATTGGTATTTGCAAGTGGTGCGATTACGGTAAATGGCCTCAAATGTTATATGTGCGGTCAATATAATGAAGGTGTTGGCTCTATAACGCCCTGTTTAAATTATTCGGAGAAGCATCAATTTTTATATTTGAAAGAATGTTCCAAAAAGAGTGAAAAATATTGTGTGGTAAGTTCTTTAGTTGTTACACTCAAAATTATTATAATTAATTTCTACATAATTTGTGAGTGCCGCATAATGCATTTGTGAGTTTAAGATGGATTCATTTTTTAGCATGCTAAGGAGTGGATCCATCTTGAGCCAGCATGATTTGCGCAAAGCCCTTAAGCCTGAATATGTGTTCGATATCTGTTTGTACAAATTTATTATTAAAATGGTTGTTGTAATTTTAGCAATATTTATAAGATTAAACATGGGCAAAATCGGTTAAACACTATCCAAAATAAGGCCTTACTCATGTTACAAACTATCTTGCATATTTCAATAATCTTTTTCCAAGAAACTTAATTTAAAATACTTATATTTAATTATAATATATTTTCTTGATGTTTTTAATTTCATAGAGTACAAAGAATCGGACTTTCTCGATTATCTTATTTTACTTGTTTCCGATTGAGTTAGTCGAAGTTGCTTATTCAGGCATTTGAAAACTGAATTTCAAATTAATTGACTAATTTTATGAAGTATTTCATGAATTTTGAATTTCACTTGGGAGGGTCAGTATCAGAAATTCATATCACCTTATTATTACTCTATCACTTAGATTAAATTTGATTAATTTTGGCTGCATTTGGTGAAGTATGTTCAATTCTTTAAGTCTTAAATTATACACTCAGGTACTTTATATGACTTTCACAATATAGAAAGGGCTTAAAACTTTCAGTGGAGGAGGCTGAGAGAATTCAAGTTTCAAAAATGCAACAATGAAAGTTTTTTAATTATTATTATGTCGCTAAATAATATTTAGCGACATGGAATGGAACAAAATTTTTTAAATATACAATCACCTTCATTAAATATTCTACCCTTTTAATGGTGTAATTATTATAAGGTAAGGTATATATGCCCACTGTGCATAGTAATATAATTATAAGTTTTGTAATCTAAATCAAAAGATAACAAATTTGTAATAATTTTGATAGCGATATTTCTGCCAAAGTGTAAAAGAATTAATTAGTTTCGATTGAACGACCGCTCGAAATGTATTTAAATGGAAATATTTATGTTGCAATTCTGTTAATAGGCGTAACCAATTGTACGCCTTATAATCGTGTAGTGAATGGTACCGATTCAGATATAATGAAATATCCATTTGTCGTATCGATGCGCAATACTAGCGGCCATCATTTTTGTGGCGCAAGCATTATAACATCTCAATTTATTTTAACGGCTGCTCATTGTGTTGATGGCCGTACAGCTGATGAGATTCAACTACAGTTTGCTAATACTCAAATAAATGTTAATGGTACAAATGTTGTCCCTGTAAAACGAATTATTATACATGAAAAATATGACTTATTTAATTCATACTCTAATGATATCGCTTTGCTTGAATTACCTGGATTTCTAGTATTTAATTATAAGACATTTGCTCCAGTTACATTACCTGAACCTTATTATGAAGTACCTCAAGAGTGTGAAGGGTTACCTGGTGTATTAGTTGGTTGGGGAAGAAATCAAAGTGATGGTCCAGCTCAAATTCATTTACAAGAGGTTACATTGAAAATTTATTCAGATAAAGAATGTAGAGAGAGACATGATAATGTCACAACTAATCATCAAATATGTGGTGGTGTCGATGAAGGCTATAAAGGTCAATGTTCTGGTGATTCTGGTGGCCCTTTAATTTATGACAATCACATACAATTGGGCATAGTTTCATGGAGTATTAAACCGTGTACAAGGCCACCATATCCCGGTGTTTATACTAAAGTTTCACATTATGTACATTGGATTTATACGAATATGAATAAATAAATTCAATTATCATAACATTAATATTATTTGAAATTTATCAATTTCAATTTCTAATTAAGAGATAAGTGTCCAATCTGTAATAAATGAGTAATCTTATGTGTATATGAAAAATAATTAAAATAAAGTGCTAATATTTATACAATTGTATTTCACGAGTTATTTGAAACTCTACTCGCTTTATATACACATGAAATTTATAATTATTATCAAATTATGAATATGTAGATATTTTTACTTGTTTGTCTATTAGTTACTTGTTTATGCATCAATTATGGTAGAGGGTATTATAAATTTGTTTGAATGTTTGTAACACTCAAAAGGAGATGAAATAGATTTACTTGTTATTATACCAATCAATTTAGAATTATATTTCTAATCGATTTAAGCTCGTCTGTCCAACATTCAACAGTGCAACTGTCTAACCATCCATCCTTGTGTTGCCAGCCTAAATAAATTTCTATTCAAACTATAGACTGAAATTGATTGAGATTTCTTAATGAAATTTGGTGGGTTTTGGTTTAGATACGAATCCATTTGAAAATGGGTAGCATTGAGCCATTTCCACAACCATTCCCCATATAATAGTTTTTGCGAAAATACAATTGTTATGTGGAGAAAAGGTTACACTTTGGAATATATTTTAACGAAAATTGGTATGTTGTTTGATTTTGAAAAAACATATATGTCTATCAAATTTTGTCTATATCGACCTCTTTTTTGGACCACCTTCGTTATATAACGAACTTTTTAAATCATGTAATAATTACATTTTTTTTTTACTTTCTTGACTCGTTTATTTGGCTTTTTAGTCACACTGGACTAAAAAAAAAAGCGGCCCCGATCAAGTATAAAGTTTTAACTTTTTTTAAATTTCTCAATAGTTTTATTCCCTCTTAAGTGAATCGAGGAAAAGTCTCACATAGAGATTAAACTTATGATTAGTTTGTGAAAGTAATATTTAAGTTTTAATCGATTTAGACGATGTGGGTCGGCCAGTTTGTAAACACTCCATTTGTCGCAAAAAGTGATGTAATGACTGTATTATGTTGGAAACTTTGAAATACTTAATTTTTGTTAGATCCTTAGTGACTTTTATTTAAGGCAAAATGCTTTAAAACGTAGCCTTGAACCAAGCAAATATTTGCATGGCTGGTATTTCCAGTTAAACTACATCCATATATAATTTTCTTATTTGCTTGCTGTGTTGTTGGATTTTTTCCGTTTTCAGTTGTAAATTAGTTAAGAAAAATATGAACAAAGTGGTAGAAACAATAAAATTAACAACAATAATAGTAAAAATAATTAACACAAAAAGTACATTAATTGTGATTTACTTTTAAAAGTGGTAAATATTTCTACAGAGATATAGCGGTAGCATGGAAAAGAATATAAAAAATAATTTGACGCATATTAAATTTTAATTAGCATAATATTTCTAATTCAATAAAATATAGCAAATATATTTGTGGTTAGCCATAAAACTACAGCGGTAAAAAGTTCTATATATTTTAAATTTTTTTAACAACAAAAAACCGAAATATTTAGTATACTTTTAAGCATAACATTATTGAGATTAATACTTTTTTCTTGAATTATTCTAATGCTTATTATGTTTAGTGATAGTCATTATATGTAAATAGTCGCTTTAAATTAAATTGAATAATTAGTAAATTCCTAGGAATAATTTTTAAATTTCGTATAATTTTAATATCCTGTCCAAACATTTACCAATTCTCTTTGGCCAACTTCTTAACATCTTAAGGGATCTATTATTAATTTCTTATAATATTCATAAATGGGTAACATGGATAAAATGGATAGCATAAAAAGTAACACTTGTACTCTTTTCCTACTGGCAGAAAATTAATTTGAGCGAATGAATATGGACAAATGTAAAAAAGAAATATATTTCATTGTTTTTACACAATCGTAGTAAATCAGTTTATAAAGACGGCCAGCTTTGCAGGCTTGCTTTAAATAATTGCAATTAAAAGGTAATTACCTTATAAGAGGCTACAGTCTAATATGGAATACTGATCGCTCATTTATATGCAAAACATTTTCAATAGTGCACTTTAAGTAATAACTAACAAATATGATCTCTCTTAGTTGAAACTTGAATGCAGGCGTTTCGTTTAATCAATTCGTTTCATATTTAATAATGATCAACTGGCAAGGATCTTCTAAACTACATTAAATCGTAAAAGCAATACCTTTAACTAAGAGCGAAAGTAATTAATAGTCACTTAAATGAAAGAACTGCATAGCGTAGCTATAAGGCTTATGCTATTGTCTATAAGGTTTTAATCGAATGAGTACGATCGTTATCTTTGGGTAATGTAAATAATTACATTATCTACATCTAATTACACATAATTTCACGCAATGCGTTTAAGTAAAAAATATGCCATATTTTAATTAGGAATAATTAAAATAGTAATTAGTAGAAAACAGAAAGAGACTTCCCATCATCTATTACACCGATAGACTCAGAATTACTACCTACTTCTATATAATCCTGCCTCTGCGGCAGTACATCTTAATAAAATCTAATATATAGGTTGATTTTAGACTAGGGACAAACTCTATTAAAAATGGTTAGAATCGGACCATTTTTACGAACACGCCCCACATAACGCCTTTTTGAAAAAGAGTTGCTATATAAAAAAGAATTATAATTTTGAAAATATTTTACTAAAAATTGCATTGTTACATGAAAACTATCTGTACTAAATTTGGCCCAGATTGGGCCTTCTTCGACAAAAAAAGTCATATATAAAAGTTACAATTGTGAATATATTTTAATAAAAATTGGCCTTGGCTTGTGCTTCTACGTAAACGTGAACCCCCTCTAATATAAGGGACCTTTCAAAAAATTTTAAAAAAAAACTCAACTTTCTTGACTTGTAATTCATTTGATTTATCATTTAAGAGTCGGCTTCGATCGATTATAAATTTCTTAGTTGTTTGTTGCTTTTTTTGTTTATATTTTTGCTCCATTCATTTGTAGTCCATTGTGTGAATAATCATTAAACGTAATGTGTACTTAGTTCAGTCGTTAGTAGTAGCCATTTAAAAGAATTTCATATTAATGTATTTGTAACGTTTATAACAGAAAAATCAAGCTGAAATTAAACAAGAGACAACAATAAAAAGTACAAAAAAGATGGAAGTAGAGATAGAGAGATAATGTCTTGAGAATTTTTAGATACTTAAACAAAAGTTGTGGATTATATTAACTCACAAAATTATAGAAAATTTACCCAAACTAGCTGACTGACTGACAGAAAACAAAAAAAAAAGGAAAAATTAATGGAAGAAATAAACAAAAAGTGCTTAAGTTGTTTAATTGTTCAACAAGAAATTAAGTACACACATTTTATGAGAAATGTAACAAAAGTAGAAACATAAAGAATTCGCAATGAAAGCTCTTGAATGGAACTCTTAGAGGTAATATATTTTCATGGGTATTGTTTTGTGCAAATTTACAAAATTTACAGTTAAGAGAATGAAAAGAAATTTATTATATACTTAAGTGTCCTTCAATTACATATAAAGTGCCTTTTAGTTAGAAAAAGTAACAACGTTGCCGCTGATCGGCGCTAACTTTCAATTACACCACTCAATTTCATGACAAATGATTAATAATTAAAGTGTTAAGAAAACGAATAAAAAGTAAAGGCATTGAAAATTTTTATTTTACCAAAAAAATCTGCCTTAGACGTAGATCGATTTGATTTAAACCTTTACATATAGATTTTTCATGTAAAACAATTATTTTCTAGAGATGTTTTGTACGAAGGTTACAAACAGTCTGAATAATACAAATAATCACTTAGTTTAGTTTAGTTATAACGGTATTGGAAATTTTATAAAATGGATCAGCATTAAGCAACAATTGTTATGAGAAAAAATAACATTCTAAATTAAATTACGAATTGCATTATTTATGACATCATTAATAAATATTATTAAATAAAAAAAATTTCTTTGAATGGATAAGATTTTTTTTGCAATATTTAACTTCAATTATTTTGTGAATCTTTCTTCGCATCACAAACATGGACCTCTAAGATCTGTAGCGGCTTTTATTACATATCATTCTCTTACCCATAAATTATCCTAATTAAATTAGCCATAATGAAACTTTATAAAAAGAAAAACCTTTAAATAGTGAATAAAATGATTACCCAAAAGAAATAAGATACAAAATGTTTAATTTGTAAATATTTTGCCCTAGAACTGAAATGGTAAACCGAAGATCCTGTTTGTGTGAGTGATTTGATTGGGGTCTGACAACGACTAACGCAAAAGAACTGCGGCTACTCATGCAGTTCAAAGTCAAAGTTCATAGTCTTTCTATTTTAATGAAATACTGTCGTTACGTTTTACTGAAGGACCGTTTTTCACACACTTGTCTTTTTCAAAGACAAAGGAAAGGCGTGCTAAATTAAGCTAATTAAATGTTATAATTAGATGGAATGCGATTTCATTTTCTCTCATTCATTTAAAATAAAATAAAAGAAGTAGTCAAGATGTAAGGACAATGTAATGTAAATATGGCAAAATTTAAAGTCCAAAAAAAGTCAAGATTTTAATTTGTAGCAAATTACTAGATTCATCATTGATAATTAACATATAATTTTTCTTAATGTTTTACAATGACTTCAAATAAAATAAGCTCACAAATTGGTTATGAATGCTTATGGCCAAAAGCTGACATAAGGGCTTACCAAAGCCTCTGCTAGAAAAAAGTGCTTTCAAAAAACATTCAGAATGCAAGAAAATCTTCAATGAGTAAACAAATCCATAAGATTTCTTAAGCAACTTTTACTGGAAATGTAAATAAATGAAAAAATTTATAACATTTGAATTAATACGTCTCTTATTTCGTACGGCGAGATGAGCGACGTTTGCCTGCAAACGTGAATTTGAAACCAAACGTCAAATCAAATTGTCGAAATATGATAATATTCTCATAAGCACTTTCTAAGTCTCATTTCTAAGTTTAATTTATCATTTCATTAATTTCAATGCATCACGTCAAACAAAATGGCGAAAATATCAAACAGTTTCTTCATAAATATTTTATAGATGTTGCGCCTGGAATATCAACAATTACTAAAAGATATTTTTATACTGAAAAATTCAAAATTAGAAATTGATGTGAAAATATAAAAAGAAAATTACAAAATAATTTCAATAGTTTGTTTGACAGAGTTGAAACAGGACAAGAAAAATTCGAATAAAAACTAAGTTGATTTTGAAGTAAATGATGCTTCAAAACATGCAACAATAATTCAATCGGATTCAATTAATAATACTAATGGACCTGTAGACTTGTAGATCTGTCTACTTTAATTCTTTTGTAGCATGTCGTACATTTTCATAGATTCGCTTTACCAATAGCTAAAGTGTATAACTATTTGAGTCAGTTAAATAAATTTTCATGTGAATTAATTAGAGCAGTATTTTATTCAGGTAAATAAAAGTAAAGAACTATTTTAAACAAATGTAAGCAGAGTACATATCTGTCATTTGCAACCGTTCAGGTAAATTGAAAGTAATTTACGTTCCATTTTTGTTTGCTTCTTTCCGTTTTTTTTTATTTGATTGTTCCTTTTTTTTTAATAAAAAGCTACAACAATAACGTTATTACTTTGAAAAATAAATGATAAGTGTCACAAGTAAATTCTTAAAATGATTATATAAATATTTTCTCAATACTTTTATAGGTCACCACCCAGATATCAGTGGCATATTCATTTTGTCATTATGTTTGTAACACCAAAAAAGAAGCGTCGGAGACCATGCAAACTCTATTTATGTTCTTAATATGTATAAAATTGTATAAAATTTCTTAACCGATTTGCACATGTCAGTCTGTCTGTCTGTTCGTCTGCTTTTCTGTTCGTAGGATGTTAACATTCTCCTGATCGGCAAAATATACATACCGGGATCAAATTTTTTGAGAACATTGGAAGGTCTTGCAGGCAGATTGGTATTAAAAATAAGCAAAATGGGACAAGAGGAACGCCCACAGTACTCATTCAAGGCATAAAAAAAAATTTGTGTTCAAATAATAAGGGCACTGTTTAACAGCGGCTTCGGCCACGCTCACGTTATATTATACCATACCAAATTTTCACATTTGTTTCTTCTTGCTTTCTATTTACTACTGGATAATTGACGTAGAGTCTGAATCGTAATAACATAAAGTTCAGGCGATGGGCTTCAGTCAAATACAATTTACTTACTTTTTTATTGTTTTACTACGAATATTAAATTTTCAATAAACTTTTTATTATACTCTTCACCACTCATGGTACAAGGTATTATAAGCTTACGCAGATGTTTGTAATACCCAAAAGGAGGTAAGATATAGCGACTCGGAATCACATCTTGATTCATCTGTTCGTCTGATATCTGTACATTGTTATTAAGTTACAGGCCACAATTCTTGAGATATTTTAATAAAATTTGGCAAATAGGTGCGTTTTCGCCCAAAGACGAACTTTATTAAAAATGTTTTAAATCGGATCATTTCTAGGACTGTGACCACGACTTTCCTAAAAACATTTCTTATATTGAAAAAAATTACAATTTTTAATGTACATTAACATAAGTTGGCGCTGAGCTGTATTTTGATATGGAAAATATGTGTACTCAATTTGGTTTAGATTGGTCCATTTTTCTGAGCACTTCTCGTATAACGCCTTTTTCAAAACGAACCTTTATATAGACAAAATTCTCAATATATATATACTTTTTTTTGGCAACAATTGGCACTGTCTTGTGTTTTGATATAAAAAATATACGTGCTAAATATGGTCCAGATAGGTCAATTTTTGGAACCTTCTCTCAATTAAGAAACTTGTTAAATAAATGAAAAATTGCAGGGCTTTCAATATTATTGATTTTAATTACATTAAGAAAAATGTTGTAGGGTTTTTAAGAGTCGGCCCCGATCGGCTATAAAGTTCTTACTGGTTTTAATAAATGACTCAATAAAAAATAGTTGAACTATTTACGAGTATTTAATAAAGTTCATCTAATAAATTTGCTTCTAACATAAAAATTATTTGATGAAAGGAATAGAAGAAATGGAAGCATATTTACATCCTGGCATATTGAGGGCAATTACTTTATTTTGACATAAAATTATTATATAAAGTGAATATTAGCAAATGACGATAAATATTTTAAAGATTATAATGATTATGATGATTATGTTGATGATTATAATGTGGTTAGTGTTATTGTTGTATGAAATACAGAAACTTACACAATCATCTTGATTGAATTTTAAAAGTTTATTGCATTCGAAGCAAAGCAAATAAAAATCATAAGAAATATGTCGTCAGGTATAATTTTGTAATAATTTACATCATACTGAAAATATGTCAACAATAGTTTAAAGACGCATTCGTCACACTTGTTACTATAAATAGAAAATAGAAAGATACTTAAAAAAAGCAAATTTTTTCGCGAAAACGCTTTTGGATGCGTACAGATTTTACATAAAATTCAATTTATCAAATTTCTTCAAAAATCCTATTTGTGAGAAGTAATTGGTCCAATTGAGGCTCAAAGACGTTTTTGTTCAAATTTTAAGAGCCGTAACAATTCAAATGAAAAAGTAAAAATGTTGAAAATTATGAGCCTACAGTAAAATGAAACATCATGAACATGAAAAATAGATTTTCATTCTTCATCAAATATCTTAATGTTTTCTTTAAAGTGTTCAAGAAATTCAAAAAAAATTATGAAAGAAATTTTTTATTTTATTTATTTTTTTTCATAACATTTTAACTCAATTTCATTTTTGCAATTTAAGCAAAATAGAAACAAACAAATAAATCATTGAAGTTAAGGGTTTCAAGTTGTTAAAATCAATTTATTTTATATATTTTTTACATACTCATTTTTACTCATTCAGTGTAAATGAGTCATATTTTATAGTAAACATACATACACACACACACACATGTTTTTTGTTCAATAGATGAACACAATTTTGGCGACAAATAAATTTTACTACTGCTATTTTACATTATTCTTTTCTACTACCTTTCCTTCTCCTCTCCCTAAAACTCTTCAGCAAAATTTTCACTACACTTTTATGTTGCAGTTATTTCTTGCCACATCTTTGAGGCTGTTTAAATAAATTGCGTCTTTTAACAAACACCTCAACTTTAATGGAAGATAAATTTATTTAATGCCAAAGATATTTTTTATTTAATGATAGAGAGACTTTTTTATAATATTCTATGTATCACTTGCGGTAGAATGGTAATGGGTGCTATTGGTAATGGGTGTTATGGCAAGTTTGTATGGCAAGTGGGTCACGTTTTATTATGCCAATGCAATCGACATTATTTTCTAAATCAATTTAAAAACGTCTGTCCACTTCGATGTGTTTCAGGTTTATTCATATAGTTGTATCCACTACTCAGAGATTTGGGGTTTACACTTTTTGTTGTACTGTTAACAGCGCCCAAAAATGTACCGTATAAATTAGTATTATCTTACAATCAATCGCTGCCCAAAAATGATTAAAATCAGTCACGTCGATCAAAAGTTACACAATATCAATATTAAATTTTACTTTAGTTTACTGCGGAATAAATTTGTACGTTACTTTATCGGATAATTTTTAAAATAATGTTACATTCGTGGGACTACGAAATATCAAACAGCGTATAGATGTTGAATAGAAAATTTTTCTCTTGTAACTCGAAACTTCTCATGAAATTTAATTCGTACTTTGACATAAATTAATAAAATATAATTAAGCAATTTTAAAATTATTTCAAATTTTTTCTTGGAATGCTTTTTACTTGGAATGGCAAACAACTCTTACTTTATTAATAATTATTTAATTTTTTTGAAATGTTTTCGAGAAAAAGTTCAATTAATATTTATATTTAAAATTCATATTTACGCGTTTAAATTGCATTGTTAGCGATTATTTCTCATACGTTTTCCATGAATTTAAGTCAATTTGAGGCTTTGGAACGTTTAATTTTAAGATCGTCTTTTAAATTATCAATTATAAACCCATTTTTAAATCGTCCAAATCACATATTAAATAGAGTATTATTTGTATGTGTATGTAAATCGTTAAGATAACGACTCGATTTTTATACATTGCAGAAAAGTCATTCCAATTTAGTCCATTAAATAAAAAGTATGATCTAATACATGAGGTACTTAATAGCATCACTTTTTTATATGCGGCAAATAAATTGATGGATAAATTAAAAAATGCGATTAAGCATTCTACAATTTTCTTTTAGCGCAACCATCAAGAAAGAGTTTCGTTTAAAATAAATTTTTAATATTTTTTGAGCTGTTTTTAGTTTTAGTTATATACCCAGTAACATTTATGGTCTAGAGTACAATGAGTTTGTAGATATGTACGACCCATCAACAAGACTTCAAAGAATTTCGAATAGAGTCACTTATTAACTATACCAATCAATTCAGATTTACTTTCTAAATCGTTTCAAGTCTTTCTAATGTTTTCTCATGTATTTTAATGAGGGTCCAAATTTCCGAATTATCTTATTACAATTTGTTATAAAGGGGAATGATATTAATTGCTGCATATGATTATGGATGGTATCGGCCAATATTTACGATCATTCTTTATAATTTCGTTAGGTAATAAATGGCATTATGAAAAACGCTTACAGTAAAAAAAATGTATTTTTAATGAAAATTACCGTCATCTTAAATGAAGGTAAAAGTGGACCATTTTTTGGGTATCACTCTCGATTTCCATGCATTTGAATATTAATTTTTTTTTAATTTGTTTATTTGTGGTGCAGAATATTTAAAATTTAGTCATAATTTAGATTGACTGACTTAATCGCTTAAATTTAGAACTGTATCAGTTTTGTCATGCATTTCGCATTCGATCTTTGTTCATTTAAATAATTTAACAAAACGAAAAAATTCTAAGAGCGATGCTCTCGTATTTGCTTAAACTCATTGCACATTTTACTACAGTTTGTAAAGATATTTTTCGAATGCCAATGCTTAATTTAAATATTAAATAAATCATTAAAGAATAAAATTCATTAAAGTAGACCAACTATTATGAAATTCAAGTTAATAAAATTTCCCCTCATGTACATTTACTTTATGCTTTTTAAATTGTTTTTGTTTTTTTATTTCTTTTGGTGAAATTTATAATAACATTGCTATAAATTTTCTTGGAACTGATTATACAATTTTGTTTCCTTATGTCAGTTGTTTTTCATATATTAATACATTAAAAATTTCAATGTTTCACAGAAAAATATAAAAAGCACATTTTGTATCAGCAAAATGAATTAAGAAAGTGAATTACTCCAATTTTCGAAAATTTTGAGAAAGTTCTTTTAATAGGAGATGGGCCAGAAAAAAATTAAACGATCTAATGTAAATTTTGCTATAAAATAAAGTTTCTAAATTTATCAACTTTTCTTTCTCACAAGAGCTTGTTTGAAAATGAGCTGTTAATGTGGGAAGTGAGTCCATTTCTATTGCCTAAAGTGAAATGCGCGTAAACATTTTATGAAGGTATGGCTTATGAGGGTAATTGTTACATGGGACGATTGGCACAATTTTGAATCTAGCCCTACAATAGAAAGATGGTTTTATTTCAAAAACTCTGCATAATCTACTTTAGATGATATGACTTAGATTATAAGTAGCGCCGCATGAAAGTATTAAAGAATTTTATTCCTTTGTTATTTCTATTATGGTCCAATAGATTGGTATATAATTGAATAAACAAAGGATTTAATGCAATAGAAAAGAAATTACCTTCAGGCAAACATACTTATACATATCTCGCATTATTATTTTTGCTATATTTTTTTTGGTTTTTTACTTAACGTATTCTATTTATTTAGTCATCCAAAATAATTGTATTTGTATAATATTTACATTTTATAATAAAAATTATATAAATAAATGCATAAATATTAACAATAAAAAATCTTACTCACTCTTTCAGAGTTTTATGTAAAGCATTTCATTACTAATTCTTCCGCAACATGTTTTTCCATAAAGATTATAATGTAGCACAGCAAATGAATTTGCTTCATAGAAACAGAGGCGCCCAGCAGTTATATATATATATATATATATATATATATATATATATATTGCTGGGGCATGTGAGTGTGTGTATTTCTATGTGCATAAATAATATGATTATTATTTGTACATAAGACGCATAAATGGTGATATTTCCTCTTTGTTGAACATTACCGTGAAAAATTTAGTTGGAACATTATAGTTGTTTTGGTTGAATGCGACACACTCTGCACTACCAACTCGCACATTCAAAATATCATATTTCATGTAATCTATATATTTATGAGTGGCAATACGTTAGTGTATCATACGAGTGGGAGCAACCAGTCCCGAGAAGCATTAGCTCAACTGGGAGTGGCCCATGAGAAGCTCATTAATAGGTTATGAGTCACTTGATTGGATCAAAAATTTCATTTGGAACCACGCGACCATCAGTTCCTCTAGGTGCCCACAGAGGTGATAATTCTTTTGGTTTCGCGAGGCGATACCCTTTCAAATATATTTATATGCTTATCGTGCAGAGTCTCATTTCCCTAATAAAATGGCTCAGATTGGGTCAGACCTATTAAGCTAACCAAATTAGGTCAAGAAGTCTTGAGAAGGCTCCGCACTTGGGTACCAATGATTATGTTTCGTATATAAGGTGCAATAGGGTCTTTAAATTGAAAGCTCGGCGTGACTACCAACTCTAAAGGTCATGTTGTGCGTTTGTATACCATGCAGTTAAGCCATCACGGCAGGTATGCATGTAAAACATTAACTGAATGTACCAAACATGCCCGTTATCAAATTTTTCATGTTTAGAAAATATACCTAACTAAAAAAAAAGCCGAAGGTTGGTTTTGCCAAAAAACTCTTTTATCGAATTTGATTCGAAATGAGAATAATTCGAATTAAGACATGTAGGTTTTGTTAGTTTTTGGATTTTTCAAACTACATTAATATTTTTCTTATGTAGCAAATTTTATCGAAGAAAAGTGCTTTCATGTAGAATTTATAAACGAGACTTAAGCGGACAATAAATTTTTATTGAAATTACATTTTTACGAATTTTTGGCAGAGAAATAATTGAATCTATAATTTGCATTAGATGTTCACTTAAAATAATTAAGGAATGTTTATTTTATTAAGGCGAATTTATTGTTTAAAAAAACCCCATCGTAATGAACTGAAAATACAAAGATCCTTGAAATCTCATTCATCTCTTATTATATCGATTACAATTAGCTTTCTGAGATCATCTATTTTGCTTTCATATATTTTAGTACTATTTCAATTCCATTATAATGGAATGAGAATATTTTACAAATATTTATTAATATAATTTTGAAAATGTTTACATTTTTTTTTCATGGTTTCTATCTAAGTTGTGACGTCATAAAATCATGACATTGTTTTATAAAAATTGAATATTATTTGGTCAATTCAAATTCATTTCTTTCAATTCTCTAATTGTCAATTTATTTGTAATAGAAAAAGAAGAATGCATTAAAGTTTTCAAGGAAATATATTTTGAAAATTTGAAAAGTTTTTCAGTGTAAAACGCTAGAGAATAAAATAAAATATTTTTTTTTTCATATTTATAAATGATTAGAATAACCTAGAAAGTTTCACTTAAACAATTTTTGTGATTTACATAGTTATTTATTTATCTATTTATTTATTGATTGTATATTGCTCTTGCCACAAAAAAAAAACAAGTAAAAATTTTTATGTTATTTGTGTATATTGTGATATAAAAATTATTGTACATTTTTGCTGCTCTCGCATAAATAGAAGTGATAATAAATTTTCAATAATAATGATAATAAAAAAAATGGTAAGAATGTATCATCAACACCATCGCCATTTCTATCGCCATTTCTATCGCCATCATCGCCATTGCAACCACTACCATTAACGTCAACAAAATTGACTATTAAAAGCGTACTTTTTGGATATTATCAGTTAGTGTTAAATGATGTTGAATTATTTAAACATGTGGGGAACATGTTGACTCCTCCATAGAAATTTTGTAGTGTGCCAAAATGTTTAGTTTATGATTTTCCAAAAAAAAAAAAAAAGACTTTGGCAAATATATTGTTTTTCATACTGTTCTGACAATTCAAACGAACACACACACACACACACACATACATACATACATACATACATACACACACATGTACATATACACATATGAACTATTTACATAGAGATATAGATATTTTGGATTTGGATTAGTAGTTTTCGTTTTCAATTTTGAAGGCGGATATTCTCATTAAATATGTGAATAGATTTAAATGTGTGCGTATTACATGAAATACAAATACAGGCATGCAGGCATGTGTAACAATAAAGAAAAAGAGAACAAAAGAAAGGAAAATTGAAAAAGGCCGGAATTGTTTACACCTCTCATGTTTTGTTAGGCTAAATGTGTATTCATGAAGAGAATGAATTTTCAAAATGCCCAACTTATTTTCTCATTTCTATCAAATTGTTTCTCAAGAATTTCTGAAAAAATGTTTGCTTCCATTGTTTTAAGAACACATTTATTTTAAATGAATGTTTCTATGAAAACAATTGAAAAATCCTTAAATATATTTTTGCCTGAAAATAAAATCGATTTAAGTTAAATTCTAGTAAATTATTACAAATGCATAGCATTGAAGTGGTCCATCGTAAAATGTTACGTCATACGGAAAGTGTTTTCTTTTTGTTGTTGTGTAAAATGGGTATAACAACATTTTATTGTTAAGAGCATTAAAAAATTAAAATTCCTTCTCTGATTCTCTGATTTTCTATTCATCTAAATTACTATTCTTTTTTTTTTTTTGTATCTTTATCAGCTTCAAGAATCGATACAATTTTCTATGCCAAAGTGAAGTTTTATCTATCATTTGACGCTGTGCCAGTACATCTTCTTCATATCCATCGGGCACCTTCTTTTAATGTTTTTAGCCTTTTACATTTTTGTGAGCTCCAATCAGAAATTACTGCATATACATTTGGACTGTTAATAGTCGAAAATTTTTATATATCATCTTTCAAATAAAGCAATTATTATGTGGCTTGAGTGTAAAGTTGACTGTGATGAATGTATATTTCGGAAATTGTTCGGAAGAAATTCGGAATTTCGGAAATTGTTGGGCGAAATTTTAGGCAAAGGACAAGCAAGTAAGGCAAATGTCCAAATGTGTAATATAAAATTGATTATAGACTTCTTGACTACTGACCAACAGACTTATCGTCTTAAAAGATTTGAAGCTAATTCGGTCATTCCATTGGACTTTGAATGAATGTAAAGGGATTTCTCTTATTTGGGTTGGGGTGTTAGGGCCGCCAGAGAACATTTGCAACCAATGGGTTTTAAAGAGTAGTAAATTTCATAAAGGCTTAAAAAATGTTAAGTTTAAAAATGGAGTTAGTCTAATGAAATTCTCTAGATTGTTCTCTACTCATCTACCTACTTGAAACTGTAACCGCATTCTTCTTCTTATTAATTGTGGACTTTTTAAATGTAAAACACAAAATATTGCATGTCACTTTACGACAAACATTTTACAGTATAGCATATACATACATACATACATACATACATACACACACACACACATATATATATATATATATATATATATATATATAAATATTTTTAAATTTGCTAAATAACATAAATAATTTTGTAGACTTTTAAAGTGTTCTTGTAGAATATTTGTGCTTTTGCACAAAATAATCATGAAATTCCTCATGAAACCCAATATCCGATGTATTATTATATGCATGCAAAAATTTATGAATGAATAGCGCATAAAATGTAAAAGTGATAAATTCCAATTCCAATACCAACAGCAATACCAACAAATATTGCCCATAATGCCTAAATGTAGCGTTGCGCTATAGCCTAACAGCAATTTCTATTTCATTCTTTCTCTTTCTCTCTCTCTCTCTCTCTCTCTCTCTCTCTCTCTCTCTATCTCTATCGCATTTCCACACTCTACTTTATATGTTGCTTTGACTCTTGTATTTATGCGATGAATAGTGAATTATTGTTGATAATAATTTATATTGGACATCGTGAAATATATTAAAGTGTTGATTCCATGATTGTAAATTAATGAAATTTTTTTGTTATTAATGTTACAAATTTTCATAAAAATTTTTTTATGTAAAACTACCACAGAGAAATATTGCATTGTAAATTATGTGTCAGAACAGCAACGATAAACTGTTTGATAGGCATATGGACAGATGGACAGAGAGGACATATAGACGTATGGACGTATGGACGTATGGACGTATGGACGTATGGACAGATGGTCATATGAACATATGAATGCTCAAATTAAAAATACAAATATAAAGTGTAATAATGTAAAATGTTAGAGAATAACTTGTTGATATTGTGGCAGTGTGAAATTGTCCATGACATTTCATCAAAAATGCTCTATGTGTGCCAATGCTGTATGACCAATAAAGAGAACCATTTTCATGGATTACGCATGTTTTATGTTATGTTCTTTTTTGTTTTTTTGGAGTAGAATGTGCCTTTATTTTGTTTAATATTCTTGTGCAAATATATATAAATTATTTTTTTACTCACCATCCTGAAGTTGTTAGTACACTCACTTGGCGTTATGTTTGTAACGCCGCCAAATTTCTGCCTGTCTATCTGTCTATGAGTGGTAAAGATTCTTCTGATTGAAAACACCATAAGTTTTTATACGTTGGTTCCAATTTAAAATGAACCAAATAGATCCAACTGACCACTAAGTATACCACCGTTTTTTAAAGTAAAAATTTACAGTACTTCGCTCATAATTTGAAAACTGAAACAAATAGAAAGATGTAATTTCGTATAAATATTAAGATCGTTATTCTTCAATAAAATTAATGGAAATCTTCTACTACCTGTACTACAAATTTTTAAATAATGTTTGGATGGTGGGTGGATACGCAAGATTTGGCCTTAGCTAAATTTAATTTTCTTTCAATTGATGTTATTTGAATTTGGATTGATATCGTACTCGGTAAAGTTGGCAAGCTCACATTTAATAAAACCTCTTAAAAAACTTAAAATTTTCCATCATTTCTACGACTTCTTAAGCAAATCCTTAGGAAGGTTATAAATAGATTATTTCAATTGGACTACAAAATTTTCACATGTTAGAGTATAAATTGCTTTATTGATTGATTGATTGATTATGTTGGCATCGTAATATAAAAATTAAAAAATACTGAATTTATATAAATACAAAATGTTCTCATAATGTTTTTGCTTTTTCTGTGCTTTTGCCTTTTTAATTCAATATGTGAAAGTTTTCACCTGCCGTGAAGGCTTAACTGCATGGTACACGATTGTATAAATGAACGCTAACTTTTATTAATCATCTGCACATGATACATGTCACAACAAGCTTACAATTTAAAGCCCGTATTGCACCTTAATCTTTGGTATCTAGATTCGAAGCGTAGATTCGAAGGCTTAGTTTGATTAGCTCAATAAGCTAAAATGGAACCTTGCATGACAAGCATATATATGTTTGAATGAGCTATGCCCGCGATATGGGCACCACAGCCCCCACAAAGCCAACCTCAATATCACCATGATGGGCTTTATTAGAACTGGTGATCTTGTGATATTAAGTTAAATCTTTGGTCGGATCTTGTGACTTATGAGGCCCCCTGATTGTCGGCATTACCAATGATTATCTCATGAGGCACTTTCAGTTGAGCAGGTGCTTCTCGGGACTGGTTGCCACCCATCTTCAGATACAAATTATAATAATATAATTTGAGTGGTACCTCTTGTAAATATTAGTTGAGGAGGCACACTTTATATTTCCATATAAACATATCGGTCAATAAGTGTTTGATCAAAGTTTGATTTCTGTCATTTAATCCATTCAAAAATTATTGGTCATCTCTTTACCTAAGTGCACATTAATGGGCCTACATTTCATGTCACATTTATATAGAATTTACTCTTTTTTTAATCCAAACTATTTTTCTAAATGTTTTATTATGTTCCGTATTAAGCCTTCCACTTTTTATCCCGTCAAAAGGTTCAGCTTGAATCTTTTAACTGTTTTCCTTTTCAATTATAGATAACTTCTCCACTGCAAAGTTTCAACAACGTTCTTGAGGAATAGTATTTTTCACCATGAAAGAACGTGAAAATAAAACTTTTATTTACAATTTTAATTGAATTCTCTAATAAATTACTTTCATTTATGAAAATCGAGAATATGAATTTTGATATTAGTGTTTTTTGCCATATTTAGGTTAGATCTGAAATTTATTGACTGTTATGCCATAATGTGAATATGAATATGAATATGAATATAAATGTGTGGCATATTAAGTGTTCTGCAATATCAGTTGCATTAGAATGCATGGCATGATACTTTAAGTACATGCTGTTATCCTCACATATATCATAGAATTAATTAAGTGCAAATAGATAATGACGTCGTTTAAATTATATTTAAATTAAAAGAAAATTTCATATACGTTATTGTCGTTGGATGTAAGCCCATTGCACATTTCATTTCTATATTCGTTTATTAAAGTATTATGAGAATTGTGCAATGGGCTTAAAATTATCCTAAGATTGAACATTCCAAGTAAGTCTTTTCCTTTACCTTCTGGCATCAATTGATTTATATTTTCTAAAACTTTGTACTTTTCTCGCTTTCAGTTTTTCTGTCTCTGTCTGGGTCTGTCTCTTTTTAAGTGAAACGTTTATTGATTGTGGCCAACTGATGTTGCCTTTTTCTTTTTTTTTTTTTTTTTTTTTTTTTTTTTTGTTTAAACAACCACAAACCAAGTGATGGTGAAGGCACAGGAATATCAAACTAATGAAACTAAAGTATCTTTACGTAATTTCTTGATATAAATGCACTTGAATAGTTTTGTTAAATCGTATTAAATAGACAGGAAGGTAATGCATACACACACATACATACATACACTTACATATAAAGTGAACGAAAAAGATATTATCACATGTATATAAGAAAGTTTGCTAAGGTTTGCGATGCTCTTCAACTGAAATAGTTCTTTTGGCATTGCTATATATTTGTTCGTGTGTGTATGTATATATATATATATATATATATATATATATGTATATATATATATATTTTTTTTTTGAATTACATTATTCAAATTAATTTACTTACTCATTCACGTTATAATTGAAATTTTATTGTACAAATACAAAGAAAATATATTTTACTAAAATTGTTATTATCACTACTGTTACTGTTATTGTTATTATTATTGTTGTCTTTATAATACACAATCCTTCTATATATTTGTATGCCTATAATTTATTGTGCCATAACATTTAAGAGATTTAATTATACACCGTCGGAAAATTTTATGTAGCATTGCTTGAACGCATTAAATATTTACCGTTAAAAACTTTTATAATGTGTAAAATTTTGCTCATTATAGAAGGGCGATTTACGAAAATCATGCTTTGTTAAAAAAAAAATATAAGACAACAGGCAAGATTTATTTATAAAGCACTTTAGAGTAACTTAGATTTATAAAACAGTGCAAAGCAAATTAAATTAAATTAAATTGAATTTATAGTAAGCGTTTTGTGAAATCTGGCAAATGATTAAAGTGCCTTCATTAACCTGAAAGTTTTATAGCTGTCAATCGCTTTGTTATGGTTTTACAAGCACACCTGCCGTGATGGCTTAATTTCATTATACACTAAGTACATAACTTTGGTATTTATATTTGCTGCTTAAAATAAAGTCATCATCAGCTGTCAATTGAGGGCTCATATTCTGCTTTATATACGGAGTGTACTCTTTAATGAAAAGCGAAGCCTTTTTACTTCTTTTAAGCCAATTTTATATCACAGAATCCACAAAATTATACATTAAGTAAGTTGAAAGGAAGTCCCTTCGATAAGTTTACAATTATGTTTGAATGATAAGGCAATATGAAAGTCAAAGTCATCATCAAATCAGTTTCAATACCAAATTGATGATATCAGGACACTAAAGTAAATTTTTGAATCAATCTCGTAGGATTTTTGTGTGCAAAAATAAGTGTAACGTTAAGCCTATAAAACAAGGAATATTTCTTTTAAGATCCATCAGAAAACCCGCAAAAGTATCGTTGGGCATTATTTTGTAAAGTTAGTTGTCCGTTCGCATTCGTAATCATGTGAAAACTTGTAGAAATGTTTTCCCTAAAAAGTTTCTTAATATCTCATTTTCCAGATGCGTACCTTTTTTATGATATGTCAAAGACTATTATTTTTATGGATTTGCTACATTGTTATGGAGAATTATATTATTCCTCTGACTTTTCAAAGAGATTAAATAGTTCTTTGAATGTTACTGGTCAATGTACCAGAATATGTGTCCATAAAAAAGTTGAATTAAATGATTTTTAGGCACAGTCAAGTGCCATTGCTATTGGCTGTAATAATGACATTAATGGTCATGAACAATAAGATTAGTGTAATTCGTGGTAAAAAAAATTATTGTTGTAAATTATTATGGTAAACCACATTTAAGTAATATCCTGATGAGAGTACCATGACGACATTTAATGCGTTTTCTTCATGCCATAAAATACTCTAATTTAGACTACTGTGATTACGGCTATAATAAATAGGGATAATATATACATATACATATATATATATATATATATATATATATATATATATATATATATATATACATATATGTATATAAGAGTTTTATATATAAAATAGAAAACTTAATCTTTTTGTTTTTATTCTACTTTTGATTATGACTTCCTTTCTCTGCCCTAGTTTTCTAATATCTAACTATCTCACTCTATCTCTATATCTCTCTCAACATCTGCCTCTTTTGGGATCTGGTACACATACGTTATACATACATAATCATATTTGTTATAGTCCGTCCTTGTACACATTTGCAGTTATTGTCACGAATATTTGAAAAGGGTAACAAAAAGGAAAATAACCAGGGAAAACTACAATGCCAAAAATCTTTTTATACTCTTTAATGTTTCATGTATGGTCCCTCCGGCATAAGCACGTACACACAAATACATACATTTTCAAATTTATTTATCTACATATTTACAAACAAAATATATCTAACCATAATATTATAATAAAAATGTGCAAAAATGTTTCCTTCGTTTCATTGACCATTTTTATAGCATCTGCTTATTTTGCTTTTCATTTCATATGTACATTTATATATATTTGTACATTGTGTATATGGATTGTATATGTATATAATTTGAACACTATTCATAAACAAATGGTATTAAAATAAATATGAAAAAGTGAAGAAACAAAAAAAAAAACAGCAAAATTCGATTGTAAAAAAATCAACAATGGTAAACAATAACAATAAAATATATGTAAACAATTTGTTTTGTTTACGTTCTCGTCTACTCTGGCATGTAATTAATTTCTATTTTCATTTTGGTTCATAAGCACATACATATAAACGGAAAATTATGATAAATTTTTGAATTTCTTAACTAGTTTATTTATTGGCACTCAAACACTCAAGCGTTTGAATGGTGTCAGGCAGTACTTCTGTCATAGAGATATTTTCCTTACACAAAAAAAAAAAAAAACCAAAGTTGAAAGTTTAGCTTTTCTCATGAAGTCGCCATATCTTTATTGATATTTCGATCGTTTTAGATAATTATCATCTATTCAAAACTTTTAAATTAAGTGCGTATTAATGGATTCATATTTCTTCATAAAAATTAATACGCATAATGTGGCTAAAACATCAAACTCAATCGTTCAGGTATTGCCCGATTTATACATGCTCATTAATACTTCGGCTTCTATTATTTAACAATGGCCCCATTTAATTGCTTTCATAGCTAATATCAGCACTGCTGTCCCCTGAGTTTCATCCAGAAACTTGTTACGTACGATATTTGTGTATGTAATTGAAAATGGAAAAAATCTATGCAAATGGGTAAGAATCAGGAAGACAAAGAAACTTCTGTTATTGTTAAAATTTGGTATTGTTTTTCAGTTATTGTCACGTGCCCAATTATGTATGGTGTATTTAACTATTGGATAAATTAAACAGTATCATGGGGTCAGCAATCTGATCTGTGGTTCATCTTTTATATTTAAAAAAAAAAATTAAATTTTGCTTAAAATTCACTTCAACTTCAACATATTTTCTTTGACATTCTTCTTTTTCATGCTGTCTTCTATATAAATGCCATAAATTGGAAAGTTTATCTGATTGGGTAATGCATCCGCTTATACAACTGGTCAATGTATTGTAAAAATCGCTAAAATGATAGTTTAATTAGTAGTCAATATAGAAATTCCATTCCTTTAGGCTGTTTTAGATGTCAAAAGACAAGAACATGACCAGACATTAAATATTAAAGTACAGAGTTGTATTTTGACACTTTTCCTGCCAACATTTATAATATATGTCAAAATGCGGAAGTATTTAGACGGACCTTATAGACAATATCTAAATACCAATAATTTTTCAAGTATTTTATTTCTTTCTTTTGTCAATAAATCAACTTTAATAAGCAACTTAAAATAATTCGTTCTACGCTTAATAAAGAAAAAAAATCTTCAATGTATCTTGAGTCAAATAAAGAAAAGTAAGGCATTATAGATAATGCATTTGATATAAATGTATGAGCAGCATGTAAATGAAGTCCGAGGAAGATAAATATTCCATAGAAATTTGGTATTTTGTTATACTTTTTATAAGAAATCTAAAACACAACGCCAGCCGTTTCAGATATAAATTAATTGTATTTTAAAAATTTCGCTCTCCTTCGTTATCTTCTTTCTAATATCTAATATGTCATTAAGTCATTGGCAGTTGAGGGCATTTTTTCTTCATTATTTTATAAAAGAAAAAAATAAACCAATTTCCATATAAGATAAATTAGTAAAATATGAGATAAACTTCCATTAATGAGGAATTATATTGAAAATTGTTAGGAACAAATTCAATTTTTCGAAATTCCCACTCATCACAACAATGTAGATACACATATACATACATATGTATAAATTTGAATTAAATACACATTCAAAATTTATCTAATTTTCATATTTTCTTTCATAAAATTTTTTTTAGTTATTTTAGATAGTTTTGTACGAGCATTTGACGTACACTTTGCGAATGCGAATTGATACGTACCCCTGACTAAATTTATTTTAGAATAAAATACATTCTTACCATTGTTATGGCTTTTACAAATTTGTTACACTTATTGAAATGCTGCTTTGGTCATTATTTGTGGATTTTGAAGACATTTTACATTTCATAGTCTTTGAAAAATACTTAAGTTGCTATTCAGGAGTTTTTATAGTTTTTTATGTTTTGTATAAAAGGCAAAATGAATACAAAATAGGAATATTGATATTTGGCTAAAACAAAAATTGAATACTCACCTCAAAAACTACACTAAACTATGAAATTCTGATTTTATCCAGCTAATAAATTAGCAACCTTAAGAAAGTCTAAATAATAATAAGTTAATAAGAATTTAGCAATATTTTTTTTGTGCCTTCCGTTTTCTATATTTCTATTGTTCTTTGATCGATTTGATGCAATTTCAATATAAATTTCCAATTTTCAATTTCCAATTTTCGATTTTTAATCTAAATATCAAGTATTGAAGACCAATATAACATTTCATGTAATCGCTTTGCATTTTTCATGATCGATTAAGAATTTAATATTAAGCAGTTTGTATAATTTTGGAATTTTCTGATTTAGTCTTGAAAGTTTACAACAAATCTCTATTCGCTGTATTCACTTGCTCATTCACGTTTGCGTAAAACATTTTTATCTAGTTAAAGGGTACAGGAATTGAAAATAATTTTGATATATCAGAATGAAATATGTTTAAACAACATTAAAAACTCTTCAATTAGATATCTGTAATATAATTTTAATGTTCACTTTTTCATTGAATGAAAACCATTCAATATTTATATTTTAATGTTATTGCAATTATTTTTCTTATAATGGCAAAATTTTTCTTTTCTGATTCATTAAATGCTTGTAAAAATTTTCTCCAATATCATTATTGTAATTCAGTTTAATTAAACTTAATTTGAAATTTGAATAATAATAATTTTATTCGATGATATTCGATTTTTTAATATTCTATTCAATGTAGAAAGAAAGAAAGAAAAGAAGCATGTAAAACAGGCCAATTTTTAAGAGATAATTATAAAAAGAATTCTACTTTTAATTAAATGTAAATTAATATAATAAAATTATCTAATTTAATTGCTTGGTTAGATAATGACGATTTTCATATCCATTTGAATTTTCACTTTCAATGTGAAGGGCTATTTGTTTAATTTAATTTAATTTTATTTTATTTAAGTAACAAACAGTTTTCATCATTATTTTTAATTTTTAATTTGAAATTCATTTAAACTTACAATTACGTTCTAATTAAATAATGCATTGTATAATAATGAGCAAACTCTGGTAGCTGATATAAGTGGGTTTGGTGACTGCAATACATTTCACACATCTCATGCAGATTTTATATAAAAGAAATCCAAAAAAAAATATACATATATATTTATATATATAAATATATAATAAAAAAAAGCAAGTATATCGTAATCGGTAGAGGCCGACTATTAAATACTTTACAGTGCTTTATCTAATTTAGTGAACAGGGCTGAAAAAATGCTTTGAATTTTCAGAAAAAGGAAAATTTGATTTTTTATTTGCACAAAAGAGTGAAAGGTGTAGAAAAATGGATCTATCTGATCCAATGATGCTAATTTTAGATGTATGCGCCAATTTTAATAATTAATATCCATAATTTGCCTTTGCACAATAAATCCCTATACGAGGCGTGGTCTTAATAATAGTCTGAATTTTATTAATAATTATTCACGACTTTGAGCCAATGCCAAACAAAATTCCATTTGAATAACAGAAAAATTGCATTGCAGAAGAAAAATAATTTTACATGGCCAAAGAGAGGCTAAAGTGATTCTGACTCTATCTCAATATTTTACCCAGTACCACAAGTGATGTGGGATATAAAAGTAAAAAAGAAAGGTGGAAAGTAAATTAAAGAATGTTTTTGTGTTGTGTTGCCATGAAATGTTTTACAAAGGTGAGCAACAATAGTTTTTACTACATCAACAACAAACATAAATATTTATAATAATTTGTCTAATTTCAGCCATTTATATGTAAATATGTAAAATAGATAAAAGCGAAAGGTATTTTCTCCTTCCAATTCTTCTTCCCTCCCATTCAACTCATTTCGTAAAACTTACTTGATTACAAAATCTGATAACAATGACAATAATGCTAGTGCAGTAAAATTTTCATATATGAATGGAATGAGAATGGTATTTGACACTTTTCCACTTGCTACAACAAAATGTATAAGAAAACAATAGAAATGGAAAGAAAACCCACAATAGAAGATGACAAAATTTAAGATGATGATAAAGAGATGGAGCGGGGAAGACAATACGGAAGAGAGAGAGAGAGAGAGAGAGAGAGAGAGACAGATAGCATGTTAAGGCCGAGGAAAAAAAAGTTAGCGGCAAATGTAGTAAAATATAAAAAAACAAGTGATGCTTGAAGGCTTTTTCAATTATCAGCAAAAGATAACCTTTCAATTTAGAAGGAGTGTAAATGACACCCTTTTATGTCATTGCCATTACAGCAGCAAATACTCCAAGAAATTATTCTACAGATTGTGACTAAAAAATGCGCACATTGTTCAGATTTCAAAGGGTTTACATTTTAATTATTTTTCATGTTACTTTTTTAACAATTACACAGTTATTATACGCTGCATGCTTTTTCAGAAGTTTAAGCCTAAAGTACATAATAATTTTTCGCCGTTCATTTATAATTCATTCAAATGGTTGCCATAAGCCAGAAGTAGAATGTTAATAAAGTGAATGCAAAGAAATTTCAAGAAAGTTGGCAAAAAAATATATGTGCTTCATTTTATTGTACTTACCACCTAAAGATTGGAGGTATATTCACTTTGTTATTATGTTTGTAACGCCTAGAAGAAGCTTTGGAGAGCCAACAAAGCACATATGTATTCTTAATCAGCAGCAAATTTTGAATCGATTTAGATATGTCTGTCCATCTGTTCATCTGTTCATTTGTTCCTCTGTATGTCTTGCAAAAGTTTTCTTGGGCGTTAAATTTTGAGATGTCGAGCTCAAGTTTGGTAAGTTCATTGGAAGTTCTTGCACGCAATTTGTAATTAAAAATGTGCAAAATCTGTTAAAGGACACGCCCATATGAGAACATCTAATTTTATTAAGCAAAATTTAATAATTTTTTGCTTAAAATTTGCGAACTGCAAAAGTTAAAAAGCTAAAATTTAGTACAAGTAGGGAAGCTCTTAGTCTAAAATGCTTGCTCAAAAATCATGCAAATCGGGTAGGCCTACACGAAATTATACCAAATTCTCATTTTTCATATGTTTACGCTTTCTAATTGCTATTGAAAAATTGAAACAGGTTTTGAATTGATTGGTGAGTATCCAAGATTTTGCCTCAGCCAAATATAATTTTCTAACTTGTTTATATCTGTCTATCTGCTCCTCAAATAAATACTCAGACTTCTTAGATATTGATTGTGATACTTTTTGGCATTAAAATAGAATTCTCATATTCCAATTTTATTTTCTTACGTTTACGTTAGACAAAACAATCATAAAGAAAAGAACGCAAAAAAGAAAGAAACTTGTGATATCTGATAAACAACACTGTTGTAGACATCATCTTTGCCAAGATTTTATTTTCTAATAATTAGACAATAAGACAACTGTTGGAAGCTGCAGCCAAATTCTAATAAATGTTATAGGACAACAATAACACATGGATCTTAAGTGCAAAGTATATCACAAACCAGAAAAGTATTCAATTTTTTTACTTGCCACAGTAAGACATCTGTAGTAAGCGCCAATAAGACATCTTTAGTAACAATATGGGGCAAGAATCTTTAAAAGTATACATTTTTGAGATCATTCTACAATAAATAAAAGTTTGATTGGATTTAAATTAAAGCAATCCACTGCCCTTCAAAAATAAAATATATAAATATGCTTCTTTCTTACGATTATTTAATTCAGACCGTTTAGTTTGTATTTTATATGGCGTTTCTTACGGATACTCCCTATAAAATTACTTGGATTCAATTTATATTTAGAATCAAATCACATTTCAACTTTTTTATTTTGCATTCATTCAAAATCCTAAAGTTATGCAAGAATAGATCACTTTAATCGAAACCGAAACAAATTAACGGACAACTTTCTTAAACGTAAGTTTTCAATGTCTTGCCTTACATGTGTATCATAATTAGGAATCCTGCACCAGCAGGGGTCTAAAATAAATGTAAATTTTTAAAATATTTCATAACTGTGATTACGATTAAATAACATGAATATCGGGTACGGTTGTGCAGTTAAATGAAAAATCTCAAAAAATTATGCCAATTTTTTGAATTTAAATTTTATGGTTCTATGTTGGATTGCAAAAATTTAACATGCCTTATGTATATTTGAAAATTGAGTTGACTTAATTGCTTATAATTATTATTGTAGTATTATTATCATAATTGCTTGTCTTAACAATACTCTATTGGGTCATAAACAATAATAAGTAGCATCGTGGCGATTATTGCCCCAAATAACATTTACTACACTCTAAATATTCTTGTCCATTTAATTTTACATTTTTACAAAGTCTGTGTATAACATTGGTATAACATTCGCACTTAATAATCAAGTGCAACAACTCCATGGTTTAACTCATTGTCATACAACTTTTTATGTAATAATAATAATAATAATAATAATAATGAGAAAAGTTATGTAATTTGTAAAATTTTCCACGCTAATACGCCTTGGAGAATTAATGTAAATTTTATAGAATTTTCTACTTTACACATGTTTATGCGTAAACAATGTACACTTGACTTGTAAAGAAATGTTTGTAGTTTATTATTCTTAATCATATATTAGAATGTTATCGTAATCTACATTAAATGATGCTTTAACCAAAGTGTAAAGTGAAAATACCTTAGAGAAATGGACAGATATTTAAACATCATCAATCAATCAATCACTCAATGTAATTAAAATGCCAAAGAAATGAATTAAAATTCAGGAAAATATGCGTTATTAATTTTCCATAATGATCGCTTTAAGTGTAAAAGAAACGATTCAAACAATTGATCGATTTGATCAAAAATTCTTAATTATATCCAAAACCCTTGGTGGTACAGTGTATAATGAATTTGTATGGATGTATATAACACCAAGAAGACGCTGAGGTAGATTCAGATTGTATTACATTGATCTACTTATAATCGCTTTCTGAAGCTATTTAAGAATGTCTATCTGTTGGTTGCATATACAGATAGACATGTAAAATTGTTATTGTTGTACAAGAGGCAATTTTGCAGTAATTATCAGAATGGAAACCCTTCGCAAAATAAGTCCTTGTATGATCTGATCGTACCTACAATTATTCCTGGAGAACTTTAGGTTAAATGTCGCCCACATATCATTTGGAGTAAAGTGAACCATTTTATTCAAGTAGGTCCACCACTGAACACTGTACAACCCTACATTATATTAATTTTCTTAAAGTAACTGTAAATTGTAGAATTTCTTTAAATAAAATTTTCGAAAATAGTGTGTTATGTAGAAAGATTTTTAAACATCTAAAATTTTTCAATAAAAATAAATTACTATTTTGACGACCTAATAATTTACTTATACCCTACTGGAGTGTTATAAGTTTGCTTAGATGATTGTAACACCCAGAAGTAGTTGAGGTAGTTTTTTTATAACGATGGGCTCATAATTACTTTCTGAAACAATTGGAGCTTCTCTGTTCGTTTATCCATCTATCCGTCTGTTGTCTGTCTATGTAATTTTGTTATCTAGCCATAGATCATAATGTTTGCAATATTTTAATAAAATTTGGTTGCGTAGGTTGGTTATGGCTCAGAAGCAAACTCGTTTAAAGCTGGTTAGAATCATACATTGTTTAAAACCATTCCCTAACAATTTTGAATGTATTTCCGTGAAAATTGACACTACTAATTTCAATCTGATATAAACAATAAATGTATAAAATTTTGTCTAAATCGGTTCATTTTATCAATGATCTCTCATATAACTTTTCAAATCATCTAAAAATTGCAATTATGATTTGACATTCTTGACTCCATAATTAATGTGCTTAAGTTTTTAATCACACTAAGCAAAATGGTGTAGGGTATGTAAGAGTCGGCACCGACGAAGTATAACATTCTTAATTTTGAATTTAATTGCTTTGTAAAATAGATTCAATCGAATTTATTATTTCGCTGTATCTATTGAACAATAACTGTCTCATAAAGTTGTAATTAAACAGGAAAACCGGAAAATAGAGATACCGGAAAACAACAATAGTCCAGTAAATTTTATGGCAACTTTATTTAACATATTTGATTTTTTTAAATGAAAGCAGACATTTATATTTATTACATACATAAATAACACTGAGCATTTTCACAGAATAATAAATGCGCTGATTAAATTGAAAAATGTTATTTTACTTTAGCCCCGCAACTCTTGATAATTCATAATGGTTTGCATTTCTTGGAGTTGCGCAATATTTTAGACAAACGTAATCTTCAATGTGAGGTAACACTTATACATAGGATCTAATTAAACAACTTTCCACTTTTGAACTTAATACGCGAGATTTTCTGGAAAGTGTAACATTTTTCAAGAGCATAGTAATCGTGTAAAAAGATAAAGAAGATAAAGGAAAATAATTGGAATTTGAATGCACCCTTAATTGATCTAAACTGTGTAAATGAAAGTTATATGCCAACATAAAATATTTTCTTTATTTTGATAAAACTAAATCAACAAAAAAAAAAACCTATCAAAATTCAAAATATGAAAACAAATTTATATTAGTTTTAATATAAAAAATTCGGCGACTTTTTTTATGAATTTTCTTGTATATTCTCTTTATAGAAATATGTCAGTGAATTGTCAACTGTTCGGGATTGCGCTACTGAGTGTGTAGAAAAAGGTAAATAAATTATTATTGAATTCAATGCAATTAATGTAATACAAAATGTTAAAAGGACGATAAAAAAAGAATTTTCATTTAAAGGAATCGATGATCTATTGAATTTTCTCATGTGTATATTTTTAGAAATGTAAGATCACATTTATCTTTTATCCAACAACTATATGTACTTTTGAAAGATAATGATTTGTACCGTTTCCAATATTAATAATATTCTTTAACATTCTTTAAAATTATTTTTGGAAAAGCTAAGACATGTTTGTATGGAAAAAAATTTAAGGCCTCAGATATATAATGAATACTTTATTTTTATGTTGGATATGAATTTTATCATTTCTGATAGTGTGCCTTTCTAAGCTTAAAAAAGCGTCTCAAGTTCCAACTTTGCATTTTAATCAAGTAAATAAATTATTCGGAATTGGGAAACAGAAAAAATACAGGGTTGCATTTATATTTGCAAAAGATGTTCTAGTTGATATAAAAATTCCCCGTTTATTCTTAAAATTTTATTAATTTTTCAACAATCTTAATTGTATAATTCTTTATTTTTAGAAATATGGGAAACGCAAACTTATTGTTGTACCGAAGATGGTTGCAATGCTTCCATAAATTTACAATCATCAAATCTAATCGTTATTCTTCCAATTTTTAGTTATTTTATGCAATTAATGTTTAAGATACAAAACTGGTACCGTTAAAATATAAATCAAAAATACGTGTATTGAAAATATTCATAATAATTAAAAAGTAGTCGTTAATTTATTTTGACACATTAATTTTTTGTTTGCCATTTTACTATAAAAAAAAAACCTCTTTTGTCTTAAATAAATTAAAGTACTTATGATACAGAATATTTTAATGCATTTTAAATACTTAATGTAATGTAATGAAATTAGCGAACTAGCGAGAATACATTTTAAATAAGTCAATCCGTTAAGAAAGAATTTTCAAATCAGCTCAAAATTATCCATTTATCTGCCAAATTGTAAATTGGCCGCTTGCAGAAAATCTAGTACTCAGTTTGCAGGAGGAAGATTTTTTCATTTTGCCAAGCATGACTCTCGTAAAGTCGATCTTCAACAAATTCACTGACAATTTCTCTTGTTTTATGAAATCTCATAACTAAAAGTAATTTTTGTATATACATGAAGAAAAATCTCCTCCTGTTAACTTAACTTTGGTAACATTAGAAGTTACTTAATTCTAGCTTCTATAATAATATAATTATCGTCTTGATACCAAGTTTATGGGCTGTAGGGGAGCTTAGGAAATTATGGACCTTAGTTGATTGTAATCTTTAGAAAGCAAATACGCGGCAAAAGTGTTTGAACAAAAGCAATTTGCAGTAAAAGATAGTTTTTTATTGATCATTTTTATTATGAATTTATTTATTTATTTATAACACATTTCTAATACATACATATATATTTATAAAATAATTATGATAGAAAATTATGCAAATTTTTTGCATAATTTTTTTTGCATTTTATTGCATCCATTTTACTGCGATTTTTATTTAAATGTAAATCAGTCTTTCCGCATTAAGTATTTACCAAATTTATAAAATTGTTGTTTTTAGTATTATAAAAGAAAAAAACGACAACATTAGTAACACTATTGTAACAATAAAAAACTTTTAAAAAGAAAATTTAATAATTATATTTAATATCTTTTTATTTCTAATATAAATATAAAAATTTGGAAAAAAAAGTGTTATTGAACATTTTTGTAAAATACTCAAATAATATTCTACCTTATAATTTATATTAATATTCTTCTTTTTATTTATATTAAAAATAAAAAAAGTTTTAAAAAAGAAATAATAAAAGTAACTTAATTGATCTGGACCGGACATTTCAATATTTTACACCAAGCACTCATAGAAATTTTACGATTCCAAAAAAAAAAATTTATATAATTTTGCAAAATTCATGGAACTTCTTACAGAGAAGAAATTTGAAAGAAAGTTCATTTAAAACACTATGCAATTAGTTAAAACTAACCAACTAACTAAACCACTAAGACAAATTTCCTATTGGGGTACTTGAAAAGTTCTATGATTTTGATATACAATGGCACTTAATTAAAAAAAAAAAACGAATATATTCGAAGCAACACCATGACCTAACACTATTTTACTGCAGACTGTAATTTAACGAAATTATTTACCAATGGACGAATCATGTTTGCCATACTTGAAAGCCTCAAAAAGTGAAAACTTCTACTTGTCACATGAAGTGACCAACCACAATAGTGTGTGCTGTTTGTTAGCAAAATTCGCAAAAATGATCCATTTCATGGAGGAGCATTGTTTGGCCCATCCAATTCTTAAAAGCCTACCATCTTAGATCAACTTTTCTCATAAATATTTTATACATTAAAATTCTTTAGATTTTAATATGTAAGATAAAATGTTGTCTCATAATTCATACAAATCAAGTAGCGGTTTTAGTTAATTTAATTTTATGAAATTTTTCTAAAAAATTTTACTTTAATTTCATATAATTATTTCTTGTAATGTATAAATGAATTAAGAGAATTAAATCGTTAACAAATTAAATAAACATTTTAGATGAAATTAATTAAGAACAAAATATATAATTATTTTATAAGTTTAATAAAATTATAGTACGATCTATTTTACGATTAAATAATGCTAAATATTAATCATTAAATTTTCTTTACACATAGCGCCCATAGAAAATATGAATTAATATGATTAATATAAAATCAATAAGAAAATTTGCTAAAAAAAAAAAAAAAAAGAAAATCAAAACAAAAATATTTTACACTATTTGCCTATTGCTTTCAATATTTATATGAATATACTAATTCCATAATATTTTAACTAATTGTATTTTATCTAATTTTAATTAATTAAACTTAAGATTGTTAATTATTTTAACAGTTACGTTAATATTGATAAACAAAAAAAACAATAACAACAATAAAAAAAATGTATAATAAATCAAATTAATCACAATGTTCCATTTCATTTGATATTGATTCAATTATTGATCAATACACTTTTCATATTTACTTTTATTTATGTTCCATTACAAACTCAATTGCATTTTATAAATAATTATAATAATTATAAATAAATTTATATAATTAAGAATTATGTAAATTTATTGTTAATTAATAAATTGATATAACTTCCGTTATAGCGATATTTGATTGCAACAACGTTAAATGTTCTAATTTAGCAGTTTGCTACATCTGCTCAGTTTGAGTTTAATGAAATTGATTAATTAATTTATATTGTTTAGTCACGGCTAAATTTATCCGATATAATTTAATACTATGCAATAGTATAATTCCGTTATAATTCCTAATAATTTGCCATCCAAATGGGCCATTAAGCAATTTGCTATATAAACTTAACTCAGCTCAGCTCAAATGATTTGTTCAGTTTAATCTAGTTGAGGCCATCAGATCTCAACGTAATATACTTTAGATATGCAATTAGCTTCGTTAGATTTACTTAATTTCTCAGCGTTTAATATTTTATTAATTCAAATTATTTATAATTAATTTTTGTTTACCATCCGTGTCGTATGGTAACATTATGCAAACTATAATTTCAGAGAGTTTGTAAGAGGTACACATGAATTTATAATATCCTTGTAATATAAGAAATTCTTACAAATATTATGTGAATATTATTTTCTTGAAATGTTTATTTGTAAAGTAATTATAACTTCAGATGAAATTCTAAATGAAATAAATAAAATAATAATAAATAATAATAATAATAAAAGTAAGTAAATATAAATTGAAAAAAATTTAGATTAGATTTATTGATTTATTCATGTAATTGAGAATTCTATTCCTTAAATAAAACATAAAACACTTTTCATTAAACAAATCAACAAAAGAAAAATCGTCTAAAAACTATTCTGAAATATATTTAAAGTTAAGCAAAAAAAAAAAAATAGTATTTAGAAATGCAGAAATTTATTGATAATAAATAAAATTTAAATTGTATATACATAGAGAAATATGCAACGAATATAATAAATAACAAATGGAAAAATAAAATTTATTATTTTTAATGTTAATGCAAGAAGAAGGAATCAATAAATAATAAATAAAATTATAATTAATAATATGCAAGAAAAGTAAAAGAAAACAAAATAAAACAATATAAGACGTAGTAATAAAATTATGAAACAAACATGATGAAATATCAAAGTTATATACTTTTCAAAAAAATATTTTATGATTATTATACTTGAACAAAATGCAAACTGAAACAAAGAGATAACAAACGATAAACGAAATCGATTCACACAACAGATAAGTTTAGAGAGAATGAGTGGAAGAAGGTGTAGAAACCAAAAAAAAAAAAAACAAAAAAAGAAACAACCAACAAAGGCATGAAAAATGTTGACTTATAATAAAATAATAATAACAAGAACAACAAAGTAGAACAACAACAAACCACATTCAAAATTCTAAATTAATAATTAGAAACATCATCGTTATTTTCTGGTTTAAAAAATAAAATTAAATTAAAAAAAAACCGATAAACAAAAAGAAAACCAAAAATGCAATCTTTGTAGAATATGAAAAATATAATTAAACGAAAATTATTATAAGAAAAAAAGTCATTTAAAAGAAAATGTATAAAGTGGAAATTAACTTCAGACTTAATTGAAGCTCGCATTTTTTTGTTTTTCTATATAATATTTAATTATATTTGAATTTTATAAATTAATTATTTTATTTAATAATATAAAACAATCATAACGGTAATAATAATAATAATAATAATAATAATAATAATAATAATAATAGCAATACCGTTAGGACAACAAATTATGCTAAATATATTTATTATTATTCTTAATATAGCTTTGTAAAATATTTTCGATTTATTCATCAATAAATATCATGACTAATAATTGTCCTTTGTTAAATATCATTATCAGTTTTTAATTATCATTAAATAATAAAGAAATGATGAGAAAATTATTAAGAAAGACAAATTGAAAAAAAAATTATATTTGAGTACAACGGACTTTCAAATGGACTTGTAGTCGGTCGGAGTCACCTTTTAAATACCGTACACCACTTTGTTTAATGAAAAGTGAAAAGTCAAATAAAAGAACAACAACCCAAGAAAATTGTTAAAATTGTAATTTCTTAATTATTTATAAAGTCCGTTTTATGAGAAGAGATTCAAAAAACTGACATATCTGGGCCAAATTTGATATACATATTTTTTTTTAGGTCAAATTGGCTAAAATATATTCAAAATTAAAATTTTTGTTAATATAAACCTTTTTTTTTTTTTTTTGAGAAAAGCGTTATGTGGAAAGTTTTCACAAAAATGAAGCAATCGGGACCAAATTTGGTACACATATTAAACGCAATTCAGCTTCAGTTAAAATACACTTAAAATTGTAATTTTTTCCATTTAACAATTTTTTAAAAAAAGGGTTTGCATTGGGCGTGGTCGTATATATAGTCACATTTTAACCATTTTCAATGAAGTTTGTCTCTGTGCCAAAGCCATTAACCAAATTTCACTAAAATATCTTTAAAATTACGACTTGAAGATATTACACAAACGGACAGACGGCCAGACGAGCTTACATCGAATCAGGTATCTCAACTCCTTTTGAGTGTTACAAATATCTACATAAACTTATAATACCCTGTACAGGCAAAAATTAAAAATATCGATACATGTAAAAGAAATAGACTATTCTGTTAAATTTTGGTCTGCTTTGTCAAAATACCACTAAAATTTTGATAATTGGATATTTCATAATGATTTATATTTATGTGGGTTTTAGCCATAAAAATTATCCAATTCAATCTATTTTCAAAATCATTCTTACGTGCATCTAAAGCAAGTTTATAAGTCAAATTTCATCAAAATGATTGAAATATTGTGGACTGAAATCAGACAAGTTAAATCGTTTGAGATTTGTAACAATCATTTGGACTAGTGGATCTCTCTTTAATAATTAGATAAAAAAAGCATCAATGGCCTTGACCTGATATGGTTTATCTCTTGCGTTTCTTTCCCTTTTTTTTCAGTAGAAAAAGCAAATGTATTTCAATGTAATGCATTTAAATTTTTAACTACTTTGCTCATCTTCTTTTTTTTTGTTTTTTATTATTTTCCACAATTTATGAAATATGGATTATTCATATTTAAAATTATTTATATTAGTCATTAGATATTTAATGATATTTAATGTATGTAATCAATTATTGAATAATAATCAATATAATTCTTTTATTTGCCATTTTGTTGCTTTTATCGACTACATAAAATTAAGGGCAGAGGGATCCAAATGGCATGAACTTTAGGCAGTAAATTATATTTTTTATTTTATAAATGTGAATTCCTCTTTATAGTTTTAGAGCATAATTTAAATAATTTATTACATATTATTACAGATAATTTGTCAGATAATTTATTACAAATTTCAAGGCAGCATTTAACTGTAACACTTTTGCTTTAAAGGCCTTTTCGAAGGACAAATAACTTAAGTTAAGTAAGTTAAATCATTTTCCAAATATCTGGATATAATATAATTCTCTATAAGATTTTTCCTTCTTATGATTTATGTGTCCTTTTTATGATTTGTGTCTTTACAATAAACATTTCACCTTAAAGTTGATTACACTTAAGTGTGAAAAATATTTTAAATATTCTATCGAGAGTGTACTTAAAGTAAAATGCATGGTCATTCTAAGGTACGAATGCGGTAACTTTATCAACTTCGATAATTACATGCTCAATGTAGACGATGCTCAATTTTAGACGATGAAATGGCTGTGTCGCCATTTTTTGAATCAGTTATTTAAATATGAGTGATAGTTTTACCCAGCCTCTACATTTTTACATCACTTGTTGGAAAAGCTTCAATCAAGTGCCTTGAATCACTTAAAGTGTAAAGTTATAGGTAAAGTCCATCAATTTTGATATCTGCCATTCATTGTCAATGAAGTGGCAATATCGGACAATATCTGATAATATTGAAAGACAAACATTTATGAAAATTTTCAATGGCAATTTTTCAATTTATACACTTAAACGTTCATGCATATTTTATACACTTTAATTTATTTTGTAAATGTCATTGTATTAAAATCATTTGATAATTATTTGGATATTATCGTTGACATAAAAAAAAATTTATGTAAAATGAATTAATTTTATTTAAGAATTTAATAATTCGTAATTCGACATAGACATGTTATATAGAAATTAGAGGGGAAAAAAAACCATAACAATAAAATATGTAAAAAGCTAAAAATAAAAATGGCCAGAGAAATTGAATGGGTTTTCATTTTCAAAAAAAATTGGCTTAACTAATAAACTCCTTTGACCGAAATCATCTAAATATTTTATTTATATTAAAATTTAATTAAAAAATTATAATAAAACAAGTGATGATTACAAAAACAAGGACATTAATGTTAAAAAAAAAGAAACGAAAAACAAAATGCAATTTGGCCAAACAAGAAACAAGCAAAACAGCAGAAAGCAGTTACAGTAAAAGTTACAGTTGCATAGTTTATGAATAAACGCAATAACAATAATAACAAAAAAGAAAACAAAAAAATTTAAAAAGCATAAAAACGATTAAAACGATAAAAAAAAGGTAATCAGCGTATTGTGTGAAGCTGTAACGAATCAAAAAAGGAAAAAAAAATTGAGAAAGAAAAAACTAGTAAACATTATTAATAAAAATGACATTGCTTATTGTTATTTGTAATTTTTTTTTCTATATTTTTCTTTGTTTCTATTTCTTTTTTGTTTTTTGTTTTTCTCTGAAAGAAATTCCTTTAAATTCCTTTTATGCATAAAAACAAAGATGCACGTAAAATGGACAAAATGAAAAATTGCAAAATGATAAAAATGAAAGAATTCATTTAAAACCATGCACTTTATTCGTATAAAAAATAACAAAAAGCTGTAAAAGAAGACAATGTTATACTATACAAAACATATTGATTTAATTTTTAGATTAATATTAACAATAGATGAAAAAATTTCTACTTTTTTTCATAATGAATTGAAAATCTAAAGGCTTAAATAGAAGAAATCATTTCATTTTTTTTTTTACTTTACTACAGTCAATGGCATAAATGAAATTTTTATATTGATTTGGTTTCCTCTTTTTAAAATTCTTTAAAATTTGAGATTTAATAAATGTAGGCGAAAGTACATAGCACAGAGAGATCGATTCATCGTTATTTGTTATAATAAACGATTTAAAAGCATTTTCTAAATCGTTTTGAATCTATCTATTTCTCAGTGCTCTCTCAGTGCTAACTGTCTCTATTGAATTCTCTCAACTCTCAGTAGACCGCACAATTAAATCTAATGACGGGTATGTCAATTTGTTAATCATTTTTCAGCTAATGAAAATCAATTATGATTAACAAATGTTTGAGATTATTTGATATGATTTTTGTTATGTGAACAATTTTTATAATCGCTCCCTTTATAAATAATTGAAATTATACAAAACAAAATTAAAAATTTGAAACATATATCAAAGAAAATTATATTTAATCATGTGTGCCAAATTAAATTTGTTTGAAAATATATACTTCTTTCAAAGCCATTTCCAATTTCAATATATTTTCCATTGTCTTCAATTTAATAATAATACAAAAAAGAGCACAAAAAAACAAAAACAATGATAAAGACAAAAGAAGTCCCAATTGGGTTTTGATTTGATTATTGTTGCTTAATTTATTCATTTAAATTTTAGATTGGATTTTGTTTTCATTGATTGAAATATAACTAAATAATTTTTAGCAAATTCTCGTATAAAATTCTTATCAAAAAATTTTTGAAAGTTTCATCTTTGTATTCATATGTAAATTAAACTTTCAAGTTGAATTGGCTTAACATGGCAAAGGGCAAAGTTATATTAGAAATAAATATGCTAAATAAATACAAGCTAGAAAACGGCTCGCATAAAATAAAGATTTCAATTAAAACAAACAAAAAAAGAAACAAAACAAGCAAAATAACAAATGTAGAGAAATTTAGGTTATGGATAAATAGAAACTAACATTTAATTGTAATAATAAGTAAAACTCAATAAAAAATTAGGGTAAAAATAAATTAAAGGCACGGTAATGATCGTTTTATTATTATTATGGCATATTATGAAAATGGCAAATGGTGAGTATGACGCGAAAAGAGAAAATAGGGACCATAAAATAAGGAACATTCTAAACCCAAATGAATCGATCAATCGATACTGAATCATTTTGCGATTCAATTTAAATTCGCCTACAATTGCAACTAGAATTTTGCCCTTCGACTCTTGAGAACATTTTACCTTCTAGTTGTCTAAATTTTGTGGCTAAACTTATAAGACAAAAATCTACAGTTATTAAATTGCACTTATTACTAATCTTTTAATACCTTCCATACAGTCTGCGATGATTGTTACCATTAGAAACGTATTTAATTGCTTCTGCTTTTAGAAAAATATGTATAATTTAAATACTTTCTCAATTTGTCCACTTTTTTCACTTTACAATTATTTCCGTTCAAATTTCCTTTAAAATTTACTGAAAATAATATTACAAGGAATTAATAAATAAATATGGTAAATGTGACTTATAAAATGAAATATGTAAACAAAACAGATAAAATTAAATTTGCTTGACACCAAATCTTAGATACCCACCATCTAAACACCATGTCATTAGAATTTAGAACCTGATGCAATTTTTTAGAAGTAAATTGAAAATGTAAACATAAAAAAATTAAAATTTAGTACATGCAAGAGTACCCGATTTGCATGTACTTTGGACAGACATTGTAGACCAATAATTTCCGCTAGTTGAGCAAAATTGCAGCTCTCTCGCTTTTGCAGTTTGGAGATGATGAATAAAAAACTATCAAATTTTGCTTAAGAAAATGAGCTGTTGTCAGTTTATGATGTAGTTTATGATGCATTGTGGGCGTGCCCATTTTAAATTCTAATCCGCTTGCACAAGCTTTTAAAAATTCTGATAAATTTTAACTCTATATCTCTAATTTTACGACCAGATAAATGTTTACAACAGACAGACACACAAAATAACAAACGGACAGACGGACAGTTATGTTTAACTCGGTTCAAAATTTAATGCTGATAAAGAATATACTTCATCGGGTTCCAGTGTTTCTTTCTAGGCATTACAAACATAATGGCTAAATAAATGTACCAGTAATCTTTGGGTGGTGGGTATAAAAACTTATTCATGAGTGACTGTAACAAAATGTACTTTAATTTGTGAAAGTTAAGTAAGATATTTTTTTTTTGAGTGATTGAATTGTCCGACATATAAACGCGGGGTACGCGCAATAGGTAAATTGGTCCATCGCAATGTTTCAAAATAATTGATAAAATCTGAAATTGATCAAATCTGAAAGAATAAAGAAAAAGTAGATAGAATATTTGTAGCAAATTTATTTTAACGTTTGGAGTTATTTCATTGGAATTTTTTCTGGTTTACTTAAATGATTAATGAATTACCAGAAATTCTGCATGCTGTGTTAGATTGCGGTGACTAGAAATTTTACGGTTTTTTAAAATATATGACCCTTTTTATTTTCAATAATAAATCTTTCAACTATATAATAGGAAAATAGTTTATCCTTTATGCAGTGAAGTTCAATAAATTTCATCTTGAAATATAGGCATGCTAAACATTTATAAAACAAATGAAATCATTATGATTACTTGAAGTCGACTCTTAAATACTCTACAACACTTTATTCAATTCAATAATTAAATTCAATTGAAGTTAATGACGTGCAAGTTAAGATAAGCGATTTGTAAAGTTCTTTATATGGGGAGTAGTGCGAAAAATGTGTCCTTCTAATCCAAATCTCGTACACTTTCGTTCACTTTATGTACAGAAGAGCAGATTAGCTTAAATTGAATCCAAAAATGATTCTCAATCCATCAGTATAACAAAAAAAGGACTTGTTCAGGCGTTTCTATTTCAGTTATCGATTTATCATAAATTATGTCTGAGCTGTGTCAATTCACTTGACCTTTTATAACATGGCTGTACGTACTCAAAGTTGAAGTTGTCATATCAAAATTTTGTAAAGCCATTCTGAGCATCAATGTTGTGGTATTAAATTTTCTCTCTGCCCATCGCATAGGGGGCGACCAATCCCGAGAAGCACTTGCTCAATTGGGAGTGGCTCATGAGATGGTTTCTGATCTATATCCATCAGGGGGCATCATGAGTTTCACGAGATCAGATCCAAAGATTTAATTTGGTACCACGGGATCACCAGTTTCATATTTGCCCATGTGATGATGTTGGAGTTGGCTTCGTGTGGGCTGTGGTGCCCATATCGCGAGCGTAACTCGTTAAACCATATATGTGCTTTTTGTACCACTTCCCGAATAAAATGCGTAATTGGATAGACTTATTGAGCTAACCAAACTAAGCCAAAGCTAAGCCAAGGCTATCGAGCTTGGATACTTCATAAGGTAACTAAAGTGCTTTTTGTATATAAAATGCGTACTTATTGAGCTAAGGAGCTTTATAATTGGTAAGCTGGGAAGCTGGTGGGGACGTACCACGTGTACCATGTGTAGATAATTTGTACAATTGTGTACCATGCAGTTAAGCCTTCACCTTTTTCGCTTAATTCTATTTTTTTTTTGGAAAAATTGCGAAAATTCTATTTCTTTCGCTCCACATCTAAGTAAATAACTGAAAAAGTTAGCAGTCCATCTTTTTCACTAGAAATTCTTGATACATTAACAATCAAAATATACAAAATTTATGCGACTGAAGTAAAAACTAAATGCCTTACTGAACAGTCTAATATTATAATTGTACATGAATGTATTTTATGAATGTTCAAAATGTCATAATACGGCATCATTTGTCTTATCTTGCCCTAAATTACATCCTATCAAAAGAAAAGAAGAAAAAAATGGGAAAACAAAAGAAATGTAACGAGAAAAGAAAGGAAAGTCTTAAAATGTAATTTAAGGAAGACACTAAATTTTGTAAATCTCTAAATTTGTTATATAAAAAAAAATTTTACATTTGCGTTATGTTTTTTAAAAAAAAGCATGTGTTGTAAATGTAATTCCATTTTAACGTTTTAATGTATAAGTAAAAAGGAAAATGCCTTTTCCCAATTGACTGCCTTATCACGTACAATGCAATATGACAAACAACAACAACAACAATAACAACAATTACCACCATAAAATGTAATTGACATTGAAAAGTTTCTACCGCAAATTTTACATTTTTACATTTCCGCTTGCAAAATGTTTAACAACTGATTAAAAAACGTTTTACAATTATTTGTTTCAGTTGGCTTATTTTCATTTCACATCAACTTATTCCATATTATTAGTATTGGTATTGGTATTGGTATTGGTGATACATTAATGTACATTTGACTTAAACGTTAAAATGTAATTTTTATAAGTATTATGGACGCTGAATTATAATGAATGTTCTCTCCTTTCTCTCCGTAAATGTGTTTTTGCGGTAATGAGTAATAAACGAAATAAAATCATAAATAGATATATATTTATATTAATCATTGTTTATTAATCATTGTCCGTCATTGTTTTAGTTGAATTATATATTTTAATAATTAATTGACTCATTTCGGACCATAACTGAACATTCTAAGAGAAGAGAAACTTAAAGAGGCAACACCAACATTAATAATTTTTCAACAAATGTTATGTTCGGTTCAGAAACTCCATAAGGTAAAAGGTAAAAGTCGAACACCTCGTTTTTCCCACACGTATTTCCTACCATTCCTCTGTCCACGGCCTTCTAATTCATCACTTGAAAAAGTCCTGTTAGCCGTTGCTGTCTTTTACTGTGAGAGCTTTCACGTGCGAAAATTCGTTGTTTCTTATTAAAAGGGTGTCTAATCTGAGTATGACTCAGAACGGGAGGAACACTTGTCGAAAAGTACTTCCTTACAACTCTTTCACAAATGGGTACTATAATATCAAGAACTTGGCCAGACCTAATTAAGTCGTGTCAAAAAATGATACCAAATTGTTGAGTTTAATGTAAAATGTGTGTACATTTCAAGGCCTTCATATTAATTTTTTATAGTAGCTACCATTAGCAATGTGGAAAGAAATATTTTCGAAGACTTAGTTTTTGAACAACACTTCAAATCCCTTGAAATAAAAAGTAATTCAGAAAACACTTTAAAAACAATTATTTTAGAATAAGTGTACAATAAAAATGATTTCCGTTGAATCTTAAAAAATTTGTAAAACTTGTTTGAATAAATTAGCTTAAAATATTCTACTAATAATGATCTTATAATTTTATAGATTTTCACACCCTTTATCCATTTTCATTTATAGAGATGTTTCTTTCACTCAGAGAATGAATTATTGTATTAAGTTGAAAATGTGCACAATTTTTATTGATGTGATAAATTTTCTTCATCTTCTTTATTTCTTTCTTTGATTGGTATTACAACGTGACAATCAATATTTTTGTTTTTTATTTATTTCACACATTTGTTGATTTCAATAACGAAATATTTCAAAAAAAAAAAAAAATAATAAATGTATAAATGCATATGACGACAGCTTATTACACTTGATTCTATTTATGTTAAAAAGGCAAAGAAAAATAAGGCAACTGAATTTTTTTTTTTTTCATTCTAAACTAAGCGTTCGTGACATTCATCAATAGAAATCTTCTTATTCATAAAATGAAATGGCCTAATTTTTATTGTAGTTATTGTTGTTATGATGATTATTGTTCTTGTAATATATAAGATGTGCCTATGTAGACGCAAGGTACACGTTAATGACGTAAACCCTTCATCATTTTTGAAGTGCTGATGAAAATATGCAAATATGCAAATATGCAAAACCACAAAAATATTTATATTCAAAAAAGCGTTTATGTACATTTTATGACAATTTTATGCCAACAGAGAAGCGAAAAACGAAAAATAAGAAGAAGAAAAAGCCTAAAAAAAATTATAATGAAAAGGAAAATGATCACAGATATGCACATATATGCAATACATGTTGATGAATGGTCACGGAGAAAACTGATACTAAGAATAATTTAAACTAAAAGTTCATGGCAGAGTGCTTAAGTTTAAGAGGTCTTAGTCTAGTCGTTGGAAAAATTGCTGCCACTAGCATAAAATTCATGGTAACTCTATGGCGCTTCATGTATTTTGGATAAATTTTATATGTAAGAGGTTTTCACTCGATAATTTTATAAGGTGTGATGCAAATTGAATTAATTCAAACTACAAGGGATTTAAAAAAACAAATTTGGACACATTAAGGCTGCAAAACTAGAAATAGAAATAAATATAAATTGTATCTTCCAAAATTAGAATATTTTAAGAAGTACATTAATTTAAATCGCATAATCTGTACTCCATGTAATTATTATTTAATCTGAGTAGGTATCGAAGAAATATTTAAGAAATCTAGAAATATTTCTCATAATAAAAATTATATCATTTTATTTATTTAAAAAATTTCTATTTAAAATTTAGACGAGTTGGACTGCAAAGGTCTTATTTTCTTCTTAAATTGAATAGACCTCGCAAACTATTTACTGTATTATTTCTTCCACTTGCAGTGTAGTAAATATTTAAGAATTTAATCCTGGACAATCATGAACTTCAATTTAAATAATTTTTACGCCAATAAAATTTTTAAATACTCACAATTATGTATATTAAAAATTTATTTTTAAAACTTTTGTTATTGTAATTTTAAAACCTTTAACAATTTCTTTAAAGTTTACATAACTTATACGACTCATAAGCAGACAATAGAAATCTCAGTTTTTATAGTGGCTAATTAGTCGTTTTCTTACATTTTTTCTATCAAAAAAAAAAAAAAGCATATAATTTATGTGTGTACACACTAACACACATATCTAAATGCAATAACATAAATAATAATAATGGCAAGCAATATATAAAAATAAAACCCGAGATTAACAACCAAAAACCCCAACCGACCTACAAAGATGAGCCAGCCACAAAAAGATACCTACATGAAAAGCCAATTCACATAAATATAAATACATATACATATATATATATATATATATATATATATATATATGTATATGTGTATGTATATGTATGTGTATATGTAAATATAAACATGCACTTCTAACCGCATGCACATGTAAATTAACCAAAGAAGTGAGAGTGAGCTAGAGAGTGAGAATAAACAGAGCAGCAGAGCTTGTTAACAAAGGAAATGAAAATTTGAGGATTTCTCAAGGATTATTTTCTATATACACATGCATATATGTTTACAAAGCATATAAAAGCAGTTTCACGAACTTTAAGTCGTGGTCCCCCCTTAAGAGTTGAGGGCGCATATATCACTTTCTAAAAGAAAACGCCAAAAAATATGTTTTTTTTGCTGCTCTTTTTGCTTCTTGAAATCCAAAAGATCAAATCAACTTTAGACTAAAGTCTATTGGTCGCTTTGAAATTAGCTTTTTGGTGGCAGTAATTGCAGCCATTCAAAATTATTTTAAATTATTTTGATGAGTACATTTCGTTTCAATTCAATCAATGAAAGTGGACTTAATGTTCAAATTCTGGATCCGCTCTTCGCTAAAATGTAATTTCCACACAATGCAAGCTTTAGATTGTCTTGTAATGCTGAAGGTATTATGTGCAATTCACGGAGGCCAACCCTACCATAGAAGAAACATTTTTAATGTTTCATGCAATTAAGTTGTCACAGTGCATGTGCATATTAAAGATGAACTGAAGTGTTGCATTATGAAATCTTAGTATAATAATGTTTGGGAATTGCTGACATATAAGATGATTGTATAAGCATATCAACTTATATAAGCAATTACACATAATAAATGTATGGAGGAGAAGACTTGTTTATCTAGTTCACTTCAATTTAAATTGAAAAACAGCTTTCATTTTATTTGTACGCGCCACAGCGAAATACTCACAAAACAACATTATTTCACTTTAGAAATGTGTAAAATTCAAATGTAATAAGCATATTAAATATTTATATGTATGTATGTATTCATGAATATTTCAATATATACATTTATATATATAAATGTGGTTGCAGTGTAAATAAAAAGCAGTATAAAGGAAAGACATACAAAATAAAAAGGAACATGCGAAATGCTTGCCGAGTGAATATTTTCAACATAAAATTTATGAACTTACTAAATCATAAATCACAGCTACTTAAAAAGGAAGAGATATTTTATAAAAAAAATTTTATATATAAAAATGACATTTTAATAATACTAAATCAATACATTGAAGCTAACTCCATAAAGCGCTTTGATTTTTTTTTTACAATTTTTTATAACTTCTAGTTTAAAGAATTTGATCATTATTCTCTTAAAAAAATACTTAATTATTAATTAATTTTTTTATTATACTGGCTTTTTGTTTTGATTGAATCAATAGTTTCACAAAAATTTTTCTAAGACATCTATAACTGCTTTAATTGGCCATTTCTAAGGGCACAAATATGGCCATAAAAAATGTCTTTCAACAGAGAACTCAAGCTAATAAAAAACTAATGCTGCACGTTTAAATAGAGTTGATCATCAGGGCTTTAAAGAATTTATATAGAATTGAAAAGATTGAATAGAAGATTGAATAAATTGCAAAAAGTTTGCCATACAACTTTTTAAATCACAAAAGATTGAAAAACATGATTTAATAAGAATCGTGCAATAATTGAGAATTTATTTCTACGAGAAGTAAAAATAGACGAAAAAACGAATGAAAATTATAAAGATATTAAACAAAAATTAATCTCAAATGTAAAATGGAAGACTATTAATCCATTCAAAAATTATTTATGAAATCCAGAAAATTCTTCTTCTTTTTTATAACAGCAGTTTGCAAATTTCTCACATACAAATAAAACTCTAATCAGCCATTTGATAATAAAGTTTTTTAACGCGAATACTTATCTTTGATAAAGAAATCTTATTTCTATTTGTCCATTTATTTCCATAGAATTATTGTTATTGTATTGTTTAAAAATTTCTTGATTCTTGGCAAACCAATGACAAATATCTTTTATGAAACATAAACAAATTGAATAAATTTCTCATTTCATTTAGTCAAAGTCAAAGTGTACACTGTGATAACTTACTGTCAAAATATATGATGAAGGATGATAGATGAAGGAAGATGGATAATTGATAAAATATAAATTTAATATTAGTTCACTTAATGAGAAGAGAAATAAAATATAAGCATCACACTTTCATTCATAAATATTCCATTTACATCAATTTTAGATATCTTTAGAATTTTTCAATATCTTGACATCATGATTATCCATAGCATTTTCCAAGTTATTAGCTTTTAATTTTTTTGCTTTCTTAAATGCATTGTAGCATTGACATGATTAATAATTTAAAGAATAAATTTGTAGATGACTCGATTTATTTTAATGCATCTTCTTATGCCCATCACGCACAACTGAATAACGTTGTAAGAATTATTATTGTTGCAGATTTTTAAGGAAACATATTATTTTGTTGTTGTTAAAGACATAAAAATAAAACATTATAATTTTTGAGTATACGAGTGCTATATATTTATAAGTATAAATACAAGTAATAAAAAAATTTTCTTTTTTTTTTAAGGAAATTTTTTTTTGTACGTATTAACAAGTCAATGTCGTTCAAATTGTGTCCAATATGTCGTATTATGTCACACACATATTTCATATAAATATATTAAGATAAATACATATATTTACACATACATTTACACATACATATTGTACACCATAATAATGTTTTACCGTTCTACTTATGTCAAAAAAGAAAAAATTTACAGACTTTTCGTTGTTTATTTTTCCTTCAATTCTGTTGCTTCATCGTGATTCTGAACAGGAAAATGTGGGGGATTGAGATTGTGCTCTTGGATTCTGTATCGTATTGTACTGTTGTTTCTTTTTTCTTATTTGGCCTCTTGAAATGACTGAACTAGAAAAAAGAGTCATTACTTTCGATTCGTTTCAACTCATTTGATTTCCCTAAACGAGCAACATATGTTTCACTTGAAAACAAAAATTGGATACTTTTGCAATAAGGGAATTCCAATATTAAATAGAATGGCACGGAAAACTGAAAATGATATAATTTCCCCAGTTAGTTGAAATATAAAAATCGGTTACACCGTACATCAAAAAAAAAAGCTAGAAAATGTTTGAAATGTTTTCTCTTTACTAGAAAATCGCAAAAATTCTTCAAATGGAATGCTAATTGAAAGAGATTTATTAGAGCTAATTTTAGTGTATTACTCTGTACCATAAAATGGCATTTGACTCTTTCAGCACATCAGATTAAAAGCCTATTGTGAACCATATCATTTTCTTTGGCTAAAGAAAGACTGAACTTTTCTAACGAAAGTAATCTGTTTTTCTTTAGGTACCTAATCGCACGATTTTCGTTGAAGTAACCCATAGTCTTATAAACGAGTCTGCATGTTTCGATTTCAGGAAAACCAATACCTTTCAAATGATATTTGAAAAATATCGGCATATATACCCATTGATAGATTTAAATTATTCTTCTTAAGAATTAAGAATTAAGCGGCCAGTGAATTATTTTAAAAATAGGAAGTAATGAAATTTTTTGGAATCTGAAATAGGCGAAGGCATATAAGAAATGAAGTTATAGGAAATTTATGCAAATGTAAATTAATTTAGAATATTTTCTTAGCTCTGATTTCATATTCCCAATGTTTTTTTGTTTGCTTAGTATCTTTACAAAAATCGTTAGAACACTACCATTTCATTATTTATTTATTAATGTAAAAGTTTGAGAGATGAACGAACAGTGTTTATAAAGTACTAAAAATATTTACCACTTCTATTCTATGCTCAAGGTTATCTACACACAATTTATATGATTTCTCGTCTTCTTAATGTGTACATAAAAAAATTTTACATCTATGATGATGATTTATAAAGTAGCATGGTCTTGTATATATTTGTATATATTATGTTAACATACATACATTCATCATTATTAACATCATTATCATCATTGTAAATGTGTACATATAAGTTTGTTATAATTTCATGCTTGCCGGAATCTCTTGACTGCAAGTTAAATGAGGATAAGAAAATGGCATAATACAATTTTCGTTTTTCTTTTTTTATTGTTGTCATTTTTCACATTTTCATTTCTTTCACATTTTACTTTTACTTCCGCATTATATTATATTTGTTCTCCTCATATCTGCCACTACACTTAACACTCGACACCCGATACCCGACACCCGATACCCGACAATGAATCGTGTGTTATACATTTGGAGTGTTATTTATTAAAGAATTTTCATGTTAAGAGAGCGATAAATATAACTACATACTCGTCATTTTCTATCTATCTCTTTTACTTTTTCATAATATTATGCAAAAAATATGTGACATTAATTATGTGCACAATGTTTGTGACAATCAGTATACGCAGTAAATGAAAAATGAAAAAATGCTCGTATAATGAAAAGTATAATTAAAAGAATGGGCCCAAGCACAAGCAACAAAAAACTGAAAACCCTCCGACAAAAAACAAAAAAAAAAAAAAAAAAAAAAATAAGAAATTAAAGGGAACAACAATGAAATGAATATAAAAAAAAATTTTTCGTTTTCTTATACTTCTTTTTTCTACTTATTTTTTTAAAGATGTCAGCGTCTTTCCTTTCTTTGCGTTTTCCCAAAAGGAATTGTTCAATTTCCATTTATGTTATAAACTGTTTTCTTTTTCATTTAATAAGAAGGAATTTCTTTTTTGTAAAGGATTTAGAATAAAAATTCATCAAAAAACGGAATCGTTAAAATAATTTTGTTCCATTATACACATTTAATATCTTTCATTATGAATGAAAGATCTTCAAGACGATGTAGACGATTAATACCAAAAATTTTAAGAACCAGAGAGCAGACGTAGTTGGTTCATACAAAAAATATATGCCACGTCGAATCATTTTATTTGAGCAACCTTAATAAAGTCTATTATTAAGTCTATTAAAGAAAAAAATAAGTTTGATATGATACATGCCCTTCATTCAGGCGACTTTTTCCAAAGAAACAGTTTGTAGTAAGTTTGTTTGAAGTGACCTTTTGCAGTTAAATAGAATCAAAAAATAGACGTATAGATAATGGCCAGAAATACGAATGGGCGAGTTTGTAAAGCGTATAAAGTAATTCAATGTATATAAGATAAATTTTGCATACTTTGCATGTAATTCCGTGTTCATTCCTAACCGCTTACTCGGTCATTCGCATACCTCTTTTAATAAGGAATTTATCAGTTATATTTTATATGGATACTAATCGTGCGGAGTAAAGTGGAAAAATGTAAAAAGAAAATGCCAGAAAAATTTATGGATACCATTAAATAATAAATAAAATTCAAGAAATTTGACAGTTGTCTAGAGAATTTAGAAGAAATTTGATCATTATTAAACATTAAATTACTTCATATAAAAATTTAATATCACTGATATAAAAAACTATGTACATTATCTATAAATGTTTTATCGATAGAAATTATTTATAAAAAACATATAATTGGACTTGCAATAAATGTCACCATGAAAGGCAAAAGAAAGAAAACTCCAATTAATGTAATTCACATAAATAAACCTTGTAAATTATAAGTGTGAAAATATTACTAAATTTGTTATTTTTATACGTTGATATTGGTCATAATATTTTTATTGCGAAAACATTTTATAAGCGTAAAATTTTCATGAAAATATTGTCACCTTCTAGATTGTTATGCTACATCAATTACTTGTTCTTGAAAAGTGATATTTCGTTTGTTATCAAAGCTCGCTTCTTCTGTAAAAAATTCCATAACAATTTTTCAACGTCAAAATCAAAATACCTTGATAGATTAATTAATTAATGATATTTTAATGATTTTGCAGTTTCAAATTATTTCTTCTTTTAAAAAATTGTACCTTGATAATCCCTAAAAGAAATATGATCTTTCAGTTAAAGCAATTTATGAGTCATTTGTAAAATTTAGCAGATAAAAATGTGAATTTTTGGCATTTTATATTTTACTGTGGGCTTGCCTTTCTCCAACTTATGCTTACTAAATTTAAAACCATTTATAATTAGTATGTAAGTTTTCGCAAGCATAACTTTGGGTATTACAATCTCGACTTGAATTTCTAATGGCCAGTTGTCAGACATCATTTTTGATAAAGCTAATAAAATGAATGGAATGACCATGATTTTAGTTAAATATTTTATAAACGAAATTTTCTGGATATTCTCATAGAAATATAAATAAATTAGACTGGTAGAATATAACAATGAATGAACTATTTATTCAAATTACTTTCCGACCTCTTATGAAAAAAATTCAATGCAATTACATTATTGTCTATAAATGAAAATTCAATATCAATACAATGGCGGATTTAATGGACATGCTAAACAACTGGACGCAATAAGAAATAGTAAATAAAACATTTTTTAGCTAATAGTTTTTATATAAATCAAATATAAAGTCTTATTTGATGTAATAGCTTGATAGATTTGTATCATTTGGTAGTATAAATTTTACTGGTTATTGAACGAGAAATTACATGCTTTTAAAATAAAAAGATCAAAGGAAAGTTTTTATTGAGAGTCCATTCTCTAACTCACTTGATTTACTTTATTTGCATTCAAGATATTAATTTTTTTAGAGGCTCCAATTAAAACCGATTTAGAATGGATATAGCAAAAGATTAAAGGAAACGATTATATCTTCACTAAAATATCTATTTAGTTGATTCATTGCAAAATTAGTTTAACAAAAAGTCAATTAAATATTTATTTTATACAAAACATTTCATAAATTAACTGAACATTTTTCAATAAACTTCAAATTAATTGAACAAAAATAGTTTTTAAAGTGCATTTTAAACTCTAAGTACTTTAAGAGTTTTAAGAGTTTATTGTAATCATAATAAATATTGAAGCATTCGAAAACCAACATTATTCATAAAAAATTTTCTCAATTTAACACTTAAAGGAAGTTATTGCAAAGTCAGTTAACCATTTGATATTGAATCGATTTATTATTTTTATTAATACAATTTCTTTTTATGGGAAAAATATATTTCTGTAATCAAATATAATTTTTCAAAATTTAAACAGAAAAATGAATGGCCATCACTTTAAGTATTGAGAGACTTTTTCCTCTACAACCTATAAAAAATTTTCTTTAATTTCTTTAACTGTCAATCAACTGTCAAAGTAATTTTTTTTTCTAGCAAAATTAAAAGTTAAATTGTTGTAAAAAATTAATTTTATTTTCAAAGACTAGAATTCATTTTAAAAAGTAGAAAATAACAAAAATCTTGTAATTGATAAATTTTACATAACGGACGCACAAAAAGTTTAGGCTATTTATTTATATTTAAAATTTCTTATAGCGATTTTTATCCATTTTATATCAATTTTTTGCTTTGATGCTTATCTAAGACTTGAACGAAATTTCTTGACAATCAGCCTTAGTTTCATAGAATTTATATCTTTTAGAAATGAAGTAATGTCTAGACCACACGATCATAACTTCTATTTCATATCTCTAAAATAATTTGAATAAGTAACTTGATTTATTGCCTGAATGCAATGCCTTAATTTGCTTTATATTGTGAGTTTTTTTTTATAACCCTCATAATTCTTAATAAATTTAATTGCTCTTATGTTTTTTATAGCGTAAAATTTATATATAATTTTTGTATGTAATCGAGAATATATTGAAATTCTATTGAGAACAATTAGTATTTATGAACAAAATCAATCAATGAATAACCCAAATAATGATGAGATTTCGTTATCAAAATCAAATAAAATTTAATAGCAACTTTATATACATGTTTTCAAAACTGCACTCTATATCTAATACATCAAGTTTCCATGAACACTTTTAACACATTTCGATTTGCAAAAAACAAAAAAAAAAAAAAGAAATACAAGAAAAACAAAATTTAACAAATCTCTCATGATACTTTTTGTTATGTGTATACACAAACATATAAAATACACTGGTAATAAATGTGTACGTGATCGTTTGCATCAGTCCATTGGGAAGAAATGTTATACTTTTAATAGCTGTTCACAACTATCATTTTGTGATATTTTTTTCGTGTTTCTCTGCTTGTTTTTTATTCCATTTTGTATTCCATTTTGTGTTCCATTTTACTTTTATTAAAATACCATTAAACGTGATTCATTGAGAAAGAATTATTCATTTCTATGAAAATATTTATACAAAATATTACACATAGAAATTGTCATCAGAAAAAAGCATTGGAAGGATGACGATGTGAATATAAATACCTCGATACTCGAATAATAATAGTAATAAAAAGAAGAAATGAAAAACAGAATAGCAAACTCAAAAACTTTTCAAAAAAGTGTACTTGACTTGTACTCCCGCCTAAATTTTTGTAGTTTCTTTCTATTCCGTTTACTTCTTCTCTCTTCTTTCTTTCTTTCCCTTTTTGCTTTTAGTTCTTTGTTCTTCATTTAATATATTTTTATTAAACTAAACGTCTAACTTTAAATTGGATTCACATTTACATTCTCCCTTTAAAAAAAAAAGACTAACTTTTGAAAATTTATTCAAAGATTGTTTGCCCCTTTTTTTTAATGTATTTCTTATTTCATCTATTCAGCTATAAAATTTAAATGGAATGCATAAATTCGCCGAAAAACACAATATAAACAAATCTGAAAATTATATTTGGCTGGGACCAAATTTTAGATCCCCATACTACTCAAACAATACAGAATTACGATTTAGAGCTTGTTTCAGTTTTTTGTTAGAAGATAGAAAACGTAAACAAAAAAAAAAGTGAAAAAAGTGATGCTATGTAACTCCGCATAGACGTATACGATTTAAATATTTTTTGGACAAAAGTTATAGATCAATAGGTTATCTATTTGTGCAAAATTTCAGCTTTCTATGTTTTTACAGTTTGCGGATGATTTACGCTTAAAAAGAATGGAATTACGCTTAAAAAGATTGTGGTGCTCTCACTTTTCATTGCACTGTGGGCGTGTCCCTTGGCTCTGCCAAAATTGAGCTCGATATCTCAAATTTTACAATCAGAGGAATGTTTTCAATAGACATATAACACAGACGGATAAACGGACAGACATGTCTAAATCGGCTCAGATGATCAAGAAAGTATTTACACTTTACAGGGTCTCTAATGCTTCTTTTTAAGCGTTACAAACATAATGACAAAATGAATATACCCCTAACGTTTTGGGTGGTGAATATAAAATGGCAAAATCAGGATAAAAGTAAAACCCTTTTTAAAGTTAGAAACACTTTGACTACCGTCAATTAAACTTTAATTGCTTTAAGTTACAAAGGTGAAAAATTGTTTATTACTATTGCAAATTACAAATGTTTTTTATTTTCCTTGTACAATTGGCTGATTGCAATTAACAAAATTATAATTCATTACATAACACTAAATTATTTTACAAACTATAATAATTTTCTTAATAATGAGTTTAGGAAAATGTGCAACTTAATCAAAAATGGTGAAACGCCATTTCTTTGCAATGAAAATGAATTCAAAATTAGTTTATGTTTAATTGCTTTTTCGATTTGTTGTTTTTTCCATTTTGTTTGTCCACCTGCCTATTTATCTATCTACAGTTTAAGCACTTATTTTAGAAAATGGAGATTGTTTTTTGATAGAAAGACGAACTCTATTAAAAACCGGCAAGATCGGATCATTTCTATTACTTTCCTATCGTTCTAGTTAGAAAGAAATTAGTATACAAAGAAAGTTATAATTTTGGTTGTTTTTGATTTGAAAGTTGGTAAAAAGTATTAGATAGTTCTTGTAATCAATTTTAATGCGAATGTGAAATCGAAATTTCCAGTAACTAATTTATTAAAGTGATTCCTCTTATTTTAGTGATTTAGAGTTTAAGTGGAGAGTCCTTAGGAACAGCCCAGTAGTACTTTAGCAAAATTACAATCATACCGGACTATTTTTTGATGTTCTCTTGTATAACAGATTTTTTAACTTTTTAAAAAAAATTACTGAATAAAAACTGGAAATTTTAAAGGTAATTTTTTTGACACTGCCTTTTCAATTTACATATAAATATGATTCTTAACTTATAGTTATTATTGTTCAATATTTAAGATTTCTTAAAAATTTAAGAATTTTGTTTTGTATTTTGTTATACTTTTTTTTGTTACTAAATCGGATTAATGTGAACAAAATGTATATTTTAAAAGATAAATCTACAACATATTTACACATTTAATATTTTTCTCAATAATTTTTTGCTAAAAAAAATATCAATTAGGAAATAATAGAATAAATTTTTTTTTAAATATGTACACAAAACAGAATTTGAGGCGTTTTTTTTTTGTTTGCACTTAATCATAATGCCACAAGCATTCAATAGGATTTACATATTACATTATGTGAGTAGATTATGTAATGAAACATTTTATGCATTGGATTATATAATTAAACAAATGACAACATCTATCTTAGAATAAATAATTGTTGAACTTTTATTATACCCATTTCTCAAAGGTTGAGCAATGTACTCATGTTGTCATTACGTATGTAACACCCAAAAGGAAGCATCGGAAACCTTATAAAATATATATAATATATATAATATGATTAATTTTATATTCTGAATCGATTTATACAGTCTGTATGTCTGTTTGTCTGTCCGTCTGTCTTTAGGTTGTCAACATTATTATAATTGCAAAAATTAATATATCAAGTTCAAATTTGACAAACACATTAAAATTTCTTTCATTTCAATTGTTATTAAAAATGTCTAAAATCGATCGAAGGACACGGCCACAGAACAACGAAAACTGGGAACATTTCGTTTTTTTGGAGCAAAAGTTTTTGATTTTTTGCTCATTCCCAGCAAACTGCAAAAGATATGAAGCTGAAATTTAGTATAAATTTAGTATAAGTAATAAAGGCATTATAAATTAGATACGCCTACGCAAAATTATACAATATGAAATTTTCACTTTTTTGAATTTCCCGTTCTGAATAAATAAAGAGTAAAAATAAAATTGATTTAAAACTCAAAATAATTTGCACATAGTTCACGGTTATGGTTAATATGCATCAGTTCAAAACTGAAAACCAAATTATAAGAAAAATGGCCACTTAGTAACATAAAACGTTATAGTTATCGATATGGTAGTAAAATTGGCCAAATTCATTTTTCCATTGAACAGAATTAACTTCAAGAACTTTGTTTAAAGAATGGAAGTTTAAAGTTAGAAGGGACACCAAAATTACGTATCGACTTTAAGCCCTTATGTTAGACACAGTTCTCTCTAAATGGTTCAGGACTTTGTTATTCAAGAAATAAATGGACAATTTATGTCAAATGGGCTATAAAAAGTAAGAACTAACAGAATATTAAGTCTCCAAATGTCAAAATTTTAAAATGTTGCCCAGTTTTACATTCAATCATATCGCTTCACTTCCTAACTTCCTCATTGCAAAAATGGTAATTAAGATCACTATGTGATTTTCCATATTTTCATGTCTAACATGCGACTTTAAATAAAAAAAAAGAAATTATATACTATAAATAAATGGCATTTATCCTGTGAAGAAGATTCGTTGATGACATTTTTTGTACACTGCTACATGTTACGTGATGTAAACGATCCATGAACGTGAAAACTGAAATTGCCGCAGTAAAAACTGTACAACATTTTACTGTGTGCTTTATTTTTTTAGATTGTTAGATTTCTACTTTCATATATCGCATCACATATGGCCACACATATCAAATCATCAGAGATGCTAAAGACATTTTCCATAGTTTTACATATAAAACTATAAAAAGTTTCTTTTTGTTTTTTTTTTCTATTTCTTTTTGTGTTTATTTATTAAAACGTGAATTTCCAAAGTTTCTACATAAATTGTTTTGTATTGTTTTGTATTGTTTTCCTGTTGTTGTATTTAATTGTATTGCTCAAGTGTAACATTCAGAAACAAACTGTTTGGCATTGTTTAGTATTAAATAAGCCATTGAAAATTGTGCAATACAAATAATAATAAATAATAATTTTATAAGAAACTCAACAACAATAACACTACAACTACAACTAATAACAATAGCAACAAAAAAGAAACAACAAATAACAATAATAATAGCAGAGGCGATAACAAAAACGGCTGTACAAGTGTAAAATGAAATTATTGTCAAAAATGAATTTCATTTGTTGCAAGAACATATGTTGTAGAGAAGGAAATCCTTCAACAGGACATGAAGATAAAGAAAGTCCATTCAACTGTATAAATTTTGGAAGCAAAAAAGAAATTTTTTTATTTTTTCTTCTTCATTTTCTTACTTGAACAGAACATTGGTAATGTAATGAACATGTTTTAACATGACTAGCGTCTAATGGAAACCAGTGCACAGCATTTAAATATAAGTGAAATTTTAATTTAGTAAATCATAAAAAACGGTGAGTGTTTTAACGAACGAATTTATCTAAAATAGATTTGATAGAAGACAAGTAGCCTTCGGCAAATCTGCCGACATTCGCTTTTGTGATTTTGAAATGAAACTTTGGTTACTTTTGGACTTAAAGAGTGTAAAAGCTCGAATTAAAATAGTAAGTATTTTATCAAAGAAGTGTTCCCAATCGCACAATTTTTATATATAAGACATTTTGTTTAAAGCAAGTTATTACATAAAGACGGATATTGCAGTTTAGTCAACTTGTCGTTGACTAATTAATCAAATTTAATCAACGATTAAAACGGACGAATTAATTCTTATTAATTTTAAAAACAATTCTAATTCGACTTTTAATGGTCGTCTGAATAAAGGTCCTTTATAAAGCTTTTCTAGTACATTACAAAAGACAGAATGATATTAAATGTAATTGCAAGTAAAAAAAAAGAGGTATGTAATTTTGATTTTAATAGTAGGTCCAATAAAAATATCAAATTTATAGTGGTGGAAGGAAATAAGGCAATTTCAAAATGACAAATATGAACTGACATGCCCACCCACACTTTGCAGAAACTTGCCAATTGTCGAATATTACGTTTAAATAAAACCTTTATCCAAAGGCCGCACTTTGAAGGCAATAATGGTATACTCAATGTACTGCAACGAGTGTGATATCTCTCTCAAATCTACGAAGATATTCATTGTAACCGTACGAGCTGTTATTATTATTCGTTGGTTTTACTGTTTTCTCACATAAACGAAAACAATCGTAATATTGTTATATTCGCCATTATATATTAGGAAAAGTTTAGACAACTAAAACGAGAGGAAGAGAGTCAGATATATCATTCATTTATACACAGTTATTTGCCCGAAATCCATCACACTTTGCATAAAATGTTATTATGATGCAAAAAGAGAAGGCATCATTTTGCTACTTTGTCAGCTAATACGTAACACTTTATTATTATACGAGTAACGGAAATTATCGGATATAGCATGGAATACTGTATATGAGAAATTTGTCACATACAAAATATCATTTATATCATTTCATATCGATTTCATTAAATTTGTCTTCTACTATTGTTGAAACAGGGAAATGATACCACATCCTAATTAGATAGCACATTTTTAGGCGATATAATAATTAACATTATAATCCCTGATCCTGCCTTGATGATTGTTTGTTGATTGTTGAGGGCAATTTGTTGTATGACATTATCAAAAGGTGGTAATGAATTGTGACATTTACAAATACTAAAACACTTGAACATTATTAATTAAATAATAATCGTAAGTGCTTATCTGTATAATGAACATTTAATGATAAATTAAAATGTTTTTTAATTTCAGGCGACTTTTAACACTCTACAACATTTCTTGCGTAAACTTATTTAAATAATTCAGAAAGTAAATCCTTAATCAAAATATATTTATTATAAATTTTACTAATCAATACGAGCGCCATTAAAATCTTCAATCTAATATCTTAGTTTTAAGCCGGGTAAATATTCCGAATATAAAAAGAGTAAAATTATTAATGAGCCGTTTCGAAAAGAAACTAACTAATTAAGGAAATTAGGAGAAATTGAGATAGTTGAAAATCACATGCTTTTTCTGATTTAAATCAAAGCATTTTTAGTTTTTTTTGTAAATATCTAACAATTCAATTAGCTTTCTGATGATTGAAATATCAATTAAATTAAGTTTCCAAATCAATATGATCATAAATTCAGTTTAAAAACTAAAGTGATAAAAATATTTTGGAATAACAATGCCTTTTAAAATGTTAATGCATACAGAAGGATACTTTTGAAAAAAACTATATGTGAAATTATATACCTCTGAAAATTCGTTGAAAGTGAATACAATCAACGATATTATTTAATGCAACAAATTTCATTTACACTTAGACATTTTATATTTACATTAATTATTACATAAAAATATTATGTATTATATTATTTACATAATATTTCCATTTATATTTTTCAGTAATAAGTTTGATTTAGCATCACTTTTCAAAGCATACGTGATACGTGTTTAATTTTTTTGGTTTTTTTAAAAGAGCTTTTAGACTAAACATTTAGCTAAGGCCAAATTTTGGATACCCATCATCTATACGACATGATATTACGATTCACAGCCTGTTTCACTTTTTCATAAGTAGATAGAAAACGCAACCAAGAAAAAGGAAATTGTAATATTGTATCATTTCGTGCACGCGTGGTCGATTTGCATGATATTTCTATAAAAACTCTAAGTCAATGGCCTTAGTACTTGTGCGAAACGCCAGCTTTCTATCTTTTAATCTACTTTGCATAATTTTGCTCCTGACATCCCTTCCTCATTTTCTATACGGTCTGGCTTCCAACATTTCTGCCAAATTTCAACTGGATATATCTTTTACCGCTACCAGGGAAATGTTAACAACACACAGAGAGACGGACAGCCGTACAGAAAGGCAAACGTTTATACCAATTCCGAATTTGATGCTCATCAAAAATATCAGTACCTTGTGAGATCTCCGATATAATGACAAAATTAATATACGTGTAAACCTCTTTATGGTGGGCATAAAAATTGAAGCTTGTTTTGCTATGGCAAAATGTTTGAACAATTTCAGTTCATTAAACGTGTTTACGTGTTTACGGTTACTTGCGTGCCTACAGCATCATTATACAACATCAAATTCGGTCCTTGTAATATTTTCAATTTAGTACACGCTTCTGAACTCTGTACATCAATTTAAAATGGAAAGTAAAAACCACAAACAGTAAGATTTATTTATATATATAGAGAAAGGGAGAAAAAGGGTGAAAGGGAGAGAGAAAGAGTTGGAAGGAGAGAGAAAAAGAGTGGGAGCGAGAAAGAGTTAATAGTAGATAGGTAAAGGGAGATACTGTTTTCCTATGAAAAATGTTAAATACTAATGAAACTTCATTCGTAAATTAGCACATTTTCGTAAAGTGCTCTGGGTTAATTTTAGGGTTCTACATACTTTACATATATGTACACCATTTGCCGATTACATGGTCTAACTCTAGGATTCAAAGTGTTAACCACAAAGAACACACACATAGACTTTTTCAATTTGAAATCATTTCTTTCTTCGAATAAAATTAAGTGCCCAATAAAAAATTCAATTTTATATAGTGACAGATCAGATCATGGTTTTATTGAAATAAATGGGTTTGGCAAATCAAAAGTTCTCCTTATTGTAATATGCATAATATTTCCTACAACATTCCTTGTTACATTAATTGTCGTATTTCGAGTTGGATTTGTAATTTGACTAAAAGTAAAATTAAAATATGTCTCAAATTTCATAAAGCTTAAGACCACTTTATATAAATCTAGAGCTTTCATTAAACTGTTTCCATTATCCTCAATCTTATAAATTCCTTATGGTTAACATTTAACTAAAATGATCAAGCGTTCTGAAACTATTTTTTCCTTTTCCTTCCATACCATTCTTTCTAATTACAATGAATTCCAAAAGGTTTATTGTCATTTGTAAAATTTAAACTTTTAATCATACTTTTTACAATTTTCTACTTACAAACTGAAGAAACACATTAAAGCATAAAACAAACAACAGAGCAGAGCAAAAGTTACATGAGAAATGTAAAGCAAAGAATTGAGAAGCCAATTACACCTGATATAAATTGCTTCTGTTTACTTTTATAATCATTATATTTTACTTCTTATTATGTAAAAGTATTATGTAAAAGTATCAAATAGTATCAAATAGAAATTATATAAAATAAAGAGAAGGCGACAGAAGAATATGATAATATGCTAACACGCTCTAATGGGTTTGCATAATACACGATATGCTAATATCTCGGTTTTGTACAATTTTCTGTATATTGTACATTTCATAAGCTTTTATAATACTAAAACATTATATCAATTGTATGACATACATATAAGTTTATTGGTTGATGTTTGAATAATTTCATAAATGCATTTTTATATACATAAAATAATATGTATACATATTTACATGGAATATTTTTAATGCCAATTTATTGATGTTTATTATTCTAGATATAAGCAATTGTATCCAACTAATCCATTAGATGACCTTTATAAATAAAGATTTCATGTGTAGGACAAACCAAATGTGAAATTTGTAGAATTTGTAGAAATTATGAAAATATTTCAAAATATCAAACATTAACCTTTATAAAGCCTTATTCTTTTGCTGTTTATTATAACAAAGAATTAAATAAAAGAAAATTTCAAAAATATATACAAAAGATCACTCTTCAAATCATCCAAAATATCCAAATCATCCGCATGCAACTTATTCACGCTTTACTTTCTTTATTTTAATAAAGATATATAATTTTCTTTAAATTTAGCTTTAGATCAATAGCTACCGAAGCTGTGAGGCAATAACTCTACGAAATATTGAGAAAAATAATTTTTTATGGCGTCTCTTCTATAAAATGATTTTATTTCATCATTTGTAATACTTTTTCATAATAAATGTAAATAAATGTAAGTAAACAGATTTACACTTATTTGCAAAACTAATTTATACTAAAATCATCCATCACAAAAATGAACACAAAATGTTTTAATCGTATAAACCAAAGATCAAATGTGAAACTTTTCTTATACTTATACTTTAAATAATTCTATGTAATGCATGTAATCCATATATTTTATACGCATACATTTCAATTCAATAAATTGTAGAGAAAGTTTTACTCATTAATTTAGAAAAACTCAGAGAAACAGAAGATGAAAGAAATTCACAACAATTTAAATTAGTTTAAAGTATTTCCTTCCAGTTTTTTTTTTTTTAAGTTTTTGGAAAGATCACTTTTTGTTTTGAAAATATTTTTGCGGTTTTCCATATACGCCAGCCAGAAGTTAAACTCACACGAAATTTTTTTTATAATATTTACAAAATTTGTATGTCATAAAGTATGTGCTTGCTTGTTCAGGGGTCTAGGGGTACACTTGTCCGCCTGAATGATTTTTTTATTCTGACATTCTTTTAATCGTATTATATTGAGAAATTATATTGAAAAATTATATTTGGCAAAAAGTATTGAAAATTGAAATTGTTATTAAAAATATACTAAAATTATACTAAAAAGGTTTCTTTGGGGAAAGTGCCCCAGACTTTCAAAAGGCTTCATTTATTTTAACACAAATTTACCGCTTATTACGTTCTCTACTCTTTATATACAAATGTTAATACGCTAGAATTTTTATCCAAAATGCAGAATTATGTAATCTCTTCTTGAAAATTAAACAAATCGGTCACGTCCGCTAAATATTTGAAAAAAATTTTAATACGATTTTTAATAAATTTCTTTTAAAATTTTTTCCTTTTTAGTTCTTATATTTATTTATGAAATATAACGTATAACTTTTCTAATTACAAGTATTTACAAAATATCTCCTTTACTTAGTTTGAAAAACTCAGTGTGTGAGTATGGAAAATTTCATTTCAGCCATTTGTTTATATTTTTGCATTCGTAATAATTAAATGGTAAATTAAGTTCCATCACGTATATATATATATATATATACTAAGTTATTTAAACACACACACACACACGCATTCACACACATACATACATACATACATACATACATACATACATACATACCTATATACATATAGATAATATTTATATATGTGATATGTTTTGTATGCCATTTTGTATGATACAGTTGAAAAGTTTTATGCATTAAAAAAGTGTGATTACATTGAATGTCTCCCCTGAGATTTACAACGTGTTAAGTATCCTTTAATTTTATTCATAATCACACATGCAATTCTGGTATGCTTTGTACGTTTATTGAATAATATTTGATTTACTTTTTTTTTTCTAACTTTATTTTCATTTTTATATTTTATTGTTAATATTTTAACTTTGTTGCTTTTGTTATCTTTATTAAGTATAATCGTAGATTCATTCAATCAATGTATAGCAATGCAAAATAATACAATAAAAATACAAAAAAAAAATACGAATTTAACTGCTTATTACTTTCTAGAAATTCGTTTCCAATTTAAATGTTTTAAAAAAAAAGCAAAACAAAAGAAACGCAATTTTTATTTTGTGAGATAGAAAGCAAAAAAAAAAAAAAGAATAACTAAGCAGTTGATCAATATCGACTTTTAAATATGCTACAGTATTCTAAAAGGTCTAAGTTTTAGGATAAATTTGAATTGTCTTTTATGTAAAATGGAGTCAAACAAAATGAAACAATTTATTTCAAATTTTCCACATAACTTGAAAATTCTTTGAATAAATGTCTACAATTTGAAATTTTATGGATTCACTTTTTCTAAAGCAAGGCAAAAATGAAACGATTCTCTTAATATTTAGAAAGTTGAGGCTTCAAGTAAAAAGAACAAATTTTATGCAAAGATTGCTAGAATAACCAAAATAGACAGAGAAACCAAATGGCTGAAATTTGTATTAAAAATCTGTCCATCGATAGATATACGCTACATAAATCGGCGCGAATTTATCATCATTAGATTAGAAGTTTATCATCGGTAAATTATTAGGATATTGAGGTTATGTATTATAAAATGTAAGGGCTGTGGGCGATATAGACAAACCAAGTGGCTGAAATTTGCATCAAAATTCTGTCCATAGATAGATATACGCTACATAAATCGGCGCGAATTTATCATCATTAGATTAGAAGTTTATCATCGGTAAATTATTGGGGTAATGTTTTGTAAAATGTAAAGGCGGTGGGCGAGAATTACAAAGAAATACATGAGAACAAGCAGAAGTATGAAGATAAAAATCTCTTTGTGATATTTAACATCAATGTGTACTTTACAACTACAACAGCTATTACGAATCAATGTTGTTGCATGTAAATGATGATGAGAAATGTACGTGCATTAAGAGTTTCTGCTGTAAGCACTTGCATGAATATGATGCAATATAATATGGCTGCAATATAATACCGCAAAAACATACATGCAAGCAAGAACATTTTCAGTTTGTTAACCAAACCAACAGTAGTAACAACAATAAGTTAAGTTATAATATAAAGCATCTTTTGCAATAATTTTATGTAAAAAACTCATAAATAACAATTTCATATGTAATAGCAATGTAAAGACTTGACATCAAGACAACATGTTTTTATATACTTTTATAAAACCAGGAATAATGGTTTAATACAGGAATTAAAAAAAAATATATATAATAATCTTACATCAAATATGTTGCGATATATATTTCGTTTAGGTCAAATCTTAGGCTGAGTAAAATTTGAAATAAATTAAATGTAAGGCTATCAAAAATTCTTATAGCTTAGGTGCCTCCATTCCTCATAATTATATTTTCAAGCAAAATCATTCATAAAGCTTATAAAAAAAAACTTTGCGTTATGTGCCCTAAAGTTGCGTCTTTTTACCAGATTTCTAAGAGTTTCGTGTCGATCTTTCTAAATATTTATCTTGATGTTGTATCAAAGGAAACCAAAGGGGCCTACAGTCCTACAGATTAATCAAAGCTACATATAGGAATCAAGGTCTTGTATAATTCATAGGTATTCTCTAAAATCCTTTAGTGCCTTTCTGTGCCCTTTATGTTAAGTACAGCATTAAACTCTGAATGGCCGGGTGAAGTGAACAATTCCAATTGAGAGAAAATATTTTTATGTAAACGAATTTTGCTCTTATGATATGTTTTTAGCCTTCTCTTATTCTTTAGACATACAAATCCTAATGAGCCACTACAATTTGTTGTCAAAAATAGACTTTTCAAAAGAATCAGAATACCATTCAATATTTATTGTTATACGTGAGAATGCCTTGCATATAACATATAAAGCATAACTTAAAAATTAGGAGTCCCCTTGAAACCACTTGAACCAACTTTAAATATGACTGGCTGAATGTCGTTTCTTCTTCTTTTTCTACTTCATCTTTAAAGTTGTTAAGTGGAATACAGCAGATGTAAGTGTTATATAAATACAATTCTATTCTTTATTTCTCAATAGATTTCCACTTACGGCACAAATAAAATATGTAAAAATATAACTTCTCTATTTATAACACATTTAATATTTCCTTCCTTTGCCTTGCAGCGTCCCATTTCTCTAATAAAATGAATAACTGAGTCAGGCCTACTGAGCTAACCAAACAAAGCCAAGGAGTTTATGGGACGGCTCCGAACCGAATGTTAAGTTTCGTATATAAGATGCAATACGGGCTCTAAACTGGAAGCTAATGAGACGGTATGAATACGCAAAGCACTCTCTGTATGACTCCACATGTCAGTAGAATTTCATCATGTTAAAATTAAATGTTAAAATTAATAATCAGTTTCATTTATTTGCAATTGATTGTTAAGATCTCAAAAAGGCATTTCAATTCAAAAAAACGACAAAAGTTACAATTATTTAGTGAAACAGAAAATCTCATGAATTTATGGAATAATTTACATAGACCATTTGTTATTTTAATTATTATAATAATTTCTGTAACAATATTTCTAAATATATTGTGCTATAACCATCCAAAAAATAGTCGAAAAAAAGTTATGCAGAATCCAATGAAAACATTAAGAAAATAAAGCGCAAGTGAAAAGTAATAAAATTTAAAAGTAATAAAATGACAACAGATTAATTGCTGAACTTTATTTCGTACGTCATATGCTCTGAAATTCTTTCATTTATTTCATTCAAATTGCAAGAGCTTAAATATATTTTTTTTTTATACCTTTCATTTTCCTTTCCCCCATAACATTCATTGCAAATAGGTTTGCCTATGAAAATGTTTCAGGCATTTAAAGGCAAACAAATGCTTTCAATTTCAGAGAAATCTATATAATAAATATAAATGTACAAAATATTTATATAAATTGAAATGGGTATCAGGTAGATGGAAAAGAAGCAAATTTAATAGGAAATTTCTTACTTTTTTGTTTTGTTTTTTTTTTTTTTTTTTTTTTGGAAAGGTTAACCTAACAGAAAGAAGAGAAATTAGAATATAAATAAATAACCGCACCAAACAAATTGCTTTTAAACTTTTTGATATGTTGCCTTTCTTTTGTTACCCTTTATATAAGGAAGGCAGAAAGTACAAGAGTACAATAAACGGACCAAAATTACATTAAAATTTAAAATGCAATAATAAGTCAACTGATATTTTAGGATTTTTGCATTTTATTGGCCTGATTTTTCCACTGTAAATGAAAAACATTTCGCTGCCATTATATTTTCACATCTCAAATTACAGCGATATATTTGACATCATTTATTAAATTGATAGTAATTTTCCTCCGTCTGATGTATATTCATATAAATGTGCTTTCAAATCTTATTTAGCAAAATTTTAGAATCTTTCTGTCTTTTAGTCTTCTTGGAATTCTTACATTCTTTTGCATTCAGCAAAATTAACATACAATCACTTTTTCACTTTTAAGATCTCATTTCTCTTACAACAGACTTTGCCAAATTTATCACTTTTTCACCTTCTTGAATTTTGATTTCGTTTTGTGTGTGCGAGTAAAATATAATGAAGGATATTTTATGATCCGACTTGCCATTCATAATGCTATTTGTACCACCATAGTTTAAGAATCTAGCCACATACATATACACAAATCCAAACACACACATACACATTTGTATTGTGTTTTACATAATGGTACATGTAATACTTTCTTATCTTATTTAAAATATGGTTTTGTGACTTTAACGTGACATAATTTTTTTATGATGGAAATTTATGTATTGAATGTCATAAAATTGTCCGTAAATGCTTAAAGAATTCCTCGTAAATAAATTTCCAACAAGAGTTCTATTCTTACCAAAAATATCAAATTCCTTTTTTTTTGGCGTTTTTCTCCTTCCTTCTTCCTTTCATTCTTTGCCTCTTTCTCGGTCCATCAATTTTTACCGTTTTCTTTTCGTTTTCCTAAGAGATAATAATGAAAATTTTTGTATTATAAATGTATTTAAAAATGTTTATATAAACACGTGAAAATTATGAAAAAAGTTTTTCTTAATATAACAAAAACAATAACAATAGCAATAACAATAACAATAACAATAACAATAACAATAACAATAACAATAACAATAACAATAACAATAACAATAACAATAACAATAACAATAACAATAACAATAACAATAACAATAACAATAACAATAATAACAATAACAATAACAATAACAATAACAATAACAATAACAATAACAATAACAATAACAATAACAATAACAATAACAATAACAATAACAATAACAATAACAATAACAATAACAATAACAATAACAATAACAATAACAATAACAATAACAATAACAATAACAATAACAATAACAATAACAATAACAATAACAATAACAATAACAATAACAATAACAATAACAATAACAATAACAATAACAATAACAATAACAATAACAATAACAATAACAATAACAATAACAATAACAATAACAATAACAATAATAACAATGATCATAGTGAAAAAGAAGAAGAACAATTACTTTAAGCTTAAGCCACATTTAAATGGCATTTACGAAAACGTGAAAGTCGTGATTTAAATTTACATCATTTCTCATTTTCTTTTTAATTTGCCCACAAATTTTTATGACTTGTCAAATTTTCATAAAATATTCTAATGTACTTAATTACATCTGACAAGAGTATCAAAGTATTTGTTGAATTTATTGTATTTACTTAATTTTGTAGCTTTTTTACTACTTCAGCTTCAGCTACTTCAAGAATACTTAAAGATTTTCATCATTTCAAATATCAATTTTTGTAATGCAAACTTTTGGCTCATAATATAATAAATTATTTTGTAAATTATATATGTAAAACTTAGACAAAAAAAAAATTTGAAAATATAGTTTAAAATTTCAAAAAAATTTTATGCAAAGTGATCATAATTTGCGAAATAAATTGATAGCAATTTAAACAATCTAAAAACAAACGATTTTGACTTTAGGGTAAAATTGAAAAACTTAGCACTTTTTTTTTAAAAGAAAGTTGTTATCTGGATATAAAGGTACAAATTTCGTTATTTGTTGATAGAAATTGCTAGAAAAAGGATTTTTATGAATAAAATTGATGAATAATCTCCTTACCCCTCCCTTTACCCTTTGCCAATAAAAAGGCAAAGAACGAACTCTACTCACAACTTTTGGAGTAATTCAAATTTTAATTGTATTCAACAATTTATAAATATAAATTGAAAATAAACTCATAGCAAAGTTGACACTACCAAAATCAACGATTTATGATTTCACAGAAAGCTGGCATAAAAATATTAGATGATACGAAAAGTATCAGTGAATCCTTATTAAATGACGTTATCATCAAAGTGATGTAAAAAAGATGAATGAATCTTTGAATTCCGTGCAATAATAACAAATAAAAATGATTATACTCAAAAGTTAGTGGCTGATCACAAAGGGCTTGAGATCAACAAAGGAAAGACAAGATTATTGGGCATTTAGTGAAATTAAAAGGAAATACTTGTCATCGATAATTTGATACCCTATTGCTCTTAAGGATCTTATTATTCTCTTGAACCAAGGTATTAGACTAGAATTTACCAACTGAGAAAAAGTTGCTAAATTACAAACACTTTCAACGATGTGGAACATAAGAGAATTTTGTTAAGATGGCTTAATGCATCTACTGTACAATTTGAAAGTTATCAAAAAGGTTTTTGTAAAAAACCTAAGCTAAACATTAATCAAATATTTTGACCAGTAAATAAATCAAAGATTCGCTGCTCATAGTTAAGGCTGCTCATAAGTAACAATTTTGACCATAATTAATAATTAAAAGTGATTTTCAATATTTGTTCAAAAATGTATCAATAAAAATAGCGGATACTTTTCATGTGACCTAATAATACACATTAAAATTTTTCGATCTAGGGCTCCTTATCTCTCTCTCTCTCTCTCTTCCTCTCTCTCTCTCCCTCTCTCTCTCTTTCTCTATCTCTCATACACATGTACACACAAACCCATAAGCGAAAGGGCAGAAAATAGAAGGGCGTACTACAGGAATAGAAACGAAGTATTTAGGAAAAAAAAATTGGTAAAGACTGAAAAGACTAGAAAAGTTTAATTATTTTATACTACTATCCTTGCCATGCCTTTCTTTTTCTATTACTCAAATATCATCTGTAACTACAATCACATGCTCACACATAAAGCACATAAATTCAAAACAAAACAAAAAAAAAAAAAAGATAACTAAATTTTGAGTTGAAAGGAAAACTTTTTAAAATAAAACTATAAAATAATTGAGAAATCACACATATCACAATTAACTCTCTTTACTTTTTTCCCTATTTCTCTCTAACTGTCTGTCTGTCGTTTTTTCATTTTTTTTTTACATTGTAATTAACTTTTATTACTAATTAACTTTCATTGGCATGTTGACATTAAAACAGTTTGTTAAATTTGTTAAATTTTCTAAAGAAAAAGGAAAATATGTTAACATAAAATTAAGGGGCAGATTTTCTAAAATTTCAATGTACTGAAAAGAAAGAAAATATTAAATATTATTGTTATTACTTTGCATTCTTGAATATCAAATTTAACTAAAAGCCTATAATTCAAAAATATTGATGTGTCAAGAAGTTGAGAAATTTTTTTTACCTTAAAGTTCTCGGTAAAAAGATCGCAATTTTCTTCAGCTATTAGCTTTCAGATATCTCGGCTTAATAAATTCATCTTGTAATTTAATTACCAAAAGCTAAATGCACAAACTTAAAGTGAACAGATTTATTAGAGAAATATAGTAAACTCATCGTAATTTTATTCAATAAAGTTTAATCTATTTTTATTATTTTTTTTATTTATTTACTATTATTATTTTTATAATTTTTCTTAGGAATATTTAATAATGTTATAATGAATATTGAACTAGCGATAAATTTATTGATGAATAATAACTTTACACAGCTTTAAAATTCTATTTTAGCCTTTAAATCAAATACTTTACTTCATGACTTTTTATCTGCTAAATTTGGAAAGAATTAAATGGAGACTTAAATATAATATAAATTATTTGCAAACAATTTGTATGCCGCCTAAATATTTCAGAACAATATTTCATCATTATCCTTAAGAATTGTTAAGCGCAATTTTGTTAAAAATATTCAAGTGCATTTAAATATTCTACGTTCATTGGTTGCATATTTTTCAAGTTATAAATAGATAAATAGAAAAAGAATCTTAATTGATATTTGGATAAAAATAAAATTAAAAACAAAAACAAAATATAACATTAAATTATATGAATGTATGCATGATGTGTCTATCTATGATAAATTTCTATTATCGAATATTTATCATGATCGAATGATACATGAAACATGAAATTTACATTTAAATATTTAAATTTCTTGCCAATCAAATTGTCACTTAAATTTTTGTGTATAGCAAAATTTTCATTGAAAAATATTTCTATGTTGTGCTGTTTGTTTGTAATGCAATCTTTCAAATCTTTACTAAAAAAACCAAAAAAAAAACCTGACACTAATGTTTTGAATGTGCTGTAGTTTGGGGCAGAGGCCATTTGTGAACGCTTGAATATTTCATTTTATTTCCTTTCTTCTTCTTTCTTTTCGTTTTTTTTTTTGCTTTTTTTTACTTTAATTATCATGTGTCCATTCCACTCTCATTTTTTTAAGGGTATTAAGGTTAGAGAAGTTAAACTAAAAGTAAAAATAAGTAGAAAAAAATAGAATGATGAATGCCAAAATTATTCCCCTGGTTCAATATGGTTATATTACATAAAATCATTCATTATATTGAAAGGTCGTGCTCTTCGTTTTGCTTGAAGAATTTTGTAATAATTTCCCCAGGATACATTTTCACCAGCAATTTCACATTTAAATCGAATAATGAAATTTCTGACAGTTGATATAACTGACAATAATAAAAAAAATTCTAATAATTTAGTGAAAATTGAATGAGCCAATATGCGTGAAATACAACGTCAATATAGCTCAATGCTAAGTAAAGATGAAGACATATCGATAAAATCAAATCAATTGATGCGTTTTATTGCACTTGATGTTGATTAGAGGCTAAATTGTAAAATGTTAATCTCTGGCCTCAACTTAACCATTACAGAAGGCACAGGCGAAAGTCTTTTTATAGTAATAGTAATAGTAATAGTAATAGTAATAGTAATAGTAATAGTAATAGTAATAGTAATAGTAATAGTAATAGTAATAGTAATAGTAATAGTAATAGTAATAGTAATAGTAATAGTAATAGTAATAGTAATAGTAATAGTAATAGTAATAGTAATAGTAATAGTAATAGTAATAGTAATAGTAATAGTAATAGTAATAGTAATAGTAAATAGTAATAGTAATAGTAATAGTAATAGTAATAGTAATAGTAAGTAATAGTAATAGTAATAGTAATAGTAATAGTAATAGTAATAGTAATAGTAATAGTAATAGTAATAGTAATAATAGTAATAGTAATAGTAATAGTAATAGTAATAGTAATAGTAATAGTAATAGTAATAGTAATAGTAATAGTAATAGTAATAGTATAGTAATAGTAATAGTAATAGTAATAGTAATAGTAAGTAATAGTAATAGTAATAGTAATAGTAATAGTAATAGTAATAGTAATAGTAATAGTAATAGTAATAGTAATAGTAATAGTAATAGTAATAGTAATAGTAATAGTAATACGCCGCAAAACAGAAATTGCCTGAATCATTTTTGAAGCATTGATAAAAACAATTGAAAATCATAAATTGAAAGAAAATTTCATCTTCACCAAATTTCATCTTCTTCTTTCTTCCTTTGTAGTGTTTTTTTTCTTTTCCACTTAACAATATCTCATAATCTTTCATCTCACTATATTTTATTCAAAATTATGCAATTAGTTTCAAATTTTTACGGTAAAAATTCATTTTTGGCATATAAAAACCAATTTCTACTTTTTCAAATCAATTTATTTGAATAACAATTAACTAAAATTATGCAAAATTATTTACAAAATTAATCAAAAAGATTAATAATGTTAAATTTCAATATTAATGAAACATCACAATCTTTAATTGAATCATATCCATATTTTAATATATTCCATATACCATATTCTCAATTTACAATCATTTAGCCATAATGATCGATATTGTTTCATATTATTGTACAATAAAGTAATGAACTTGAACGAATTATTATCATGTACATATTTAGGGAAAGTTCATTTTAATTGCATCCACATGACATTCAGGATATTCTAAAGCACAAATGAAAATATTTGCCATTATGACAATATTAAATGTAAAATATGTCCATCATAAACTTTTCAATAGCTATTGACATTTTACCAATATTAATAAAACTAAAATTATGCCTTTTTTTATTAAGCATTGAACTATTTAAATTATACAGGATAAATTTATAGTACGCATTGATTACTTTCAAAATGTGAATGTACAAAATAATCAAAAATCCTTAACAGGATTTATTGTACTATAAAAGAAATCAATGACAAATTTACAATGATGTTAATTGATTTTAAAAGAATTTATAGATCAAAAATTGGTCATCATGAAAATGATGCCAAGTTAATGTCAATGCCAAAATTCATCAAATGAATTAAATAAATGAATTATAGGCGGATGACTTTTGATTCCTTCTCAATGACCGATACACCGATCACATGTAATTTTAACAATTTAATATGATTTTGTTTCGAAATTTCTCACAAACATTTGCCAACTATTTTTAAACAATTTCTTGTACTTTATATTATTTAAATATATTATGAGTTAACTTATGAGTTCACTTGTGATTTCTTATGAGATTTAAAATTAATAAAGTGTATGTCAATTAGAGAAATATCAATTACAAACTTAAGGGGCAAGGATGATGGGTAGATGGAGCATTATATTACCGATGTGGAAGCTTTTTAATAAGCCACAAATCTATGAAAAAGCATAATTTTGGGTGCCCCCGTTGCTTTAACTTTTCAAATTCATATTGCTATCGATTGCGTATCATCATCATCTTAAAGTGCATAAATAGTTTTTTTTTTGTATTACATTATGTAATTTTACTCGCCCTCCAATTCATTTGGAATGTTCTTATATAAATAGCTGAATAATATTGAATATTTCAAATCAATTATGTATTCTTTATATAAATTGATTTATAAGTTATTTTATGTATACTGAACTTTTATTTAATCATTTTATATGTCAAAAAAATATGTTCATTTAACCTTTCAGTTCTATTTTATGATTTTAGTTTACATGCGTTTATATTTATAAATATTTACATTACAATAAAAACATAGAATGCAAACGATTAAATGTGAATATCAATAAGTAATATAATTTATTTTGGAAAGATATAATGTAACGTAAAACATGTGACCATGAATGTGCCCACTATTTATTTTCCTGAATGCCAAAATACATATTAAACAATTTTTAGGGCTAATGTTTAAGGCTAAAGCTAAACCTAAAGCTAAAATGTTAAAGTTGACATTTCTTTCTAGAGCGGCAGGCTTTTTTCATCACCACTCAGGGTTTAGAGGTATTTTTATTATGTCAATATGTTTGTAACATTCAAAAGGAAGGAAGGAATAAGACCGCACAAAATATACATTCTTGTGCAACATCAAATTCTGAAACGATTTAGATATGTCTATCCGTACAGCACAGTCCGCGTACTGCACTGTACTCTCCTGGTGGCAAAAAAAGAGATATCGAGCTTACATTTGACACGAACATAGAAAATTCTTACAGGCAAATTAATATCGAAAATAAGCAAAATCCATCGAAGGACATGTCTACATAAATTGAGAACACATCTATGTTTTAAGGTAAAATTTAATAGTTTCGTGCTTCTTACTCGCAAATGACAAAGGGTGCTATTGATCTATAACATTTCTACAAAAACGATTTCTTGCAAAACGATCACGCCCATATAAAATTATGCAATAGTAAATTTTTACTTTTTTATGTGTACATTTTCTATTTACTAATGAAAAAGTGAAACGGGTTCGGTATCATAATTTCATGGTGCATAGATAGTGGGTGTCCGAGATTTGCCATCAGCCAAATATGATTTTCTGACTCGGTATTATTTTACTTTTTCTTCTGCAATTTACTTATATGGATTGTTGTACGATTGTTATCATTGAAATATTAGTTTAGAGAAAACTTTAGGTGTCATTTATCTTCTAACAATCAAGCACAATATTTCTTGAGAACAATGAAAAATTCATGAATTCATGACGTCTGAAATGAAAATGAATTTAAAAGTTCAATATAAAAATGTAGTACAAGTTTCGCTAGAACTCTCGGAAATTTCATATTTACTTTGTGAACTGGGTAGCTTCCCGTTCAATTGATTTTATAAATTGCATCATCTCAACGAGAGGTATCGCCTTAATTAAAAATAAGTTTAAATTTATTATTACATTGAATAAGCTAATGAATTATACCCTAATGAGTTAAGGGTTACCAAATTGGACCTGTCCATCTACTAATTTTATTGGGAAAATGGGACTCTGCGAATTTAATAAGTACCGTCCGCAATGTGGGCACAACAACGCCTGCGAAGCCATCTCCAATATCACCACAATGGGTATTAAGAAACTATTCATTCCATGGTCTCATATTAAATCATTAATGCGATCGCGTGATCATATGTATCGGCCCCAAGGTAGGCGTTTCCAATGGCCTTCTCATGAGCCACTTCTAATTGACCTCGTGCTTCTCTGGACTAGACGCATCTACCAGATTTATGACAGCTAGATAGTGGTAGCCGTGTACTGTTTCTACACTTTTATATGACTCAATCTTTATATATAAATATAAGAGAATCCTTTAAAATGTAAAAGAATGCTTGAATTTCTACCCATTTAAACAAATCTCTATTTCAATTAGGATTTTATGCTGATTTTTCACCGCCACTATCAACTCATATCATTTCATCAAATCAATATAAAAAAAATTTATCAAAATAAACAAATCGTGCATCATTAACCGTAGAATGCAGGTGTGTCAATGAATTAATACGCTAATTGATGCTGCAATGAAAAATGCAAATTTCGTTTATTTTTTTCTTTTTCGACATGATTTTCTAACTAACAACATGAAAACGTGATATAAATTTTTAGACAGTGCAAACGAAGCAAACAAAAGCAAATATTAAAATGATATATAAAAAATAATTAAATAAAATATTTATTTCAATCTTCTTGACAAAATGTACTCTCATTTTATTTCATTATTTTTGATATTTTTTTATTTTTTTCGTATTTCTTATTTTTATTAGTATTTGTTAAATGTTTCGATAAACTTGTTTCGATTAATTGTCATTATTCAGCTATAAAAACAAATACGTTAAACTATTTATAAAGATTTTACTATGAAAAAGAACGAAAATGTTTATTTCGAAAAAGAAAGAAAAGAAAAGAAAAAAAAAGAAAAAATCAAAAGAGCACCCAACAAACAATAAAGTAGACGCCATCAAAAATTCCAAGATTGCTCATTATTTGATACGTCTCGCACACATGTATAATCTTTATTTCGTAAATATGTAACAACAAATAATATTGTCAACATTAGCACAATAAAATCGAACAATTTAATTGCTATTTTATTATACCCATTACCCTGAAGTTGGGGGGTATACTCATTTTGTCATTATATTTGTAATGCCTAAAGAGAAGCAGCGGAGATCGTAGATCAGCATAAAATTCTGAATCGATATAAAAATGTCGGTCCAACCGTCCATTTGTGTTAAACATTTTACTGAACGCAAGAAGAGAAATGTCTACTACAAATTTAGCAAAAACATTGGTAATTCATTTATGTTGAAAATAGATCAATTGAAAACAGGTTAATCATTTGAAATATAGTACAAAAACAAGAAATATAATTTTCATTTTTCTTTTATTTTAAATTATGCATTGCGTCAAATGAGAAGGCTTTACCAGAAACATTGTTACAGCACTCCCATTTTTGAAGGCATTTTTCATTTGGAATGCTACATTTTTTTAAATTAACTTTAAAATATCAAACAATTCATCTTATAATAATTCCAAATTGTTGTGTAAGATAAAATAATGAATCTATTTGAATTACTCTTTGATTCTAATTCTGTTAAATTTGAATGGTGTGTAATATTAAAAAAGTTTTTGAAAATCCAACATAAAAAAAAAATGCAAAATACATACATCGAAAAGTTATACTTTACATGCATTGCTTTTCGATATTTTAATCTTTGATTTTTCATTGGGTTGTGTTATTGAAATTACATTTGTTTCATTTTTTTAACGCAGCCTGTAGAATTTTCCTTTTTCTTCGGAATTTTCGGTTTTTTTTTTTTTTGTCTTTCCTTTTTTAAATGAAAAAGAAAAATAAAAGGAATTACATCCAGCTTATAGAGCTTATGAGCAAATTGGTGTAGGCTCCTTGAAGTTGCATAAAATGAAATGAAATTTGAAAAAATTCCGGAAAAGTGAAGTGAAGAAGAATGAAGCAAAAATTAACAAAACAAACAGAGCAAATGGAAAAGTAAATAAGTAAATTTCGATTAAGGTACTGCAAATCCAATTTTTAAATAAAACAGAAATATATAAAAGTAGCGAAATAAGTAGAAAAGAGATGACAAATCTTGGAATGGCATGCAACTATTAATATATGATATAGGGTGCAACATAAATCAAAATTATGCTATGAATCTTTGATAAATGAGCATAGATCTGGGCAGGCATCCTCGATATGCATGTTTTTCATATTAGAAATATGAAATTAGTGCAATATGAAATTTCTCCTAACGGGCCTTAGATAGACCATCTTTACAAAATCTATATTTTTCATGTGGCAACACGTTTAATTTATATGTCATCTACCACCATCTCTCACCACAGTATGTTGGCTCTCTCATCTTTGTTTTTTTTTTTTATAACTTTTGCATCGGAGTTTCAAATCTCTCAAATACGATCAACTAATTGTAACTTTAATTGACAGCATAACATTTATTGACAAGCACTTACATATTTTACGCTTACAATCGTTAGACCTTGTAAGTATGCACACACGCGAACCGAACTTAAATAGTAATAACAGTAAAAAATGAACAAGAGAAAAATATTTTGTGATATGGTGGTTTAATAATGGTAAATCCAAGTGAATAAAACTCTTTTTATTAGTGTCACATAAGTCTTCTCTATCTCTATCGCTCTATCTCTCATTCTGTTTTTCTCATTCTAACTTTTTAGTTATCATCAACGTATTTTATATCAGTTCTTATCTGCTTTGTCTATAAACTAATCAAATCATTTGGTTTGGTTTTCTGTTATGAATAATGTTGGGACGTGAAATGGCAAAGCAAAACGGGTACCATTTTTCAACATCATCGACTATTTATTTTGCTTTTATTTCGTTTTTCAGTTTCTCTTCTCCTTTTTTTCTTTTATTGTTTTGTTTGGCCCATTTACGGTAGCATTTTTGGATAAAATCCAAAAATCTCCATATTCAAATAAGTCAATAAGTAAAGTTCAAAAGCGTATGATGAGGAAAAGTATAGCGGGTGGTATGCCATGTACAGCAAAAAAAAAAAAAAAAATGAGAAAAAAGCTAAGGCAAATGACTGAATGATAAAGAAAGAAATGAGACAAGGAAACCTGTATTCAGAAATGAGAACGAAAGTGATGATGATGGTGATGATGAAGATGAAGTTGAAAATAAAAATGATAAATAACCAAAAGTATAAACTGAGAGGTTAAAAATGGTTATCAAAACATAGCCATGGCCTGGCGTTGATTTATTTCCAGGTCACTAATCGCATAACACACATTATCATAAAATTGCTCTAAAAATATTTCTTTACTAATTTTCGCTCTTTTCTTTTCTTTTCTTTTCTCTTTCTTCTCTCTTTTTTTTCCCATTTTTACACTTTGTTATTGCTTTGTTAGTGCATAACTTTATTAAGTCGCATTTTATTCTCTTTCTTCTTCTGTTTCGTTACATTACAGTTACAGTGATCGTTATCATCATTATCATCCATCATCATTGTCATTATTTACAACGGTAAATTTTTTGATTGGATAATAATGCATTAATCATTAGACAATTTAATGTACATAAAATTATTTGATTCAACAGACCTTTAAAATTGTTAGATTTGTAAAAATTTTGCAATTTTTAATCATAGTTCCTAGTTCCTTAAATTACATTTATTACAACTTCTTCTTCTTCTTCTTCTTCAAATGCTTCTTAATAAAATCGCCATTATTAAGATTATAAATATTCTTACATTATTGAACAATAATAGAAAATTATCTAATGCTTTTATTGTAACTCAGTGTAAATTTAGCACTTTCTCTTACTTCACTTGGGAAAATAGATTTTTTTTTTTGGTTTGCAATGGCACATTATTAACATAAATATTTTATTTCTCTAAATCATTGTGACAAGCATTATAAAAATACTTTGTTGCCTGCGGCACGAAATTTTTCAAATAAGTGTTCGTTTTTATATGGAAATTTTATTATGTCTACATTTTCGGATATTCAGATTATCTTAAAGTCATTTAGTTTAAGCAAGAAATTGCCTTAAAAGACAAATATAACAAAATGTTAATTTTTAAGGAAAAAAGAAAAAAAAAAACAAGTTGCTTTAAAGAAAGCACACGATAATGATGATAATGATAATGATAATGATAATGATTATCATTATATAATAATCTCCATATTATATTATAATTAAGTTCCTCAAATATAAATACATGAAGCCATTCATATTTTAAATACGTTTCTGTTCATGGTAATTTGCCCAAATGCATTTGCTTATACATTTGTGTGTCATATCAACATTAACGTCAAACACAGAGAAAAACATTATCCTGCGTAGATAATTGTTAATGAAATGTATATTGACATTGGATATAAATATTGAACCTTTAATGTACCATCGCAATCTGAACATTTAATACTTAGGTTGCACAAATGTACAAACTACAAAATGTCATTTGCTCAAAATACCTAAAAGAAAAAGACAATTACAAAACAAATATATACGTTATGGTCCTTTAAGATTGATTATAAAATACCCTACGAAACATTTTTATAAAGCAACATCCAGAATTGTTAATATTTCCACATAAAAGCCCTTCGCAAAATAGATCGTTGTATGGTGATCACACCTGTAATTATTTCTGATGATCTTTAACTTAAAACTTGCCAAATTTCATTCAAGTACCTTCAAAATTGTGCATTGTTTTGTACAAACAACTAACGAACAGACAGATGGACAGACAGGCTTCAATTATATCAGAAAGTGATTCTAAGCCTATACCGATCGGTATAATAAAAGGTGGACCCTTTGAACTCCTTCTGTGGGCGTTACATATACCTTGTATCACAATTGTTGTATAGTTCAAAAAGCTCTGTCTAGCCCACGTACTTTTTTCAACAATTCTTGAATATTAATCAAAAGTTGAGCAAATACGTACAATTATTAATAAATGAATACGGATTTCATTGAATAACAATTATCATTGTATAAAGATGAAATGAAAAAATTTTTCAGTGAAACGGACGATGTTAAGACAAAAGAGCAACCGGAAATTAATTGAACGGAAATGTAATAACAAAGAAAATCAAAATTAGTAAATATCCAGAAGTTTTAATAGTGATGAATAGATGATAACTTCGATTAAAGAAAACAAAATGATATAAAAAGACTTTGGAAGGAATGTACTATTAATTCTACATATATTATCGTATAGAGAATTAAAGGCCATCCGGAGTATAATCAAAAAAAAAAAAAAAGAAAAATTCCTAAAATCATATTCATTGATTTGCTTTTTACATGCAACTTTCACATTAAAATTTTTCACAATATAAATTGCACGTTTAAAGTAAATCATTACACTTTCTATAGCAGTTAATGAATATTTCGATTCTTTCAAATCCTACTCAAATCAAAAAACATTATTAACATTTTAATTGCCTGCCAATTTTACTTCGTTATACCAGTAAATAGAAATGATCTCTAGCAATTTAGATGTAACTCAAAAATTGTGCATTTACTTTTTTTGGGAGACTTTTTATGATTTTTTTTCCATTTTCCTTGGTCTGTGTTTCCTTCTAAAAACCAGTTAATTAAGATTAGATATGCACTGAACATAAATGGATTTTCCATTTTTAATTTTTTGTTGTCTAATGCTATACCGTATGTAATGTATACCGTTGTGATGGCAACTGCTTATAAATGATAATTGCTTATAAATGCCTCTGTGCCTTACTCATGACATGGCTCAAAGGTTAATAGAAAACAGTAAACTCAGATTTAGCCACAAAATTGCTAAAATGAAATTTCACAAGCTGCTTTTTGGATACTAACATACATCCCCTCCATGGACTTGTGAAATTCTACTTTCTGCTTGCGGCAAATGCTGCTTACTCATGATGCATTTTTCATGCACTTGTCAGACAAAGATTGATCGAAGCCTACTTTTTAATACGAAATTTTATTAAGTTTTTTTTTATGAAACTGGCTGTGACAAAAAAAGAACTCAACAACTTTTCTAAGAATCTAACAAAAACGATTAACAAAAACGATTATCAAAATCGATATCGAGAGAAGGCAAAAAGATTAGTTGTATAATAAATAATAATATTTTTGTATTTGTTATACTTTAGTTGTGACAATTAGAAACAAATTAAGATTATTTATTTCATTTAAAATGTTTCGTTTATTTTAAAATTTTGCAAAAAATTCCCGTAAATTTTCCCCAAAGCAAATATGAAAATTTTCAGCACGCCAGTTCAGGTTAACGCTTTAAGGTGAATGACCCTTTCAAATAGAACATCACAACAAAACTTAAGCCATCAAAATCAGTTGAAGAAAGAAAGTGAAATATAATAAAAGAAAGCAAAGCAAAAGATAAACAAATCATGGCTGGTAAAGATCAAATGGCGATATTTCCATCAAGAGCGAATTTCGTTGCAATAAAACAACGTATAGCTAGCGCTCAAAGAGGTCTTGGTCTCTTGCGTCGTAAACGTGACGCACTAGAATTACAATTAAAATCTATAAGGAAGGAGCTAAACTTGTGCCGCAAAGATATGCAGAATTTAATGCACGAGGCAATATTTTCTATGGCAATAGCGTCTTTCTTGAATACCGATCTTAAGCTGGCTTTAGCTTTAAAACCGCAACGAGCTGATGCCTATATACGTATACATCAAACCAAAATTTTAGGTTTTACTATACCAAAGTTTAAATTAATTATGGACCCACCATCGACTTTACCTTATACTGGACTTTCTACAGGTGGCCGGCAAGTTGTTCAAGTGCGTAAACATTTTCAAGATGCTTTAAAAAATTTAGTAGAAATTGCCTCATTACAATATTCAGAAATAATATTATCGAATGCTGTCCTTCAAAATAATATGCGTGTAAATGGTTTAGATTACATAGTAATACCACGTTTTATCAAAACAATGAATTATATCTTAGAAGCATTGGATGAACTTGAACGTGAAGATTTTTATCGATTAAAATGTTCACAAGGTAAACAAAGAGAAAAGAAAAGTTCAGGCGAAGAAATTGTAAAGAAGACTATGGCAACAACTGAGGATATAATAGATGAACGAATATCAATAAAACGTCGATCAACTTATGCAGGAGAAGTAAAACAATCACTAATATCTCCTGCTTTTTCAGTCGGAGAAATGCCAGCATTTATAAAACAATCACTGATGAAGACGCTAAGTATTCCATCTTTACGTAGCATAGATATCAATGAAAATGATATTAGGCCAAAGAAGGTCATTGAATCTACAAGTGACATTGAAGAAACTAGTGATAATGATAACGATGTTGACAGTACCACTAGTTGATAATGTTGTCTGATGTTTAATTATAATTAATTTTTGAAATGAAAATTACGAATGAATGAATGAATTATTCTACAAAAAAAATTATTCTGCACAAAAAAAAAATAATCCAGATATTACAGTTAAAGTATAAATAAGAAAGCAATAAATAAAATGTTTAGGAAAAAAATTATTGATTTACAATTAATATGAAAATTAATTATAACAATATTCGTATAAAATTATAATTAACATTATTATGCCATTATATAAAATGCTCTCCCCATATTTTTATATCCAACATTTAGAGGTTAAAAATTTATTTGTTTGCATTGCCTATAAGGAAATATATAAAATATATAAAGGATGTATATGCTTGATCAGCATCGATTTCTGAATTAATTAAGACATGTCTGTCTGGGTACGTGTCTATTATAATCATTCTCCTGGTCATAAAATTTAAGATATCGAACTCAAATTTGGCAGAATCATTGAAAGTTCTTACACGTTCTTACAAGTTGAGATTAAAAATGGATAAAATCGCTCAAATCGTACGCCCACAGTGTAACATAAACTGAGAAAATCTAATTTTTTTAAACAGAATTCGGTATATCTTTGCTCATCATCTACAAAACTGCTAAAGAAGGAGAGCTGAAATTTTTACAAAAGTAGGCCAATGATCGATAATGTCCGCCCAAAAATCATGCAGATCGAGTACAGTCGATACAATATCAAAGTTTCATTATGTTTACTCTTGAAAAAAATTGAGACATATTTGGAATAAAGATATCATTATGGTGGTTATCTGAGATTTGGCTCCAGCCAAATATAATTCTTCTAAATCTAATTCTTCTTAACAAGTGTGCAATAACAAGTCTCTTTTAATACCTGAACATATGTTAGGTTGGTTGGCAAATCATTAATCTTCTAAATAACATTGAAATGAACTGTGAATGGAAATAAAAATTTTTCAACTTAATTTAACTATCGCTATACTTCCAGACGATAAATGATCAGTTCCAAAACTCGCTATATAAATAGATCATAATGGATGATTCAAAAGTGTACATAACAACTTTTATAATTTTAATAATCAATATCCGGGTTAATTGATCTTTGCTTTATACCTTCTACAACATAAATAATTCGGAAATTAATGCATTGAAAATTGTATTGTACTTAGTTAGGCAAATCAGGGAATTCATTTTATGGAAAGTACAATGTGAAAAACATTGATACAAGCGGCCCATAATCTAATACAAAAATCATGTATTGCAATATTCTGAAAGTTATCGAAAAGTATTCGAAATTTATTATATGAAAACTGATTAGTAGATTTTATAGAAAATCATATTCAGAGTGTATTTTGTTGCCACTGATTTATAAAAATTTTCAAAGCAAAGTACTCTTTGAGCGATACAATTAATAGCTTAAATGGCAAGTCCATTCAAAAATACCCAAAATGCCGGCATTCGACCTTACATTATACTGAGATTATTTTACAAATATAGAAACCACTTTAGAAGATATTTAAAATACTATTACTCGATGCTGAAAATGTATCAGGTGGAAAATGAAAAAAAAAAATTAAATGGAAATGTTCAGATTATATTTTGTGGATAATGACTTATAGATCATAAGATATAAAAATGTTGTTATAGAGGTCTCAACACGCAAAATGTTTGCTGCGTTTCAATTCCTTCCTTAAAATTATTATAAATTTTGTCTAAACGTTTTACTTTCTCATTTTTCTTTATAGATTTTATGTAAAAAGCATTTGTTTTTGTATTCGTTTTATAAAAATTTTATGAACATTATTTGCATGCAAAATAATTCGTTGAAATATTGTTTCAAGTATTTTACTAGATTGGTTGCTCTTTTCTTTCTATTTTTTTTTGTTTTCTTCGATTGTTGAAACGTAAATGAACAATCAAATTTTCTTTTCTATCATTTATTTTGATACGTAATATTAGCAAAAGGATATTTTTTTAGAAATAGTTAAAAAATGTGTATTTTGTTTTCGCCCGTTTTGACTGGCTATTTAAAAGTATTTAAAAGTACAGTGCAATTCAGTTTATCTTATTTCAAACTAAATCTCATTTCATCTGATCTAACATTCTAGAACATAAAATTTAAGTATATTATCTAGAATTTTAATTTCTAAAATTTTCCATAGTACATAAAAATATCGAAAATGTACATATATATTTATAATTATATCTATAACTAAAAATGTAGAAATGTCGTACAATTCCGTAAAAATTTTATAATTAGTTTAAGAACATTTGATGCTATAAATTTAATTGGACCCATAACAACCGCTTCTTGTAGCCTTCTTTATAAAATATGAACTTGTCATCTCATTTTTTTTTTTTCATCCAATTTTAACGTTTATCATAATTAAGAATTTAGAGAAAAGTATATGAAAAATTGAAAAAAACAAAACTATTCGTTATGTCCGAGCCGTCATTGCAACAGGACATTTCATTTCATATCCTTACAAGATTTTCTAGGCATTATTTGCCTATAAAGCTGCCACAATGTCATGCCAACTACCAACTCTATAATCCTTTCCGTGTATTTTGTAAGTTATACAATGACTATTTTCATTTGTTCGACTCGTCTTGCTCAACTCCTTAATTTATATCAAGTATGTTGTGCTCCCAAAAAAAAAAAATTCGGCAGATTTGGTACCATTTGCAAATACGCCTATTTGTGAAAGCGTTTTTCATTTCTATGATCGCGTCTAAGCTAATGAGCTTTCATTAGCTTAGACGGCCCATGAAGGTTCATATTTTGTACCATTATCTGTGCCGCATATGCAAGCTTATTTAGTTTTTTTTTTATATATATATATTTTTGTGTTTTTTTTATTTGTTTTAGTTGTTGTTGTTGTGGTTTCCCTTTTTTGTGGTTTTGTTACTATTGTTGTTATTTTTATAACTTAAATATTTTATGTGCATTTTTCTCCGTATTAGTTGTTTAAGAATAAATAAATAAATAAATAAATTCATGAAGATGATGCTGATGATGATGTTTACTCAAGTTTATTTCAAAAATATGCACAATATGTACAATATGAAAGATGTAATTTTATTTACTTGAAATTCATAACTATACAACATGAAGGTGTTGATAATGCTTAAACCTAAGCAAAAGTTTGCTAAGGCAATCGTTTACAATCAACAATTATAAAATCTTAGTCATCTTAGTCAATATTCACAAAATCCTAAATATATTGCACAAACTATTTATTTTAATGTACTTATCAATGTCCGTGAGATATATGTACATATATATATATATATATATATATATATATATATATATGTTTGTATGTATGTATGTAAACAAATATATAAATTATCTATACATGCACATATAAATTGATTGACATTACATTGTGCTGTTTTTATTGCCCTTCTACTGGCCATACCTTTCAGTAAATATTTCTACAAATTCAATTAATTTTACATACATACTTTATGCGCTATATATGTATACTATATATAGGTGTATATTTATATGCATATATGATCATTTTGAAAAATCATTTATGTAATATAATATTTGAAAAGAAAAAACTCAAAATGTCATTAAAATGATTTTTAATGACATTTTGAATTTTTAATTGTTTTTTTTTTTGTTTTTTTGTATCCTACGCCTCTTGAGATTTTAATGGAATATAAACATTTTCCAATTTTACTAAATTGAGTTTAGCCTGTAACAGTCAAATGCCTAGAGAATAACGTGCTACAAATTTTTAAGATTTTAATATGGATCCAGTTCAATATAGTTGGAACTCGTATAAAATCAGATGGCATTAGACATTGCCTTGAAAAAGGGGTTCCTATAACAAAAAAATTCTTTACTTATTTTGAATTTTTTTTTTTTTGATTTAAAAAAAGTCTTTATCAAATAGATCTATATTTGAAATGGCCGTCCATGTAAAGGTCCTTTTGAAAAATAAATCTAATTAAATTTGTCAGCTGGTTAAAAATGTTTATCAATAAATAAAATTAACCCAGATAAATTTGAATTAAAGTAATTCATTTTGCTGAGGCGCACCCGATTTTTTCTCATTTATTCATAATTTAAAAAATGTAAAAAATAATCGCTCCGAATGAACTACAATGTCCCTAATTTGTTTACTCACTTTTTTATAAATTATAAATATTATAAGTGATAGTTCGCTTCCTGTTGAAAATTTATTCATACTATTAAAATATTTACCATAAACAGAAATTTCAGGCAAATTTCAGATAATTCGTACTGCCTAATCATTTCTATTTGTTTAATTTTTTTGTAGTTTAGAGTAAAATTTACCATGCCCATCTTTTAGCATATTGTAGATATTTAACACAGTTCATCCATATAAAAAATGGAGGTCCTAAATCCATCTATTCGTTTTTTAGGTTATAATTTTTTTTTCTAGAGCAATGCAATTTCTTGAAAAGTAAATGGCTAGTACAACCGATTTGGCTTCAGTTTTAAAAAAGTGTGTAATATATTTGCGCTGTCATTGTTCTGTAAACATAATAATAAATATCCAAGATAATTATTGGATTTAATTCATTTAGTATTTGAGTGTGTTTCTCCTCCCAACTTTTCTTGAATGAAATGTCTTTAATTGGCATTCTTCGGGTCTCACGTATTTACTTAAGTGAAAAAGAAATTTTAATTTGAATGTTGTTGCTGTTGTTGTTATTATATACAAGATATATATGCAAAATAATTTTCATATCCACTACCTAGAGATTGGTGATATATTCATCTTGTCATTATATTTGTAACACTTAGAAGGAAGCATTGGGGTTCCAACCAAACATATGTACTTGTTCAGCAACAAATTCTGAATCGATTTAGACATGTCTATCCCTCTGTCCATCTGCATGTGGGTCTTGTCAACATTTTTCTGGTCGTAATATTTGAGATATCCAGCTCAAATTTGGCAGAATCATTGGAAATTCTTGCACTAAGATTAAAATTGAAAATGGATAAAATCGGTCGAAGGACACGCCCACAGTACAACATAAACTAAGAAGACCTCGCTTTTTTTAAGTAAAATTTGGTAGTTTTTTGATTATCATCTTCAAACTGCCAAAGAATGTGTGCTTAAATTTTTCATCTATGGGGAGGCCATTGATCTACAATGTGTATACAAAAATTATGCGAATCGGCTACGCCTACGCGAAATTATACAATATCAAATATTAATTTTTTTATGTTTACTACTGAAAAAGATGAAACAGGCTTTGAATCCTAATATCAAGACGTCTGGGTGGTGGTTATCCAAGATGTGACCCCAGCCAAATATAATTTTACGAAACAAGGTTAAGAACTTTTTATAATAATTACAAAATACAAAAACAATTATACACATATATTTATAAAAAAAAGGAAATTAAAAAAATATATTTATTTTAAAATATTATCGTCATCTTTGAAAAAAAAAAGCTATTCCATCCATTTATCTATCATTAAATGGAGTAAATATTTTTGAACAAAATAATCCATAATTGCATCATGCGCTTATTATTGAAGATTGAATATTCAGTACAACAACCTATTGGTCCTATTATATTTGTTAAAAATATCAGCCATTTCGGTAAGGGCTGCTTATAAACCTTATCACTTTCTCTAAATCTGAAGTTCAAATTGATTGAGATGTCAGAAAAATTTAAACTTCTTAATCTTTAAATTCACAAAATATTTTGACTTTATGTTTTCAGTAGATTAGGCTTCGATTAATATTTAATATAATAATTAAATATTCTCTAATATTCGAGCCTAAAAAATTCCTAAATTTAGATTTCTCTTAAATTTATATAGAAAAATTCCTGCAATTTGTAATTTTGAATATATTTTCAAATTTTATTTATATTTTTTAATTATTTTTTAAATATTTTATATTGTTGTTTTTTACATTTTTAAAAATTATTATATTTGAATACTATTTTTCATACAATGCAGAGATGTCATTGCATCAAATATTAACAATAACAAAGTATGCAATTTTTATTAATTTCTCATATTTGATATATTACTTTTCGCCTCTAGATTTTCAATTTTTCATGTTCATGCCACCCCCCCCCCCCCCTCAATAAAAGATTTCTTAAAAAATCTTAACATAAAAATATTTCTTAACACAACACTATTCTTCATCGTGAATCTTACATTTTTCTACTCACAGCCTCATTCCATTAGAATATTTATAACACTCAGAAGGAAGAAGACGACTCATAACACTACAAAATAATTATATTTAAAATCAATGTGGAAATATCTGCCCTATCGGTGTACTTGTCGCAAAAATGAAAAGAGATCTAGTACAGATCTGCAGAAAAAAGAGGTCACGCTTTATTTTATTTGATAAGCAGAGTAAAGCAGACAAACATTTTGGTTGATGATTTTCCTTTTTTCATTTTTTTATCCATTTCATACTTTTGTATCAATCAGCTACGTCCATTATTTAAAATTTTTAATTCATTTACCTAGTTGTAAGTGTCAAAAATTTGGTCTAAACAAAATACAATTTTCTCTCTTATTTTTTAACATACTTTTATATGGTTGCACTTATAACGCTATCTCACTTTCATACTGTTAGATTTTTTAAATATTTATTAAATAAGATGCTGGAATTTATTGTATTTCCACTGTTATTTATTTTAACATTTTAATCCACAGAATGTTAAAAAGTTCCACCAAACAAACGCTTTTTTGAATTCTTTAAATTCATTAAGAATCTACCGATTAAGAAAGTTCAATGAATAAGCTCAAAAGCTCTTTCAATAAGCAATTTATAGTTTAACATTAATTTGAAACTTTTTGTGCTTTTACCTCGGAACTTCTAATATAAAACCAAACTCTGATACCCGAAAACATTATGAAATTTTTATACATAAAATAAAACGAGCAACGCGTATGATGGAATCATGGCAAGAAAATTTTACTTGAAGTAAATTGAATTGTACATTCGACATTAACCCCAAAATATTATTAATCGGAAAATTTTTGATACTGTTTTCGCTTTTTCCGTTTCGCCTTTCCCTTTTTTACACTGCTAATCCTTAAATTTATATTGCTAAAGATCTTTTGAGAAATAGAGGCAGCACAAAACAGTCTTCAGAAAATGTTATTGTAGATCACTTGACCTTGAAGAGCTTAAAGTAGCTTTACCTTTCTGAAAAATTTCTTTAAAATATTTATTTTCTTTGAGTGCCATTGTAAAAAGTATGAATTTTTTTTCCAAATCATTTAAATTCATTTTACAGAAATGAATATTTTCGTACATTTACATTTTAATAGAGATCTCAATTTTTTTCCTTTTATTTATCTTCTTTTTTACTCTTATTTTGATAAAATTACTAAACAAACAAGAATAATCGGAAAGAAGTTTCCCTAAAAAAATTCAATGCAATACAAAAAAAGTCAAAAAAAATTAAACGATCAAAGTGGTAGGTAACTTTCCTCTCTCTATTGCCAATATTTAAATCTGAAACAAAAGAGCAATTTTTAATTCGCTATGCTAGATGAATCAAATCTAATCAAATCAAATCTGAACAGATTTTAGTTATATCAAAAAAAATAGAAAATGCAAATTTTCAATTCATCTCATCTACAAAAGAATATTGACAAGTATCAAATTTTGTTTATTCACCTTTACAATATGGATCGATAGACCACTTGATCATGTAAAATTTAAAACAATATTAAAATTGGCGGCCGTATTTAGTGGATTTTTTGAATTCTGAGTTAATAAGACTTAATTAATTGTACTTAGAAAGTAATCATAACGATTTTCGTAGAGTTATGAGATCGCTGGGAATTCAAGAATTTTGTTTTTAATTGGTTAATTGATTTACTTTGTAGGGGTGGCCATTTGAAATCAACCATTTGAAATTCATTTTTCATGAAAAATGAAAAATGTACTTTTTAAAGTCTCGTACTTTCACTTACATATTAAAAATCTGATACACGAAAGGGTACTTAGAATTTTAAAGTCACAAAACAATTTATTTTGCTGATACAAAAAATATTTTAAATAGTCTTTTTCTTTTCGCATAACTTTCTTAAAATCGTATGAATGAACTTTACCCTTTGCATTCAAATCCTAAATGGAGCAATGTACCGAAAATATTTGAACAAGCATGTGTAATGCATAAATAAACAGTAAATAAAATACTTTAGAAGTACATGAATGAATAGCTAGAAATAAGTATCTCTTTGAAGGTTTCATTAAATTCTTTCAATTTAATCATTCTAATGAAATGATGTCATTGTAATGAATAGCGCTTGTGATGCAACAATTAAAGGAAACAAAGTACATGTAATTAAAATAGAATATTCTTATTCTTGACCATTCATCGTTATGAACAAATGAAGAATTGTTAAGAAGATGACGGTTAAGGGAGAAAAGATATATAAAGAGAATTCGAGGGAGAAAGGTCTTCTTGATATTTTATTTATTATGATAATGATACAAATACTGCGACGTCTTCATTTAATTAGAATTTACTTGTCAGTTAATCGAATTGTTGAACATTCTTAGACGTGAAACAAATCATCGATTAATTTAATATAGTGGAATAATCTATTTGAATTTTCTTAGAACGAATTTTAAAATTCTTTCATAAACAACGGTCAGTACTTAAGTATTAATTATTAGATAATTTCTATTGAATTATATTACGTTAGTTAATACTTCTTTTTTTTAATATTTTTTTTTTATAATTAAAAATTTCATTCACAACAAAGAGGTTTGCATTTTGTTATATTTGCTATAAATATTTCATATTTCTTTGTAAATCATTACTTTCATAAAAAAACCACAATCTAGAATGATCGATTCAAAAAGTGAAATTCCAAAATATACGTCAAATGCCTTTGACAATGTCAAATATCAGTTACGACGTATGACGTATACGTTGGAAACTTATCGTCGGGTTAGGAGTTTTGTGCATAATTGCTGGGGTTTCGGAGTTACTAGTAGCACAAATCAATTTAAACCATTAATTGTTATAAATGTGGCCCGATTGAATTTGGCTCGATGCGCCGGTCTCGGTGACGAAATAACACAAATTAATGACAAACCAATTTTAGATTCAACGAAGCCTATGCACTATTCCGTTAATCAGGTCAATATGTTCGAGTGCATGTTAGAGGGTAAGTTGTCACGTCTGTAAGTTTTACAATTAAGTTTATGATTAAAGTCTATTTTTATAAATTTTATATAATTTTAGTGATAATGCTGATTAAGGTATTGACCCAGACTTGCAATGGACTTGTGATTATTGGTTTAAACCGCATAAGTCTTGGCATCGTGATTTTAAACCCATTATTTGGAATTTCCCCTGGAATGATCGTCGCAAACCTGTTTATAAGGAAGCCATCACTTATAGAAGATGTTGTCACATCAACCGTTAAGGAAAAATTGGAGAAGACACCGCATACTAGATCATTAACTCCAATACCCAGACCTAAAAACCAGCCTGGACCAAATCTACTAGAAACTACTTTAAAACCACACAATTTCGAAACATACCTAAAAAAAGGAAAAACTAGAACGTATGGGGATCATGAATGTATGTGATAAGACCTCACGCATCAGAAATGTTACATAATTCCAAAATTGTATCATACGAAGAAGTTTATTTGCTGTATTACTCTTAAGGTAAAAAATGATGACTATTCACGATTAGGTAGAGTTCGTAAATTGTGCCAAATGGAAACGAACTACGTTACGAATCAATCGAAGAAAGTGAACGATAATTATACGATGATACATTTAATGCAATTAAGAAAATCACTGTGTTAACAGTAAAGAAAATTTTTCCAACTAAACTTATCAGTTGTGTACATTTTCCAACAAACTTTATTAGCTGTTTGATTTGAAATAATGCCACCTTGATAAATTTAAAGATTATCTGCCAAAAATTTGCTCATGAATTTTTATAAACAAATTAAACATGGCCCATCTAAAAAAATATCCATAAAACTTGACCATTAGATTCTTTGCTGACTTCGAACTTTATCGAATGTAGACAGATTTGTGCTGCCGCATAATAATAATTCATTTTGAATGCAACTTAACTTAAACTTGCAGGAAATCATAAAAGCATAAAGAAATTATTCTGCATTTTTAAACTAAATGGGAAATTTGCCGCTTTACAACGAATCACTGCACAAATTCACTTTTCTCAAATTCATATATTTCACTTTGATGACTTTTAATGTACTCTGTATGTGAGGTATATGAGATACCATTTATGCCTAACGATCGTAATATTTTTAATTATTTCTTAATAACACTTCCTTGGTTTCAATTTCTGTTTACTTTTCTTTTCTTTTTGTGTTGTGTTAATTTCAAATACAAAACATTACATGAACTCAAACTCAAAGTTAAACTCAAACTAAGACTTTTAAACTTATTATAAAAATAATTTACTTGAAATGAATCAACGCATAAAAAATTATTATCATTTCTAAAAACATCTATCTATCGGCAGCGATTGCATTGCACATTAAATATGCTTCATCATGCTAGCTTAGCTTATTTCATTATGAAATAATGATTGGAATGATAATATATTCGATATTGTGTTGTTGCTGTTAATTCAATTAAATATAAACTGCTCTAGATTAAATAATATTAGTTGCTTCTTCTATGTTCTATGTTTTTAATAGTATGAGTTTTCAGAAAATTGTGCGCATCATTATTCACGATGAAGTAAAACAAATATCGCTAAAATTGATAAAATTGCCCACTGCAATTGTAAACAAAAAAAAAAAAAAAAAGAATTTGTGATTTATTAAGAATTTGTGTAAAGCGTTTAGCATAAAATTGTTGAATTATTTGCTTCATTTGACATACCTTAACTTTAGGATATTCATTCATAAAGATAGTTATAATGCCTACATATGGCAGGAAGCCCCTAGCACGACCAACAATATCATTTTTAGTTAACCATAATTGGCCAGGTGCATATAAACCTCGGTCGTCTACGTTATTATTATCGCCTTTAGTTAAAAATTTAAAGCTGCCATCTTCCCTATAATGTAAAGAAATATCTAAAGAATTAGTCACTATTAACACTGAATTTTTCTTTTTTTTTTTTTTTCTTTTTTTTTTTTTTTTTTGACTTATTTACTTTTCATGTAATTTAATCACACGATGAACAATCGGTATATCACGACCTTCAACTTTGAAAACAACAATTTCACCAACACGTACAGGTTCCTCTTTATAGTTTGTTAAAAATAACAGATCACCGCGATGGAACGCTGGTTCCATGCTGCCACTTAATACAACAACAATTGGTGATTCGCTGCCTGTTACTACCATTAATCCTTTCCATATCATTAAAGCAGATGATACAATCATAGCAAAACTCAGAAATTGATACAATGACTGAAAAGAATATTTTTTTAATATATACATATCAAAATATTGAATTACAATAGCGTTAAATGCACTGTACGTGCATATATATATAAAATATATATATATATATATATATATATATACAAATCTAAACACACCTGACGTTTGTTCATTCTATAAAAGTCACGAAGCATTTCATCAATTTGTAATGTTTCAACTAAACCCATTTTGTCTGTTAATTTTCTTTTGTTTCTGCTTCTTTTAAAGGATGGAGGGCAATTTAATTACTATCTATTATAAGTTAACACAATTTGTAGTAATTTTCCAAAGAATATGCAATTTTCCTAGACTTATATTGTATTTTCTGATTAAAAGCCGCTTATTTTTTTATACCACGTCAACTTTTAATGTTACCACATTATATAATTTAAATAACGAATTATGCATAGTACAAGCACTATACAATGGCAATGCTTTTATATACTATAATATAAAAAAATGGAGAACGTTTTGAAATTATTAATTATTAATTAACGGCATTCTATATGTTAAACTTGCAATATATGTTTCATTTCAATTTCTTTTTAATTATTTATTTCCAATTTTGTAAAAACTTTTCATTATTATTTGTAAATTTTAAGACTGGCAGGACTGGCATATACCCATTCCCTAACCCGCCATCTGTATATCAGGTTTGGATTAGCCTTATATATATCATACAATCAACGAGCTGTATGAAAAGTTTTTTTTTATTTTTTCATTTATACAATATTTTTATAAAATTTTGAAATAGTTTTGTATATAAGAAATTTACAGAGCGTAAAAATATCATAAATTACATCTCATAATCATTTTATGTACACATATATATGTACGCAAGTTGTCTCCTGTGGATTTGTGTGTAAATGAATTTCTTCTTCTATTTGAATTCTTTCATGTCATGTATATCAACATTTGTTATATCAAGTTACTTGCATTTTTTTAAAATAACTAATTGATTCTCTCTATATTGTAAGTTTGTTAGTCTCTCTCTATTATAAGCTCTCCATTTCTGGTAAAATGTTCTAATATGTGCTAAACATGAAATTAGTTTGTAACTAATTAACAGGGAGAGTGTAAGGTAAACGGCAAATATTTTTTAAATAAGGCAATACATGCATGAGATTAAAACAATTATAAAGCAAACAAAAAAGACATTGAATATGTTGCTCTAAAAGCAAATTTTTACTTGCTTTAAAAGGATTCGTAGCTTTATAGAAAACAAAGAAGTGAAATAAAATACCGAGGCACACAGAAATGAAACCTTTTTTGCAATCTTCGCTTTAAAAGACAATTAAAAAAACGACAAATAAAAAAAAAACAAAAAAAAGATAAGAACTGTTTTTCATAAAGCAAAGTGTAGGAAAACGTGAAAATTCTCTATATATTTGAATGATATTACAAAATATACAAATATTTAGTTAAATATTATGTTAAATGCTTAACAATTAGAAATATAATAAAAAAATAATTAAAAACTGTTTAATAAAAGTAGAAAAAAAGAGGTCAAAGGAAGTTCCCCTTATCAAAAAAATGGGACTATTATACATGTGTGTATGCATGTGTGTGTGTGTGGTATGTCTGCATGGATGACTTTTTAACATCAACTTAAGGCGTTTTATGCTTATTTTTTTTCTCTATTTGATTCGTGATCTCGCAATATGAAAAATAGAAACAGTTCCAGTACCAAAAACAACACAACACAAAAAGCAACAACTGGTGATATTAACGTACAACAATTTTAAGAAAATATCATTTGTATAAAAAGAAGAATTGTATTAAAGAAAAGACACAAACAAAAACAACAACAATATTTAAAACATTAATAATAATAAGCAACAAAGTCTCAAATCAAACCAAAAGACAAAAAAAAGGGCAAGCAAAAGAACAAGAAAAATCAAAAAAAAATGGGTCTTAACGGTTGTTGTTCGTGCGTGAAATTTTTAATGGTTCTTATCAATATATTATTTTGGGTAAGAATTAAAAATGTAGTTTATGTTGTATTTTTCATTTTTCCCAACAAACATATTGAAAAATAAAACAGCGCAAAAACTTTCATTGAAATGTACGTTCGTGCATTTTAATGTATTTTTTGGGAGACTTTCTCCTTTTTTATTATACATTTTTTTTGTATACTTTTATTTTACGTGGGAGTATTTGGCTTTACCATTCATTCTCTCTAAGTATGTGTCTCTCTTTTCTATCTATCTCTGTCTCTCTCTCTCTCTCTCTCTCTCTGTGTGTGTGTGTGTGTGTGTGTATGTATGCATAGAAATAAGTCTAAGTTTTTGTTACTTTATTTTGATATATGATGCATGTGTGTGTGTGTGTGTGTGTTTGTATGAGTGTGTGTGTGTATATGTGTGTATGTGTGTGTGTGTACATATTCTCAACTCCCATTGTGATGCGTTTCTTGATTTGCTTTGTATTCCGTTATGTTTGAGATACAATCCAAAAAAAAATTAACTAAAATGAAAAAAGAAGAAGAAGAAAACACGCGTACTGTAAACAATCGGCACAGTGAAAAAAAAAACTAAGCGCGCCTAATTTATGCATGGCTTATGTATGATGTATGACGTGTGTGTGTGTGTGTGCGTGTGTGTGCATGTGAATATAATCAACCGTACAATAAACTAAGCATAAACTTTGTTATGTAATCTGATTGAAGAACGTTAAAATTTCTCAACGATTCTCAACTCGTAACAAAATAATTCAACTTTAAGCCAATTTGGTTTATTTGCTCTTAAGAAATTTCATGGATTGATTTATAGAGGACTTCGTCTTATATAAGAATTTATTTTGAAAAACTTTTTTCATATAATTTTGTTTATTGAAAATTTGTATTTTTAATGCGTTTCGAAGTCTTCGCGTACCACTCTCCTTAAAAGCGTTAAGATAAACGAAAAACTCTAATTATTTTGAAATTTAAAAATATTTTTCAGAAAATTATGTTATTATCTTAATAATCCATATTCGTAGCTCTTTTTCAACTTTTTTAAAACAAAAATTTTACTCTCCAAACTGGTTTAATATTCTACCATAATGGATTCTATTTTTTACATGAAAATTATATACATTGGTCAAACAAAACTGCTAACAATAGATGGATTTTTTTAAATGCTTGAGAGTCGGCATTTTTTTGGGTACATTTTGCGTGGAAGCACTTGCGCCTAATGTGAAATATCTGCAGATTTTTTTTTTTTAGTGCTACTGAAAGTCGAATCCAATAGTGATTTTCACTTCCCAAATTTTAATCACTGAAAAAAGGAGCGGTTCAAAAAAAAACCCGACTTAAACTTGAGGAGAGAGGTAGGAAAGCAAATTAAAGAAAGTAAAGAAGATTTGCGTTAACAAAAAATATCCAATACTTTTTAATATGACCCAATGCATATGTATAAATATATTTATATATATAAAATTTAAACTGCTTATCATGATTTGCCGTTATGCATTTTTTGTACATTTTTTTTTCTACATTAATACAAAATTTCCGATACATCATTACTTTTTAAACTTCCTCTTTGTCTTTTAGGCTACTTTTTTTTATTTATAATTTCATTTAATGGAAGGCTCAATACACAACTTAGCATTGTATTGCATTGCTTAACTTAACATAGCGTAATTTAGCGCGGTTTCTACAAAGAAATACAAATCACGATACTTGAAATGCGGAAGTTAAGGCTTTTTTTTGCAGAGAAAAAATGACAGAAATAGAAAATGAGAATAAAATAATAATTAAAGATTACAATAATTATAATATTCATAGCGATAATTTGATATTCCAAATTATAAAGCGGGGAATATAAATGAATAGTGAGGCGTATAATTTTCTTGAATTATAAGGCTTTGTTCGAATGCCTGCAAAATTGTAATATTTTTCAAAAGTTACAAATAAATCCATTTAACATCTTTTAATAAACTAACACTAACACACTTGTCTGGCCAGTGACACAAAGCAACCATGCACGCAAATACTGTACGCTAAAAATCATTAACACTTGTTTTTATCATCATTAACATCATTATCATCATTGTATTATGGCGCTTTCATAATTTCATCAAATTTTTTATCTTGAATGAGAAATGTAAGAAATTTAGATAAAATGACAAACTCTAAAGGAAAAAAAAACAATAAAATCAAAATCAAATAATCATCATTTATATTTGTGGTATAATTAATTCCCATTATTTATATGAAATTTAGGCATAACGTATATTTATAAAGTAAAGTAAAAAAGACGTATATAAATATAATAAAAATATGCGCGTAGAAATTAAGCATTATAAAAATTACAGCAAAATAAATAAATTGTTATCGTTAGTGCTAAATGTTTAAAAAAATGAGAGTACGAGCAAGAGAGAGTTAACATTAATAATATCAGAAGTAAAGCTGAGACGACATTAAAGCTCATTTGTGTAATATAACTGTAAAAAAAAATTGACCTAGTTCTCTTGTGGCATTAAAATTCACACATTTCTCTATATTACACACATACATATACATATACATATATATATATATATATATATATATGTATATAGAAGGCAAGCGGAGCCCGCTTAGAGACATCTATATTACTATTGCGGATGCAAATCATGCAACATTCAACAACAAGCTAAACTATTCACTGTTTAAGGACTTGTACATACATTTGTGTGTATTTGCTTATGGATTCATAGTTTATATTAACGTTTTATCCTCACAAAGAATTCAAAGTATGTATAAAAATGTTTGAAGGGATGGGCCTTTTGTTTTTTTTTTGTTGTTGCTTTTCTTTTGTTTTGCAGTTCTGCCACAGGAATAACAATAATGCCACAAAAATTATTATGAATGAAGCAACAAGAGAGATAGATAGAGAAAAAGAGTAAAGGAGAGAAAAAGAAAGAGAGGAAATTAGAAATTGATAATGAGAGGACATTTTTTATTCTAAAATAATATTTTTAACGAATGTAGTAAGTTTATGGCAAATTGTTTGTAACACTTAAAATGTTTTAAGGCGAAATCATATTTTTCCATATAAATCAGTTTAACATTGATTTTAGCTAATATATCGGCCCGTCAATTTATTTCTGAATTACTGCAGTCAAATTAGTCGACTGCTTATGACTTTCTCCATTTGTAAATTTGCCCCTCGGTCTGCCTAATGTTCATCAATGTATAAGAAGATTTAGGAATCGTTATTTTAGAGTGGCCATAATGACTTAAGAACGTACATTATTGAATATGGTTTAAAGTGAGACAATTTTTAATACTGCTCTTCCTTTAACTTTTCTTTTACAGCACTTTTAAAAGGAAAGTATTATAAATTTGTGCATAAGTTTGTAACACCCAAAAAGGAATTGAGATAGGCCCATCTTTCCTTATACCGATCAACTCAGAATAACTGCCTGAATCGATTTACGCCTATCTGTACGTCTGTCCTTTTGTATGCAAGCTACAGTTTGCAATTCTAGAGATATTTATAAAGTTTGCACAGGAATTTGTTTAAGTCCATAGGCATTACCATTTTAATTTTCTAAATCGGTATATTTTTAACAACAAGCCCCATACATCGCCTTCTTTTAAAAATGAAACGCTACATGAAAAAAGAAATGCAATTTTACATTTATATTACTGCATATTGGCGCTTAATTGTGTGTTAATACAAAAAATCAAATTTGCTACAGATTGATCGATTTTTACAATAACTTTTCAATAAAAAATATATTTCACACAAAAAAAAAAATCCATTATATAGACAAAAGGTTCAAGTTGGTTATATTTAGCGAAAATTGTTGTATTTTGACATAAAAAATATGCAGAGTAAAAATTTGGTTCAGATTAATGAATTTTTTGATCGTTCTCTCATTTTATAAACTTTTGAAGTTAATTAAAAAATAACAATTTCTTTCGTTTTAATTGGCCTGTAATTTTTTTATTTGACTTTTTAATCACATTAAGCTAAATGATGTAGGGTATTTAAGATTCCGCCCTGACTGATTATAAAATTCAATATACCAAATCAATGGTTTAAATTTTTATGGAAAATTTACGTAAGATTCTATTTTCTGTAAAATTGACTTTGAAAGTTTTTCCTCTTTTTTTTTTTTCAAGGACTTTCTCAATTCCCTTAGATTTACTACACTTAATGTAATATATAGATAAGGTCGTTCTGACTGAACATACCGATTTGTACTTTTTTTTCTCGTTTCTTTTTCTTTTTCTACTTTTGATTTTTATTGATGTAATATTTTCTTTTTCTTTTTTTTTTTTTTTTGATTGGTATTTTTGTATTTGACGTTGTTATGAATATCGTGGATATGTAAACATGCGGTGAATAATTAATTATGTTACAAATTAGAATATAAATAAATACACGCACAATGCAAAATTAATTATAGCATCGACAGACTGAAGTCATTTTAATGTACAATGATTGCATGTTAGTGTGTGTGTGTGTGTGTGTATGCATGTTTGGTTAAAGGTTTTCATACTGCTATAAGAACATGTGCCCTGCGGTATTTGCAGCACACAGACACGCACCAATTTAATTGGTTTTGGACAAATGGCGATATTAAATTTAATTTTGCTTAGAATTAATTTCACATTTTTATGATCATCGCCCAAAAATAGAGAAATTTGTTAAAATGCAGGCGCCGCGATCATTCATATTTGTGTAGTTATATAAATTATTCTGTATCTAATTCTAAATCGGTTTAACCAAGTGGCAAGTCCGTCCGTCTGCCCATCTTCAAATGGGGGTAACCAGTCCCGAGAAGCACCTGCTCAAGTGGGAGTGGCCCATGAGATGGTCGTTGGTGTTACCGGTCCTCAGGGAGCCTCATGAGTCACGAGATCCGACCAAAGATTTAATTTACTACCAAGGGATCATCAGTTTTAATAAAGCCTATCCTGGTGATATTGAGATTGGGTTCGTGTTGGCTGTGGTGCCCATATCGCGGGCATACCTCGTTCAAATATATATGTGCTTGTCGTGCAGGGTCTCATTTCCCGAATAAAATGAATAGCTGGTTAGACTTATTAAGCTAACCAAACTAAGCCCAGGAGTAATAGAAAATTTTCTTGCTTGCTGATTGATATTAAAAATGGATTAAATTACTTGAAGAAGACGGTCACTGTACAATATAAATTGATAGCATCATTTCAGCTTATTATTGGTAAATAAGAATCTTTAGGCTATAGAGATTTTCTACATTTGTTTTAGCTATGAATGCTCCTTTTCCTAATAAATAAAAAAACGGTATAATCGGTGGAGACTGACTTTTTTAAATAGTCCGCAACACTTTATCTATTGTGATGAGTCAATCTGAAAAGTCCGTTTGTAAGGGAACTTTTTTATTTTTTTAAATGAATGTACACAAAGACGCAGACTGAAATTTACACTATCTCTAGGCCAAAGTACACTGGAATAGCAAATTTTCCGCACATTTCCGAACATTTCCGCAGGCAAAAATTTCAGTAGATAAACGAAAGTGTGCACGGATATTTTAATCTTCTTGAAATCAAATCATAAAATGATTGTATAAGTTTATAATTGTGCCCACATTTTTATATGTTTAATTTATTTTATGCGCTGTAGAAAATTGAATTGAATTCTATGATGAAATATTTTTCATATTTATTAAGTACATTTTAGTTTAAGGCATTTAATGCTTTTTATTTATATTTTTTATGCATAATGGCAAAAAATTATAGATGATGATGTAAAATTATATAGAAATTTATAAAAGTGCTTACTACACAATCTCTTTTTAAATTACCCTCAAAAAAAAGTTACATATTTTGTATAGACGTATGTATGTTGATGCCTTCTAAATGGGCTTAAGATCTATTTAAGAGATTTAAAATTAATAATAACTTTAATAATAACTTTATGCATTTGTCTATATAAAATTTTTCAGTTACAATAATTATTAAGACATTTTTTTTTTTTACCATTTTTTAAAAAGAAAATAGAATTAAATGATTGTAAAAATGATTTCTCAATGAAGTCGATCATGATGATTTCATATATTTTTTTGAACTTTCCATCTTAATTCATTTTTAAAATGTTCTTAGAAATTGTTAATTTTGATTCTTTAAGGGTATTTTTTTTAAATCAATTTTTCAAAGTTTATGGTATTTAATAGTTGTCTCTAACCAATTAAAAATGTTAATTAATGAACTCATTATTATTATTATTATATTACTAATCTCTTATAAAAATAAATATTTTGTAATATTATTAATATAAAAAGAAATTTCCACTAGCTATGTATGTCACGTATTTTAAAATAATAGAAACTATTTTTAAAATTTTACATAAATTTAAATGCATATAAAATGTATTTGATACATGAAAATTTTATTACTTATCTACATTTTTACAAAAATATTTTTGGATTAAATTTAAAATAGCTGCTTCACCTCATAATATAAATCTAAATGTTAACTAGCATGTAAATCTTAAGAAGGTTTTCATAAACTACGCCTATTTATTTTATTGTAGAACTTGAACCTATTTCATTTAAGTCAAATAAATTCAAATTCAAAACAGCTAATGAAAGTATTTTCTTATGGAAATTATTTCAATTCAACTAAAAGTTATTGTTCGGACGATCGTTCGATTTAGAATCACTATTTGAGTGATGCCTTAAGCCAAGTTATATTTGAAATTTTTTAATCAATTAAAGAAATTATAACTCTATAAAACTCTCAGTTTAAAAATACGCCGTTTCCTTTTGCAATTTCCCAAATACATTTCCTTTGAAAGGCAAGTTCACCTTTTTAAATTGCCCATGAGTTCTATGACATGACCATGGGATTATTGAAAAAAAAAAAACATCCAATACTGGTACCTTAATAAAAACTTTCATAACTTCATAACAAAACTTACATAGCTTTCTAAAATCTGAAGTAATACTTGAAAATTATACTTCAAGGACTCTTTCAATTTATCAAAATTTCCATTCTAAAATGAATTATTGTTATGAGCGATGTGAAGCGGCAGATTCATTCTTCGTTTCGGGCGGTTATAAAGTTTTCTTAGTCGCTTAATATTCAAAAAGAGCTTATGAAATATTATTGGAATGATGTCACTTTTGCGTTTTGTCATTTTTTGTAACATTGGAAAAGAACATGAAAATTATAATTTTATAACTTTTATTGTTTATTTGAAAATTTTATTCATAATTCTACGATTACATTTTTTACACCAAAAGAAAATTTCTTTACTTTTTCCTTTTTTTCAATTTTATTTATTTATTTATTTATTTATTTTTTCTTGAAAAAGAAAAATGCTGAATCAAGCAAATTATTTAAATTGTAATTTATAATTATAATATCATAATAATTACCATCCATTAGTATAATTAAAGTGTAACGAACAGACTTTGTCTACATTTTAAATACTTAAAAGTGTTTAAGCATGACGATCTAATAGAGAGAATGTTGGAAAAGTAGCAAGCCAAATGAAAAGTACAAGTCATTTTTTTTTTAATTAATAATGATTTGTGCCCCAATGCATAATAATTCAAGAATTCAAAAATATACAAATGTGAAATGAAAGAAGAATGATGAAACATCATTTCATGTGAAAAATTTTTTAAGCGTTTTAATACAACGAGAAAGTAAAGTAGAAACAATTTTTAATCAGATAAGTAAAAATATATCGCAAGCATGAAATAATATCGGGTTTTTGTCTTATTGTCAATATAAATGTTGAAATGAAAGCATCTGCTGAGTTAAATGTTACTCTGAAGGCTTCCGAAAAAATGTTGGCCTTTAAGAAAGAGATTAAAGTGGAATTTTATTTTAGAATCTCTGTCTAATTTAATTGAAGTCGATCTATCCCATCTAAATTTTATAAACAGTTATATAAAATTCAATATGCAGGCGTTTCTTGTTTTAAACTCTAAACATTAGAGAATCTAAGTAGGATCGATCTCTATTTTTACAACAATTCTAACCTTTTTATTATATAATATCGACTGGAATTGAAAAAAATGCTTTGAAAAGATAATTTTCTTGAATCATCTATAAGTAATTGAGATAAAAAAAAATCGAATAGTTGATATTTCATAAAAAAATTTATACAGGATTTTCTGTTCTGAGCACAATTTAAAATATTGTGAAATATTATGAAATATTTTTTTCCATAATTTTATCGCCCTTAAAACGAATTCATATTTTATCATAAATCATAAGTCGTTAAATGTTGATCATTATCGAGTTGTTAATCGACTTAATAATCAAGTTGATTTTCTAAAATCTGCTGATATAATTAAAAAATCGTCTGAAATGGTTCGTTCTCATGTAAATTGACATTAATGATTTCATATATCTTTTCATATCTTTTCCTTCAATTATGCCACATTTTTCATGTCTGTACTTTGCATGCATATTCCATAAAATCCATGTACGCTTGTAACATAGATCATATATTTTAATAAACGATGAGAGATTAAGCGTGTTATTCTGTTGTTTTGCTTCTGGTTTTTCCTTCCATTTTTATTTTAATTTTTTTTTTTTGTGTTTTCATTACTCTGTCAATTCAAAAAAAGAAAAAGAAAACAAACAAAAAATAAGTAAGAACTTTACAGTTAGTCGAGGTCGACTCTCAAATATCGTGAGTAATGTAATGTGATTAAAGTCAAATGAGAGAATTGCAAGTCAATAAAGTATAAAAAAAACTTTTAAATAATTTAAAATATTCGTGATATGAGAGAGAGAGAGAGAAGATTCAAAGAATACAATGATCTGATTCAAATTTGGCACACAAATTTTTTATGTTAAAAGAGAAATCAGTGCCGGTGATATCCATTCAAAATTTAACTTTTTAACCATGTAAATACTTTTTCAGAAAATGGCGCTACATGGTAAGTGGCTGGAAAAGTAGACCGATCTGGATCAAATTTAGTATATTTATTATTTGTATTAAAATACAATTCAGAGTCAATTTACCTTAAAATATATTTAAAATTGTAATTGTTTTCCATGTAATGACTTATTTTAAAAAAGGCATTATATAAGAAGTGATCGAAATAACAGCCCAATTTTGCATCTTTGCATCAATTTTCTTTAAATTATCTCAAAAATTGACATCTGTAGCTTGATAATAAGTTTACGAGGACAGACGGACACATAGCCTTAAATCGAATGAAAAAATTTTTTTAAATCGCTTGGTATAATAAAAGATGAAAATATTACAAACGTCTGCATGAGTTTATGATACCCACCATCTCCCTCTCAAATGATGTAAGGTATAAAAAAAAAGAAAAAGAAAGACAAATATAAAACATGAAAAAGGCGGCATATACAAAGTCACATTGATATACCAAACGCACAAGCATACACATATCGATAAATCATAACATAAAATAAAGGAACAGCAGGATACCAACACAGCAGGACGGCAGAACAAAAGAAACTGTAAAATGAAAAAATACAATATATGTTAAGCGGTCATTGTATTAAGATGTTTGTAATGTTTGTATATACATTTGCATATATTTAGATCATTAACTCAATTTACTGGATTTTTCATTTCTTTAGTTTTTCCTCTTTCTTTTTCTTTGCTCTTTTTGTTTGAAGATTTTTAATAATAATTGTACGCAAGGGCACATAAATTTATATGTTAAATGTAAAAAAGAAAATACTATATAAATCAATCAATCAATCAATCAATCATTATTCAATTAATGGATTGATTCAGTCATTCTTTATTTATTTAACATAATGACCACTTACAATGATCAATGCAATAGAGACAAATCAACTGAAACTAAAAATCAATTCCATTATTTTCACTCGAATAAAATTTGAAATTATTAGAGATTCTAAAATAATCTAGCAATGGCTGCAGATTAAAAAAGTTACATTGGCAAAATGTTTTAATAGAAATGTGTTAAATATTCTAATAAATCTGGCCTTAATAAGAAAAAAAAACTAAATCATAATTAACAAGAGACTTCTACAAAAGGCACGACTTTCGAATAGTTAATTCTGACATTGATACTTTCAAAACGTTTAAGAAATTTTCCTAAATTATAGTCAAGATGCCATAATAAATATCATAAAAGTCTAACATCTTCAGCAAATTTGATACAAACTCATCAAGATTAAAATTTGACTCCGACTCCGACTCCGACTCCGGCTACATTCTTTAACTGTCCATTATTATTTAGGTGATATTGAAATTTTTTAATAAATTTCATAAGCATTAGCTTTCACTTATAATACAATTCAATATTTTGAGTATAATTGAAAGCTAAAATACGTAGACATTTCGAAATTTCATTTATTTATGAGAATTTCTCATTCCTTTTATTTTATTTTTTTTTTCTCTATTTGTTTTGTGTGTAAATCTAAAATTTTATTACAATTGTCAGAAATTTTCATATTTTTATATCATCATTTCATATGCAATTTACATTTGCATATTTCTCTCTTCACTTCAATTTTGTATTAAAATATCAATTTCAAAAAAAAAAAAAACTAAAAAGAACACTAAAATAATATATAAAACTAAAAAATGACAACTAGAAAAAGACAATACAAAAAAATTTATTAGTCAGCATTATTTTTGGCTAATATTGAAATGGGAAAACTAAAAAAAAAAAACAAAAACAAAATCGAAAATCAAAAATAAGAGACTTTTATTTTGCTGACATAATTTTTTTGTAATTTATGCGCCACCTGCAACAATGCCGCCATCGCCTACACTATCGCCATCACAATTCACAATCATTATAGACATCATAAACGTCATTCATTCACTCGCTCACTCATTCACTCACTCGCTCACTCATTCACTCACTCATTCACTCACTCACTCATTCATTCATTTATTTATTTATTCATTCATTCGTATAATTATTCAGTTCAGTTTCAATTTTAGTTCAATGCTGCAAAATTGAATCCCACATGTGTCATATATTTATACGAATGCCTGTTTTATGTGTGCGCGCGCGTGTGTGTGTGTGTGTGTGTGTGTGTACGTTTCATTTCTGCTAGTTAAACTCATTCAATGCAATCAACCATACACAAAAATTTTAGCATATAAAAAAAAAAACAGAGAAAAAATATTTATACCTAACTTAAGTGTAGAAATGGAAATGGCAGAGATTAAGTGATATTTTTCTAACGTGCTACACTACCACTACATCACGATTACCGTTATATTGATTTTATTAAATTTCTTTTCTGTTGCTCGTTCTTATGTATCGTTTTGTTTAGTGTGCTCTTTTTCATACAATTTCTGTTAAGTATTATTAAAAGTTGCACACTGTGATCCAATCTCATGTAATAACTTATCATACTTGTAATATTAAAGAAGCAACAACAAAAACGAAATTATCAAAAAATATATCAAACATAAAAGTTTTCAGATAATTTGCGCGTATCATTCAACTACTTTATAACTCTAATTTCATATTAGATCTTTAATCTAAAAATGCAAGATTATTTATTACAAGGAATGAATACGTAATTACTTCATTTCAGTCAACTTCTCGCTTAGTTAGAAGGCTCACTTAAAAGATTATAATCGAAACTAGAAGGAAAATTACATTTGTTTGGGTCCAACCCAAGACATTTTTTTGGTATTTTACAAATAGACAATTTGATTTTGTATAATTTCGTGCAGGCATACCCGATTTGAACGATTTTTTTAGAATAACAGCCTTTAATATTGGTAGAAAATTTCAGCTTCACTGAAATTTTCTGTTTCACTTTTCAAGTTGTAAGCGAAACATGGCGGACACCTGGGTGTGTCCTTTAAATGATTTGGCTCATTTTCAATTCCAATCAATGTATATCAACTTCCAATGTTTCTAATAAATTTGAGCTTGATATATGTTTCCTTGATATCAGAAGACAGACGGACAGCTACGCCTAAATCGATTGAGAATTTCATACTGATGCAGAATGTATACTCCTTTATAGGATGTCCAACATTTCTCTTTAGACATAACAAACAAAATGACAAAGCGGGAATAATCCCAATAATCTGGATGATGAGTATAAAAATCTATAAATTACAAATGATCTAAAAGATTTTAATGAAGAAGTTGCAACATTTTCTAAGCCATTCTAAATTTTTCACAGACAATCACCTGAATAATTTAAGGAATATTGAATGATGAAATCAAAAGATTTTAGAGGAATTTCATATTTGTCTAGAGACGAATTTTTTATTATTTAATATTGCAACTTATCTAAGACGTGTCTAAAGAGCCAAAACCTTGAAAAGTTCAAAGAGTAAAAGTAAATTTTTATTTTGAAGTTACATTTAATTTTCAATAAAATCACAAAGAAATTTGCCGCAAATATGAAAGTCCATAAATTTTCACATTTCACTTTAATGTCCTGGAAATTCTTGTCAATTTATATACTTACATAATTTTTGAATTCAGTAATTTTAATAACTTTATTATTTGGTTATATTGTTTATAACTATTTAATATTTAACAGATTATTGGTTTGGCCATTGTTATCGCTTCAACATGGATGCTAACCGATCCTACATTCGTATTATCCATGACACAATCCTATAATCATTATTATATCGCATTATACATATTTCTGGGTATAGGAGTTTTAATAACAATCGGTGCTTGTTTCGGTTGCTGTGGTGTACTCAAAGAATCACAATGTCTCTTAATATCAGTAAGTGTCATAGAATTTCATAGAATTTCATAGAATTTCATAGAATTTTTCTTTATCTGTACCAGTACTAATTCTATCTATATGAATTTAGTTTTTCTCAGTTATATTAATTGTGATGGTAGCACAAATAGCTGCCGGTGCTTGGGCATTCTATAACAAAGATAAATTGGATGATATTGTTAGAGCATCTGTGAAATATTCCGTACAAGAAGAATATGGGCAATCGACAATGAGTTCGCGAACAGTTACATTTGATACCATACAAAAAAATCTGAAATGTTGTGGTGCTGATGGACCTGGTGATTGGGCGACAAGCCGTTTTAATAATGTAGATCGTACAAATATTGTTGATATAGCGATTTCCTCTTTAAATGTCTTTTATAATATACCAGAATCCTGTTGTAAGGATGAACTTAAAGAGAATGTATGTGAAATGTCTAGAAAATTGAAGTTTGGTGGTACTTATAATGCAGCCATACATCAACAGGGCTGTGTTGATAAACTAATTGAATTGATTTATGAGAATTGGATTTTATTATTTGGCATAACGGCCGGTGTTGTACTATTGGAATTTTTAGCCTTAACATTCGCTTTAAGTTTGTGCTGCGCTGTACGCAGTCATAAATATAAAGACTGAGAATTACAGAATTCCCATAGGGAAATATCTGATGATGAAAAGTACTAACTAGAAGATGATGATAATGTTCGAATGATGAAAACTAGATTACAAGAAATGAAAAATGAACAATTTTAACATAAACGAAATGTAGCAGCAGCAAATTGAGAGAGATGGCATATAATTTGATGAAAGTGTAGACAATGATTTCTATAAGTTAATAATTTTAATGTATGTAAAAGAAAATACAGAAAAACATACAAGAAGAATTTATATGGAACACTTTACAAATGTAAATTTGAATCCCCTACAAGATAAATAAACTTCACAGGAATATAAAAAAAGATAAATCGTTTGAAAAATCGATACAAATGATTTTTTTTTTATTTCTTTGTTGTTCTATGTTGTTGCTTTATAACATTTTCCACATACATTAAAGTTAAATGTTTAATGAAAGCGAAAAATAATTCTTTTTAAGTCAAATCGAAACGTTTGAATTACATTTGAAAAACAAAACAAAAATGCCGTAGTAACTAATCAAATAAGAAACAAAGGAAAAAAATTGAAGAGAAATTGAAGAGAATTGAAGAGAGAGAGTTCTAAAACAAATAAAAAACAAAGAAAGCACACATATATACAAACGCACACAGATATCCATATGTTGGCATATGTTACATTAAAATATGAAAGCAATGTTTTTAATAGATAAAATAAAATTTATATGTAAATAATTGCAAAACAAACATTTCTCTCTTAAATGTATTTAATCAATTCAATCTCTTTTAGATTTATCACTTATAAGTAAAACGTAAAAAAAAATGAAAATCGAATATGGCAAAATCAGAAAGCAAAAACGAACAAATGAAAAGAATTTGCAAATCAATATAAATTAAAGTAATTAAGTAAATACATAAATATCGTTATTATAAAATACAAAACAATTACAATTCATTCAAATATCATAAATATTAAGAAAATGATGAAAAATTTAAAGCCAAAAGCTCATATACATATACAAACACACACACACACACACACACACACACACACACACAGAGAGAGAGAGAGAGAGAGAGAGAGAGACAGATAGACAGACAACAAAAGCGAAGGAGATTGGCATGCAGACAAGAAATGCTAAAGTTAACTATGAAATGTGAAGAGGGTAAATTCTTTTGGAAATTATTTCAATGTTATAGGAATTGTTTGCATTTTACTGCCAAATACATATGAACATATATACAGACGCATATATAAACAAACACTATGAAAATTTGTTAAAACGAGAAATAGAAAAAGAAAGATGAAACAGAAGAAGAAGAAATTTTAATAATTTGCTAAAAATAGATTTTATAGAAAATTTTTTCAATTATTTCTTTTTTTTTGTTTTCTTCAACCATTTTATTATTTTACGCAATCGGCAATGTAATTCAATATTTTATTAACTTTTGGTTCTAGTTTCATTTTTATGTTTTCTCTTTCATCACATTCCACACAAGTTCAAAATGTAAAAAAAAAATTTTTTTTTATATGCCAATAAAATGTAATGCCATTTAGATGCAAATCAAAAGAAATGAAAAAATTACCCAAAGAAAAAAAGATGCATGATAAATTTATTCAATAAGTTTGCCAAGTACACATTTTTTCTTTCGCCATTTATTTTCAAATAGTTTTTATATATTTTGTTTTTTTAGTTTTTGTTTTTCATATCTAAATTTTTCTTTATTTAATAATGTACCAATTAAATGGCACGATTTAAGAAAATTCCATTTAAGATATTTTCATTTTACACTTGTGTGAATTATTATACATTGAACATTTCTACATAAAATGAAATAATGCATAATTTTACTTACCTTCATTTTTTTTTGTTCGTTTAATAATAACAATAATAAGCATTTGTTTTTTTTTTTACATATGATTATCTTTTTTTATTTATATGAATGAAAAAGTTTAATGATAAAATGAAACAATGAAGCAAATGAAATTATTAACTTTGAATGCACCTCAATTACAAATACATTACAAATACATTTATACATTCTCATTCAACAATTAATTCAATAAAATCTATATATAAAAAGTAAAGAAAAATATAAAAATATAATTCATATTTAAAATAAAATGTACAATATTTCATATTATTATTATTATTAGAATTATTTGAATTATTATTAAATTTGTAAGGAAAATATACACACGAAATGAATTTACTTTAGATAAATTTTTTAACAGAAATTTTTGCCTCTTCTATTCTTATATACAAATTTATTTATTTATATATATATATATACATATATGTATGTATGTATGTATGTATACAGATATCACATGAATCTTTAACAAATAGCCCAAAAAGAAAAAAAATTATTGAATCATTTTTATGAAATTTTTTTTTTCATTGTTGTTGTTATATAAATCATCCAACAGTTTGACATCATAAACTTTTAAATAGCATCTGATAAAATGTAAGAGATATTATTTAATAATGAAATCAGCCAATAGATATTTTCCTAAGTTATAAAAATTTACCTAAGAATGGCCTTAAACATTAAAACTTTTATTAGAGCCTTATTCAAGCATCATTTTTAATGCTCGAAAAGTAAAGATATTTATCTATGAAATAGGAATTTATTCTTAAATGCCATTAGCGCACCTAATAAAGAGATTTAATTTCTTTTTTAATGAGATTCAAGAGTCAAGAGTTCAAAAGTCTTAATTATGCTAAACTATTTACAATTAATTTAGATTTTTCTCATAATAAGCGTAAAAAAATGCTATAAAATTATGACGTAAATTATGAAATAATGCCTACTCAATCGAATTAAACCTTTGGATGATGATAAAAATTATATTTGGCTTTAGTCAAATTAACTTTTTCACTTATTTGGTTTTTCTTTTATTTTCTTTTTTTTTTTTGTGAGAACGTAATTTTCAAAAATCAAAAACAAAACTAAAAGCCTTCTAAAGCCTTTTAAAGTCTAATACAAAGTCATTTTTACATTTAGACATAAATGTATTTGTTTGTATTTATAAATAATAAATGAATATTGAAATTAAAAAACATCTCCTTTTATAAATAATTGTAAACTTTTCTGAATATTTGTTAAATAATTGTTACATATTTCATGAAATGTGGAATGTGAATTGTGCAAAAGGAAAACACATAAATTTCTTCAAGAAATTAGTTAAGTTACAAAACTAAACTAAATGAAAAATTAATAAATGAAAAGGAAAATAAGGGAAAGCATAAAGTTTAGCTCATTTACTCAAATGAAAACAAAAAAAAAAAAAAAGAAAAAGAGAAGAAGAAGAGAAATCATGAAAATAGCAGAAAATATTCAATAGAGTAGTTTTTCGTTCTTTCTATTTTTTGTTTTTTTTTTTTGTTTTTGGTATAATACTTAAATACATTTACCGTTATAATCATGACAAATGAGATACACAACAATGAATAAAGAAGTGAAAACCAATTACAATAAAATCCAACCAACAATTAGATATAAAACCAATTCATTTAAAATTTAAAATCAATACAAATAAAATAAAAATCCAAGAAAATACAAAAAAAGATACATTTACAAAAGCAACAGTTTTTTTTCTGCTGTGTGCTTTTTTTTTTTGTGTTAGATAAAGCGATGGTCATTTCTCTTATTAAGCTGCTTAGGAAACTTGTTTTAAAGGTTTTTTTTTTTGAAGCATAAAAATGACGAGAGTAAGTTGAATCGATTAAAAGCGATTCGTGTACTTTTGGAAAATATATTGAGAATAATTTCAAAAATCAAGTTTTGTTACACTAGAATAGTAAGAGCATGTTTCGGTTATTTATGAGTCTTCTATACTTGTCTGAGAGTAATTGAAAATCATTTATATTAATCCAAATTTGCGACATATTAATAAATGTGGGCAATTATTCTGAGTGAAAAATTTTACAATATAAATCATTATCAATATGAAGCAGATAGAACAAATAAAAATCTTATAATCGGTTGAAGCTAATTCTTAAGTACTAATTTGCTTATTATGACGCAAAAACGTTAAAAAATAAGAAACTAAAATTAGAAGGCAAGAAAGTCTTTAAAGAGAAAAAGTGGTTCATCATAGTTCACATTTGGCGCATTTACTTTTTGAATTTGGTTTAATAACTACTGAGTAAAGAGCTACGTTAACAAAAAAGTGCAACAAATTTGTATGAACCTTAAAGAAACAAACTGTTGGGTTTAATTCCATTCAAAAAGTGATGATAAGTTTAGTGGCATAATAAAAACGCTACTCTCTCCTTAAAACTCTAATACAGTTTGAACAATAAGTGAGTAAGTAGAAAGTAAAAATATTTTAAAATTCATTCAAAAGTACATTAACGAAAAGTTTTAAATTGAATTTGACATTAATTCAATTATGAAAGCCTTAAAAGAATTGTATTTTATTTTTACTTATATTTTACATCATCAACATACGATTACAATTCCCATAACGGCCACTAAATTCTAAGGCAAGAAACTTTGTTACATACAAATAAATTGACAAGTAAAAACTTTATAGTCGTCCAAGAGTGTCTCTTAAATACTCTACATCTGGTAATATGACTAAAGTCAAATAAAAGAATTGCATGTCAAAAATATCGAAAAAAATTTTAAATCCTCAATTATTTAAGGAGTTCGTTATATGAGAAGAACTTCTAAAAGTGGCCCGGTCTAAATTGAATTTGGTACGCAGATTTTTTATATCAAAATGGAGAGCAGTTTCAATTTTCTCTAAGATATATTTAAAATTAAATCTTTCGTTCATGTAAATTTTTATCTTAAAAAAAATGGTTAATGGGAAGAAATGGTAAAAATGAATCGATTTGGATCAACTTTAGTGCACGTGCCCTTTCGCCATTTAACTTTAAAATATATTAAAAATTTTGCTATAAAATGAGTTTTTTAAGAGGTAAGTTAAATGGGAGGAAAAGCTTTAAAAGGGGCTTGGTCGAAAAATGATGCGAATTTAATCATTTTTAATAGGATAATAGGACGGCCTCTGGACCAAAACATAACTATGTGCCACTTTTTATAAAATTCTCACTAAAATTACAATCTGTAGCTTTCACACAGACAGCCAGACAGATATGCTTAAATCGAATGGGGAAATGATTTTTAAGTGGATCGATTGAATAAAAGATGGGTCTTACAAACATTTTCACAAACCACAAATCTTGCAGGTTATTAAAAGTGCTTAATGGGAGCTGATAAACAATAATTTTCACATTTTCAATATTTATTCTTTAATTTTATTTATTATAAGAATTTTACTTATTTTCACAAATCATTATTTTCATTTTTCATTATTTTAGCCATAAACAATTTATTTAAAAAATATTTCTTTACAAAATGTACTGTTAACATTCTCTTCATTTGTTGCTTTACCCTTTTTAGGTAGAGAAAATTATAAATCATTCAATAAAGTTGCTGATTGCAAAATAATTAATTAATTTTTTATGTTTCTTCTTTCTTTATAAAACTTTATAAAACTACAAAAGCATGAAAATATGTTTGTTAATACAATACAATTAATACATACATACAATACAAATATATAAATATATAAATATATATATACAGTACAATACAGTTCCATGTAATTAATTCATAATTTAAAATTACATAATTTAAATTACTTATTTTATCAAAGACATTTTGTTTTAGAATAAAACTTTCTCTATGTTTTCTCTTGACTTGAAAAGATTTACATAAAATTAATTTCGAATTTTGAATTGATTTGAATTTGTCTATCAAATCTAATAAAATTAATATTAACGATATTTTTTTCATTGGAAAAGTATTATGGAAATAGTTAGATAAAGGCCTCTTGGCCTATCAGCCAAAATCTTACTTGAAAACATACGAAAAGAATAACTAAAATTGTTACAAACCTACGCTAAATCTACTTTAATAACGAAAATATATGGCCAAATAGTGTTAGGCTTAAATTGTTTCATAAAAAATAAAATTTGACTTGAATTTATTTGAGCCATAAAAAATGGCGCACTTGCATTTCTTATAATTTATATAATATAAATTAATTTTAAGCCAATTTCCATTGTTAGCAACATTTATTATTGTATAAAACTTTAAGATGTATTTAACAAAAAAAAAAAATTTTTTTTTTAAATAAATTTTTTGGGTATTCAAATGGCAAATGATATAAAAAATGAAGTTAAAAATCTTGCCATAATAATAATAATATCTTCAACTCTTTCAATTCTTATCTTTTCAAAATAGCATTAAATTTTTATGTAACATAAAAATATATAGAATTTAGAAAATAATAATTCATTAATTTTATTTAATTTAATTAAATTAATAAATTTTCTAACGTACTTACTCGTTATATTTATTTATATTGCATATATAATTGACCATAAAAAGGACATGCATATATACATACATACCTATATATACATATATACATATATATATATATATATATATATATATATATATATATATATGATAATTAATGATCATACATATTAATTATTACTAATGTTATTGCCTCGATATTATTTGCATGTTTTAATTCATTGATATTAAAATAGATAATTAAAAAAAAAAAACAAAATCATAAAATCAAAGTGGCTGCCATCTAAATGCTCATTTTCTTAAAGTAGACATTTTATAGAATTGATTAAATTCGATTTTTTGAATGCAGTATTTTGTTATAGATTCCAATCATTCGAACAAAGTGTTATAAATTGGCAAAAAGTTGAAATAAATTTTAATGAGCGAATTGACACAGAAATTATAAATCGATTAAGTCAATTTTTGTAAAATTATAAAATATACATGCAAAGTTTCTAATTAGGTTTATAAAATTTTCTTGTTGAATAAAATTAAACTCTGACATTTTTATTTCCTTGGAACGTATAAAAATCGTGTGTTCGTTAAATAAAAATTGAGGCATTCTATATAAAGAAAAGTGAGTTCACTTCAAAAAATTTCTATCTAATGGAGCTAGGCATCGTTATTTCATGATTTTTATGCATTCTCCAGAGACCCTTAAAATATTCTTTGAATCATTTTTACAATCATTGAAAAAATTATAAATAAAATTAATAGAGAATTTAACATTTTTTCATTTTTGTTAAAAATGTTATTAATTCCAATTATTAATATCTTGACAATTAAGCATTAAAATAATTTATAATTTTCATAGAAAAGGCGTTTCATATTAATTTTTATTTATTATACAATAAAATTTTTGACGAAAAATTTTATGTTTTAAATTGAAATTGCTTTTCACTTTTTGGTTTTAGTTGTTCTTAACATTTTTATCATTCTTATCATTCGTATAAATATTAATTGGTGGTGATTTTTCGTTAATAATAAATAATTTTTATACTCTACATCATTTACAGTCGACGGTCTAATAACTTTCATATTTCTTGTCATTTTAAGCGCGTCCGTTGATTGAAACATCCACCTTTTTGATATTTATCCATGTACTTTTGTTATTTTGGTTTTTAGTGAATAAAATGAAATAGATTGAAATCGGAGATGAACGATTTATAACTTTCATTATTCGCACATTTATCTTGTAGAACGAGAATTGTAATTTTTGTGCTAATTAAATGAATGTACAAAATTTTAACTATGACATATAATTTTCTTGATTCTCTAACGTTCCATATAAATAATTTTTTAAATATTTTTTAAATTGCCTGACTCTTTCAATTTAATTTCTAGACTTTGTCATGATAAAACTCGAAGTAATGTAGAGTGTTTAATAGTCGGCAACAAATCACTGCAACAACCGACTATACCTGTTTTACTTGTTTTACTTACCACCCAATGCCTAGAAGTGAAATATATACATATCATTGATCAACATGAAACTCTGTATCGATTTAAGCTTTTCTATCCGTCCGTTTATATATCCATTTATTCGTGTGTGCTTAACACGAAATAGTGACTTCAAATTTGGCAAGAACATGAAAAATTCTTGCGTACAGGTGATGATTAAAAAATGGACGAAATTGATCAAAGAACACGCCCACAGTGCTACGTAAACTGAGAGTACCTCTGTTTTTTAAACAAAATATTTTATTAAGACTATTTGCCTGCAATGCCTATAGCAAAATAATGCATATCGGTTACACCTACGTGACATTATCCAATATGAAATTTTTACTTTTTTAATAAAGTACTCAAAAACTTATATAGGCTCTGAATCGTAATATCATGCTGTTTTGGATGGTGGTTAGATAAGATTTGGCTTCAGCTAAATATAATTTTCTTAATTGTTATTATAATTATTTTTACATTTAATTAATTTATTTTTTTTTTTTGGTATTTATGTAGAAATATTTCACATATTTTTTTCACTTTAATATTTACAAAATTATAATTATATGAAATATATATTATTATTAATGAACGGCAGGATTTTTGTATTACTTTAATTCATTTGTATAAATTAATAATAAATTTATTAATTTATGATTATTAATTTATAATATCGATTTATATCATTCATTAATTAATTATAATTAATTAATTAATAATTTATGAGCTCTTACTTTGCCACGTTGAAATTGTTTCCAAAATATTATTCTTATATCTAAATTATTAATTCTTTTTTTATAACGATTTCATATCAATATATTTTATCATAAATTATTTATCCGATTTGGTGTATTGAGCTTATTTTTAATGATGGTTTGCTTATTTTTTTATTTAGTTTAATTTTGAATATATGTCAAAATTTTAAAGATCTATAAGCGATATTGTATTGCAATTCGTATTCCGTATTTCATAATCATTAGTGGGTCATCAAAGATCATTATCAAACATTTGTAATGAACGTGTAACTAGGTCATCTTTAAGGCAAGCCTCCAAGAATTCCTCGATTGTTATAATCCCATCTTGATTTAAATCTAATTTACGAAAAACTCTATCGACCTATCAAATGCAACAAAATAGAATAGAATAAAGTAGAATAGAATAAAATAGAATAGAATAAAATGGAATAGAATACAAATCAGTTGTATAGTGTCATATCTTACGTATTGGGTAAGATCCTCGACAATTATAGGCATAATTTAAACCATATTGTAGTACAGGGGTATTATAATTTATACTTAAAAGATTTTGAACTAGACTTATTTTTTATTATATCGTTTGACTCAGAATCATTTCCTAATTTAATTTAAGTATCTGTCCATTTCTGGGCAAGCTGCAGAATGGAAATTTTGAGTTATTTTATTGAACTTTGGTAATACGTATCTTTTAGACCAGAGACAAACCCTATTAAAATGTGTTTAAAATTGAAATGAAATAAAGTTACAATTTTCAAAGTATTTTAACTTAAAATGGCGGTTAGTTGTACCAAACTTTTTACGATCGATTCTAACGAACTTTAAAGTTCTGACTCATTTTTGAAGTGATAAGTCCTAGTAAAAAATGTCCTATTATTAGCAATGCATTGTAATGTGAGAAGGAAAAAAATTATTTACCTGATCTCTAGCTTTACGATCATCTTCGGGTTGATGAGCACGCCTACCCATCAATTCATGTATAGCTAAAACGATTTCACTTAATTCTGAACGACTAATACGACCATCACCATTTAAATCGTACAATTTAAATGTCCAACGTAATCTTTCATACACTGAACCTCTCAATAATGTTGATAAAGTTACCAATAAATCCTTAATTCCATAAATGGAATATAAGTTAATTATTTATTAATTAAGCGACGAGTGCATAATGTGCACGTATATAACTTACCCGAAAACTAATGGCTCCATTACAATTAACATCAAAAGCTTTGAACACATAATGAGCATATAAACTAGAATCTAAAATGGATCAAATGGATAAAATGGATAAAATAAAAACATTTAGATGAATGACCATAGTGAATTAAATTAAAATATCGATAATTGAAACACTTACTGCCATGAGGGAAAAATTTTGCATATATATCTTTAAATGAGTCTTCATGTACCACACCCTCTGGACATTCCTGTAATTTATATATATTTGATAAATTTATTGCTATACATTTCAATTAAAAAAGATTACAATATAACAAATTTATTTTTACATAGATTATATCAAGTACGAATAATCTAAATAATTCTACAAATCTTTGAAGTGTAATACAATACAAAATTTATGACATGCATAGATCATATCAATTTCTCTTCAATGTATCATAAGACTCAAATATTTCTTTATCTTTTTGTTTTTTATCTTCATTTGTTTTATTTTTCAGGTTTTTGATTTTCCTTTTTTTTTTTTTTTGTTTTTATTTTTTCTTTTTAATAATCTACTTTATAGCAGGAATTCTTTAAATTTTTTAGCACTTTCACTTTCATTGATTTCTTTTTCCATACTATTTTAAAGATCATAGATAAATAAGTCTATGGCTCATGGAAAATATAATTTATGGGATTTCTTTTGATGTTGACTGATACAAAGTTTTCTAATCTATTGTGAACCTTTTTCAATTTAGCATATTGCAACTAAAAGCAAAATGGCTTCAAGTAAATCCATATTTGGCAATAAAGAATTTAAATTGACTTTAAGAATAAATTTTGTGAAATATTTTCTTATATTTTGGGACAAAGAATTCTAAATTTTATAAAGGAATTCTAAATGAATTTAATCCATAAAATAATGTATTTCAAAAGAAAAGCTTTACTTGTGTAATAAAAATTAAGCGTTGCCTTAATAAATTTAGAAAATTTTTAATGTGATAGAGCTATTTGTTAAATTATCAAGCATTTTTTAAATTGCTTGGAACAAGATCCGATGATTTATATAAAGAAAGAATACTTCTTGGGAATGCTAAAGTTAATGGGCGGTTCTTGAACTTGTGAAATTTATTGTTTCTTCATATTTTTTTTTTTTTTTTGATAATTTTCTGAAAAAACTTTTTGATCTAACTAACTAAAATAACTTGCATAATTTAGAGTAAGAAAAGTGTTACTTACCGTTTTAAATCCACGATACATGACACGAATTTCCTGTTTGGTAAATTTTGTTTGGCGGCATAAGTCTTCCAAAGCCACTGGTATTGGTTTAGGCACACGTGTAGTTTCCAATTCATAAACTACCTCTTCAATAGGACTTTCTGGTGGTGAAGCCATATTTTCTATCTTTGTCCTATTTACTGCTTTTCTTAACCCTTTTAAAGTGTTTAGTTTTTTTTCTTGATTAATTATTCAACACTACTACTTCCCAATTATTGTAATTAATTTTGCAACTTCCTTTAAATTTATTGCCCTTACATTATCCAATGTTCTTTCATAATTGAATCTTTAACATTTTATAATACGCAATAAAAATAATTTCATTTACATTCTTAATAAACCTTAAAATTATTAATAATTATTAATAATGCGAGGTTGCTGTTGCTAATGTTGTTGTTGCTATAATTATTGTTTATATTGATATATTAAATTTGATATTGGCAGAATAATTGCATATAATAAATTAATAATGATTTATAATTTCATTCCTTTCGTTGTCTATTTTTGCAAATTTTCTGTGCCATCACGTGAAGGCGCATATACGTACGTTAAATATCCTGTTCACGTGTACCGTTTTATTACAGTGAAATTTCACTTTTCATTTTTCATTATAATAATTATCGTATTATTTCTCGCATTATTTTATTGCTTAATTGCACTTCTCATGATTACTTTTATCATCTATATCTCAATTAACGCCTTCTGCTTATTAATTCTTTATAAATATTTTTGACTTAAAATGTCAATGAAAATACGGACGTTTTGCTCATTTAAATCTTCTTCTTTTTTCCTTCTTTTTTATATCTTTAATATTTCATGTCTTTAATTTAAACTAAATTAAATTAAAGGAATTCTGTTAACTATTTGTTGTATTTGCTGCATCGCATCGGTGTACAATTACGTGAATATCTTTGTATAATCTAAGCAAAAAACCAAAAAAAAAAAAACAACAACAATCAGTGAATACTAATTACAATAATTAAATACAAATTTAATTGACTTATATATACAAATATTTTTCAAGAGCATTTCTACCTTCTTGTCCTTATTTAACTTAACTTTTGAGTAATTAATCATCAATAATTATTAGATTATTAGATGTAAAAATGTGTCAACATAATTTTTCCAAGAAAATTCAAAAATTATATTTAAATAAGTATATAACATTATCGATTATTAAATACCCTACACCTTTTACAAAGTAGATTGTTGCATGGGCCTTGGCCATAATAGTAATCTGATCTAAACCTTTAAACTAAATCATGTCTACTTATTAAAATTCATTCAAAAAGCTTGGAAGCTATGCTTCCAAGCATAGCTTGGGTTGAATTTGTTTCCTAACAAATTCAACCCAAAGCAATAACCAAAACAGCTTCCCGCAGGCCCTTAACTCTCTTTGTAATTGAGGTTTTTAATAGAACTCAAAAGGTTTTTTTAATCACAGTATCAAAAATTAGAGTCCAACTACAAAACTCTTTAGCCTGCTTGTACGCTTATACAATTTGTAATGGAATGCTTCAGGCATCTACTCTTAGAACGTATATGGGTACATGATTTCAGATGATATTTGAAAAAGTTTTGTTTCATGCAAAGAGTTTCTTGTTCTTACATTCCTCAATTCGTTTGCTTTATTATTACACTTTATAAATATCTTTGACTGTGTTGACCATTTAGGTTTGTTACTTTTTCATGTACTCCCTGATCACCTTTATCCAGCTCTTACATATGTCACAAAGAGAATTATGATAAATCTTTATTTTGCCATTAAAAAATATGGAGGTGAATAATAAAATGAAATTTCTATAACATGCAGACATTTCTATACTAAATTTCCATTAGCTATAAGTACTTTTTTCTGTATGACCTTTAAAAATTTCACAGAAAATTACAAAATATATGTAAAAAAATTATTCCATATATGCAGATGTATGAGCACGTGTCTAACTGTTTTATCTATAAAGATTATATAAATGAAATGAGAAGCACATAACAAATATATTGTAACAGTAATATTTCAAAAAAAAAAATAAATTCATATTACACACACACACAGAACACACACAAAACACATTTATTTATTTTATTACAAGAAAGAAAAACTTTAGACAAAATATTTGCATTAGGTTGTTCAATAAGTTTATGAAAAGCATTTTGTAAATCTATAGATGTATATTTAGAATAATGTTAAATAATGAGAAATGCTTTGCAAACTTATTAAACAAGCTAATAATAAGCGTTTCAATTCCCCTTTCATTTCTATATTCATTCTTATACCTATAAAGGTTTTTTATTTTCTTTTTTAAGTTTCATTTTTTTTTTTACATTTTTTCGTCTTGTTCAGCTCTGCATTAAATTGATGTCGTAAAAGTAAGAAAATTGTATTTGGCTGTGACTAAATTTGAAATACCCACCACCAAAATACCAAGATAGTCAGAGCATATCTGATTCACTGAATCAGAAACTAATTCAGTTTTTTAGCAATAAATTGAAAATGTAAATATAAAAATTTTAAATTTGGCATTGTATAAATTTGTGTAGCCTTACCCGATTTATATGATATTTGGACATGCATTGTAGATGGTCTCCGTATCTGCACAAAATTTGAACTTTCTATATTTCACAAAAAAAGTTTGCTTCAAAAAGCTAAAGTGTTTTTAATTTACATTGCACTGTGGGCGTGTGCTTTAAAGGATTTTGTCTATTATCAATATCAATCTACCTACAAGAATTTTCAATGTTTCTGCCAACTTTAAGGTTGATATCTTCTTTTTGCGACTGGCAGAACGTTAACAACACACGGACAAACAGAGAGACAGACGGACACATTTAAATTCATAACAAATTTAATGCTCAAGAATATAAATACTTTATAGATGTTTCCTTTTCAATGTTACAAGCAAAATGGTAAAATGAATATACCCCCAACATTTGGATGATGATTGTAATAAGAAAACCTTTAACGCAAAGAAAAGAAACGAAGAAAACAATAAATAGTTGAATATAAATGTAATATAAAGTAGAACGCAAAACGAATTGTTTCAAAAGAATGGCCAAAATATCAAACTTATGCAAACTGCTCTATGTGCTTCTTATACACACATACACACACACACACACATATATATATATATATATATATATATATATATATATATATATATATATATATATGGGTATTTGTGAATGTGTATGTGTGTATGAATATTATTGTCCGTAGACAATTCTATGTCGAATTTTAAGTAGCCAATAGCTAAAAATTCGCTTATATATATAAATTTGTTGGCTATAATCAATACTTAACTACTATTTTTTCAAATAAAATGCATTTTAAACGTAGAGAGAAATAATTCCCATTTTATATATATATAGCACTTAATGTTGGGTTTAACAAATAGTTTTCTCAAGTTTTGTACTTTACTCATCTTAAATGACAAAAAAATATATATTATGCATTTTCCTTCCCTAATAAACAGAGATCATCTCAGCCATATTGTACTGTAGAAATACCCATATTTGGTCGCTTTCATCATTTCATTGACACATTTAACTTTTCTGTAAGAATTTTCAATGCGCTCGAGTAAAGGAATATTAAACTGGTTAATAATTGACAGAGTGACTATCTGGCGAAAAATTACGCTGAAATGTCTACCGATTCAATAATTTTGAATTCAGAATAATTTTTGATTTTAATAAATTTGACAAAAATTGATAAACCGCGAATCTCTGAATGATAAGCGTAACTAAGAAAAATCGAATATTTAGAAAAATATACCACAAAGAAGAAAGTAAAAAGTAAAAATTGTAAAAATAAATAAAAAAAAATTCAGACATTTTAAAACGCCGAATACAAAGTAGAACATATATATAAAAATGGAAGAATAAAGTTAAAAATAACTTTCATTAATGTTTTTTTTTTGTGTTTTCATTTGTGTTAGTTAATTTAACCTTATTTTTGCTTATGTTTTAATGGTTCTGCTATACAAAATGCATAATATGTAAGATATTTATTTATGCTTATAAAGGTATTTAAATAAAAAAGGAACTTGAATGCATTCGTGTTTTTATAGGTCGCGTGATTTCTATTAAAAGATTTAAAAGTGAAGGACAAGGGTTTCTTTCGTTTTTTTTTCCATTCATTCCACACGTAACATATGAATATGAATTTTTATATATAAATTGTGAATACGGATAGGAATTGGAATATGATTAAAAACGTGACCCTACATATGGACACACACACAATTATTGGTAATAAAAAAAAATAATTATAAAAAAAAATTAATATTAAAAATATTCTTGCTTAGATTAATAAACGATATTTTCAATTTAATGAATGAATTTAATGAACGAATTTTATTATTATTGTTGCTTTATGCTTTTATTTGGTTAATTAAATAATTGCATTAGTCTTAGGTATAAAAAAGAAATTTTATCAATGTTCAATTTTTGGGCAATTTGAATGAATTCATTTGGAGAGTTTTGCAATTACATTTTGAAAAAATAGTACAATTTTCTAATAATAAAATTTAAATTCCATTTTTTTTCAAATTTTTTCTCGCTTGATGCGATAAGATTAAATCGAATGCATTGAATAGTAAGTAAAAATAAGAAATCGTTAAAGGGAATAAATTGTCAAGAATGTGAAAAATTTTTAATGCATTTTTAATGAATATACGAAAATTTGATTTATTTTTATTTATACAAAGACAACCAAGAAATATTTTCACTTATGAAATATAAATCTGTAGAGATTCTTATTAAAAAAGCATTTTAAGAAAATTGCAAACTTTTTTTTCTCCAAAAAACAAGAGAAGTAATTGAAAGATTTGTTCTATTGTGCAAATTTTTAATGGAGGCGTAACTTGAGACAACCCACACTTTTAAGCATTCATGTAAAATGGCCACTAAATATCAAAATATGTCAGAAAGATTTAGATGAGTTCAACGAAGTAAACAAGAATTTTCCACGGAGTTAAAAGATAAAAATAATTTAACATCATCTCCATACAATAAAATATGAGACACAGTTGACACATTCGGGAATATCCTTAACAAAAAGAGTAAACAGTAGTGGATCTAAATGATGGCCTTGTGGAACGCCTGAAGTGACTAATATTTCACGTGAAAGTGTATCATTAAACAACATCCTCTGCGACCGACCAGTCAAGGAGCTTGAGAACCAACATATAAGTATGTACTCTTTAGTTAAGTGTCTTTACTTGTCCAAAAGCCCTCCATACCCCCATATTCGTGACATGACACACACTCAAACAGGTATTCGTATTCGCATCGCCTAAACGTTTATTAGATAACTTATAATGATGAGTCAAAGAAATTTGTCCAAACATCTGAATAATGGATGATGAATGATAGATGATAGATGATAGATGATAGATATTACCTCTAAAATCAAGTGAAATGTTTAGACCGATTTTTATATTAAGTATGCATATGTCATACATAGTTGAGACAGTGTACCTCGATAGCCCAAAATAGACAGCCAAAGTAGGCCTCTAAACTTTAACCTCTTAATCAGTTGTACTATACGGAAAAAAATTGATGCATGTACTTCATGAATTTTCTCGAAAACACATGAAATTACATCGAGAACGATGTGAAGTATAAAATTTAATATGTTAAGTTTTATGAAGCTTAACGTTACACAACAATACTTTGAGGCTTATTAAGGACTCATGATGTATAATGCCATTAGCATATTTTTTACTGGGGAATAAATTGATTGACTTTGTCAATCGTTTTGACAAATTGAAATTTTCGATATTGACATCGGTTCATCAATTTTTAATATTTAACCAATTTAAGTGGCACTTGAATGGTAATAGCAACAATAATAATAAAAAAAAAATAACTAAAATTGGTTTGAGTGTTGATTTAAGCATTGAAATTGTTGCTCGCACGCCATTCAAGTAAAACGTATCAAATGGGAAGAATGTTTTGTTGAATTGTTGATTTTTATAGTCAAATATACAAAATAAATATTCTTAGCAACATCAGAACTTACTTCTTCTTTTTCTGCTTCTTTTTCTGCTTATGTAGCTTTAACTAAAAAAAAAAGAAGAAATCATCGTCATCATCACTAATACTAAGGCCACCGTTACCAGTGCCATCGTTACCATTACCACCGTTACCACTGCCACTATCATAAATAGCAATAACAGGAAATGAAGACGTTCATAAATCAATAGCAATTAAAGGCGTTTGCCATCATGCATATGCCATTATGAATTCTTATCACGACTTATAGAAAATAAAAACTACAATATACGGTACTGCGTTATGTAAGGAAAGGACAAGCCTTGTGGAAAATATAATAATAAAAAATAAAGGCAAAGCGTAATATTTGCAACTATTTGTGGTTCGCTTAACTTTCAACTCATAAAACATTTATCACACATAGCTTCAATAATTATCATTAACTCATATCTCACAGTACAGTGCTCGCTTGAAATGAAATTTTCACACAAAATTATTTAATTATATCGCATTGATGATTTAATGCGTAAAGAAATGAAAGACAAATAACTGGATAATTACACGCCATTACTCTTTTTTTTTTATTATGACAATCATTAAAATATCCATAAAATGTAATAAGTTGCTTTTTCAAAACACCCAAATTGAGAATGGAATTTTGAAATTATTTACAATACCTCCTCTTTTTTATAGGAAAGAATTATTAATATTAATAAGAACTTTTAGTTAAGTGTTCATAAAAAAAAAAATTCGTAGTAACCGCACAAAGTTCAAGAAATTTAAAATTAACATAACAATAAGAAAATTAAAATTAATTATGTACATGGTAATGATTTGCATTAAAGCTTTTCCAATTAAATAAGTTACTTATTTTAATAATAAAAATATCTCATGCGGCTTCCTCTACACTTTATGTCCGACACTCTTATTTCTTATATTTTTTAATTTTGTAATTTTTATACCCATTACCTATTACCCAAAGTTTTAGGGTATATTCATTTTATCAGTATGTTTGTAACACGCAAAAGTAAGCATTGGAGGACTCCTAATTTAGACATATCTGTCCGTCTGTCCGTCTGTCCATCTGTGAGTCCGTTTATTTTAAACATTCTCTTGGTCCTAAAACTTAAGATATGGGACTCAAATTAGTGTAAAAGTATTGAAAGTTTTTGCAGGCAGATTGGTATTCAAAATAGGCAAAATCGGTCAAAGGGCACGGCCACAGGACAACGTAAATTGCAAACACATTTATATTTTAAAGCAAACTTTAATCACTTTTTTGTTTATTACTCCAAGATTAAAGCCATTAATCTTAATTAATCAGCCACGCCTACACGAAATTATACAATTAGTCTAAAACTGAAACAATCTCAGTGCCATAATGTCATGGTGTATGGATGATGTTTGGATGATGTTTGGATGGTGTTTGGATGGTGTTTGAATGGTCTTTGGATATCAAAAGATTTGGCCGCATAAAATTGAAATATAATTTTCTTATTGAACTTTATCAATACGAAAATAATTAAAATAAAATACATAAACATTAAATTGTAAATGATAGAAAAATACAGTTCAAGCACGATTAAAAAGTTTTCAAAACAAAATTGTGGTGGTAGCAAAATTTTATGCTTCGCTTTTTTGTTTCTGAAAATCCTTCAATTCAATGCAATTTTTAAATTAATATGAATGACCCCCCACAATAAGGCGTTAATGTGTAATGATGTGTAATTGTTATGACTCTTTTAAAAAAAAAAAAACATTTATTATTTAAGGTACATTTAACACAATAAATATAATTTCAAGCATCATCCAGAAGTTGAGGAAACACCCCGGCTGACACTTCAAATTCTAAAAGGATCTAGCTATTTCTGTTTATCTGCCTTCTTATTGTTAACATTTTTTGATTTTACTAGAATTGAACTGAAATTTAGCAGAAATATTTACAATTTTTTTACGAAGTTTTTTTATAAAAAATAAGCTACATCAGTCAAGTACCATGCTCACAATATAACCTAAATCAACAACAGCAAATATTTACAAGTTTTTACTTATGACCCAGAAATTTTCTATGATTATTTTATTTACGACTAATCTTACTTAAAATTAGGCAATATCGTAAAATATAAGGCCATTTTCTGGTAATGAGAGTTCATAATTTAGCCTGAGCTAAAGATAATTTTCTTATTGGTTAATATTGACAAAAAAAGAAGAGAGCTAAGTTCTTGATAGAATGTTATTTTTAACCTTAAATTTGTTTACAGCAAGAATGGGGAATTTCTTAAGACACATGGTTAGAAATTCGGATATTTTAAACTTTCCTTTTATTATTTCATCTATCAAATTAGACATACAAAAATTTAGGTAGTCAATTAAACAGTTAAGCCCAATAATAATGGCATTGATGGCAGAAACGGATACACTTAGTTGAAAATTACATTTTTACAAATTGATGACATGATGGTCATCTCTGGCCAGTTAATTGATAACCCTTTACACACATAATGCGACGAAAATAATATCATTTTACAAAATGATTTGTTATATTGTCATGTCTATGCATACCTATTTACAAAAAAAAAAAAAAAAAAAAAAAAAAAAAAACAAATATTTGTGGCCACTCATGCTTCTGTTTCGATTCCTGTGACTGCTGTTTTAACAACTGTAAGTTGTTTTATTATCTAACGTTATACTATTTTTGCTTGACAGTGGCCCAGAATATAAAACTAAAATGAGAAATTTTTTTTGAATAAATCAGTAGGCGGGTACTTTCATGCACGCGTATCATTAAAAGTGTACATTAGTGTAATGCAATGTGGAATACGATGAAGAAGAGTTGTTGCATTGCAAAGGTAAAAATGCATTACATAATTTTAGCTATTTTTAATCATATTGTTTTGTAATTGAAATCGTTATTGTAATTGTGTTGTATGTTGTGTTGAAGGGATATTGACTTTTAAAAACCCATAAATGAACACGCAAACAAAAATGTTATGCAAAATATTTATAAAAAAAATATTTATAAAGAACAAAAAAAATTAAAAGAAAAAAACTCTACGCACTGTTTATCAGTTATTTATATTAAACAAAATGTTTAAACGCTACAACCGCTATAACCGAGTACAATTTAAAATGTAACGTATATCAAAAAAAATTAATGAAGTTTAGTTTTTTCAACAGAAAGTTTGCTTTAAAGAGAAATCAATTGAAAGGTAATTTCTATTGAAAGTAAAATGTTTTCCTTCCTTGAATGGACATTAAACTATCAAAACATAATCAAATTTAGATTCGATTGTTACAAACCATTTTAGTATTATTTCTTTTATCAAATCACAAACAAGATGTTTTATTTTCAAAATCGTTGCAGCAGCCAGTGGAAAACTTCATAGATTTTGTAAGTGATGCTAATCTTTATAAAATATTGATTTAAGCTTTTATATCAATATTGATCTATTGTTGGATATATTCTTTTTCAAAGCTAAGTTTTTGAAACTTTAAGCCCACTTCACTTTACACATTTTCTTTATTTATCTATAAGCACACAGCTTGTGTCTTATGTTGTGAAAATTTTTCATTCAAATCTCTTTAAAATTCCATTCGAATAAACTTTTATTCTTTTCATATCCTTTTTATATATTATTCATTCAGTTTTAAAGGAGTACTAAATATTTTTATTATTGCATAAAATTTTTATGCTTATTTTTCGGATGCATACGCTATTTTAAAAAATTTAATATGTAGCCTAATTCAACACAATACCACATTATTATATTGAATATAAAATTTATTTCTTAATAACTTTATTACAGTTATTCAAGGATTTTTATACCCCACGTCCTTTTGTGGTACAGGGAATTTTAAGTTTGCTTAAATGTTTAGAACCCTCAACAAAAAAAAAAAAAAAACTGAAGAAAACTTCATCTTTTATCATAAAGACCGGCTTAGAATCACTCCATGATTCTATTTAAGCCTATCTGTCCGTCCATCTCTTTGTCCATGTAAATTTTATTATTAAGCTGCAGGTTGCAATTTTTCATAGATTTTACTGAAATTTGATACGTACGTGTATTTTGCCATGCCCCATATAACGTCTACCTTAAAAAAATCGTTATATGTAAATAAATTACAATTTTACAATATTTTAAGGTAAATTGATGCTGACTTGCATATTCACATAAAAAATATATTTACGAAATTTAGCTGAGATCGTTGTATTTTTACGACCATTTCCCATATAATGCCTTTTTCAAAAAAAAGGTGATTATATGGACGATAGCCCTCAATATTGCATATATTTCAATGCCTTATGTTTTAACATGAAAAGCATTTGTGTATCAAATTTAAAAATATAAAACAGATGGTCCATTTTTTTGAATCATCTCTCATATAACGAACTTTTTAAATTACAATTTTAACAGTTTTCGTGGCTTATCATTCCCTTATTTGACTTTAATCACATTAAGTAAAGTGGTGTAGGGTATTTAAAAGTTGACTCTTCCTTGTTTTTTTTTTATATATATTTTATATATATTCTGCTTCTTTATTTACTGTACTTATTCTTATCAAGACTTTTCTTTCCTTTTAATTAGCGCAACTAAAAAAATCTTACACGTCCTTTTTACGAATGAGATGAATTTCATTAAATTACAATAAAAAGAAAAACAAGAAATTTCAAGTCATTACATTTTGTGAATGTAATTCTCCAAAGAATTAAATTACATTAAATATGGGAAACTTTTTAAATTTCCTTAAAAAAAGGGGGGAATATTCTCTTTAAAATAAACTTAAAAAAAATTTAAGCTGCTCGAAACTACTGAAGAATTAAAAAATAATTCACATTAAGTTTATAATTCCAATAAATACAAAAAAAAGTTACTTGCTTTAAATTAATTGTTGCCACCAATTAAATTCTCTTCTGCACACTACTTCCATGAAATAAGAAATTATTATGTAAACGATAATATTTAAAAAAAAGTTACCGTTTTTCTTATTATTCAAAAATTTCTACGAAATTTTTCGGCGATAATAAAGTTAATATGAAGAAAAAAAATCCACAAATATTCCAATTATTTAATAATGTTCACTTTTTGCTTATATAAAATGTCCTTTAAGATGGAACAAAGAAACTTTTAGTTAAACTTGAGAAAATATATTTTAGAAAATAACTAATAATCCCAATTAAAAAAAAAACATTATTTAAAGAAGGCAAAATGTTATAGTGATTTAGGGCCAATTTTTTAAATATCTTACACCATTTGACTTAATGTGATCAAAATATCTAGCAAAAAGTAATTACAAGTCGAAAAAGTATGAAATTATAATTGACAAATTATGAAAAAATATTGTTATGTAGAAGAGGATTCAAAAAATGGTCTATTGTAAACGTAACGTGTATCAAAAGATCATCATAATGCACGGATTTTCATTAGCAAAATATTAAAAATTGGCACTTTTCTTGTCACACATCCATCTACTTTAAAGTACAATATTTTATAGGGACCACTGTTAAAAATTGTCTAACCTTATTTATAAGTAACTCCGTTCTCTTGTAAAGTAAAACGATCCATTCAATTTTATTAAAATCTACCTAAAATTGCGGCCTATACTTCGATAACAAATTTGCTTAGAGAAACTGGCCGAAATATTTCTGCCATACTTCCGAAAGTCATCCTTAAAATAGGAGAAGTGCCCTAACAAGGCGTTGTTTTGTAAAGATTACAAAAAGCTCATATTACTTGGATTCAAAATAATTTAAATCATTTGGGCTTCTAATCATTACAATGGAATTAGAATACTTACAGGTACCTCATTAAGGTAAATCCATTACGACATGTAGTGATTCTTCTTAGGCTTCTGCTAAAGTCATTGAAAATGCTATAGATGTTCATCAAATCAAGGCCACACAAATCTAAACTTCAATTAAGTTTTTGTTTAAAATTAAAATTAAATTGAGCATACAGAATTCACAATTGACCAGTTGTTGTTGTTGATTATCCTAATCATACAATTCTAATAAAATTATTGCACAAAACTGTCCATCAACGAAAGCAGATATTTTTTGTAAAAATAAATAACGCAATCTACATTTATGCGCTTATATTAGAACCAGTACATCTTGCATATGTAGACTAAACACACCAAACTGGGGCCCACTACCCATACAGCATGGTATTACAATTTAGAGCCGGTTCCAGCTTTTCAATAGTAAATTGAAAATAGACACATAAAAAAATGAAAATTTGATATTGTATAATTTTGTAAAGGCATGGACGATTTTTGCCCAAATATTGAAGATCAATGAGCTTATTACTTATGCAAAATTTCAGCTTCCTATCTTTTGCAATTTACAAATTTACAATTTTGCCCATTTTTAGGAGCTATCTGTTACTTAGATTGTGATAAAAATGGGCAAATTTCATGCTTTTTCAATGTTTTTTCAATTTCATGATAATTTCAATGTTTCTCCCAAATTTGAGCTCGATAACTCTTTTTTTTTTGCAGTCAGGAGATTGTTAATAACGCATGGACGGACGGACAGACAGACGTATGTAAATGAAATGAGTATTTGATACTAATTTGATACTAATCTAGATTATATATACTTTGCAGGGTCTCCGAAGCTTCCTTTTGGGAATGAATGTACCTTCAATGTCTAGGTGGTAGGTATAAAAAAAAATTCTATTTAAGAAGTAGTTGTAAATATCTTGTTAAAATTCTTTTTACTTTATGTAAATCATGAATTATAAATAATTACGGTATACAAACTTTGGCCCACATGGATCGATATGCATTGAAATCGTACTCCCAATGAATTCAATACAATCGGTGTTATAACATGCCTCAAGAAAAAAATGTTCATAATATTGAATGTAGCCCCATGCAATGTTAAAAATGCTTCATACTGAAAGGACTTGTAAAGATTCAACCGTTTACAAAATTGCCCTTATTAAAGGACAATGTGATATAATTTTTTAACAATCTTAATCATTTGGCATCAAATAAAAATTTTTATCTTCTAATGATTGTAACTTTTGTAACGTCCAATAAGAAAATTATCTTATGGATATTGGAGACACATATCAACAAACATCACAAAACAATTTCCATCAAAACGTTTAATTTCACTGAAAAAAAAAGAAGACATTCAAAATAAAAATGCAAAAGAATCTTTAGAAATACATGTAAAATATTTATATAAAGGAAATTTTTTTTTTAATGAACTCATGCATACATACATACGTTATTCAGGCATATCATATCAAAGAAAATGATACATATGTACATACATACATTCAAAAGAGCTATTGGAAGAAAATAAGTAGTCAGTTTGACGCCACAACAATTTCATGATATCTTTACATAAACACAACCACAAACAATTATAATCATGTAGATATTTATATACATTTATGCATATATAAATATATACATATATAAATGACAGTTGCAGACATTGAGGCTACATTATCTTAAAAGATGTTTTACAAAAAATTATAAAAATAGAGCACACACAATCGTTCGCTTGTTTTGTTTTTTATTTATTTATTATATCTCCTTTCTAAAAATGTATGAGTTTTGTGTTTTTGGCCCCCATAAAATAATGTTTATTATTTTCAATACCTTCTCTTTCTCTTTTTTCAGTCCTCCTCCATACTCATACTCACACTCATACTCATACTTCGCCTCATGTCTCATACTATCGTTGAGTCCCTTTGTTTTTTAACGTATCAATGTTCTCGTACTTAGAATCGTAAAATATATTATTTACTTGTATTACCTAACAGGCTGCTGTCTATTTATCTCAAATAATTATTATATGTACTCGTTGATTAGTTTATATTACAAATAAATGAAAAATATTACAAGCGAATTAGGTCGACTAATAAAACTTTTACTTCGAATAAAATAATATAAGAAAACCTTCAAAAAATTTTTATATCTATAAGAAAATTAATGATTTCATTTAATTGGCTTAAAAAATAAAAATTCCATTTTGCTACATTTTGCTATTACAATTTTTTATTGAATTTCAGAAAACATTTATCCATAATGAACAATTTTCAATCCAAGCACTCTACTCGAAATGGTTAAAATTTCCATAATTATTATTATTTTTATTTATATGTGTTTTTATTGTGTTAGATTATTTTCAAATTACATCGATAACAATTATTTCATGCTAATGATTAAATTATTGCCATATCTGCCAACAGAAATTTCTATTTCAATTGTTATGAAATTTAAATAGATTTCTCTATCTCTTTATATGAGGTATAACTCAAATCCTCTTACGCTTAAAAATTTCTCATGATAATCAAATCCCGTTATTCAATTTTAACTTACCTACAATTCAATTATTAGTATACTCATTATGCACCACAAATCATCAAATTCATAATAATCCGTTTAAGCCTTTAAGGTGAAAATGTTTACAACGCTAAAATAGATTTATTTTGTAATTATTTGAATTGGAAATACTTTTTATAGATATTGCACAATTATCAGAGAATTTATAAATTATATTTACTCTTGATCAATGGAGTTATGTTTACGTCTGTTTCTATTAAGAGCGCACTGCAAAAGTGTATGAAATACAAATCAACTAATCGTGGTATAATCGTAAAAATAGAGACATCAATATTATAAATCTATCTTGCGGACTTTACGAAATATTTAACTCTCACATAATCAATAATAGCTAAAAGCAATTAAGATTATCGCTAAAATAACGAAAAGAAGAGAGTCACACTAACTAGTTACAATTAAATTTGACGTAGAGAATTATAGACTTTTTTTGAGATTAGTCATATACGATAAGGAACAAATTAGAAGATGATTAGTCATTGCCATTTTTGATTTGGATAATTCTTGAATAATAATTATGAAGTAGTAGAAAAAATATAATCGAATTTTTATTATGCATTGCATATATATATAATTGTACACCATAATCCACATGCACTTCACTTGATTTCCTTCTTTGGCTTTTGATCTAAATGCACAATTCCAAAGAAATTTCAAATAGAGAACTCTATGTACAGTCAGGCATCGTAAGATATAATTTCTACATTATACGGTGTGAGAATCTAAATTAACCATTGCTCATATGTACAATTATACCATTTTTCATTTAATACGAGTCCGCCTTAAGAGAAAAGTATAAAATTTCTTTAATTCGCATTCTAAATTTTTCATAGCATAATGTATACATAATGTAATGCCTGGTTAAACTGGAGACTTGTTGTTGAGTATAATACGGATATAAATGATATAAATAATAAATATTATTTATCACTTATTTCTAAATGCAGATTCCACAAAATATATTTATTCATTTTCAATTAGAATTAATCGAATTATACGATACCTGACTGTACAAGGCTTATCGTTTCATATGAATTAACATATAGAGAACAGAATGCCATAGAATCACTAACAATAACAATAACAATACAAATAAATAAAACTACTATAAAATGGAAAAAAGAAGAAAAAGAAAAAAAGTACAAAATGAAAAAATGAAGAAATGGAAAAAATGCTTAAAGAAAAAGAAATGAAACGGTCTTTCACACTGTTTCACAATTAACGGTAATTAAACTGTACACAGAAAAGTCTGTTCATGCCTGCTTGCATTAAAGAAACGACTTCAAACTGTGCATTAGTTGTAATATGTGTAATGCACAATACAGAGAATATTGCTGTTTTAAAAAGATCCGTTAAAGCATTTTACATGCATATTTATATACATTAAATGTAATTGTAGAAAGTCATGTACAATTGCTAAGCTATCAAGATGTGCTCTCTTATAAAATATTTCATTTTCATTCTCGCTTTATTATACGCTTTTCATTCCCGCATATATGTCTAAATTTTTTTGAAGAAAATGTAAAACACGAGTGATAAATTTATTGCGACAAATTTATTTATTTTTATTTTTTCATTTATTCCACTTTAACAACATTTGGCTGAATGCCATAAAAGCTGGCTTACTCCAAGTTTAATCATCCATAAAGATTATACCATTCTAATCTAAATATGAAAATAGTCAAATTGCAAACAGTCAAGCATTCTAAAACGTAATTAATTGCGAGATGAAAACGGCATAAATCCGTTCTGCACAGACAGTTCTATGAATAAATGTGTAAACAGAGTGCAAATTTTTCTTTAAATTATAAGACAATCGCAGGATCCTTGCAGAGAATGCAGTTATAATGGCTTTACGTAGAATATAAAAGAAAAATATCTCTTTATCACAATGGACAGTTTTTTATTCCATTCTTTGAATGATTTCATGTATGAGTTACTTTGCAACTATCATGACATTTTTATGTATCGGGAATGTATGCAACAAATGCAAACAAACATTAGGCATGTGGAATAATTTATAAGTGTGAACTTTTAAAATATCTGAGATAAAGTGTTTGTAAACAAAAATCGCATTACAGTCTCAAGTAATATGACAAGCATGTTATTGAGGGCTCGACTGCAAAACATAATTTGATAAATTGTTCTCTGCAATCTTTTTCCCTCTCCTTCTTTTCTTTTATAAATTTCTTCTCTCTTTTATGGAATGTAACCAGAACAAATAAAAAATAAAATAAAATAATAAAAAAATGCAAAATTAAAAAAAAAGAGAGAAGAATACGCACATAACGTTACATATATTTATACTCACATGGCACATTCTACCTTTGGCAGTTTATAAACAAACCAAAAATACCGCATGAGTTACAATATTTATACAGAATGTTGGCAATGTAATCTTTATTAAAATCGTATTGCTCTTCATAGAATGCAATTTACAAATATGCTTTTAATATGCTTTTAAATTTCATTTGATTCCTTTCTATCATGATATCTTTCACACTGATAATACCTTTTACACTGCAATATGCAAGGGAAGATTTTCTGCTGAAAAACATAGAAAAATATTAAATTAACATTTTCATCTTACTTGTATATTTTTTTACTTTAATGAAAACTCTAAATTTATCCTTGGAAATTAATCATTTCATTTCATTTTCTCATTTATATTGCAACATTGCAACATTTATGAAATGGAATTTACATTATATAAGTAATTTTATGAATCTATGGCAAATGATAAATCTTTAAATTTGTATTGCGTTATTCATAAAAAATTCAGAGTGATAAAACTCAGCTCTAAGAGGACCTTTGTTTTGGGTTATAAACTGTACACGGTGTCAGAAAACTTCAAATATTTATTCGGCATTTCAATTATTATAAATTGTTGGTTGGCCGTAAAGCACTACATGAAGCATTTCAAATGTTACTAAAACAAAGTACAGTTTCAGATTTAAGAGAAATTCGTGTGATATTATTTTGATGGAATTTCTTAACTAATTATTTATTAACTACAATTTTATTTTACAAATTTTATATAAATTATGACTTTAAGTAAATTTTGCCTAATTGAAATTACTTTGAAGCAGAATAAAGTACATTACAAATAAAAACTACTTGAAATAATCAAAGACCTTACAAAACAATTCTTAGCAATTTTAATTTAATGCTTTTGTACAAATATTCATCATAAAAAGTTGTACAATAAACACAAAACAAAAATGCATGTAGTTAGTTTTAATAATGAAAACAAAAGTTTAATTGATTGAACTAGTTACACATGTCAATAATGAATTTAGTATGCGTAACAAATAGATTTGTATGACTTTTGTAAGTCATGCTCATAACACAAAAATGGTAACAACAATCTATCATCAATACTTCAGTGGGTACTTCAAATGACATAAAAGTTATTTTCAGCTTGATTTTTATGCTAATGAATGAAAGGTTATTTTAAAAAACAACTGAAACACAAATAAGAAAGAAAATGAATGAATTTCGGCTGATGACAAATTTTGAATACGCATCATTCAAATATCGTTCTCTGTGATAGAAACAAAGCAGCCCATTTTTAAAGTTTATAGGAAAGTTTGCAGGAATCTTAGCAGAATATGAAAAATATGGAAAATTTCAACCTTTGTGATTTATGTGAAGTAAATAAAAAGACAAAAAAATTTTTTTTGGATGCCTTATGAGGGACGGGCTTACTAACCAGCACATTGTTAAAGCTGCCTTCGGAATAGGCGACTGCATAATACAATCCATTCTAGTTCACACAATAATTAATAAAATTAATAATAAAATATGAGATGTCCATGGTTGGTACTAGAATGCTAGGATTTCTGGATAGCAAATTGAAGCAAGTGAACTTTGGACAAACATTTGCTTTTTTAAACGGAAAGATATAAACCGACAGAGGAAAGACAGAAGTTACACTACAACAATAACAACAACATGGCAATCAAATTAATTCATATTTTGTTAATTAATCGATTGTTAATCGACACGATGTGGTTCCACCATAAGTTTGGTTTAAAAAGTTGTTATATAATCAAGTTCGATTCATTGGATGGCTATTAAAATATTTATGAACATCAGAACACCCTTCGTTATTACTTTTGAAGACTGCTACAAAATATATAACGTTGGTCACTGTACTTATTGCCGAGTTTTACTTAATGGGTTAATGGGTATTTTAATGGAAATTGAATTAAGTGGTTACCTGCCTACCACTTTATGGATAAAATGTTTTAATAAAAGAGATAATGTTAAGGCTTGACAAAAAGGGCGACACAGTTCCGTACCACATTTTGGATTGCAGTTTCTAAAATTACAAGGAGTGTCTAGTTTAAAAGAAACGAAGCAATAAACATTAAAGGCAAATAATTTTTCCTCCCATTACCGGCAGCCGTTCATTTTTGATTAAGGTTCCACTTAATCAAAAGTGAGTAGGGCTGCCACTTATCTTGCATGTGATGGAGCTACTCAAGGCGATTTTATTCTACGAAATCTTTTGGCAATACCGATTTAATAAAAATAAAATCATGGAGACTTTGCACTAAAACACAATTTAATGAACCATCAAAATGTCCGTTTAAATGATAATTTGGACAACAATTAATGAGTGAAATAAATAGTTTACTATGGATTAATCATGATGAAAGACTGAAGAAAATTGCTACTTTAGGTAACTTTAACAGTTTAACACTGAAAGAACATTAAATGATATCTGATTTTCTTATGTACTTAACTCAAGATGTGTCTACAACTTTGGCATAGATGCAAATTGATTAGACATTTGGGAACAAAGACATTATGGAGAAAAAATTTTATATAAACTGAATAAATACAATTTGTACATTTGAACGTCTATAGTTAAAATTAAAATTTTATTGAAACTATTTTATGGAGGAAATTCTTAAAATTTTATAAGAATTGCAAATGCAAGTTTAAGGTTGGTAAAAGGCACCAAAGCAAAAGTCTGCTTTTAAATACTACGGAAATTTTCATCTTTGGGCATATAATAATAAGAATGGTTAGGCAAATTTTTACATTTACAGACATTTACAGACATATTTTAATAGATTTAATAGACCTGATAGTGCAAAAATTGTAAAAACTCGTAAAATTTCAAACTTTTATTTGTTCCAAAATTTTAAATTGTAAGGAAAAATTATAAAAGTACAGCAAAAAAAGTTTAATAATTTAAAATTCCAAGTAGGCGTGGCTACTTTGCTTTTAAAGAGACATAGACATTATAGATTAATATTCGATATATTAAAGCAAAATTTTGGCAAAGAAATTCTGAAAAAAGACGACAAAAATGAAATATTTTGACTGCATAATAATCTGGCAGATTTGGATGATTGTTACATAAATATTATTTGACAATGACCCTAAGTCCATACAAAATTTCAGTTATCTTTTCCCTTTTGCGTATAATAAGCAAAATCTTATGATTTTTTTGGCGTATAGGCGTGGCTAATTTTTTTTATTTTCGAATAAAATATGGAACATAATAAAATGTTTTCATTTCATTTTATGATTGAAGATCAATCATTAGAAATTTACAAGAACGAAAAACATAAATTTGAAGTTCTAAAATTTTAGCTGGGCGTGGCATATTTGCATAACATTTCAATCCTTAATGCCTTATACTTTTTGAATATTTAGTCGACTACATGAGAAAACGTTAAAATCTTATTTGATCTGTGTAGGAACGGCCAATTTGTGTCAATATTTGGAAAATTGGACAGGAAAAAATTGGACAGAAAATTTTTGGAAAATTGGACAGGCCATTTAACTGGTTTGGCTCATTTTTAAGCCTGACCATAGTACATGAACTTCCAATGTTTTTACTAAACTTGAAGTAGATATCTCTTTTGCTTTGCAATCAGGAAACTGTTTGCCACACCTGCATACAAGGACACACGGACACATAGACAGAGAATCAAAACAGAACTTAATTATCAAGAATATATAAATACTTCATAGGATCTGTGCTGCCTCCTTTTGGGTGTTACAAACAGATTGACAAAATGAATATACCCTAAGCATTTGGGTGATGCATATAAAAAGATTCATCAGCTGAAAAGATAATCACCGAATGTAGCAGCACCCATTTTGTTTATGCTGAGATAAACAAAATTAAGAAAATTGTTTAATTGGATCAATTAAATCAAGAAAAGCTGAGATCTAGGAATTGATATATTTTATATGTGAAAAATTTATTATACATTAAAGATTTAGCACTTTTCAACAATTTATTCCAATTGCATAGAGACGAAATAAATAATTTAAAATTTTTGAACAATTCATAAAAGAGATTGAAATTAAGGTCACATTCGCAATCGATATGAAAAACTTTTATGTTTTAAATAATTTATTCAAACAGTTTTTCCTTTTGCTTTAATTCTTTTTGCTTTTACTTTCGTTTTCCATTTGTTTTTCAATATTATTTCTCTTCATTTTTTCAATACCTCTACAAACAACCTGTCAAGTTTTGTGGTGAAATAAAGACCAACCTTCATTTACACATATATGTGTATATATATAAAACGACTTAAGGACTTAATGATTGTTAACACTCTCAAGTTTTAATTAGCAAATTTTATAAGTCGGTAGTAGTCGGACAATAACAATAATACTAATAATATTACCACAAGCAATCAACCAACTAACCAACCAACTAAATATAGCAATAATTAGCAACAACAACAACAACAACGACGACGACGACGACGAAAACAACAACAAAATAAAATAAAATAAAATAAAATAAAAGTTGTTTCTTTATTAAGTTAATTTTGCTTTAAAAAAATGAGTTGTTCTTAGTTTATGTTACACTGTGGGCGTGTCCTTTAACCAGTTTAAGCTCATTTTCAACATTAATCTGCCTGCAAGAACTTTAAATGATTTTGTCAAATTTAAGCTTGATATCTCAAATTTAACGACCAGGTGACAGGCAGACCCACCGGCGGGCAATTTAGACTAAATCGATTCAAAATTTCATGCTGATCAAGAATAAATATACTTTGTAGGTTGTCTGGCGCTTTACAGACATGTTCTACGCGTTACAGACATAATGGCATAATGGAAATATATCCCCAACTTCTGGATGGTGGATATAAAATTGAAATTTAGAAAAAACAAACAACAAAATAACAATAACAATTTGTGAAATATTCAAGATAATTGACAAAATTTTTGCACAATTTCAACTTTACCAAACAATTTAATAACCGTGATTTATTTACAGTCAATTTCAATTTCAATTTTTAGTGGACTTAACTTGCACAACCAACAATATCGCAGACAAATATGATAATGCAAAAATTTGACTATTGCCATGCGATATTTTTTAATTAATACTCCTTCATGAAGTAATATAAAAAACACTCTTAGCAAATATCGAACTATAGAAATAATTTCCTTCAAGCAAATTAAAAGTTATGCCAGATACATCAAGAAAATATATTAACAAAATGTTAGTGGCTTGAACAATTTTGTAACCAGAAATTTTGTGATGAAGAAGTATCATCTTTTACAGAGTTCAGTTAATTTCAGTTAATTAAAGCATTAATTAATTAAAATCGACGAGATGATCGACATATTATACCAAATTCTATCTTTAACGCTTACTTTTCATTTTTCTTATAGGAAATAAGGAAATTACTCTCTGAATGGTCTAATACACAAATTCTAAACACATACACATATTCCAATGTTATAAATTAAATTCAATTAAATTAAATTTAAATTAAAGTATATTAAATCAAACTAAATTAAATTAAATCAAAAAAATTAAGGCAAAGTACATTTAATTAAATTAAATTAAGTTAAATCAAATTAAATTAAATTAAATTTAAATAAAAATTTAAATTAAATTAAATTTAAATTACATTTAAATTAAAGTACATTAAATCAAACTAAATTAAAATAAATTAAATCAAAAAATTAAAGTAAAGTACATTAAATTAAATTAAATTTAATTTAATTAAAATTAAATGAAATTTAAATTAAATTGCAGTACATTAAATCAAATTAAATTTAATTTAAATTAAATTAAAATTAAAATTAAATTAAATTTATTTTAAATTAAAATACATTAAATCAAATTAAATTAAATTAAATTACATTAATGTAATTTAAATTAACTTAAATGAAATTAAATGTAATTAAAGTACTTTACCAATCTAATATTCTAATCAACATAATTTCTGACTACATCAACAATTAGAAAATGTAATATGAGCACTAATAAGCTTTTAATCTAATAAAAAACTAAGTCTTATCTAGTTAAAGACCAAATAATCTTACAAAAAATTTAAACTTAAACGTAAAACGTAAAAGCTTGATTTCATTCCAATTGAATCAACTAAACCTTCAAATAATTCTAAAGATATTTGTTTTTTTTTTTTTGTAATATGCGAACGAGCATTATCATGAATGTTTATTTCGATAAGATAAGGTGATGAAAAATTATTAATTATTTCAGAAAAATACTTCATTAAGCAAATAAAATTCGTAAATATTTTACATCCGAAAGAACATTTGAAAGCACTAATGAAAAATATTCAATGAAAATCTTGCCTGTAGGCTAATGATTTTTCAAATATTAAATATATGAAAAACGTTTTAATATAATAACGAGCGAGAGCAGAGTATTTATTGCCTTAATGTATTATTGTTACATCCTTTTGAGAATAGTAATATTCCACATGGCATTATGTTGGCATGTTGCACACCTCTTTCATTTACCACAATTATGCTATAACTTTTTTTTTAATAAAATAATGCAACTCGTTAGGTCATGGTAACAGCCGTTCCATGTTATACATTTATTTCAGTATTTTAAATATTTTAAATATCTAGATGTTGCACTAAAAAGTATAACGGGATTTCATAATGGATTAAAATGCCTTTCTAAACAAATAATTTTGCAAAAGTATTATTAATATTGAAAGAGTCTGCCTGACTCTTTAGTCAAGTGAAACAATTGACTTTGCTTGCGATATTTGGAAATTTTATATAAAAAATTCGTTGAAATGAAAATATCGAAAAATTTTTCTTTCAACTCGGATTTTAAACGGATAACAAAAATTTACACAAATTAAAATTTTATTAAACATGAATTTAAAATGAAATTGAATATTTTTCTCGTCAACAAGTTCGGCAAAATGTTTAAACTTTTCAAAGCAACCACACGATCTTAAACCAATGGCAAATATCTACATGGAATGTTATGTAAAAATTTATTTATATTCAAGTACATTCGGTGCCAAGAAGATTCTTAATCAAATTTTGGAAACGAATATCATCCATCAAGTTTCATTACATTATTTACATTATTTACGGGGGGAGTAGATAAATAAATCAAATATCGAATTTGGGGAGATTATTTGAGATATTTAGATTTTAAAGCTTAGAAGAAGGAGGGAATTTATGAAATTCTAGAAAAAAAATAGTGCAAACCTAAATATTGAAACGAACATTAATTATTCAAATTTTAAAGTTAAGCGTTCTTAAATTAAGCCGTCTTTAGTTAATACTTGGGAAAATAATGTCGATTGCATAATATTTGATGACTTAATAGAAATTAATTAATTTAATATTTTATTACTTAATTACTTACTTTACAATTACTCGCTACAAAATTAAAAATAATATTAAAATTAATACTTTTTACTCTGCTGTACAGCATGAAAGTCTCTCCATGTGAAAACCATGTGACTCTTGTTATTCAATTTATTATAAATTTATTAATTTTTAATAAATTTTTTTATGTTATTTTGTAATTATCATTAAATTTAAGTTACTTATGTTAGCTTGATAACTATATTTTCCATAATAAATAATGTAAATGTAAATATAAATTAATGAAAAAAATGTGAGACCGACTTTGAAAAGAAAATTAATGTTTAAGAAGAAATTAAAGAAAAACAAAACAAAACTTTATTTCTTAACCATTAATTTTTTTATTATTATTACTGTAGAGAATCGTGATTGAATGAACTTATATTGAGTTGGATTTATTATTTTAATTATTTTATTAATTATTTTTTTATTAATTAACATTAATTAAAACAACTTTCAATTGTTGTAATAATTCTTACTTCTAAACAAATAATTTTCCATTCATTTTTTTTGTCACATATGAAAATTTTATAAATGCTTTGGTTTTTTTTCTTTTGCTAATTTATTATAAATTTACTCTTTTTTTTTTATTTTTTTTATTTTATGTATTTTTACATATTTTGTATATAATTTGTAGTAACAATACTCTCATTTTGTGTTGTTAATTTTACTGACATTTTTACTCTTAGTAAACGTTTATCTTACACTTATCATAATTATATTAAAGTACCGTTCAATTCAAGTTTAAAACAACATGAATGAAACGAACAAAGGAACAACTGAACGCGTCCTTATTTACTTTAACTTAAATTAAATTGAAATGAACTGAATTAAATTGAATTGAATTGAATTTTATAGAAGGGAAAATCCATGGTTTCTCTTTATTTGATGAAAAGTTAAAGAGAGAGAAATTATAATTAACAAAAGAATAAAGGTAATGAAAGGGAGAACAGAGAGAGTTTGCAAGTTATTATAAGAGAATTTACAGTAATAAACAGTTAGAGAAAATAGAACAGAGTTTCTTAAAAGCAAAAAACAAAAAGAGAGAAAATGAAATCTTTATTTAGCGAAAATGTTTGCAAAGTTTTGTGTTTTTTTTTCTTTCTCCTTTTTTATTTTGTTTTTTTTCCTACATACTTATAAGGATATAGCTTGATATCCTGTCAATTTTATAGCACTTCTCTTGTAGCGTAAACCAAGAAAAAAAAAACAAAACTACAAAAAAACCAGCACTTACAGATGAAGAAACTTAAATATTCAGATGCTTGATTTCTTGTTCTCTGTTTTTTTCTTCTTTTTGTAGATATTTAAAAAAAAAAATTCAATTTACTACAGTTTTTAATTTCAAATTTAGTTAAAGGATTAAATAGAAAATAAATTAAATGTTTTGGCTGGCTGATATTGAAGTATTGAGGAAAATGGTGCACACTTAAAATTCTCTTACAGTTTTTTGTTATACTTGCTAAGAAGCAGTAATGATAAAAAAAAGAAAGAAATTACAAATTATGAAACGAAAAGAGAAAAAAGAAAATTGCTTCATTTAAAATTATTTTATATTGTATTAATTTTGTTAGTTGACTCTTGTATTTCACACAAGACAAGCACAATAGCAAAATGCACATTTGCAGGATTTTTTTCTTTTTTGCTTTTTGTTTTTTTTTTTGTAAATTATTATCAGCAAAGCTCTTTTTTCTGCTTTTTATTAGTTTGTAATTACTCAATTGAAGAACAAAATCAACCAGAAGACGAAATTAAAAAAATGCATTGATATTAAAGAATAACTCAACAAACAAATAAATAAAGTAAATATAAAAGATATATTTGTGTGTGCATGTATCAGCGCACACTATTTCACTAACACAACATTTAACACTCACGTTATGGACACAACTGAAACTTAACTTAACATGATAGTAACAGCAATGGAAGAATAAGAATTTAAAATTATAATGAAAGAAAGAAAAAAGTCTTGAATTCATTCTTAACTCGGCTGCAATTGTAACAGAAAAACAAAAACAAAAAAAACCAAAACAAAAACAAAACAAAAGAAGTGAACTAAAAATTGTAGCACAACAGGCTAACAAAAACAAAGCGAAGTAAAAAAAAAAAGAAAAAACACGCGCAGAATACAGAATCTCATCATTTTACATATTTACACAACATACCCAACAAATCACTTCAAACATGTATAACTCATACAATGAAATTTACAACTACCTTTTTACTTAAGAATGCACGTGTGTGTGTGTGTGTATGAATGTGTGTTAATGAGCAAGAATGTCTAAAAAATCGAGCTCCGGTTTATTTTACATATAATTTTTTCGTAACTCTCCATCTCTCTCTCTCTCTCTCTCTATATATATATATATATATATATATATATATATATATATCACTTACTCTTTACTCTTTTTACTCTTCCACCATTAAATGAATTTCTCATCTAAAGATATTATGTTGCATTACAAAGTAGAATCCAATTGAATCAAATCAGTGCATCCTTTTATATGTATGCATGTATCTATGTATGTGTGTATGTATATATGCATGTAGAATAATTTCAATGAGCTGCTTTTGTTATCAACACTTTATCATCAATTGTCAAGCAAGAACAACAGCTGCAGTAGCAGCAGCAATAGCAACAATAATAGCAGCACCAATCGTCACCTTTTACATTGAATTACTCTCTTCAAATGTCAATTAACTTTTCCGTATCGTTTTTCTTTTATTTTCTTTTTTTTTTTTTTTTTTGTTATAATTTAATTTCAAATAGCAACCAAATAATCGACAGACAACTGAATTAATCAAATTGGCATATTTTGTAAAATTATTTATTTGTATATTTCAATCATGTCTATTTGAATATATTAAAAAAAATTCGAGATAAATTTTTAATTATTATAGAAAAAGTAAATAATTTCTTCTCAAATAGAAAAGATTGAGGCTTTTAAATTAAAGTCATTTGTTTAAAAATTTTTAATCTTAAAGCAAGTTACGATTCCTTTTAGATTAAAGTGTGGTGTAAACCGTAACACATGTTTTAGATCAGCATCATCTATTAGAAACTAAAAAAAACAGTACTAAAAATGGCATTTTTATTTTTCATATTTTCTTTTAATAAATTTTTAATAAAATATTGAGTTATGAATAAATATAAAATTTTATTTCATTTATTGTTAATCTAATTTTTTCTATCATTTTTTTTCAATTCAAGAAAAAAATTTTTAATTAAAATAAGTGAGTGTAACTTTCATATCAGTAGTAAATAAAACTATTACACAAATAATTGCTACAAAATTATTTGGTTCAGATTGTGGATCCCAAAGTTTTATCTATTCACACAATTAAAAATTATATAATATAAAATAATAATTAAAAATTTTTTTCAATAATTATATTAAGCTATAAGAAATGATAACTGGCAGTTATGCTTGATTGATTTTTATGCTGGCAAAGAAAAAAACTAAATGGCAAATGGCTTATTGAGTAAAGTAAAATGCAAAAATGCAATCAAACCATTTATTCCATATGATTTGTCTACCTTGAAAATTCTAGTATTATAAACGTTCTATATGTCAATGATGATACATACGTTTTTCCTTTTCCTTTTCCTTTTAGTTTTTTTTTTTTTGCAATTTTGCCCTTTCTCCTTATTAGTTACATTTTCTGCCATTTGAGTATTTAACATTTATTACTTATTACTTAATAGTTTAACAATCATACGCCCCGTAGTCATAAAGGAATTTTCTTACTTATTTACATATATATATAAATAACGGCATACATGTTTCTTTAGGCGTAGGTATATTAAATATTTTATCGTTTATTGTTTCTTTTACTTCTTCTGCCTCTGCCTTCCACTCACCAAATAAATGTTTGCCAAATATATTCTGCTCCCTCTCTCTCTCTCTCTCTCTTACTCCATTTCTATGTTTCTCTTTAATTCAGTTTTTGTTTTTTGTTTGTTTTAAAGGCTATTTAAAATGAATGTAATTATTTGCACGCCATTTGAATATTTTTGGTTTATTCTGTTTTCTTTTCTTTTTTTTTTTGTTGATTTTTGGTTTTGGGTGCTAATTGAAAAGTATAATAGAAAACGTTATAATAGCTGCAGTGAATGAAGCAAACAATAATTTCAAATAGCAATAATAATAATAATTATCATTATTCTTAAATGAAAAATAACTACAAGTGAAAGAATAAATTTCAACTATAAATCAAAGCGCTTCATGAAAGTTTATATAAATAATTATATAAAATTCTATATGACAATTTCTCTTTATCACCCTCCAATTCAATTAAACACACCCATGCAATATTTTTTTGCTTTTCAATCTTAATAAAAATTGAATAATGAGTAATGAATTTAAAAACACTTTTCAAAATTATTGTATTCCAAGCATTCTATTCTAAGAAATCATGTTCATATATTCTGTACTTTACGATTTCCTCCAATTTTGTAAAATGTAAATATTAATCACAATAAAATAAATAAATAAAATTAAATGCAAATAATTTAACAGAAAAATTGCGAATGACTTAAACGATACAGTCCATTTGAATTTATTTTTCACATAAAATATATTTAAAATATATAAAATATAAAATATAAAATTTCGAAATTCTGTATGATGTTACGTTAAAACTTAAACATGTATAAACACAATTAAAAAGAATAAATTTTAAAACTATGTATATAAATTAATTAATGAAATATTAACGTCAAATTTTGAATGATGAAATTTTTCACATTGTATTTTACGTTGCTTTTAGATTACTTTCAATCGAATTTTCGGCATTCTGCATATTTATTAATGGCCTATCATGAATGATTTCTTCTTCCTTTAGTTCAACAACAAATGGTGGAGTACTTCTTGTAATATTTGTTATAGTTGTTATTGTTTCTGCTATTTCAATTAAGTTATCTGAACAATTTTCAGCATTCTCAGCAGAATTGGTAACAGAAAATTCGGCAGGAAGAAGAGGAGATACGGGAAGAGTAAGAACATCAGAGGTAATAGAAACATCGGGAATAACGGGAACAGAATGAGAATCAGAAGTGACAGGAGCGTCGGGAAGAATAGGAACAGCAACGGGAGCAAGATTAGAAGTAATAGGAGTATATGAAAGAACAGTAACAGGATCAGAAGTAAAAGAAGCATAAGGAATCTCAGGAACAGGTTCAGAAGTAATAGGAGCATCAGATATAACAGAAGCCACAACATCAGTGGCAGCGTGCTCATGATTTTCTATAACATTAATATTAATATTCTCCGCATTATTGTATACGTTACTTTTAGATGACACAGTTGTTACAGATGTTTTTCTAATTTTCGGTTTTTTCTTTTGCTTCTTTTTAATAGATTCCTCTTGAGCTTGTAGTTGACGGCATTGCTCTTCTGCTTCAGTCCCCTTTATATTCAAATATTTCATTTGATTTTGTAAATTTGCCAAAGTCATTTTCAATTCGGCACAATTACGTGTCATAACTTCCATTTTATCCTTATCAGCAGTATTTGTAATTGGTGTAACTTTCATAGGTTCAGGTTCTGGTGGTAATGCTGGCAATGGTGGCAATTCTATATTATTCTCTTTAATCACCTTATACAAATGGTTACGTTCATTTTGTAGGGCTCTTAAAAGTTTCTGTAATTGTTCAACTTGTTTATTACAACGTCTTGCATGCTCATCACGTTCTTTCTTCTCAGTGGCCAATTCAATAAGAGTTGCATTACTTTCCTCCCGTTTACGTCTCCACTCTAGCGATTCCTTTTCCAGTTTCCGCGTATTCTTTGACATCTATATATTTTATACATAGAATTACAAAAAAAATAAGAAACAAAGAAAAAATGATTCATATCACATTTATCCATTTATTTACCTTTTCCAATTCAACTTTATATGAGGCAAAAATATCATTGGATTTTTGCAAAGAACTTTGAAAATCATCGTATTTGGCAGTATATAAATTTAATTGCTCCTTTAAAGATTGCTCCCTCTCACTTAATTCTTTCAGCATTTTCTGCGCTTGCATTAAACTCTCTAAAGCAATTTGTTTTTCTCTAAAACCGTCCAACAAAATTGAATACAATAAAAATTAATATTTAAATTGATTATTATTGCATATTCTTTCAGAGATTTTGTAAAGACGATTTACTTTATTAGAATCTCTTTCTCCATGGCTGATTCCATTTGCACTTTACTTAATTTAGCTTGATGCAATTTGGATTCTAACTGTACTTGTTCATTCAATTTTTCTAACTGCTGCTCACGCACTTGATACTGCTCAGCCAAAAATTTTAATTTTTTAGTCATCTCGATATTATGATCGCGCAATTTATTATTTTCTTCATTATTCTTATTTAGGGATTGAGTAATTTCATTTAGTGATGTTTGAAACTTGGATTGGTTTTCTTTACGCTTTTCTTCCTCTTCTCGAATTTTTTGCATACTCTCATTTTTTACGGATTTTATTAATTTTTGCTGCTCTCGACACACTTCAGTTAATTTATCTCTCATTAATAAATTTTTATTGTACTCTCTTTGTAGATTATCCTTTTCCCGTATTAGAGATTCTAATTGCTTTTCATGCATTTTTGCCTCTTGAATCAAACGTCGATTGTTACGTTCATTTTTCACATACTTACTCAATAAAAATTGTAATTTTTCTTCAGGCGTTTTTAATTTTGCATCTTCCAATAACTTTAGCGTTTGGTCCTCAATTTTTTGTTCTTTCAACTTTTCCTCTTGCACTTCTTTTTTACTTTTAATTTTCTCCATTTTTATTAGCTCCTTGTTGATGTAAAATACATAAATTTCTATTTATTTTAACGCATTCATATAAACTTTTGACCATATTTGGCGAAAAGTAAAATTTCTTTTACTAGTTTTTTGTTGCTAGAATTTTGCCTGTTTTATTTTTCTTTGTTTTCTTTTTTTTATCATACGTAAGAAAAAAATTTTCACGTCTGTAGTATTTAGTAGTCGCAGTTTTTATAACGGGCAAAATTATTACTTTTCACTGGATAGTTAGTACTATTGAACGAATGTTTTTTAATATATATCACATCTCTAGTCATATGACATTCATTATATTATATTGTATGAAAATTGTTCAATAAAAGTGAATTCTTTTAGGGAGTAGTGCAATCGATATTATTTTTGTACGTTTTGCCAAAAAGTGTAGTTTACTTCTCCACTTTTTTTTGCTTTTTTGTAATTAGTAAAGTGATTTTAAAATGACTAGTCAAACTCAAGGTATCCAACAATTATTATGCGCTGAAAAAAAAGCTGCAGAGAAAGTGGCAGAAGCAAGAAAACGCAAGGCCAGAAGATTGAAACAAGCCAAAGAAGAAGCTACTGAAGAAATTGAAAAATATCGCCAAGAAAGAGAACGACAATTTAAGGAATTTGAAGCCAAGGTAGGATTTACTATTATTATCTATATAAAAATAAAACTCAAATAATCAACAAGTTGGCGGCAAAGGAGAAGTAATAAAAAAATGAAAAAAGTTTGTGGCATATTATTTATATCTGCAGTCAAATCCTGACTATAAAGCATTTAAATATCGATTACACGGAGTGGGCGTGAACAATTACCGCAATTTATAATCATATTTATAAATAAGCAAATTTTCGGTGGGAAAAATTTTATCTTGTAAAGTTTTCATGTAGGAAGTAAAAATCTGCTAAAGTTTTACATTAAAAAATTGTGTTACGTGATTGTAAATACGTCCTTTGACCAATTTGAGTCATATTCAATGCCAATATAAATGCAGAAATTGCAAAACATTTCGGCTAAAAGTAAAGTTCAGAAGTGAACTAAAAATTGTAGCACAACAGGCTAACAAAAACAAAGCGAAGTAAAAAAAAAAGAAAAAACACGCGCAGAATACAGAATCTCATCATTTTACATATTTACACAACATACCCAACAAATCACTTCAAACATGTATAACTCATACAATGAAATTTACAACTACCTTTTTACTTAAGAATGCACGTGTGTGTGTGTGTGTATGAATGTGTGTTAATGAGCAAGAATATCTAAAAAATCGAGCTCCGGTTTATTTTACATATAATTTTTTTGTAACTCTCCATCTCTCTCTCTCTCTCTCTCTATATATATATATATATATATATATATATATATATATATATATATCACTTACTCTTTACTCTTTTTACTCTTCCACCATTAAATGAATTTCTCATCTAAAGATATTATGTTGCATTACAAAGTAGAATCCAATTGAATCAAATCAGTGCATCCTTTTATATGTATGCATGTATCTATGTATGTGTGTATGTATATATGCATGTAGAATAATTTCAATGAGCTGCTTTTGTTATCAACACTTTATCATCAATTGTCAAGCAAGAACAACAGCTGCAGTAGCAGCAGCAATAGCAACAATAATAGCAGCACCAATCGTCACCTTTTACATTGAATTACTCTCTTCAAATGTCAATTAACTTTTCCGTATCGTTTTTCTTTTATTTTCTTTTTTTTTTTTTTTTTGTTATAATTTAATTTCAAATAGCAACCAAATAATCGACAGACAACTGAATTAATCAAATTGGCATATTTTGTAAAATTATTTATTTGTATATTTCAATCATGTCTATTTGAATATATTAAAAAAAATTCGAGATAAATTTTTAATTATTATAGAAAAAGTAAATAATTTCTTCTCAAATAGAAAAGATTGAGGCTTTTAAATTAAAGTCATTTGTTTAAAAATTTTTAATCTTAAAGCAAGTTACGATTCCTTTTAGATTAAAGTGTGGTGTAAACCGTAACACATGTTTTAGATCAGCATCATCTATTAGAAACTAAAAAAAACAGTACTAAAAATGGCATTTTTATTTTTCATATTTTCTTTTAATAAATTTTTAATAAAATATTGAGTTATGAATAAATATAAAATTTTATTTCATTTACTGTTAATTTAATTTTTTCTATCATTTTTTTTCAATTCAAGAAAAAAATTTTTAATTAAAATAAGTGAGTGTAACTTTCATATCAGTAGTAAATAAAACTATTACACAAATAATTGCTACAAAATTATTTGGTTCAGATTGTGGATCCCAAAGTTTTATCTATTCACACAATTAAAAATTATATAATATAAAATAATAATTAAAAATTTTTTTCAATAATTATATTAAGCTATAAGAAATGATAACTGGCAGTTATGCTTGATTGATTTTTATGCTGGCAAAGAAAAAAACTAAATGGCAAATGGCTTATTGAGTAAAGTAAAATGCAAAAATGCAATCAAACCATTTATTCCATATGATTTGTCTACCTTGAAAATTCTAGTATTATAAACGTTCTATATGTCAATGATGATACATACGTTTTTCCTTTTCCTTTTCCTTTTAGTTTTTTTTTTTTGCAATTTTGCCCTTTCTCCTTATTAGTTACATTTTCTGCCATTTGAGTATTTAACATTTATTACTTATTACTTAATAGTTTAACAATCATACGCCCCGTAGTCATAAAGGAATTTTCTTACTTATTTACATATATATATAAATAACGGCATACATGTTTCTTTAGGCGTAGGTATATTAAATATTTTATCGTTTATTGTTTCTTTTACTTCTTCTGCCTCTGCCTTCCACTCACCAAATAAATGTTTGCCAAATATATTCTGCTCCCTCTCTCTCTCTCTCTCTCTTACTCCATTTCTATGTTTCTCTTTAATTCAGTTTTTGTTTTTTGTTTGTTTTAAAGGCTATTTAAAATGAATGTAATTATTTGCACGCCATTTGAATATTTTTGGTTTATTCTGTTTTCTTTTCTTTTTTTTTTTGTTGATTTTTGGTTTTGGGTGCTAATTGAAAAGTATAATAGAAAACGTTATAATAGCTGCAGTGAATGAAGCAAACAATAATTTCAAATAGCAATAATAATAATAATTATCATTATTCTTAAATGAAAAATAACTACAAGTGAAAGAATAAATTTCAACTATAAATCAAAGCGCTTCATGAAAGTTTATATAAATAATTATATAAAATTCTATATGACAATTTCTCTTTATCACCCTCCAATTCAATTAAACACACCCATGCAATATTTTTTTGCTTTTCAATCTTAATAAAAATTGAATAATGAGTAATGAATTTAAAAACACTTTTCAAAATTATTGTATTCCAAGCATTCTATTCTAAGAAATCATGTTCATATATTCTGTACTTTACGATTTCCTCCAATTTTGTAAAATGTAAATATTAATCACAATAAAATAAATAAATAAAATTAAATGCAAATAATTTAACAGAAAAATTGCGAATGACTTAAACGATACAGTCCATTTGAATTTATTTTTCACATAAAATATATTTAAAATATATAAAATATAAAATATAAAATTTCGAAATTCTGTATGATGTTACGTTAAAACTTAAACATGTATAAACACAATTAAAAAGAATAAATTTTAAAACTATGTATATAAATTAATTAATGAAATATTAACGTCAAATTTTGAATGATGAAATTTTTCACATTGTATTTTACGTTGCTTTTAGATTACTTTCAATCGAATTTTCGGCATTCTGCATATTTATTAATGGCCTATCATGAATGATTTCTTCTTCCTTTAGTTCAACAACAAATGGTGGAGTACTTCTTGTAATATTTGTTATAGTTGTTATTGTTTCTGCTATTTCAATTAAGTTATCTGAACAATTTTCAGCATTCTCAGCAGAATTGGTAACAGAAAATTCGGCAGGAAGAAGAGGAGATACGGGAAGAGTAAGAACATCAGAGGTAATAGAAACATCGGGAATAACGGGAACAGAATGAGAATCAGAAGTGACAGGAGCGTCGGGAAGAATAGGAACAGCAACGGGAGCAAGATTAGAAGTAATAGGAGTATATGAAAGAACAGTAACAGGATCAGAAGTAAAAGAAGCATAAGGAATCTCAGGAACAGGTTCAGAAGTAATAGGAGCATCAGATATAACAGAAGCCACAACATCAGTGGCAGCGTGCTCATGATTTTCTATAACATTAATATTAATATTCTCCGCATTATTGTATACGTTACTTTTAGATGACACAGTTGTTACAGATGTTTTTCTAATTTTCGGTTTTTTCTTTTGCTTCTTTTTAATAGATTCCTCTTGAGCTTGTAGTTGACGGCATTGCTCTTCTGCTTCAGTCCCCTTTATATTCAAATATTTCATTTGATTTTGTAAATTTGCCAAAGTCATTTTCAATTCGGCACAATTACGTGTCATAACTTCCATTTTATCCTTATCAGCAGTATTTGTAATTGGTGTAACTTTCATAGGTTCAGGTTCTGGTGGTAATGCTGGCAATGGTGGCAATTCTATATTATTCTCTTTAATCACCTTATACAAATGGTTACGTTCATTTTGTAGGGCTCTTAAAAGTTTCTGTAATTGTTCAACTTGTTTATTACAACGTCTTGCATGCTCATCACGTTCTTTCTTCTCAGTGGCCAATTCAATAAGAGTTGCATTACTTTCCTCCCGTTTACGTCTCCACTCTAGCGATTCCTTTTCCAGTTTCCGCGTATTCTTTGACATCTATATATTTTATACATAGAATTACAAAAAAAATAAGAAACAAAGAAAAAATGATTCATATCACATTTATCCATTTATTTACCTTTTCCAATTCAACTTTATATGAGGCAAAAATATCATTGGATTTTTGCAAAGAACTTTGAAAGTCATCGTATTTGGCAGTATATAAATTTAATTGCTCCTTTAAAGATTGCTCCCTCTCACTTAATTCTTTCAGCATTTTCTGCGTTTGCATTAAACTCTCTAAAGCAATTTGTTTTTCTCTAAAACCATCCAACAAAATTGAATACAATAAAAATTAATATTTAAATTGATTATTATTGCATATTCTTTCAGAGATTTTGTAAAGACGATTTACTTTATTAGAATCTCTTTCTCCATGGCTGATTCCATTTGCACTTTACTTAATTTAGCTTGATGCAATTTGGATTCTAACTGTACTTGTTCATTCAATTTTTCTAACTGCTGCTCACGCACTTGATACTGCTCAGCCAAAAATTTTAATTTTTTAGTCATCTCGATATTATGATCGCGCAATTTATTATTTTCTTCATTATTCTTATTTAGGGATTGAGTAATTTCATTTAGTGATGTTTGAAACTTGGATTGGTTTTCTTTACGCTTTTCTTCCTCTTCTCGAATTTTTTGCATACTCTCATTTTTTACGGATTTTATTAATTTTTGCTGCTCTCGACACACTTCAGTTAATTTATCTCTATATTTATAAAATGTATCAGAATAATAATATTAAAGTTTGCTTTTCCAATATCGACCACACATAAATGTAGAGATACCTCATTAATAAATTTTTATTGTACTCTCTTTGTAGATTATCCTTTTCCCGTATTAGAGATTCTAATTGCTTTTCATGCATTTTTGCCTCTTGAATCAAACGTCGATTGTTACGTTCATTTTTCACATACTTACTCAATAAAAATTGTAATTTTTCTTCAGGCGTTTTTAATTTTGCATCTTCCAATAACTTTAGCGTTTGGTCCTCAATTTTTTGTTCTTTCAACTTTTCCTCTTGCACTTCTTTTTTACATTTAATTTTCTCCATTTTTATTAGCTCCTTGTTGATGTAAAATACATAAATTTCTATTTATTTTAACGCATTCATATAAACTTTTGACCATATTTGGCGAAAAGTAAAATTTCTTTTACTAGTTTTTTGTTGCTAGAATTTTGTCTGTTTTATTTTTCTTTGTTTTCTTTTTTTTTATCATACGTAAGAAAAAAATTTTCACGTCTGTAGTATTTAGTAGTCGCAGTTTTTATAACGGGCAAAATTATTACTTTTCACTGGATAGTTAGTACTATTGAACGAATGTTTTTTAATATATATCACATCTCTAGTCATATGACATTCATTATATTATATTGTATGAAAATTGTTCAATAAAAGTGAATTCTTTTAGGGAGTAGTGCAATCGATATTATTTTTGTACGTTTTGCCAAAAAGTGTAGTTTACTTCTCCACTTTTTTTTGCTTTTTTGTAATTAGTAAAGTGATTTTAAAATGACTAGTCAAACTCAAGGTATCCAACAATTATTATGCGCTGAAAAAAAAGCTGCAGAGAAAGTGGCAGAAGCAAGAAAACGCAAGGCCAGAAGATTGAAACAAGCCAAAGAAGAAGCTACTGAAGAAATTGAAAAATATCGCCAAGAAAGAGAACGACAATTCAAGGAATTTGAAGCCAAGGTAGGATTTACTATTATTATCTATATAAAAATAAAACTCAAATAATCAACAAGTTGGCGGCAAAGGAGAAGTAATAAAAAAATGAAAAAAGTTTGTGGCATATTATTTATATCTGCAGTCAAATCCTGACTATAAAGCATTTAAATATCGATTACACGGAGTGGGCGTGAACAATTACCGCAATTTATAATCATATTTATAAATAAGCAAATTTTCGGTGTGAAAAATTTTATCTTGTAAAGTTTTCATGTAGGAAGTAAAAATCTGCTAAAGTTTTACATTAAAAAATTGTGTTACGTGATTGTAAATACGTCCTTTGACCAATTTGAGTCATATTCAATGCCAATATAAATGCAGAAATTGCAAAACATTTCGGCTAAAAGTAAAGTTCATATTTTTTCCATATTTTTTACAAAGAGACAAGGATACAGTACAATACAAATGTTTGTAGTTGTTCTTCTAAAGTATGTTTCATTTCATTCCATGCTTTGGATAATACAAAATTAATACAAAAATTATTTGAAGATTTCTAAATGAAAATCGCCACATTTACATCATAGATATGTGAATATAATGTTCATATGGAATTCATTTACAGCATATGGGATCACGTGAAGATGTGGCCGCTAGAATTGAAAAGGACACCAACATAAAATTGGATATCATGAAGAAGGCTGTACAAGAGCGTAAAGAGCCAGTTATTAAAGATATTTTAGAGTATGTCTATAATATAAAGCCCGAAATACATAGAAATTATCAACAAAAATAAATAATGCCTAATAACAAAGTATGTAATTGGGCAAATGCTGCTAATTTCCTCATTATTATATATACATCGGTATTTATATGTAGTAATGCAATCTAAGATTCTCTTTTTTGCTAAGATTTTTATTTGATCAAATAAATCGAAATTTGTTGTTATTATCGTTATTGCAATTATTATAACTATTATTATATATAACCAGAAAAATATGCATTAATTATCCATCAATTATACCGAAATGAAGAAAATTTTAATGCCACAAATATTTCTCCTTTCAATACTGGCCATTTATACACATACGTATTATCTTAGTTTAATTGATATATACATAAATATATTACGCAAAATTACTTATTGTCGTTATTATATGAAGTAAAAACAAAAACCAGAAAATGACTAAAAGCAAAAAAAAAAAGAAGAGAGAAGATTTATCTTGATTTGATGCAAAATATATTATTCTATAATACTATGACTGTTAGAAAACAACTACAGAAAACACACCACCACAATACATATATATTTTATTTCTACTTATAAAAAGTACAGTACAATATAATAAAAAATATATTCACCCTAAAAGTTATACACAATTTAATTGGAATTATGGAATTAGTTTTGCATAGAATGTTTTAAGAGATGCTTTTTCAATGTTGGCATTGCATTCGCTTTGAAATGACATTGATTACATTGTAAATCTTGTTTTATAGAATCTTCAATCATCTGCTTTTCTAATGGCTCAAATTTGCCATTGCGTTCTAAATGTTCTATTAAATCATTGTAGCATATAAAGAAATTTGTGTTAAAACTATTCCAATGTCTTTTCGTTTTTAAGCTCTCCGATATAAAGTCGTTCGATATGACATGCATATGCAGTCTTTGCATACTGGGTTCTGCATGAAAACCAATTTTAAAATCATTCAAATTTTGCTGTTTCACTTCAATTATATTGATGGCCATCATATACATTTCTTCTAATAATGGCAAGTGTGTTGCATCTAAATTGTGTATTGAATGTATATTTTGTAATGGTAAAACCAAATAATGATGTTTAGCTTTGGGATATTGATCCTTAATAACCACCGCCACATCGGATCGGATAATATGATTAGCAGGATTGTTTATAGTTTTTATCAAGCCCAAAGACCATAAATTTTTCGACATCTCGGAAACTTTATTAAAAGTTCTTTAATTAAATCAAATTCGATTAAGTAACTTGTAAGTACGATCTGTGTCGAATTCTCATTGCCGTTATGTTCACATTTTACAATGATTGAATTGAAGAAAAAGAAAAGAATTAATACAAACATAATATAAACAATGTTAATCACAGCTGACATAAGCTGGGTACATTAAGCAATAGAAAATAAATTTGTGTTAGAAAAGTAAGATATGAAATCAGGTAGTTTTCGCAGTACCCAATGGGATCCACTTTTAATTATATCACAAATAATCTCCGTGCAGTTTTGTGTTTATTTCACATTGGGCATTTTAGTATTTTTCGCTAATTTATTAGCTGGTGACACATATCGTTTGGACAATATATTTGAATATCATGAAATACATGTTTCAAATTTACGTGGTCGTTTAATCATTTGTGCTTTTGTTACAAATTCTTTTATTGCGTCCCTATTTTTATGGTGTATTGTGAGAAGAGCAAAGTTATGCTTAGATTTCAGCTGTACTTTTCACATATTCCATTTATTAATTTGTTGGTATTATAATTCAGCATTTCCCTCCAACATTTCTTGGTGGCTATTAAACTCAATTACAACAACTATTATGTGCATTGGCGGAGAATTTTTATGCTTAAAATCCGAATTAAAAGAAATCCCTGTGGGTTATTCAACGTTAAATCAAAAATCTGATGTATGACTTTGCTTCGTAAATTGTTTATTACACTGTAATCATAAAACTAGATTTAGAGTAATATAATCATTATATGCAATGCTTCGTTGTGATTGTATTGTTAAAACATTCGTATATTTTGTAAATATTATTCTAGGAGCCTTAATTTATTTATTATATTTACATTATGACTTATTAAAATGTTAATACTGCAGCAATAACTATCATAATGCCTTACAATAAAAATTAATTTTTGTTTCTTTTGATAATAAAATTACATTGTTTGAAATACGCAGCTTTAAGATTGATTTCAAATTATAATACTAGACAATGGTTTGCTAAATTAAACAAAAAGCTTTACATATTAAATAATGGTAGCGCTACAGAGTAATTTATAATAATAACCTGTTTCCACTCTGTGAAGAGATTTGTGAAAAAAATTTAATAATATAAAAATACCGTTGCCACTGATTAGTATAAGAGAATTGCCAAGATGTTATGTAAATCATTTGTATGATGATTTTTTCTGTTATCAAAATACTATGATTGGTAATGTTATTAATGTTATTTAAACACATCCCATTAAAAATACTTTATACACAAAGTTTTTACTAAATTTTGGCAGATACATATAATAAATTCTAAATTTTTTCACAAAAAAATTCCTAAACTTACTTCATCTGCTTTACTCCATCAATTGCCAGTTCCGCAAAGCATCTACCGCATATGGAATGTAATAGACGAAATACCAAATACGCGCTTCTTAATTTTTCCGATTACTTTCTGCCTTGTATTAAGTAATCAACTTTTTCTTTTTTGCTATTTCATTTCTGTTAAGTAAAACGAACGAAGTTTTTACCTTCGTTAAATAAAAGACGAACATACATCGTTCTTTTGTCGTTGACGCTTTCTATAATGAAGAAATTATCATTGATAATTATTTAGAGAAAAATAAAGTGCTTTTTCTTTTTTAAAACAAAAGAAGTCAAAAATTAAAAGAAATCTGAAAATACACATAATTTTAATGTAATTGACAAGTGACAATTTGTTTTAATACTTTAAACAATATTAAATCGTAACTTTTTGAAGTTGCTTGTGATTTTGGTAAAGCAAAAAGAAAAAAAATAGCAAAAAGCTAAAAAAAACACTACGAAAAATTGAAAACTGAAAACAAAAGACTTTCCTTAACACCATTTTTGCTAAGCAATATTAAGATTATTTTCGCAAGTACATATATAAATGTAAGTCGTGAGTGCATAAAGAAAACAAAAAAACAAGACAAAGAATTTTAATGATTACATTCATTTATTAAAATAAAAAATAAATAGATAACAAATACAAGAATCAAAACTTTTCCATATTGAAGATTTTCCTAAAAAGAAAGCAAAAATACTAGCTACTGATTGAAAAGTAATATGAGTAATGCTATTAACCAAAATGGCACAGGTCTAGAGCAGCATGTAAGTAATAAGTGCATACAATATATAGATATATAAAATTTTATTTAACAAAGTAATCCGCGTATACGTATTTCGCATAGTCCCGTTACTTAAAATGAAAATGTGTGTATTGTATCCCCATTTAATTTAGACGTTTAAAGAAGAATTTCGATTTCACAATATATGTTTTTGTTCGCAGTTGGATATAAAAAATGGAAATAAATAACACTACTGGGCTTAACTGCTATAAATAATTAAATGAAATGAATGGGTATACATATATATGTACGTATATATATACATATATATATGTAAATATTGTTTTTGTCAAAATGCACTATGATGCGCTTGGATGATTTCTTGTCTTAACCTACTGCATTCAATAGAAAATAAAAGGAAGCATTATATGTATATATAAATGATGAATAGATTAGGTCAGTCAATACGGTATTGTCCAAAAATGTAAATCAAATGAAATGGGATTTGTTTATTACTCCAATTGTTTTCCTTTTTTTTATATAAATGGTGCCCAACGTCGTCACGAGTTTTAAGTTTATTGTTATTTCATATTCTTTCATTTGCCTTTTTTATGAGAACATGAAAGAATTTTGAAATATTTTTTATACGTAGAGTAGCGCTTGTTGCTTTGTTTGTTTTATTACAGTTAGCTTATCGCTTCAATCGGTCGTTATTAATGCTTTTCATATTTTCTTTGTTAATTGAGTAATTTTTATTTTTTGTTTTTCTGTAGATTGCTGGTCTGGACTTGAATGGTGGCAAAGCTAATAATAGCAGCACCATAACAACTAAAGTTTATGTGCCTCCACATTTAAGGGGTGACAATAGTAGCACAGCTTTTACAAGTAATTTTGACGACACTCGTGGTGGTGTAGATCAGCAGAGCCGTAGTGGTTTTGGTGGCTCCTCCAGATACGACAGTGGTAGGGACCAACAGCAACCGTATCAACGCGGTGGTGATTATCGAAGTGGTGGTCGCGGCCGCAATTTTAATAATCGTCAAAGCGGTGATTTTAATAGTTTCAGTGGCGGTAATCGCCGTGGAGGAATCGGTGGCGGAAATCGTTACGACGATACCTATAACGCAGGAGAAAACGATTATAGACGTGGTGGGGAAGATTGGAATCGCAGTGGACGCTTTCAAAATAATCGTAATTTTGATCGAGACAATTATCGCAGTAATCGTGGTGGTGGTAACGGTAGCGGTAACGGTGCAATTCGTGACGACGATCAACAACCACGCAATAATCGCTGGCAGGAGCCTGATCGCCGGCAGCAGCAGCAACAGCAAGATGATGGAGGTAACCGTAATAGTAATAGATATGGTGGTAGATGGAATGAAGAACGTGGTCGGGACTTTGACTACACTAAATTGGGGCCGCGTGATGAACGGCTTGAACACGAGCTTTTTGGCACCGGTAATACCGGAATTAATTTTGACAAATACGAGGATATACCCGTGGAGGCGACGGGTCAAGATGTCCCACCTCATATCACATCCTTCAATGACGTTCAGCTGACAGAAATTATTCGTCATAACGTCCAAATGGCCCGTTATGATAAACCGACACCAGTTCAGAAATATGCTATCCCAATTATTATAAAAGGGCGTGACTTAATGGCATGTGCCCAAACTGGTTCTGGAAAAACGGCAGCTTTCCTGTTGCCAATACTTAATCAAATGTATGAGATGGGCATACCTCCACCACCCCAAAGTACTCGCGGCTATAATCGCCGTAAGCAATACCCTTTGGGTTTAGTGTTGGCACCAACACGTGAATTAGCCACTCAGATATTTGAAGAGGCCAAAAAATTTGCCTACCGTTCACGTATGCGTCCTGCCGTATTATACGGCGGTAACAACACATCTGAACAGATGCGTGAATTGGATCACGGCTGCCACTTAATTGTGGCTACTCCAGGCCGCTTAGAGGATATGATCACACGAGGCAAAGTATGTTTAGATAATATACGTTTCCTGGTATTAGATGAAGCTGATCGTATGCTTGATATGGGTTTTGAGCCCCAAATACGTCGCATTGTCGAGCAATCTAATATGCCACCAACAGGTCAACGTCAGACTCTAATGTTCTCAGCCACGTTTCCTAAACAAATACAAGAGCTGGCTTCTGATTTTTTGAATAATTATATATTTTTAGCTGTTGGACGTGTTGGCTCTACATCAGAAAATATAACACAAACGATTTTATGGGTATATGATCAAGACAAGCGATCATATTTGTTAGATCTACTTGAGTCCATACGCAAAGGTTCTGAATATTCTAAGGATCATTTAACTTTAATTTTTGTGGAAACTAAAAAAGGAGCTGACACTTTAGAGGAATTTCTCTATCAGTGCAATCATCCGGTCACTAGTATTCATGGTGATCGTACGCAAAAAGAACGTGAAGAAGCGTTGCGTTGCTTCCGTTCGGGTGATTGTCCGATACTTGTAGCTACTGCGGTTGCTGCTCGCGGCTTGGACATACCTCATGTAAAGCATGTAATTAACTTTGATCTACCATCAGATGTAGAGGAATATGTTCATCGTATTGGGCGTACTGGTCGCATGGGCAATTTGGGTGTAGCCACATCGTTCTTTAATGAGAAAAATCGGAACATATGCTCTGATTTAGTGGAATTATTGATTGAGACAAAACAAGATGTGCCTACTTTCATGGAAGAGATGATAGCATCAGATCGTTCACATAACAGTGTTAAACGACGTGGTGGCGGTGTTGGCAATACTGGTGTCGGTGGAGGCCCTCGTTATGGTAGTGGCTTTGGTTCGCGCGACTATCGCCAACAGCCTGTTGGTAATCGAAGTCGCCCAGGTGGTATCGGTAGTGGCGGAGGTAATGGCAACTCTTACCGCAGTAATGGCAACATTTCGTACGATAAAAATTACTACAGTAATAGTAATTATGGCAATGACTCGGGTAATTATGCTGGTAATAGCTCTTCCGGTCCAGATTGGTGGGACAATTAAGCAAAACTGTGGCAAAGCTTGAAAACAGCTGCCTAGTAAATACTTCATTCATTTTTCTACCAATAATTTTACGGATAAAGCAGACAGAATGAGTTCATTAAAAAAAACCGAAAAAAGCAGCAGTAATACATTAAATGAATTGAGAACATGAAGGTACATACGCAAATGTAAAAAAAGAAAGTGGCAAAAAAAAAAACAAGAAAACGAAAAAAAAAATAGAAATAAATAAATTTAGTGAGAAATTAAAAATACGGAAGAATATTGATGATGGAATACAAATAAAAAAATTAAATGAATCCCATTAATATATATAAATATATAAATGTATTAAGAGCGGAATTTATTTAAAACAGAAGACACATAAAAAACAACAGCAACAACATTGAAACATTCTACAAGACGCCACTTTTTGATCTGTGAAGAAATTTCTTTATTTAATATTCATTTAAAATGCAAAATATACGCCACAACTATTACACTTACACCAGATTTAAAAAAAAAACGGAAAAAAGACGTATAAAATATTTAAAAAAAAAAAAAAACAACAAAAAAACAAAAAGATGAAGTTGAAGATAAAACAAAACCATTTTCTTTTTTTACTTTTATTTAAATTTTTAATCATTATATTATTATTATTATATTTAAATAATAATATTAGCGAAGCCGTATATGAAAAGATTGAGATTTGTTTACAAAACAAACCAAAATTGACGCGATATGTAAAGTGAAATATCAATTCAATTATTGTAATAATAATACTAACAATAGCAACAGAAACAGCAGTAACAAGATAGCTCATGTAAACTGAAATGAATTAAAGAAATAAATGTTTTAAACCGATCTATTTCATAATTTACATATGCAAATTTATTTTGTTCTATTTGTTATTCATTTCAATTGATTCTGATTTGCATGTTTGGATGCGAGAAAACACACACATGCACAGATTGCTAGAGGTGCATTACCTAGATTAATTAATGAATTCATTATAATTTGAAAATAATTTGCTTAAGTTTTTGTAAAATCATTATATAATTTATATTTGTACCCTACATTTCTGGTACAGAGTGCTATAACTTTGTACTGATATTTGTAATACACAGAAGAAATTGAATCATTTAAAACCTCTTTCAATATTTCAAGGCAAAAGGATAAAAGTTGTATCACTTTTTCAACAACTTACCAACGCCTCTGGAAAAAATCTCTTTATGAACAACTTCGAGTATATTTGAAATCTATAACCTTTTAAATGAGGGGCTTTCTTAATCTTTTGAAATTGGGTATTGTTTACTTTACTTTGATTTTTGATTTACTCTTTTGATCTTCCAAGTGTATTAAGATAAGGATGGTTTAAGGTTATTAACCATCGACTCTAATCGAACATAACGACGTCTTATCCAGAAATCTATTTCCATTCCATTCCAATCAAATAAAAACTTAGGATGTGTGACGAGAAAATTGTTTTCCATTACAAATTTTTCATATATTTTTCCAACGATACCTATTTTGTATTCATATAACAAATGTAAGCAATTAAATTTCCGTGTTTGCTAATCTACCGGCAACTTTTCGTACTGGTGATGATATTAAGCCTAATAGTTGACAATCAGCTTCTAAAATAGTCAAATCTTTGGTAGAGCCTAAAAATCTTGTTGATAATTCCAAGTCTTTTATTTTCAGGCGTACACGGGAACCTCTTACATAATCCTCGCCATTTCGCGTGGGTCTAGTGCATACACAATGAAATTTCCAACCAAAATCTATATATAAATCATCGCCAACAACGTGAAATATTTTACCAGACACCACTTTACCTTCGGGATCGCCAAGATCTATAAATTTGGATTTTCTTAACATCGAAGCAAACGTTTCGGTAGGAAACGGTTTCTCTTGTGGCTTTATTGCATCGATTTGCTTCTCAAAAGCTTTAGCAAAACCTCCACGATTATCATTCAAAGAATTATCAATATCATCGCCATTGTCATTTTTATTTTTATTACAATTGCTTATATTAGTACTTAAACAGCGTTTTATATAGAAACCCCGTGAACTATTTCGCAATCTAATTAATAACATGATTTTGAAAGTAATTTATATGTATATATACAAAACAATAAATACACTGTTTTTGCTAATACGAACACCTGATGTAATCTTTCTACCTCTTTTCTTATAATTAATACAACTAATTCATAAATGGAAATAGTGCTATCACTTTTCGATGAATCTTTTATTCATTATTTGAGAAGTGTAAAAAATAAAAACATAAAAGGTGAACACGTAAATAGCAATTCATTATTTTCTTTTTTGGATTCATTGCATCTACTATTTATTGCAAAAACTATTTACAAAATGTCAGTAAATCCAAGTGATCAACAAAAGCAACATCAAGATCAGAATGACAACGGAAATGATTGTGATAATGATAATGACGATGATAATTGGGATGATTGGGGCGACGCAGAAGAAAACATAGATACAGTAAAAATACAAACATCGAGCGACGATAATATGAATCATTCAGATATAGCCAAACATTTAAATGTACAAAATGTACAAGAAAAAGTGAATAATAATACTAACTCTGAGGACATTCAATCAAAATCAAAATTAACGACTACAAGTACAAGTGGTTGGAGTAGTTTATTTGGCGGTGTAATGTCGACGGTATTAAATACAGCATCGGAGGGTCTTGGTAATATAACTTCAACAGTAACTTATGGATTGGACAAAGTAATAGGCGTACCCGATCCAGAAGAGATGGCACGGCTAAACGTGGCCAAACAAGCTAATACAGACCCAGTTCCAGATCACGTAGATACTATGGCCAATAATGAAAGCTCATTATTTAGCTTGAATTTGGTAAGTGGCGTTACCACATTGGGTTCCAAAGTTTTAAATTCTGGCCTTGACACGTTAGAAGGTATTGGTAAAAAGACAATGGATATTTTACAAGAAAACGATCCTCTATTGAAAGATAAAATCAGAAAATTAGCCATAGAACCGGAAAAACCCAATTTAATTGAGGTTCTTAAACAAGCCAAATTAGAAAATGAGCACCTAGAGCAATCGTTAAAACGATTGACTTTAGAGCGTAATAGAGCGCAACTTTGTTTTGAAGTGTTATTTGAAAATAAATGTGGCCTTGTACATTTGGAGGCTTTAGAAATTCTATCCAAGGAAGCTCAATTAAAATTGGATACGATAAAAGAATCAGTAAGCGGCAAAGCTTTAGAAGATCTTTTAGAAACCATACACGAAATTAAGGAATTGCTAGAATTAGAAGACTTAGAAACTGACATTTCCACAGAAGAGTACAGTGGTGTGGAATTACAGCAAAAATTGCAGGAAGCTATTGAAGACGCTGAATTAACAATCAATTTTGATGATATCATAAGTTTATGGTCATCTTGTTTAAGCTGGTTGAACACACAAAAAATATCTGACAATATTGATGCTTATACCGTTTTTAGTAAAGGTTTAACGGCTTTATCGGAAATGTGTGCGCTTGGAATACAAAAATTTCACAAAATTGCCGAATTGCTGTTGATCAAAGATCATCACAGTACAGCAAATGAAATGGACGCTATCATTCAATTAACAAAACTTTTCATTAACCACTTGCAAGTGTTAACTAATCGCTACGCCAATATTCTTGCACAAACAACAGACGCACCACAACAACAGCAACAGGAGGATGGAGAAGCTCAATTATTGATTAGCACTCTGTTTAGTGAAATGTTGTTAGCGCGACAGCACATCGAAAAAGCCTTTCATTTTTTTCCACCCATTTTACAAATCGGTGCTGTATAATTCAATTGATTTTTTTTCTTCCAATATTATATTTAATTTATAAACAATCAATAAAAATAGTAATAATAATCGAATGAGGAATTTTATACAATTTTTTCTGTTTCTATACTAAGTAAGCTTCAATTCTTTCTTTCTATTAATATTAGAAGGTAATAAAAAGGAAAGGAAGCATACTTCTAGTTTCTTATTATCAATAAAATAAACTCTTTACAAAATCGTCTGTTGCATTCACTTAAAACACTTGCTTTTAATTAGACTTATTACTAATAAACTTCTTTTTCCATTTCACATACTTTTTTCAAATAATACGTATGTATGTATATAATAAGTATATAACATAATGAGCACATTACAAAAAAATTAAACGCAATAATAATATTCTTATTCTATTCATCAACTGCTTTTGATGATTCTCATGCAGCTCCTTATTCGTCTATTTCATACCCTTAAAATCTTAAATCAGGTTTGTATTTAGCCATATACCTGGAATGAAGATACGAATTTGGTTTTTTTAAATTTCATGTCATTTTATGCAATAGGAATAAAATGTAAAAAAAAATGTACTGTACTTGTCTAAAGTTTCCCAGAATGTCATTAATACAGCACGATCTAAATGTCTTTTATTTTGTGATAGATTTAATACCGTCACTGACCATTTAGCTACATTTGTATCCAATTTCAATTCACTAAAACGTAAATGGAAAGCGCAAATTTTAGAGAAAATTTCCACAGGATTACCATCCCAGGGCCAACCTTTAAATTGCCATGCAGGTCCCATTACAAATACAGCTACGACACGTTGCCAATCTTGTACTGTTAATTTCTGAGGATTATCAATGACACGGTATGGCACTGTCATATTTTGTTTTTTACGTTGTAATAAAACTTCATTATCACGTGTGATGCCGGAACGTTTCTTCTCTTCTGTGCTAACATATTTCAAATCCTGTAATACGTCCTTGGCATTATACATAGTAATTAGACTGGTGTTGGCAGATGGTATAACAATAATGGGTGTACGAGATGTCCGTTTTTGTACATTAGCTGCTGATGGTACATTTGCTGCTGTTAAGGGATGATTCGGTGTAGCCGATACAAGTTCTTTCGGGCGACCTTTAACAATTCAACATTTTTAAATATTTTAAGTCATGTCATTCATAAACATATCATAATATGTATATGTATAATGTCCCTTAGCTTCTACGTACTAATTTGTGGTGGTAATTGCGCTTTCCGCTGTGCCTGAGATCCTTCTGTTACCGATTTCAATGACATGCCATGATATGTACCCATTGTATCAATTTTAAAGCCTTCCGTCTCTATAAAATTTTAAAAAGAAATTTTTTTTGTAACCTCTTTGTTTTTGCTGCTGTTGCTTAAGTGCATCCATACATCATGCATCAAAATTTATCACCAACACGCCAATTACTTACCTTCTTTTTGTCTATTGAAACGTTCCTGATCGTAACGATTGTATTGTGCCAATTGGGGCTGAGGTTTATTAATACGTGCGGGCTCTGGCATTTTTATTGGATTGGGTTGAATAGGTCGATTGCGACCTTCTTCTCGGGCCTTTATACCGGCCAATATGGCCAAAATATTTTTAGCAAACAATTTACCCGTACTCTGTAAAATTGTGGTCCGTGTTCGCCATATCCGTTCCCTGCTGATGATGTCCTTTGTGGAATCAACATCAAAATCAAGGATGGCACGCAAATCCGTTGCCATTGCGTCTTCAGTATCTGTACGTTTAATTGTGGTACGTTTATTAGCTAAACGTTTAGCTTTAATGGCCGCTATCTTTTCAACAGACATTGTTTCTGATAACGATTTAATGTTATCTATATTGACTGTAGTCTCTTTTTTATTTACATCCCATCTGGCAGCTAATTGTTCACGCACTTTTTGCACTTGTGTTTCTTCGAAACGTGCCTTCTTGGCAATAATATCTCCACCACTTGCATCACCTTCAGCCGGTCTTTTTACTTGTGTTGGTATTTCCAATGGAGCACTTTTATCAATACTTGGACATGTAGCCGTCTCACCATTCAGATATGCCAATAACTCTTTACGATCTGGCCGATTGACTGCAGGTATATCTTCGGCGGCACATTGTCTCACATACACTGAATGTTGTAGCGTAACATTTTTCAGCAAATATAATAAACATTCTAAGGTATAATATTCTCGAGGTGCACCTTTCTTGCCGGACCCATATTTTAGGTAATTCGTTTTCACACTTCTAGGCCATGAAAATTCACCAAATATTATTTGGCCATCACGTTCTACAATTTCACGTTTGTTTATATTGTACTGACGAAGTAAGCTCAAAGGATCCGCCATATTTCTTTATTACTATTATTATTATTCTTACACTTTAATTAAATTCACTTAAGCACTAACTTATTTATTCTAATTCATATATACATATATATATAATTTAAAATAATCATTTATTCGGTTTTTTTCTTTATTTTCTGTTTTCTTAATCTACTATGAATAAATTGCATTTGGTTGAAATAAAAACTTACATCGTGGGGATTTTTTTAATTTCATACAATTATTTAGCAATACGTCTGCGAAGTTCACAACTAATGTTTTTATAACAGTGAGAGAAGAAGCACATTATAGTTTTCAATAATGGAAAATTGAATTTTTAGTAAATTAATTTGTTATCAAATATCAAACTTCATTTTAATGTCACCGTACTACAAGTTTTATCTTTAATGATTCGATATTATAAAAGCTTATTAATACTTTTATTATTTAATTTATTTAGTTCACATCGTAGAAGTCAGCGTCCCCTATTGATCACTATGTTTTTGAAGCTACTAGCACAGGTGTGTTAGAAATTTTTATACTTCACCTTAATTAAATTCTCTAATATAGTAGAATGCTTTTAGATTGTGCGGGAGTTTCAGAGAGAGAGACAAGTTATGTGCGTAATGTATTTCGGTACAATCATTATTATTTTTTTACTGTTGTTGTTGCTGCTGTTTTTGTTGGTGTCCAAGATTGTATGCATGTGCTGTGCATAGTAATTCTTATGCGCTATCAGTAATATAGTAACATGATATAATGCAGTATTGTTAATTAAGAATTTATGATTTTTTTTAATCCTGTTTACATATATAGATATAAATATTTAAGTATATGTAATTTTTATAGTGTAAATTGTGTACAAAATTTGGTGCTAAAATATTGTGTAAATATGTTCAAGTGTCAAATTAATTCTAAGCTTATAAGAAGTAGCTTATAAAAGTATTGTATATTTAAATAATTATGGGTCAGTCGGCAACTAAAATTGGTAAGTACTTATTTATGTTCACATTCTGCAATATAAAGTTTAAGCTCAAAACAATAGGGCGTATTTCTGCCAAAAAAAGAAAAGAAATTAAATAAAATGAAAATAAGAAAAGGAAAGAAAGGAGAAAAATCGAAGCAAGTAAAGTAGATTCGAAATAGTAATTTGTGATATGTGTATGCATATGCAATTATAAGTAAGATTTTCTTGCATTCTATGCATTCTATGCATTCTATGACGGTAGATTTAAACTGATGTGTTGCTCTAGTTTTTAATTTATATGGTCGGTTATTAAGGGTTTTCATAGTATTGTGCAATCGTTTATGCCAACATAAGAATCTAGATTGATTTAATCATAAATGTCGTATGAATACATTTCACTTATTTATCTCTTGAAACTATCGACTTCGATGTAAGTTATTTAAAGTAAATCTATAGGATATTTGTTGAATTGTATTTTAATGTATAAACTGTAAAAAAGTTCGACTATGTAGACCTATTTTTGAAACATTATAATTTTACTAAGAATCCTTTACTATTTTCTAACTGTAAAAGCATTTAATAGTCGATGTTTTATGGAATATTTGTATTTTTATGCACTTATCTGGTGTATCTATTTATTTAGAGTTGTCTATATGAAAAAAATGAAATTCAAATGAAATGTTTTATTTTATTAATATATATTAAAAATATATGATATTTTTTAATAATAAATTATGTATAGTTTTTAACGTAGATAAGTTCTTTAGATAAACAAGAGTTTATTTCTTTTCTAACTGTTATATTTGTTGTTCCACTTTAATACCTTGTTACGGAATTTTTCAACTTCAGTATTCTCTTGAATGCTTATTACATTTGCTTTGGTACCTACAAAATTATAAAAAATACAGTTATATATATGTATAGAAATAGCGGTTTCATTGCTTGCTTCTTTTTTTTTTTTTCTTTATTTTTTATGTGTGACAATAACTCTCTTTTACCTCTAAAGTAGCGTACAACCAATTGATTAGAGAGAGAGAGAGTAACAAAGAGGATAGAAATTATATGTTTTATGGCGATTATTGTACTCTACACCACTTGTGGTTTAGGGTATTATAAATTTGTGTAAATGTTTGTAACATCCAAAAGGACATGAGACGTTTTATTAAAACAATCGACTTAGAATTATTTCCTGATTTGATTTAAGCCTGTCTGTTTGTCTGTCTGTCTGATGTTTGCCTAGGTAAATCTGTTACCATGCTGCAGGTCATAATTTTTGAGATATTTTAATGAATTTAACAATTTGGTACATACATGTGTTTTTGCCGGAAACAAACTCTATTGAAAATGCTTATAATCGAACCATTTTTATGACAACGTCTCAAGTAACGCCTTCTTTAAGAAAAATTTGTTGTACGAAGCAAACTTACAATTCTAAATATATTTTACCGTAAATTGTAGTTAAATTGTATTTTAATATAATAAAGCATATTTACCAAATTTGATCTAGATCGGTCCATTTTTTGAAACCTCCTTTCATAGAACGAATTTTTTTAGGTAATTGAGAAATTACAATTTTAGCACTTTGTAATTCTCTTATTTGATTTTAATCATATTAAGCAAAATAGTGTAGGGTATTTAAAAGTTGGCCATGACCCACTAAATAGTTCTTAGTTATATTTTATTGTAAATGTACACAAGTTAGAAGAACACGTTATAATCGGTTGTGATTTGCTACTAAATACCCCACCCCGCTTTGTTCAATGTAATGGAAAAGTCCAAAGAAATTGAAAAATTTGAATTTTTGAATAAAGGAATTTTTGAATTTTTGAATTTTAGAATTTCAATCAAATTTAGAATATTCGAAATTTGAAACTGTTTCCTTATAACAATTTATAACAGCTTTTTGTAATACGAGTCATTATATGAAGAGTGTTGGTATTCATTACTATTTCTGGACGCCTTTCACTTACCAATTTTCATTAAAATATATTTGTAAATTGTTGCCTGTACTTTAAGAAATAATCATATCATATCAGGTCAATTGAATCGAATAAAAAGTCTTCTAGGTGTTATATGTAACCAACCAAATCAATTATACTGTATACCCTAAATGATGTAGGGTATAAAAATATTTATTCAATTTAGTATTTTAATGAATTTCTTTAAGATGGGAGCCATAAAAAAAAATAGATGATTAAGAGTAAGAGGGCAGGATAGCGAACATTATCAGGTAGAAGATAATAATTTATAGAAGAAGCACCTTGAATTTTATATCTTATAAAGTGACATGACGAAATTTCACAATTTCATCTTCTACAGGTGATAGTTACTGATACTGATAGTGATAGTTATTTATTATTTAGTTTTCATTTTTATTTGTTTAAGCATGCGTTCGGCTGATATAGTTTTTTAATAGTTGAATTTGGCCCATTCATTTTTATTTTTGTTCAATTTATGTTGCTGTAAATGAATAACGAGTGAACAACGATTATAATTAATTCTTGTTTGACTAGTTTCGTGCTAACAGGACAATGTTATGGCCAGGTCAGGTGTTTCCCTTCCACGGATATATTTATAGAGAAAATTATAAAGATATAAAATAGACAACCTTGCATTTATTTATATAAAATAAATAGATGAAATAATTTATAGGCATTTCATATATTTGTGACTTGAAAAGAACAACTATTTCGTTGACAATGAAAATAAGATAGTCAAAAGAAACCGATAAATAGAGTAGTAACAAGATCTCGATCTATAAGTTGTATAATTGTATTCTTAGTGCTAGCATTGGCGGTGTCAAGTTTTCATGAAGCACGCCTATCTTAAATGTCTCACAATGCTCCGTTAAAATTTGGTATCAGAAATTTCAACTAACTGTAGATTCCATCACAACATCTTAAACTCCTGATTTGTTCCATGGCAAAATCTTTAAGTATAGATGGTGATTTCTCAATAAGATGTTGTAATGTGTAGCGCAATAATTTAGGCCAGTTCTGTTACTATCTGCGACTTCGAAATGATTTCATGTCCCTACTAAATGTAGCTTCTTAGATTTATTTAATTCATTCGATGGACCGCTAGCACAAAATTAAATTAGAATTAAAGAAAGTATGATTTTAGAAGGAGACACTTCCAAATTATTGAATTATTGAATAAAAAACCTGAAACAAAATGGAAAAAAAATGAAGCGAAACGAAGAAGAATGAAAAATTCCCTTTTTTTTTGCCGTAGCATTTCTTCGCTTATTTGATCCTTTTGCAGATGGTGAACGCGTGTGCAGACAGGAAATTAAATTTAATTAAAAATTTTGTGTTTGTATTTCTGTTCTCTTCTTTCTGTTTTTTTCTTATTTTTGTATTTTCATTTTGTAATTTTTAAATATATTTCTGCTTATTTTCTTTAAAAATTTTCAAATCATCCTGGAGAAGCTTCCGTTCTGTTTCATCATTTCTGTTTTATCATTTTCTGCTCTTCTGCTGTTCTTGTCTTGAGACTTTAGCACTTTTTTTTAAGTTAATTAAATGCATATTTTATGTGCAAATAATTGCTTAACAAAACAAATGTCGTTCTTATTGTTCCCCATCCCCAAAAACCAAAAGCCCGAAATCCATTGAAAATAAAAATAAAAATAAAATATAAAACGAAAAATGAAAAATATATAAAATATTTAAAAAACGAAATTCCTTTCAACTAAAGTATAAAAAAAATTCTGTTTAGGTTTTGATGTAAAACAGATGGTTAAAAATTGCCATTAAAATTTCATATGCGTAATTTTTGTCCTTCATCATTTTGAAGCGCAACTCTTGGTATTTTTTGACGTGTATGATTTTAATTAAGAAGAATTCTACATTATTCATCTTCTTAGATGACAAATTTTAAATATTTATACGCTTCAAAATCTGTGGGGGTGGGGGGAACGGGGCATATACACTTTGTCTTTATGTTCGTAACGTCTAGAAGAAAGCGTTAGAGACCCTATAAAGTATTTACATCCTTAATAAGCATCAAATTTGTGAATCGATTTAGACATGTCTATTGGTAAACATTCGTCTGGTCATAATATTTGAGATATCGAACTCATATTTGGCAACATCTTTGTAAGTTCTTGCACGCAAGTTGAAATTGAAAATGGGTACAATCGGTTTAAGATAACGCCCATAATACAATAAGCAAAATTTGTTAGTTTTTTGTTCAGAAAACTGAAATTTTGTACAAATAAAGAGGCTATCTACAACATCTGTTCAAAAATCATGCAAATCGAGGAGAGGTCTACGTGAAATTATACTACACTAAATTTTCATTTTTTTATGTTTACGTTTCTAATTTACTCCTAAAAAACTAAATCAGATTCTGAATCGTAATATCATGGTGCCTTGGTGATGGCTTTTTAAGACTTGGCCCCAACCAAATATAATTTTCTTACTTGTTAAATACTGAATCTTGGAGTTCGTAATATCATTATTTTAAATGAAAGTGTAAACTTGATAAATTAGATGTATTTTGAGGTCTATAAATTGGGACATTAAAGTGAAATTTCCTTTTAGAATTGTATTGTCAGTTTTATTTGTTTAGGCAGTTTAGGATTCGAAAGTACATCAATTTTTAATAAAATTTTTTTCTGTGAAGAATTATAATTTTTAGAATAATAAAATTGGTATCGCGTATAAAATTGGTGCCTTGCCATATGGTAAGCCAAATTCCTTTGTTAGTTAGTCTCAACCATTATTCTATAATTTGAAAATCCGGAAATTTTGATATGCATTTTTTTAAGCAGTACTTTCTAAAAAAAGTGCTTTAAATTCGCATGTAGAAATCACTTAAGTGTGCCCTTAGTTTTAGCCCTATATAAATATCAGATACGGCTTATTGACATTGAGAAAATTTATTTATGAATTGAAGAAAAGTTCAATTATAATGCGAGGCCAGGCCTTACCATGAATTAAAGTCAATTATGAAACAGAAATTTGCCAAAATAGTAATATCCTTAATCAAAGGATGTATAACAAAAAAAAGTTTAAGCAATTAAATATTTGAATATTGCCACACAATACAACAAACATATTTTTCAGATAGACATCAATTTTATTGAATGTATTGAACCGATAGCCAGTAGAATGTCGGATATAAAAAAAAAAAAGAAATTTTTACAATTAACGCTCTATTGTGCCTTTTGTTATACCATAATTTCAATTTTCAGTTTTCAATCTTCAGTTTTCTTCTTTATCAAAGTTTAGTTTTCTTTTTTAATTATAAAATTATAATAAAAGGAAAAGGTGATGAATGTATGCTGACTTTTATATATTTTTTCAGAATATTTGGAATATTTGTTTTTGTCGTATTTGTCTTTTGAATATCTTGTGGAACATATCCTGTACCATGAATCAGCATCCTGTTTTCATTTTTATTCTTTTTTTCCATATAAAAAAGGCCAGCTGTTTATTATTGGCCTTTCATTTCATTTCATTTGATTTCACTTCATTTTAAATTAATTGCAATTTTAATAATTTTAATTTCTTCAAATATTTTGCAAATATTTTTTATGAAGACTTTGTGCTTTCCATTACCCTCGATTGTTATTACATTTTGGTATGTAAAAGCAATTTAAATGCTCAATCAAAATGAAGTGATTAATGATTAAGGATTATGAAAATTTATACATACCAATCAAACCATTTTCAATCAGTTACATAAAAAGTTTTTATAATTATTTATAGTTAACATTTTATTGTTGTTCATATTATTCTTTTTTTCTTTTTTTTTTTCAAATTTCTTTCAGAACTGTGACTTATGATGTTTCTGCATTTAGTACCATTCAAATAAATACAATAGCAAGAAAATTGTTATTCTTATCATTATTTTTGTTGGAGTAAAGAGTTGAATTTTATTGTGCAAATTCATTAAAAGATTTAATGGCACTTTGCCATAATAGTTCGTTTCTAGCTTTTTTTTTGCCTCTTTCAGCTTTGCCTTCTTCATTTGATGATTGTCAATGGTTTTGTAGATATTTACAAATTGGTATGTAAATTGATATACAAAGGCCAGGTGCTAAATATTATTTATTGTTTTAAGTAAAATATTGATAAAGGTTTAACAACTCAAACTTCATTGTAATAAGCATAATTTATCTGGCATCTCATTAAAGAAAAGAGAACGTGTGCCAGACGTTTATCATCATCGTGTATCTTGAATGTTGAATGTTGTTTTGGTTTTCTTTTTTCTTTTTTTTTTCTTTTTTTTTGCATATGCATCTACTTTTATTATATTTATCCTTAAATATTACATATGCATTCATCCATCCGTTATCCTTCTGCTTTTTGTTAAAGCGAAACTGTTAAGGTAAAGTCTAATAAACGCAAATGCAATGCAATTTACTTTTATTTTCCCCAGATGTATTCAAATACTTTACGATATGCGTGCCATTCATTATAAATAGCTCTTTATGCAAGTAGTAGAAAATTCTGCGACCTTGAGTGAGGGCAAATTAAATTATTTGAAATATAATTTTTCTTCAAACATCTGTACTTTGTAAGAACATTTAACATTTAACAATTTAATTTAATAGTATTAAATCGTTGCAGTAGTGTTGGTCCATCATTGAGCTAATAGGCCTTGAAGCTTTTCCTTCAAGGCTTTTCAATGCAACACATTATGCGACATATGCAATGTACGTTCAATGTAGTTTTATTTTTTCAATGATAATGGAATTGCCATAAATAGGTGGCTTGCCAGAAATCTTAATGGAAAAATTTATTTAAACTTTTAATGGGTCATGGCAAAATATATCTGATGTTTTTGATGCCACTAAAATGGAAATAAATTATATTTGCCAAAATCGATCTTGTGGACTTATTTTCAATAACATTTGTTTTTAGGCCAAGGCCTAAGGACAACTATATCGAAATAAGTAGCCCGAAAATTGAACCAGGCGATTTAGCTATAAAGAATTTAGACGGCAAACAAATAGATCCAAGCCTGGATCATATCTAAATTCGGAAAATGTTTCTGAATTGATTCATTTGATAAAGGACAATATAATGGAATTAGGCCATAATTTCTGGCCTAATTCATTTATAGTTATTCTTCCATATGATGAATTCTACTTAAGTAATGTTGATAAGTTCCTTTGTTCTTTTAAGATGGCACTAAAGCCATTTCTAGTTTAATATGTCTGTCATGGGGAAAAGGACATGAAAAATTAACTTTTATAAATTAGTTGTATATCAATATAGGACTCAAAATTTTTTGGTCGGACCTTTAATACCCTAATCCACTTTGCAAAATTTGATTAAAGTCAAATAAGGGAATTAGAAGCCAAAAAAAGTTATTTAAAAAGTTCGTTATATGAAAAGAAGTTTAAAAAATGGATAATAATTTTTCATGGGAAGTTGTCATAAAAATGGAGCGACCTAGATCAAACTTGACACATAGGTTTTCTATGTTAAAGTACACTTCAACGCTAATTTACGTGAAAATATATTAAACTTGTAATTTTTTACCATATAACGCCTTTTTTAAGCAGGACGGTTTATGGGAAGTGCTTGAAAAAATGGTCTAATTTTAACTATATTCAATAAGAATAGTCTCTGGGCCAAAAAATATCTACATGCTAAATTTTATTTAAATGTCTCTAAAATTGGGATTGGTAGCTTGATAACAAATTTGCAAAGAAAGACATCAACCGGACGGACAGCTTCTGAGTCGATTTGTATAATAAAGGTGGATCTATCGTAACTCTTTCTAGGTGTTACATACATCTGTACAAATTTATAATGCCCTGTATTACAATTGATGTAGGATATAAAAATGTTTATTGCAATGTAACGCGATTTGCTTCCTAAATCAATATCCGTTTTCTATTAAGAAATTGTCATTCTTTTTTTTTTTGAGGCTTTTAATATCAATTTGCATTTAGGAAAATGTGCAAGGAGAACAATAGGTACTTAAATAAATAAAAAAAAAACGGCAACATCTTGCATCTTATGCAAAACCACCCTCCTGACATTACATTCCCCTATAATTTTTTCTTCCTATTTGGCACACTTCTTTTGTTAAAGGCTCATATTGTTGTTGTTACGGTTATTTGTATTATTGTTGTTGTAGTTGATGGATTGTCATTTTCTTCATGTAATACAAAAGCAAACATATTTCTACTCCACTTACATAGACGTAATGCCCTTGCAGAAATTTCTCTTGAATGTCATCCATGCCACATAAAAGACGTAACATATAAATATCTATGTTTATATATGTACCTGGAATGGAGTATGCATATGCCTTTTCATTGTATTATTTGCAATCGTTTGTCGCACACACCTTAAGGACAACACGTTGCGGTATATAGAAAAAAAAACAAAATTGTGCAGATTTCTGCTACACCTTAAAAGAGGTAAAATATAAATAAACTTGACTCAAACTTATTTTGTTAATTGTATGCTTATTGTACTGTTTATCTGCCATTGAATTCATGTCTACAGCTATTTCTTTGTCCATGTTCATGCTTTTAAGAGCTCTTTTTACATCCACCACTCTGAGTCTATGGGTATGCTCACTTTACAATTATTATTCTTCAAATTCTGAAACGATTTAGATATATCTATCTGTCTGTCCGTTTGTCTGTCTGTTCGTGTAAGGTAAATATTCTGTTGGTCGCAGCAAAGTAGATAACGACTTCAAATTTTGTAGAAACATTGGGAATTAAAAAAAAGCCCCAATCGGTTAAGCTAAATTATTTTTTTCTTGTTTTCACAAGAGTTTTTACGGTGCGAAGTTTTACCTTTAAATCGTCAACAAGACGTACGTACTATACCATTCAATGTTATTATTGTTGCAGACACTTACAAATGATATTCTCAATATTTATTAAGCAGATGTTATATACATAAACATAAATAGTGTACATGTGTGTGTGTGTGTATATGTACATCATACATTTAGATGATATTTCTATTATGTTGGCAGTATATTCAAACCGGCATAAATTGATAATTTTTTTTGGCTCGATTTGAGTCAATGAGAAGACCCAGCAATATCCTCAAGCATTTTACAATGGCATTAAGTTTATGTAGGGCTATATGGAGATCACTTAATATAAATGAAATGATCATAACGAATGAAAGTCGCTTTATGAAAATCGAAATTATTCAAAAAGGATTATAAAATAATAAAAATTATTTTGCTAAATAGTATTAAGTGAATATACCGTTTACACCACTTATGGTACAAGGTTAAAAAAAAATTTTTTTTTGTAACATTTCTCTGTAATTTGCCTTTTTTGAAATACTCTTTTACATGAAAAGGTTATTAATTTATAATTAAAAAAAAACAATTAATATTTATTTAACAAAGGAATTTCCATACATTGATCTTAAATTGAAAGTGAAGGACCAATGTTAATGAAATTGCAGTCAAAATAGTTAAATACGTTATACAAAAAATTTTAATAATAAACGATGTCTAGTTGAATAAATGTCTAGGCCTTGCATGTGAAGTGAAATCTATTTATGGGCTCCTCTGCTAATTATTTTTGTGGCGACTTTTAGCTTTCATTATAAGTAATTAAAAAATCTAAAAATATAGATAAATCCAAAGTTAAGTTAAAAGATGGAAGATCTAATTGCTCATCCTTCACTGATTCAATTACTTATCATTTCAAACATCTTACAATTTTGTGATAAATATCTTTCTTGTCAAAGAATGATCCATTAAAAAAAAGAGCATTTTATGAAAGATTTGTGCAAAAATGGTTTGTTGTCTTCAAAAAAAATTTTTGTTTTTTGGCAAACTCAACCATAAATTTAAATCCATTTCTATCATAAAATATTTGAATACTTGTCCATGTGGTTATATGAGAGATCAAAATGTTGACTTACACAATACAAATTTGTTTTCTTTTTTCTTTTTTAATATTGTAAAATGTTTGTATAACAATTAAGTCCAATGAAATGTGATTCGCTTATAAAAAGGTAAGAAATCAAAAGGAATAAGTTTTTCTGTTCAACCTTGTTTGAAAATCAAAAATTTGAAAAATCGAAGAAATGGTATTTAAAGTGAGGACAATTAAAAATTCTTGTGTTGAATAAAACTTATGTTTTTTTGTATTATTTTTATTACTATAAACATTTTTTTCTTCATTTTTCACCACCAACTGAGTGTATAAAAATCCATTTTTGCCTGCTTTACCAGGAAACATGAAAAAATATTATTCTGTTACTAAACGAGAAAGAGAGAGCAAGAGAGAGAGAGAGAGAGAGAGAGAGAGAAAGAAATAGATAGATAGATAGAGAGATGAATAAGAACACCCTCAAATGAATGCTTATATTATTTTTATAAATTTGATTTCATATAAGTGCAATATAAAGTTCAATGACTCCATAAAATTTTTTATAAATAGTAAACACAGATTAATTTAAAACATTTGATTGTTTGTTTGATTCTTCATTATAATAATAGAAAATTTACAAAGAAAATTAAAAGAATATTGAACAAACACCAGGATATTTAACTTTGTGCCTTCGAAGCAGAAATTTTTCACAGTCAATGTCACGTTTAATTCTCATTTTTTTTTTAATAGTTTATACAGCGTTGCATTATTTCATTTCGCATGGCACTTCTTAATGGCAATTTACGTTACGTTTTATAGAAATACAACTTTCATTAAACAAATCAAAAATTTATTTCATGAGAAAGGAATAAATATCATTGATGATCAAGGATGTTTATAATAAAATTGAATTTAATATTCATATACATTTCTTCCAAAATTGCTCTTCATTTTCAGCCAAAATACAAAGAAAAAAAAAAGAGGCAAAGACTTTTCAAATGATCCAATAAGATTAGATTACAGTTGTGTGAAAGTCCCCCCAAACCGAGTAAAATAAATAAATTAAACTTTCATTAGCTTCTTGACCTTATAATGTGAAAGGTTATATTTAGCTGATATCTGCCCAACTTTATTCATCATTTATTAAACAAGCCCTATTTTTTCGCTTATGAAGAGATACGCTTTATCCAAGAAATATCTATTAAAATATGGAGTATTATTGGGTTATATAAATGATAGTTTTACATTTTTCTGAAAATAAGGAAGTGTTACGTATCACTCACACTTTTAGCATATAAACAGGCATTTCGCTAGATTGATATGGCATGTGATACTGATAAAATAGAGATCTCGCTTGTTGAAGTCTTCTGGGTGTGGTAAATATTCTAGTAAGAATGACATATGTGCTTAGAGGAGATAAGATAAGGAAAATCGAACTTTGCCATGACACACACAGAGAGAGAGAGAGAGATAGAGAGTAGAACTTTGTTCGATATGAACCCTGCTGTTATTTTTCAAGTTCATAGTGTAAAAAATCATAGAATAAGGGAAATTTCAAAAACAAAGTAAAAGAGAATTCATCGCAATAAACTTGGAGAGCATAAAATAAAATGAACTTGCAGAATGTTACAATAAAAAACCAAAAAAAGAGAAAAATAACTTACAAACTAAAAGCAAAAGAAACGTAGTAGCAACTGAAAAAAAAAACAAAAAATGTATTATTGGATTCGTGCGTTTCATACTTGTAAATTATAAACAGATATAACATGTCGAATGGCAGCTATGAACAGTTAGAGGGAAGAGATTTAACCGTACGTTCTTTTGTCTTATTATACAAATGAGATTAGTTTAAATCGAAAAAAACATTGCAGCACAATGGTCAATTTTTGCATTCTAAATTTTACAAGAAGCAACTTCAGTTGTACATGTAAAAGTCTTAAATATAGGATTAAAATCGAGGAAATACCATGAAATATTACTTATTCAAAATCGTCCTACATGTTGCAAAGCACCCGATAATCAAAAACTTTCTTAACTTTTGAGTTTTTGTTTGTCTTAAGTTTTTAATGGTTGCAATTGGCAATTGTCAATTGTTTACTCAACTATTGATCTTTTTGATTCAGATGTGCGATAATGGAACCATTTGTCAGATCATTTGTTATTGCCATGTTGCATCTTTTACCTCGCTTTAATCGCTTTAAATCGTCGTTGCTTAGCTAGATCGCCACATTTCAGTCTAATGCAGAAGGAACTTGCCATCAATTTTGAAATTAGATTATGAAAGTTTTTAAAACTTTCGATATGTGGCTTAAACTTTTCCAAAAAAAAGAAAGGATTTATTAGTGATATTTTAGTATAGAAAAAAAATTGTATAATAACTTTAACAGTCCTCAAAAAATGCTAATTTTATAACATAACTGTAAGAATTGCAAGGTTGCTGCGGAGTAGATATCTATTTCAGGAAGGCATACTTCATATAGGAATCATTCTTACATAAAGTAAGAAATTAAAAAGTGAAATATATTTCAGATAAATATTATAAAAAATGTACTACTTCAGATATTATGATTTCAAGGTCTTTGACTGCCTTTTGGAAAGCTTCTTCTATATGATGCCTGTGATGTGATAGAATTAGAAAAATTCAAGTATTTAATTTTAGCCCAAAATTTCCGTATATGAAAATGATGCAAATAATGTTGATGGTTGTTTATATTTATCGCATGATTATAATCCAAAAAATTGCTATTGCTGTTGTTGCTATTGATGATATTATTATAATTTTATTATTGTTATTGTTTTTACTATTATGATTAATATGGTTTTTAATCAGAATAGCTGATTTTAATTACTCTCAATTACTCTCAGGTTGCATAGTCCTATAAATGTCAACATCCATTCAATCTCTTGTTTTACATGCATACGTTTTATATAAGTAAATATAAAACTCATCATATGGTTGGGATACAACTGCAAACAATAACAAAACAAAATAACATCAATACCAATTTTCCATCCCATATTACTCTTGTACATTTTATATTAAAGCGATGCACAACTAACTAACTAACTTTGACTAATATTTTAGAGAGCAGTTGTAAGAGTTCTATTATACAATTGTACACATGCATTATAGATATACATATGTATATATATATACATAAAGGTATTCACGTACACTGTGTGTAAATATGTATCCTACATGGTTGGGTTCCATTGAGTTGTTTTCAGTTTTAGTTGAGTTCAGTTGAGTTGAGTTCAGTTCAGTTCAGTTCAGTTCAGTTCAGTTCAGTTCAGTTCTTGTGCCTGCTATTAAGAGTTTAGTTATAATATTTGTGGCGAAACGTTGAGTTCGCATTGAGCGGACGTAAAGTTGACTGTTATTTTCATAAAGAAATAACTTCGCCGGTCATGTTCAATCGGGTTCGCTTAAGGGTTTTTTTAATATAAATTATTCTAGTTTATTTCATTTATTTTACTATTTGCTTGTTTGTGTTGTGTATCTCTCTGTCTCTCTCTCGCTCTCCCTCTCACGAACTGTTTCTCGGTTTTTCTGTGTCTCCCATGCTACCTTTAATTAATGTTATATGGAGAATTTCTATAAAAAGAATTATAAATTTAATTTGTTTCTTTCTTTTTTTTTACACACAAGCGTAAAAGAAAAAAGTTAAATGAAAAAAAGAAAAATCGGAATAAATGCAGCTTAAAAAAATATAATGTAAAAATGCATTAAAAACATCAATAACAACAACAGCAACAACAGCAACAACAATTATAATAATAAAGCAATAACAACACAAGTAGAACAAAGCAAGTAGAACAAATTGTTGTGATTTCTTCCTTTGTTTGAAAAGAACGTAAAAAACTGAAAATTATTTTTTTGAACAATTAAATTAAAAAGTTTACACTATAATTGAAATAATTAAAACAAAAAGGGAAAATAAGAAAAGAAGAAACATTAAGGAACAGAACAAAACAAAACAAAATTATATTGCAAATAAAAAAAAAGAGAAGCGAAAATAAAATTATGGGTCTGTCGGAAAGGCCAATGAATTATATGCCTCAAACGGCTGGTGGCAATCAAATAGTCACAGTTTTTGATAACAATCATCATACACTTTCGCATCCACATCAGCATCAACATCATCATCATCATCATAATGATAAGGATAAAATATCAAATAAAAAGCGTATGCATTTATTGAAAAAGATTAAAAAACGTTTTGGTTTAGGTCAGTATTTTTCTTTGCCTTATTTCCTATGCTTGATTTCTTTTTGTTTGTTTTTTTGTTTTATTAAAAAATGCTATAAAAAATTGAATCTTGTCTTCAAGTAGAACTCCTTTTGCTATTACTCGGTAATTATTAAGCAATTCAAATAAATGCGTCTTAGATAGTTTCTGGGTAAATGAAGGCACTAGGTAATAGGTAAATGCATTTGGAATATTAATCAGGTGTATGAGTCATTTATTTAGTATGCGTTTGAATAAATAATCATATTTATACCCATCATCCAGATCTTGGGAGTATATTCCTTTTGCCATAATGCTTGCAACCCCAAAACAAAGCATCAGAAATTCTATCAGCCTCAAATTTTAAATCGATTTACGCATGTTTATATGTCTATCTGTCTGTCTGTTTGGCTGTCTGTCTGTGTATTGTTGGCACTCTCCTGGTTGCAGAATCTGAGATATTAACATCAAATTTGCCATGAATATTGCAAGGTGTAGCACAGGTAGGTTGGTATTAAAAATAGGTAAAATTAGTCAAAGAACACGCCCACACTACAACGTAAACTGTAAAGCAACTAGTTTATAATGTCTATTCAAAAATTATGCAAATCGCAAATTGTATGGTAACAAATTTTAAATTTTTTCTGTTTATATTTTTCAAATATTACTCCAAAACCGGAAATTTGTGGGAGGGTGAGTATTTGAGATTTGGCTTCAGCCAAATATAATTTTCTCACTTGCCAGAAATAAAATAATGGAAGAAATTATCCTAATCAATGTGTACAGATCTCCTGAGATAATTTGAAAAAAAAAATCGTGAAATTGAAATTTTTTAGAAGAATTTAATTGTGACAGATTTGAAAAGATCTGAGAACTCAAATGCGAACTGATACCACAAAGTGAAAAGTAAAATGTGTCAGATCGTGTAATTTGCAATCTGTAAACGATTACTGAAGAATCCAAGGCCTACAATTCCGTAATTTCTTCTTAAATGAACACAATATTTTTTTCCTTTTCTTCTACACTGTGTACCCAGTTTTACACCAGCTTTATACCAGTTTTCCATAAAGCTTATTCAGTAAGTGTTTTGGAAAGCAAATTAATAAACCTGGAGTAGTATTTTCTAGATATGAGTTTAATTTATACCGGTTCCATTTATAATGATTTTGTCTCTTTATGAATACAAGGCATTTAAGCTTTATAGATGTTAGATTCCATAAATGCCATTTAAGTGCATCAAAATATCGCATGATTTATGTAAAATTTGTCTACTAAAATATGCTTGAATGGACTCTATCAGTTTTTTTTAAAATTGTTAGTCTAAATTACCGCCAACATAGTTGATTTTTGTAAAATTATATTTGGAATGTTGAATTATGCTGGAAATATGAAATAAAATGAATTAATATTTTTCTGTCATATAAATCGTGAATTTTTGAACTTTTGATTATAACAGTAAATAGTGAATCGTGTCTGCTGCACTTAAACACGATGATAAGACGGGATATCGTGAATTTTTGAGCTTTTGATTACAACAATAAATATTAAATCGTGTCTGCTGTACTTAAAGACGATGACAAGACGGGACATCGTGAATTTTTGAGCTTTTGATTATAACAGTAAATAGTAAATCGGGTCTGCTGTACTTAAACGCTATGATATGACAAAACATTCGAGTGGGAATAGATTAGCAATAGATTTTTTGGTTGAGAAAGTATTGTAACATGGAGAAATCTACGTTTAGATCTAAACAAATTATAAATATTATAAAATTTAGATACACTTTGTATTACATTTATTTATACATGCTTATACACATATACATATACATATATATATACATATAAATGTACATATAAATGTATAATAAGCATACATCTGTTATAAGACAATACGAAATTTTTGAAGCAGCTGTTTAGTTAGTTTTATGAGCACGATAAACAGAAACCGGTTAAAAAGAAGACAGATAATTTAAGGCAAACCAAGCCAAGCTAAAGCAAAATAAAGCATAGCAAAGAAGCGAGTACAAGAATGAATCATAACCATAACTTAAGGGGTGATTTTTATCGCATACATAACGATATATTTAATTATATATGCCAGAGATAATTTATGTAAATAGATTTGTACATTAGTTACATAAACTTTTTGGATGGGTAAACAAAAAAAAAATTTAGTAAAAATTGTAAATTTAACAAGATTGTTAAAATTTTTAATGCCTAAAATTGTTGTAATAAGATTTTTGTTTTGTAGTGTTTTCAACATTTTTTTTTATCTTTTAGCTTCTTGTAACGAAGGTTGTCAATGAAATTAAAACAGACTTAAAGATCTTTCAGCTTAATTTGAATTTTCATTAAATGTTATTTTATTTGGACTTTTGCCTTTTTTCTTTTTCATATTCACATATTTCTGTCTCATTATTAATAAATGGCGACTTATTAAAAATTCAGCCCAACCCATAATTTAATTGTTTACGTTATGTGTAAGCAAAAAGAATGAAGAATAACCCAATAGAAAAAAACAAAAAGAAGAAATTTCGTTTAATTTCAGTTCAGTTTAGTTCAGTTTGTTTTGGTTTGGTTTGGTTTGATTTGATTTGATTCAGTTTCCATGACTGTTTTTGTTTATTTAGTTTTATCGTTTCGAATTTTGTTCTAATTTGAAATCATAAAATATTGGATTTTTTTTTGTTGTGTATCGCTTCGCTTTGTGTATGTTGTTATGCGTCATTTATTGAAAAAAGATGTTTTGTATAAATAAAAGGAAAAGGAACAATTTACACTATCATTTGACGTTCCAATGGCAGATGTATAAAGGCACTTTAAAGCCTAGAAATCAACGGAATATGAATAGAAATTTCTAAGTTCTCAGTGCCTTCCTTTGGAAAATTTTACGCTGAAATATATAACTTCTTTGTCAGGGCCTCCATTTCCACTTAGTTTTCACAATAAATGAATAATAAATAATTAGAGTCTTATTTGACTCTTCAAAAACTATCGAACACTGTTATGGTTCGTAAAAAATTAAGTCTTCGAAATTTTCAGTTAACTTGAGTAAAATTTACATTCTATGTCCAGATGTACATGCATCTAATTAAAGCTTTCCTGAGTCAAATGGCTTGTACTCTGGCCAAGTCGCATGATTGAAGAATAATTTGTAGCATGACATCTAAAGTGATATATTTGATAATTCTATAATAAATGACTGAGAATTTATTATGCTCACTTAATGCGTTGGCGACTGATTTGTCTGCCGCAATGCCTGTTTAAGTAGCAGTAAAATACTAGCTCATATTGCATTGCAGCTCAGGATTACTTTGGATTGTTTTGGAAGTGCATTCAAACGTACATTTTTTTATCTATAAAACTTTTACATTAAGCGATTCTATTTCTTCATCAACCTTTCAGTTTCTCTCTATTTTCCCACTTCACTATCTTTCCGCCTATCTCTTTCTCTCTCCCTTTTTCTCTCTTTGTCCTTCTCTTGATCACTTTTTTTTCGTATTCTCCTTTTTTTTATTTATCACATTTTATTCAGTGTAAAAATGATAATGCTCTCGTAGAAACTAGAAGAAGAAGAAGAAGAAGATGTAAGTCTTATAATTACACTTATTAAATAAAAAATTTCCCATTGCAAATGAATGTAATACGCATGCATGAAATAGATAAAGTAAGAAATGTAGTTTATAACGAAAGCACAAGCAGATAAAAAATGAAAGAAATGAGATGTATAAAAAATTGTATAAATATAAATGTAAATGTTTTGAACTTTATTTAAATAATTAAGTGGAAAAGCAATGCACAAGCGTGTTATGTTAAAAAGAAAAACATAGCACACAAACACATACACAACAAACACACATACACACACACACACACACACCCACAAATAGGCGCTATGTAGCATATAAAGTACAAAATAGAAATGTACAAGCATGCATGTGTACGTGTGTGTGTGCGCAGAAAATTGGAAAATCTCGTCCCTCTATCAAAAAAATAACAAAAACAAAAGCAGAATTTCTATATTTTTGATATTAAACCATCAAAAAAGAAACCAACTAATCTCCCTCAAGAGTTTATGAAACAATGAAATCAACAATAATAACAATAGTAAGAACAACAACAACAACAACAACAGCAACAGCAACAAATAATTGTTACAATATACACTGGAATAGAAAAAAATGGCAAAATTGGATACACGAAAGACAAGAAGGAAAGAAAACAAAGCAGGAAAGAAAGAAAAGCCGAAAGAATGAAATGAGAGAAAAATGAAACAAGCAAAGCAAAAAAAGAAAATTATATAAAACTATACATTCACTTGTGCATCACGATTGTGATAGGAGTGCATGCTAAAGATCATATGCCATAATAACAACAATAACAATAATAATAGTAATAATTGTTAGAGTTGCATGATTTTGCGTCTTGACTGAGTAAATTTTTAGTTGAATTGTCTTACGTTGAATTTATTGGAGCTGCTTGACTGTATGACTGAATGTTATCATTATAATACTGTTTAGTTTTTTGTTTTCTCCTTCTTCTTCTCCTTAATCATATTGTTTATTTCTTTTTTACTCTTTCTTTGTTTTTTTTCTTTTTTTTGGTTTTTCTTTTGTGCTTTATGCATTAGAGTAAAAAATGAAATTAAAAAAAAAACTTTAAGAAAAATTAAAGGCATCAAACAAACACACACACACACGCACTCATTTATACACAAACTTATAAAACTGAAATGAGTTAAGTTCCACTGAAGAGAATTAATAGAATGCTAGTAAATTCAGGCAATCGCATGCAGAAAGAAACGAGAAGCAAATAATAATTTTTTTTAGTTGTAATTCATTCGTTCATTCATTCATTCATTTACATTCATTAAATAATCAACAAAATATTTATGAATGCATTATGCATATACATACATACATACATACATACATCCACACATACCATAAAGTTAAGCATAATCATTTAGATGCATAAAACTTATTACATGAAAGTATGCATATGCCGCATCATATTAACATTATGGGAATCTTCTCAAGAAACCTTCAACAATTATGTTCCTCTTTTTTATTTTTTTATAAATATGCATTTTATACATGAATGTACCATGAATATTATTATACCACGTTTCTCACCGATAATTGATTAAGGCCAAAGTAAATTACGTACTGTATAAACATTTATTTTGGTATATTTTCTTTACCTTCTTCTGTGGTTTCTGGTTTTCTTGTTTCCTGATTTTCTTATTTTTCGTATCTTCAATTAAGTAAGAAGACATTAAAAATATAAATGCTAGTGAAATTATTTAGTTAATTCATTCTGGGAAGCATGTAAGAATGACTTTTGAATCCCCAAAAAAAATTTTTTTCTAAAAAATTTATAAAAAAAAATGTTATATGGTAAGTTTAGAGAAAGCTTTTTAAGAAAAGAAATGCACTTATCTAAATATCATTTATTCCTTAATTGATTTCTCAATGGACAATTAAAACTTAAAAAACGTATTTCTAAATTTTTCTCAATTTGAAGCGACGCTGCATTTATGATTAAGATGAATGATGTAGTTAATAGCAGAAGAAGAAAGGCGACGTTCTAACTAACAGTTATGTCTGTCCATAGTTCTACTGAATTCTAAAATGTCCTAATGAATGCGCCATTTTACCCTACATCACTTCTGCTACAGCAATTTATATTATATTATATGTTTGTAACATCCAAAAGGCGTTAAGATAGAATCACCTTTTATTATACCAATTACCTCATAAATGCGTCCTGTCTGTTCGCCTCTCTGTGGTGGCAACCAGTCCCGAGAAGCATCTGCTCAACTGGGAGTGATTTGTGAGATTGTCGTTGGTGCTGCCGGCCATCAGAGGACATCATGAGTCACGAGATCGGACCAAAGATTTAATTTGGTACCACGGGATCACCAGTTTTAATAAAGCCTATCGTGGTGATATTGAGGTTGGCTTCGCGGGGCTGCACGTGGACGATGCACGCTCAAATATATATATGCTTGTCGTGCAGGGTCCCATTTCCCGAATAAAATGGGTAGCTGGGTAGACTTACTGAGCTAACCAAACTAAGCCAAGGTGTAATAAGAAGGCTCCGAATCTAGATACCAATGATTAAGCTTTGTATATAAGGTGCAATATGGGCTTTAAATTGGAAGCTAGTCGTGACGGGAACATGCACCATGTGTAGATGATTACCAACACTAGCGCTCATTGTAATTGAAATTTGACACGTGAATGTGTTTTGGCCCAGAGACGAAGTTTATTGAAAATGGTTAAAATCGGACTATTATTTCGATCAAGTTCCATGTAACGCCTTTTTAAAAGAAAAGTCCTTGAGTATAAAAGAAATAACAATTGTAAATATATTTAAATTTATGCTGAAATGTATTTTAATAAGGAAAATACATGTACCAAATTTGGTCCAAATAGATCAACTTTTAGAACGTCCTCTCATTGAGAAATTACAATTTTTTCAATTTTCTTGACTTGTAATTTTCTTGCTCAACTTTAATCACATTAAGCAAAGTTGTGTATAGCTTATTTGAAAGTCGACCCCGACCTATTATAAAATTCTTACTTGCTCTTGCTTATCAATTTGAGAAAACACTTTAAATTAAATGAATTGCGTTGAAGAATTGTAAAAATTGAGCCATTAAAAATTAAATTCATTCAAATGCTATTTTTAATAAATACAAAAAAAAAATCAAATCAAATAAAATAATTGAAATGGTTCAAAAATGGAAAAATGGAAAAATTTACTAGTTTTTAACTTTCTCAATGCAGTACAGTTTTTCTCATTGAACCATAAGTTAAATTAACTCAATTTGGTATTTATTATAAAAGATATTTTTTTCATATGGATTGATTAACCCCCATGTAAATGTGCATGCTGTGCATATATAAAAAAAAATAATAGCAAAATAAATCACAATAATAATGATAATGATAGTAATAATAACAACAAATACAATAGCAATAACAATAGCAATAGTAACAATAACAATACCAAGAAATTATGTTATCAGAGTAAAATGTAACAATTCCATAATCGTTCGCTGTGGATTAGTTGCGGCCACAGCTGCTCCTACTATTTTTTTTTTTGTTTTTATAACTCATACACACATTTATCTTATATATTTATATATTATGCGAAAATATATAAATAATTCAACAATCTGTAGAAACGGTCTGCTTGAATTGAAAATTCAATTGTATTTTGTTACACTAAAAGATAAAGTTACTTTCTTTGTATTGTGAATGAGCTAATTATGAATTAATCACTTATCAATTTCTATTTCCTATATAATTTTCCGCGTCCGTAAAGAATTTTAATGTTTCAAGTAAATTATTTAAATTTATAATAGAAATAGAAATAGAAGAATTTTATGTCTGATTAGAAAAATGGACGTAGAAATCTTTCTTCATTGGCTTACACTATTTTGATTTTTACTTCTTCAAAGCAAGTATAAATGATTTTATTATGGGTGGCTTTATTCGTAGAGGAAACGGAAATGAACATAAACATTTGGAATTAACCCACATTTCCATGTTTCCCCACATTTAAAATGAGAAAACGAAATGAAAGAGTAAAGAAAGTGTCCATTTAGATTATGGATCCATTTTTAATAACCATCCGTGGCATTAAGATTTCCCTTCCCACATTTCTGTCAAATTCATAATGAATATTTCAAATGACTTTAACTTATAAATATCTACATAAAAAAGTAACTTTACTTAATTTCTACGGCTTTTTATTTTTTATGTTGCAAACGTTTTGACAATTTAAATATAACTTCAATAGTTGAATGGTTGGTGAGAGTGTGGAAAATTCATATACCAAAATTAATTGAAAATCTTACACTACCCCAGAAGATAAGCGTGATATATGGTGAATGCCTTAAAAAAAGAAGAAGAAGAAAAATATAATTAAGAAAGTTATATTTGGCTGAGGCCAAAACGTGAAAACCAACCACTCATACACCGTGTTATTAATATGCAAAGTCTGTTTCAATTTTTTAATAGGAAATAGAAAGAGTTCTCAGTTTATATAGCACTTCCTTTGGCGCGTCCTTGGACCGATTTTGTTCATTTTCAATGCCGATCTGCTTGCAAGAACTAACGATGTTCCTGACAAATTTAAGCTCTCTCACCTTTTTTTTGCGTCTAGAAGAGTATTTACAATACACGGATAAACAGACAGACAAACATGTTCCAATCAGGTCAGATCGATTCAAAATTTGTTGCTCATCAAGGATATAGACACACTTTATAGGATCCTCCAAAACTTTCTTTTAAAGCATAATGACAAAATGAATATACCTCCGACCTCTGGTTGGTGGGTACAAAAAAAAAATGTATGGGTAGGGAAGATCTACATGTGAGGGGAGTACGTTGCAAATAAATTCTTTAATATATTTTTTTTTACAAGACAATTCTCACCTGCTAAAACTCTTGTTTGGATATATTTTCATTTTCTTTTACCTCTTATGTGTCTTACCTTGATCTAAAGCAACAATAGTTGTAACAAATATGTAATAATAATAATAACAACAACAAGAAACTGAAACATACAAAAATAATGTTGCAGCTGTTATTTTTGTTGAATTGTATAATTTGAATTGGATGGATGGATGGACACTGGAGTCAGTTCAGTGTATATTTTTACACATATTTTTGATGATTGTTGCGGTTTCCATAAAACCACAAGAATACATTTTTACATCCACCATCCACCAAAGAGAAATTAAAAGGGAATTTATGTTGTGTTAAAATATTTGCAACGCTTTATGGTAAATTTCCAGGGTCAACAAAAGTTTATACAGAGTTTCAATTATTGTAAAATTACTCACCAGTCTCATCAATCTCACCAGTCTGTCTGTGATGGTGTAGATGTAGGTGGAAGTGTACATGCGCCTTCTGGTTCGCAAAAATCTACCCATTACAAATTAGAATGTTAAAAGTTTCCGTATACAGGAAAGAAATCGTTGAAGAACACGGCCAGAGTACACTGCGAGTTTAACTGAAAAGGCTCTTACTCTTTAAATTACACAAAATGGCCCTTTTAATATTATGGAAATTGAATAAATGCTTATGCTAGAGAGTCTAATCAAAATTGAATCAAACCGATTGCAAAGCATTGTATGCCTCCAAATATCGGCTTTAGCTAAACATAATTGTCCCAATTTTATTTTTTTGGCATTTTTTCTTTTTATTCTTTTTTTTTTTTGTTGAATTCGGCTGTTTGACTTAACATATAAATTTATATGACCTTTTTCTAAGATAAACCAATAAGGAAAAAATGCCATAAAAATTAAAGTACCACTCTACTTTGTATTCACAAGTGTTGTGGTATATTTTTATGGTATATTTGGGAAATGTGTATGCGGAAACTGCAACAGCAGTGGTAGCTATAAATGTTATATGATAAAAAAATATATATGAGTGTATTAAAGTAATGAAGTTTTCCTTTACTTATATAAATAATATTTTAATAGGAATTTCTAAAGTTGAAAAGAGCTTCTAACTTTCTGGAAAGTCCTGATGCCTGTGAAAAAAAAACCTAAAATGAAGTAAATTACTAGTTTGTTTAGGCCAAATTGCTAAAGTGTACCCACAGTTTCTATAAATAGGTTTTTCCTTGCAGATTTGTTCCGTTTACAATATGGCAATGCCATGTGGCATTCTCAATTGAAATAACGACGGCTTATTAGAATTGATTGAATGAAATTGAAGAAATGTAAGAAAATAGGTTAAATTGTAATTCTAGGAAGGCATTGCCGATTTTTTATACTTCCAAACAATTGCAAGTTCAGGCATAAAAGATGCATGGAAAATTCCAATTTCAAATTTGCAATTCTTTGCTTTCTCACATTATCTTTTTCGGTAAGTGCTATCCCCTAATGGATTTTATTAATTTTTAGGCTTTTATTTAAAAAAAAAAGCAAGCAAAATATTCTTTTAATATTTAGTGGATTTTTAAACTTTTTAATAACGTTATGTAACGTTATGTAACGTTATTTATAATAGACAGATGGGCCTTAATTACGCCATTTCAAAATTGCTTAGTGATTAAAAATATATTTATATGCATATAATTTATGGGATTACTAAAGCTTTTTGCTGGACATATGGCAAACATTGTGTGAGGTATATTAACTTCTGGATAATCAATATCAAGCAAATAATTTCATTATTTGTCTTTTGGGGATGATGAAATTTTTTATTCGATTTAAGCATTAAGTGCTAAGTATTTAGCATATTTATTATGCTATTTATTTATTTATTTCAATTTCAATTTCAATTTCAATTGCAAAATAGTTTGCATTAGTATTTCCCTTATAAGCATTATGTATAATTTATTTTAACCTGAGATTACCCCTTTCTAATGATTTAACCTATTTAATGGTAATTTCTTTATTATTATAAAATTGTTAAAGAAAAAAAATTTTAATTTTATTGTTTAATTTTATGCGAATTGCGGTTTTTGTCATCACTTTCATTTATCCATATTAAACAAAATTGTATGGCGCATTTATGTAATGGCATTGTTGTTATTGGCATTGTCGTTATTATCATTATTTGTTGTTATAGTTGTTTAGGTGATGCTAACAACATTGCATGTACCTTAACGTGGGAAAATCTTTCAAAAAAAGAAAAAGTATGGAAAAAGCAAAGAAGGAAAAAAAAGAAAACGTGCGCACACAAACAGAAGAAATTCTTACCTCGTTTCTTTCTTGTTTTTCTTCTTGGGATCAATTTCTGTTACTCTCATTGTGTATAATGATAACAACAACAACAAGAACAAGCACAAGAATATTTATAGTACAAGATAAGCAACATACATCATTCATGCTCATCATAACACAAAAATATCTCATTTTCTGTTGCTTTTATTGTTTTTGCTTTTTTTTCTGCATATATGTTTGCATCTCACATTCATTCATTAGCGAATATGCATTGATGCTTTAGTTTCTATTACTGCTGCTATTAATATGATTGTTGTTATTATTTCGTTTCTCACTTGTTTTTATTATTGTTTTTATTTTAAATTATATCCTATTGGCACGTTAAGTCAGACTCTCATGGTTGCTCTTTTTGTCTTTCCTTCATATCTTAAATGTCTTTCAAACAACGGTGTTTATTATGTGTTTGTATAAGTGTTCGTATGTTATCTAAAACGACAAATAACAATGAGAACAAACAAACGAATAAAATAAAATAAAATAAAATAAAAAAGAAAACACGAACTGTGAAGCGTGGGAACTTATTTTTCCTTTTGTTGTTGCTCTTTCAATGTTTTTTTTTTTTTTTGTTAGTTTCTTGCCATTTTCCTTCTTTTTGCCGCAGTCGTTCACGTAGTTTTTCAAACACATTCAAGTGCACTTATACATTGCAAGAAAAAAGAAAAAAGTCAGAAAAAAACCAAAACTAGTAAAAAAATATCAAAAATACAAAAACTTGTATAGCGAAAAACGGTAAATCAGGTTTACCGTAAATGGTACTGTTGCTTGAGATCACTTTAAGCTCTCAATAAATTATTGTGTATGCTAGATATGTGGCGCTGTTATTTACTGTTACATTATTTAGAAAAAAGACAAAAGAAAAATCACATAATGGAAAAAATAGAAGGAAAAACAGAGCAAAAAATAACAACAACAAACGACAAAATTTCAAAATGACGTATGGGCATCAATTTTCTTTTCGTCTTCCATCTTTTTTTCTTCATAATTAAACGAGAAATTAATTATTTGATCGCTCGATGTTACTTTCCTTTTATGCACTTTTTATTACGTTTTATTTTTAAGTAAAATCATGTAACAAAATTATACAAAGCACTCATAATTTTATATAATGTCATTAATACATTAAAAAAAATTTCATCTAGTTTTTCATTAATGAAAATTTTCATTCATTTAAATTTTCATAATGATTATCTTGAATCATTTACTGTTATTTATGATTCTTATTCATACAAAACTTCTGCTTCTTATCCATACAAATGCAACTAACTCCCATAAGAATCAAATTGTCAATTATAATTAATCAATATTTACTGAATAAAAATCTTATAACAAGTTGATGTTTTTCCACTTAAAGGAATTTATAGTACAAAGTTGAATAAAATTTCGTGCATGCATGAAACTTAAGACAAACTTAACGATTATTTTTATAATAAATTTAGATTTAGCTTCCTGGCTAATCGTCGGAAATTTCTTCAAAATATTTTGAGATATATTAAAAATTACAAAATAAACTTCTTCGCATATAAAAATAGAAGTATTATGTTTTCATGTAAAATAAGAGAAGTTAAAAGTCTATTATGAATCTGAAAATATCCGTTGTATAAATTTTTTAAGAAAAATCCTTTATTTCTTGCCCTGAATTGATGTATAACTTTTCTTTGTAAATTTAAATAATTTACCGCAAATGACTCGGTTACAAATAATTTCGTTTGTAGCGCCTTGAAAATTTCGCATAAAATTTAAGCTAAAAGGTACCGCTATGTGTTGAGATTTGTAAAAATTATATTTGTGACCTTTTTCTTCAACAAAGCGTTAATCATCAGCTTAGTGTAAACTATTTTACAGGCGAAATTGTGTTTCAAAACTTAATCATTACTTTAATTTCCTCAATTTGTTTTTATTGTTTTCTTACTTTCTTGCTTACTTGTTTTCTTTGTTTATTTTTTACATTTCTGTTATCGAAAATGTTTTCATGTAATTTTCAACTTTAATACGAATTAAGAATTAAGTATTAAGTATTGAAATAAAGAGAGATTTCATTCATTCATATTTTAAGTATATCTAATAAAAATTTTGTTATACACAATTTAAAGTAAAAATGCTTCAAGATAAATAAAGTCAGCACGCTAACAACAACTTTCGCTATTTTATATATTTAGTACGTTGCCTTAAGTTATGTTGCCTTATTGCCAGCCTGCCTGCCTGCCTGCCTGCCTGCCTGCCTGCCTGCCTGCTGGTGGTGTGTAGTATATTTATTGTAAGCAATTGAAATCTCTCCCTCCAGATACATTAACATTCAAGTATAGAAAAAAAGAAATAGTTAATCTATCATAGAAAGGCGAATAAACTGAAATGTTATTTATGGAATGTATTTTTGGAGCATCATGTATAAATCCCATAAATGAGCAAAGTTTATTTTAAGAAATGAATTTCTTTCGAACATTATACCGATTGCTACAGACATTCTATGTTAAAAGATATGAAAGGCATTGTGATGGATTTTTAAACAATCTACATCATATCATTTTGTTGAATTAAATTGTTAAAAAAAATGTTGAAAAATTTTGATTACTTTATGACAATTTCCGCCAAAGAATTTTGAAAATTGTTTCCATGCAAAAACAATTTTTGGAAAAAGAAAAGCATCAGATACTCAAAGCTAAAAATTCTTAATATGAAGGCCCTAAGAAAATTATCTCTTCAAAAGCCATATGGCGTATCATACCGCTTACAACAATTGCAAGTGAAAGTGTACCATCCTTGTAAAAAATAATGTTAAATTTATCAAAATAGCACTAGAGGAAAACGGTTCATGTAACTTGATAAGAAATTTTTATGTCCAGCTATAAGACAAGGGATCTGGGTCTATCGGTTACTGTCATTGAATTCACAAATTAATTGTATCCAACATCAAAAGTGGTGTAGGGCATGCAAATATTGTGAAAGAAATAGCAAAAGGGGTCTTCACTTCATCATCATTATCATCATCAACAAATGCGGAGTAAAATAATATAAAGTGAAATAATTAAAAGGAAATATTTTGGGGAGAAGGGTTGATAGCACACACACAAAACCTGAGACTCATAAGTGATGTGTTTATGATCTAGATAAATATAGATTATTTTTATAAATGTATTGTGGCTTAATAAAATAAAATAAAACATTATAAAATGATGATGTACATGCACGCTAAATATTTGAAATGATGTTCTTTCCGTTCAGTCCGTTCGTTCCGTTCAATTTCTTCAGTCTTCCTTTTCGTTTGCTTTTCTCCTTTTAATAATTTCCTTATTAGTACTATATTTAGAATTGATTTGATACATGCACACAAACACACACACACATACATTCATACATACATACATACATACATATACACATACATATGTATAAAAAAATTATCCATAATTTACACGCATAATTACTCTGGTTATGACAAATAGCTTTAGTAAAAATTAGAGTAAATTAGAGAAATACGTAAATTAGAGAAATGCGAGTGAAGGCAGATTACCAACGCTCGATCACGTGCCACAATTGCCCTTATAATACTAACAGCAATAATATTAACAGAAACAATACCAAAATAATAGAATGATAACTTTAATGGCCTTTAATGGGCTTTCAGGGTGAAAGTCAAATGAAAGTTATAGACAATTAATTATTTAATAGTTTATCGAGTTGCTGGTTTCAACACCGTTTTTTTTTTTTATTGTTATTGTTATTGTTATTGACATGTGCCAGTCATTATAAATTTCCAAATAAATAAATATCAAAAAAAAAGTTAATTTATAAACATACAAATTTTTGTAATCCTTTAAATTGTTGTTTAAGGTACAATTCTACAATTATTTCTTATTCCCTAATAAAACACAACTCATGCACAGAAGAAAGATGGCAAGAGAAGATAGACGTTACGAATTAGACGTTAGAAATATTTGAGATAATAAGTTCACTTAATTTTCTGAAGCTTCGTAGAACTCTTTCTTTTAAAGTGACACCAAAAATTTTGAAAATATTTAATAAATTTTGTTGGAAGTTGAGTTTGGAAATTTTTAAGATGAATGTCTATGTAATGTGCTGCATTTTAAAAAAGGTTACTTTAAGAAATAATTTATAAGGATTATCAAATTTTAAATTTTGAAACCTTTTTTACATAAAAAGGGCCAATTGAAAATTTTCATAAATTATTAACCGAACTGGTTTTTCATTTTTAATTTATTCCTTGTTTGACTTTTAAGTGAAATGTTATAGGCCAATGATAGACTTCAATATTTTTATACATACCTTTATAAATAAATTTTTAGGTTAAGTAAAGACTTTTTAAGGCTTCATTGAAGCCATTAATTTCAGTAAGTAGGGGGCATTTTATACGTAAAATTCACATTAAGTCATGATCATTGTCATCATTATTGTCATCTATATTTGGAAATTTCATTAAAATTAATCATAAATATTTTATTAGTAATCAAGTAGCCAATCATTTTTCCGTCTAAACTAATTCGCTAAATGTACATTTTAATCAATGAACATGAAAAATTTTAATATTTTGCGTGGTATCCAACTTACACCTGTTTATTTTTTTTTAATATTTTATGTAGGTAAATGTAAACGCCGGTAAAATAATAATTTATACCATAAAATACACCTACAATTACATAATTATGTATGTATTAAGTATGCGGTGTGGCATCCATAGTAAAATTCTGTAGGCCGATATAAAATGGCACTCGAAGCAAGTGAATGGTGTTTTATTTTATTTCATATTCTAATCGTATGGAAATTATATGTAAAAACTAGCAAGAAAATTATATTTGGTTGGGAAGAAATTTTGGGTACCCACCACCAATATCATGGTGTATATTACGATTCAGAACCTGGTTCAGTTTTTTTTTTGAGAATAAATTGAAAAAGCTTAAACATAAAACAACTAAAAATTTGGTATTGTAATTTGTAATTTTATGTAGGCTTGTCCGATTGACATGACTATTTAGACAGACATTGTAGACTAACAAGCCTCTCTATTTGTGCAAAATATCAGCTTTGTATCTTTTGCAATAAGCAGATGATGAGCAAAAAAATTAACAAATTTTGCTTAAAAAAAGGAGATGTTCTCAATTTATGTTACATTGTGGGCGTGGTTTTAGATCGATTATACCCATTTTTAATCTCAATTCGTGTACAAGAACTGCCAATGATTCTGCCAAGTTTGAGTTCGATGTCTCAAATTTTTTACCCTGAAAAATGCTTACAACAGACAAATACATAAGCGTATACACAGATAGACGGACAGACATGTCTAAAACGATTCAGAATTTGATGCTGATCATTAATATATGTACTTTATACTACAATGCTTCCTTTTAGGCGTTACAAATATAATATTAAGTGAAAATACCCCCAACCTCTGGGAATTGGATATAAAAACGAATAAGACCATCACAGTTGGTCGAGGTGAACCTTTAAATATCTTACGACATTTTGCCTAATATCATTGCAAGTCAGCAAAGTTGAAAAAATTAAAAGTTTTCCATTTTTTTTTGATAGGTTCATTATTTTGCAGGGATCAATGTGGGCCAAAAGGTAATGCCCATTTTCATTAAAATATTGTATTTTTTCCCCTTTTTACGAGTTTTTTCAAAAGAAAGGTTTTATGAAAAGTGATTCAACCATTTTCAACAGAGTTCCTCTCTAACCCAAAACTAACCTACATACGAAATTTTATTGAAAAATCTTAAAAGTCGCAATTAGCAGCTTTATAATAAATTTAAATGGGCAAACAGACGTACAGAAAGACTTACATCGAATTAGTAAGTGATTTTCGTTTGGTATAATGCAATTAAACAATGCGGGTCTATCTCAACTCTTTCTGGCTGTTACAAATATCTGTTCCAATTTATAATACCCTGTACCACAATTGGTGTTGGATCTAATAAGCAAAAAAAGAAGAAAATTTAAAACACCTACTTTTATAATAAACATGTTACACCCCTCACCATTTATGGTATGGGTTTTTATTTAGAAGAAGAAAAAAAATCAATATAAAATACTTATTAATTTATTTTTAAATTCAGAATTGATTATGCCAAAATTGAACATTATTAATGATAAAATACATAACAACAAATGAAAACATTAAGCTAAAGTGTTGGCTGAATGTTTTGATACTCAGCCTACACCAATATTTTCTAATATCTTTAGCAAGTTAAGAAAGTTTAATGCATCACTTTTTTAAAAGAAATTTAAAAATTCAAACTTTGAAGAAACTATGCCGCAATCTTTATACATTTTATAATAAAAGGATGCATCCTGTAATAATTTCTTTAGCTTATATCCTTTCGAATTTCTTTAGCTTTCATACGCAATAGCTTCAGATGCAATAAAAATTTGTCACTTTGTATATAAAAACTTATGGACTGAGGCATGATAAGTAAAACAATAATAAGTCTAAGTGATTCTTTATCGATCAATCTAAATACTCTACGCTCCAATTGAAGTAGTAGATTCTGAGTGTAATCAAAAAAAAAAAAAAAAAAAGAGAAATAATAATAAGAAGAAGAAAACAAGTGACAAGTAAGTTCGTTTAAAAGTTCATTAGAAGAGAAAAATATAAAACCTTGACTGCTCATTTGTGTCACGAAATATTTAGTAATAATTTTATAATAATATCACTAAAAAAAAATCTATTTATAAAATATGTTTTGATTTTGCTAATATACACCCACTTCATTTCCACTAAATTTTATTTGAAATCAAAAAATAAATTGACAAAATGACATAACAATCTACACAAAAAAAAGAAAATGGAAATTATTTTAAAGTAAAAATATTTGCTATCGTTCTGAAATAAATAACGATTTTTTAAAAATTTAAAAGTCTGTTATTTAAAAGTTATCATACACACAAACTATTCCATAAGATTATGAAGTTACATTATTAAAAATTAGAAAATGTAAAAAATGTCATTTGCTTCGTTGCTTAAGGATTACATTTTTTAAGGTTATTGAAATTTCTATAATTTCAAATAAATTCTATCTATGTAAAGCCATAATATTTATGTTCTAATTTTTTATAAATGATTATAATTAACGACATATCATATTTCAATTACTTCTAATTAGATTACATTAATTAATTTGATTAATTAAAATTGTTTACATTGAATTTCATTTAAAATTGAATGTTGAATGTTTTAATTAAATGTAAATGTAAATGTAAATGTAAATGTAATTTACTTGTAATTTAATTCATCCATTACATTTAATATTTTAATATATTAATGCAAATTATGTATAATTAAAATATAATTAATTAATTATTAATTTTTTTAACTTGAAATATTTTGCTCTTCTTTTTTATATCCAGTATTTTGTTAAATTATAATAATAATAAAATCTTTTCAAAATGGCACAAAATACCTTTAGAGTTAGATTCCATAAACACTCTTTTAATTTTTGATTACCATTAAATTCAAAATCAGTTTAGCCATATTGGACCATACAAGTTTCAGTGCATAGTTTTTTTATGAGCCCAAAAATAACAAATAAATTTTTAATACTTATTCCTATTGCATTGATCCATTGAAATACTATAGGCCAAAGGGATCATGAGACCCATGGCCCATGAAAATTGTATTTATTATTTATTTTGGTGTTTCAAATTAGAATTCTCCTAGCAAATGGTTTCACATATCAATGGCCGCACAAAAAAAAGAAAACTTTTTTTTACATTACTTTTTTTTTACATTATAGTTTTTCTTTACACTCGTTAGATAAAGAAATTTACCTAGTAATTTACACGTTGTATGCAAATGTTTAAAGAAAATTTTTCATATGAAAAATTCTAAAAAGAGAATTTCGTTACTTCTTCTTTGAAATTAATTGTACAATATATTTCTTAATTGTGGTTCGTAGATAATTACAATACTGTTTCTGCTGCTGCTGCTACTTTTTGCTGTTCATTTGCTGCTTTCCTTAACATTATATCACTTTTATCTATCAGTCATGGTTGGTAATTTTCCAGGTTGTTGTTGCATATCGAAAATTCATCTACCAGAACGATTTACAATGTAATTGTAGTACTTACTCACGTATCATCTTTAAATATATATAAAATTTCAAATGTACAAACTCACTCATGTGTTTCGTTCATGCATTATTTCTGGCTTTTTATAAAGCAGTTCATTATCTAGTATAGATTGTATAGATTACCTGAAGACCACTGCATTTATATTTATATACCCACAAACCGGAAATTAGGAATCATTAGGTCTATAAATAACGTCTATAACAGAAAACATCAGAGATCCTACAAAAAAAGTCTATACATTTTTGATTAGTAACAAATTTTGAAACGATTTTAGACACATTTTTCTCTGGGTCCGTTTGTCTGTGTATAATAAACGTACGTCTGATCGCAAAAACAAAAAAAAGGGCAGAAACATTGACAATTTAGTTGATATTGAAAATAAGTTAAATCGGTCAAGGGACACGCCACAACTTCTGAGAGAACTGAGAGAGACTCCATTCATTTTTTATTTGGGAAGTATTTCTAGTTTTTCGTTCATAACTTGAAAACTGAAACAAAAGCTAACATTTTCTATTACTTTTAAGGCCAAATAAATATCGTGCAAATCGGCGGTCATGTCTCTCCGAAATTAAACAACATCAAATTATCAGTTTAAACCGCAAAGTGCCAAATAGCGCCAGCTTAGTGGGTATCAAACATTTACGGCCAGCCAAATATAATTTTGAGTTTGGGCATGGCACTAAGTTTCTTAAAATAAAAATTTTAATATATGAAGCTATCAAAATTTAATTTAATTTGATTACTTTTTAATTCGGTACATTTGTTTTGTGGTTCCTTCTTGATTGAGATTGTTTCCCATTACAATGAACAATATAGATTTTAAAAAATGTACAATAAAATGTGAAAGTTCATTAAGGTACCGCTATAAATAGATCTTTCTGATGGATCAACATTTAAAATAGATCGAATTGTTTAATGAAATTTAAAAGAAAATATTTCAATATTTTTAGTATATAAAATATCAGAATTATTTATATTTTACACTTGCAATAGAGGCCACAATCATTCCACTCGATAATACAAAGTAAAATCTAATGTAAATGGATCAAGGAGAGCGCTCCCACCATTTTTTTTTGTATCCTACAGAAGCCGATTCAAATATACAATTTCTCTAGCCTAATTAAAATGCAATAAAGAGAGAGTAAGAAAAAGAAAATTAAGGTCATTGAATCTTAAGGTTTCATGTAATTTAATTCTTAATTTTCTACCTCTTGAAACATGCATAAATAAGTTTCCGCTTATTGTTACTTCAATTAACAATTAATTCTGTTTCAAAAAAATAATAAAAAATTAAATTTTAAGTTTTTTTTTTTTTTGGTTCTTTCAAATTTTCATTTTCTTTTCTCTTGATCTCCTTTTCTGCAATGTTTTTCGATGTTATTATATCAACACTAATCAACGATGAAACGGAAGTATTAAGAAAAAAAGCGATCTCTTTCTTTCTCTCTTTCTTCTCTGTACGTACTATTTTAGATACGCTTTAGCATTTAGCATTTTTATGGTTACTCTGCATTTAACGTATCTTCTCTGAATTCTACTCTCCCGCTCATTGCCTTTCATTCTACCTCTCACTCTTCCATTCTATCTTCTTATCTATCGTCTTATTCTAACTTATTCTTACTCATACAAATAAGGGAATTATATTTTTACTGAAATAAAATTAAAGTCTAAAAAATTTGTGAAAGCAAATTGAAGTCCAAAAAAAAAAAACAAAAAGAAAAAGATTAAATTACTTAACTACCAAAATGAAAAATAAAAAAAGCGATAACAAAAAAAAATATTTGAAAATTCATAACAAATATCTATAAATCGAACTTTAATTATGCCATTTCTCCCAAAACTTTGTGGTTTAATGAACAAAAAGTTGAATGAAATTGTTTTCATGTGATCGATCATTCGTTTTTTTTTTTCATTGCATTTGACATGCAATGATCTTTTTTTCATTTTTCTTCTCGTCATTCACATTTATCCAAAGATTTTTTTTAATGGATAATTCTTACAATTTCTTGATAATGCTTTTTTCCTTTTTTTTTTCATTTTTCTTTTTCTTTTTGTTGTAAATGTTAAATATAATTTTAGGAATAAATAAAGTCAATGGAAAAGAAAGTCTTTGGAAAGAACCAAATGATAAATTCATTGCTTGCTTATTTATTATTATTATTATCATTATTGTTCTTGTTCTTGTTGTTGTTATTATTATTATTATTATTATTATTATTAATACTTATAAGTAATTTTTATTAATGGGTTAGAACTATTTATGGCGGCCTATAAACTTAACTAATAATTGCTTCTTATTATTATTACTGCAGTTATCGTTCGTTGCTGTTGTTGCTGCTGTTGCTGCTGCTGTTGTTATTGTTGTTGACCAATTGTTAATGTTAAACGTGATTTCCTCTTATAACATTTAACTTTAATTTTTATATTCTTGTAAAATATATTTACTTGTAATTGGGTGTGCGTGCATGTGTGTGTGTGTGTGTGTGTGTGTGTGTGTGCGTGTGTGTATATATTTGTGCCTTATATGAAAGTTATATTTACGTTCATTTATATATTAAAATCTAAGCACACATTTATAAACATAACTATTTTGAGTGAAAGGGGAACAAGAGAGTTACATTTTAGCTGACCATAAGAAACTTCTTCCCAGACGTTTCGAATTGTACAGATAACGTTAGAAGAATTTTAATAAAATAATCAAGAATTTATGTGTCAAATTGTTTATATCAAATAAATTTACTGCACGGTCCCTATTGCTCAAAAAATTTTGAACAATTATTTGCAACACCTAAAAGGATTTATCATAGGCCAACTCTTTTTAACTTGGAATTATTATCTGAAATAATTTAGTTCAAAATTATTTTCTCTACCCATCCAACATATAAATTTACATTTTTAGTCCATTTTTATGTAGCAATTTGAAATTTAGTTAAAAAATGAGATTTAATGAAAATGAACAGAATGGAGGAAAAGTTTTTAGAAGCATTTGCCAGGGCAGCGTAGAATCAAACTGGAAATAATTTACAACTTAATGGAAAATTATATATTGTAACAAATATTAAAAAGTTAAATAAATTTGTATAAAATCTTTTTGAAGCCAACTTTCTCCATTAAATTTTTAATTTAATAAAGTTTCTTTCTAAATTTTTGGCATATTTAAATTTTCCAATAAATTTTTCATTGTCTTAAGATTTTTATTACATAAAGTTGTTGATCTTCATTAATGGAAAAGTATTAATTTTCCCTATGAAATCCTGATATTTTAAACTTACAGATATGTAATGGAAATCATTTTCTTTTTTAATATTTTTTCAATATGTAAACTTTCATTTAGAACAAATAATTAATTGTAAATGTTATCTAAAGAAGGCTTCATTTGGCGATATCTTGTGATAAAATTTCATGGCATAAATTGTTATTTAACTAAATTCAAATGTGGTGCAAAATTCTGTCATGTCAAAGAGTCAATTAGTCAAGGAGTCAAGGAATTGCATATGAATCTTGTTCTTGATTGTTTCTAATATTAAACCATAAGCGATTTGCTTAAGTCACTGGATGGATCAGCCTGGCTGTACTGTCAATTTTATATGCGCCGAAATAATTTGAAAGATTTACTGCATAATAATTTGAAAAAATAAAAATAAAAATAAAAAATAATGGTTAGAAGATCACTTAAATGAATTATGGAAATTACGAAGCTGGTTTACAAAGATTCAAACTTTGTCAGTTTGTTTCAAAAGTTGAAAGTTTAAATGTATTGCCCTTAAAAAGTTAAAGAGTTAAAAGTATAACAAGGAATATTATATTTGAAAATTAAATATTATAAAGTAGGAAATTGTTGAATGAATCATTTAAACTTTTCATATAAAATATTATTTTGATAGATTTACTTTTCTTTAAACAGATTACAAATAAAATCTGATATCATTGAAAAATTTCCTATCAAATTTCCTTAATTAATTCTACGACATATAAATACATACCTTGTATATCATTATCATGCCCTATTTCACATCAAACTAAAAAGCAGAAGTCTTTCAAAATTCGCACTTAACTATGGCGCTTCTTTTTTTCCTTTTTTGCATATTGCGAAACCAGAATTTTTTGCTATACAATTTTAGCATGTTGTGATTACTATAATTATCTTTCAGCTTCTCTCTATCTCTCTCTTTCTCTCCCCCTCACTCATTCACTCTCTCTCTCTGTCACTCTCTTTCTTTATCTTTGATATGTTTATTCAGGTACATCTAGTTTGTTGTTATGTTTTCTTCTTGTAGGGTGTTATTTGCAAAAAAGTATGCTTGTGGCTTCTTCCGCCACTTTATCAACGGAAGTAAATTCAATATTTTATTAACGTCATATTTTCTTTCGTTTCTACTTTCCTATAAACATAAACATAAACATTAACATAATTCTAATAAAATATTTAAAAAAGAAAAAGAAAAAGAAGAAGAAGATGTACGACAATCTATCGACCCAATTTTTACATCCTCTCACAAACTAAAATGCAATTGGAAGGCATTTTGTGGTAAATGAGTTGAAAAAAAGCAGGTTTGTTGGAAAACATAAAAGAAAAACATGATGAGAAAAGCAAAACCAAAAAAAAAAGAAACGGAAATAATAATAAAAATAATGTTGCTGTAAGTTGTAAGTTCATACAAAGCACACACACACACACACACACACACACACACACACACACACATACGTACATGCATACAAGGTATAACATCTATGTATGTATGTACGTATGTATAAGGAATTATGTGAAATATTAATATTAGAACATTGGTGGGGGATTTTATTTGATTTGATTTCTTTTAATTTCAAAAATTTAGATTCACTTAACCAGCAGCTCACTTGAGTATTAGATTTCATATATAACTATAAATTTTTCTATAATAATTTTTCTATATATGTAAGAAAAAATTGACAATCTGTCTGCTTAACTGTATGTCTGTTTATCCATATCACTCTTCCATTACTCTTCTATCACTCTTCTATCTCTTTTCAACACAAATGCACGTAAGTTACTTGCTGCTGTACTGTTGTTGTTATTATTATTGTTATTATTTATTTGTTTTTATTATTATTATTTTCTTCCCCTTAATTTTTTTTTCCAAATTCTTTTATACACTTAAACATCTGTCAAGGTATTTCTCATGCACATGAACACTTTTCTATCTACATTTACATGTGCATTCATTTTTAGATTATACAAAAAAAAAAAAAAATACCTCCAAAAAGCAAGCACAAAAAAAGAGCCGAAAACTCTTGAAATAAAAGCAACCCCTAAAGAAAGAAAGAAAAATATGAAACTCAGCTTAAGTTGAAATGTTTTGAGGGCTTTTTTTTCGTTTTCCTTCTCATTCTCTTACAATGGTTTTAATTTCTCTTGCGTCTGCATTTCAAACAGTTTGTGTTTTATAAGTTTTCAATTTTTGAAACAACCCTTGATAGCATTACACATACACATACACATCTACATACATATTTTGAAACATTTATTTTATTCATAAATGAGTTTGTGGTATTTTTCTTTGCTTCTCTTCGGTTCTCTTCTCTTCCTTTTCCCTTTTTCTTTACTTTTTCAATTTTGTAATTTCCTTTACCTGCATGATAAATGTTATTTAAAAAGTCCTGTTCCTGATATCCCTTCGCTATTACACTATCATACATCTTTTGCTTCTTCTTCTTTCTTTTTTCTTAATCATCATCATCTTTTACTTCTTTTTGCCATGTTTATTATTCTTATTATTAACAATAATACTTTATTATTGCTAGTAGTAGTTTCTTTCTTTGAAATGTTGTTCGAAAGTAATGAACATTCCAGTTCCCTTTCGTCTCCTCCATCTGACAGGGCGTTTTAGTAAGACGATATTCAACTTATACTTAACTTAGTTATTAAATGTTGTAAACGAACACATTTAGATGTAAATAACAACAACAACAACAAATATAGTAACAGACAACAAATAAACAAATAAATAAGCAGCTGGCACAAGCCCTTATTCTTAAATCCTGTTTATTTACACCAAGCACTTTTGTTATCTTCAAATTCAACAACATATTTTTAGATTTATATTTATATGTATATATATGTATGCATGTATGTGTGTGTGTGTGTGTGTGTGTGTATGCATATGCATTTAACTGTTCATACGTAGTCAGTCAATCATTCCTTTTATTGGTGTTTTTTTATTCCTTTATAATTTGGATTGTTGGTGCTTTTGCTGCTCTTGCTTTCGATTTGCATTTGATATGTTTTCAATTTGTATGGGGAAGAAGAAGAAGAAGGGCCTTTAAAAATGAAAAAAAAACATGTGCAACTTCATCATCATCAGTCATCAGCAGTTGTTTTCCTTGCCCATATAATATAAACAGGGTAGAGCAGCATTAGAAGCAACAGCAGTGAATGGCACGCGACAAAAGTATCATGAACGACATCTTCCTTATGCCATTAAACGGACATATGTTGATTATGTTAAATGATTCCTGTTTATCTTAATTATAAAAACATTGTTGTTGTTTTTGTTGTTATTATTATTATTATTATTATTATTATTATTCTTAACTTTCTGCTATTGCTGCTGTTGCAGTCTGCAATGTGTGTAGCATCATAATTTTCATAATATTTAATATCGAAAGCTTCTTAGTTAAGCTTTTAAGTTAAGCTTATTTCTGTCGGCATTTTATTTACTGAATTTTTTACATTCAATAAAATACCAGTAAACCAAACAAAACAAATAAGTAATGTAAAAAAACAAAATTATCAGCCATTCAAGCATTCTCTCTCTCTCTCTCTCTCTCTCTCTCTCTCTCTCTCTCTCTCTATAAAACTTATTTCTTTGATATGACCTTTTTTCTTTTTATTTTTTTTATCGACAATTAATTAAAATAATGTAAAATGTTACTAAAATGTGCCATAAACTATTTATGGGCCATAGTATTGGACTGTAATTATCATTCAATTGTTTTATAACAATTTCTATTTAATTGAATCTTATTTTATAATATTTTTCTATTTCAATTGTATCTTTTGTCTAATTTGAAGTACCACAGCAATTAATTGTTTATATTATACATTTTTATAATTTTAGTTCGACGTTCACCATCATCATCATGTCCAGGCCCTAATAATTTGCCACCATTACAATTTCATAGTGTACATGGTGATAATATACGCATATCACGTGATGGTACGTTAGCACGACGCTTTGAAAGTTTTTGTCGTGCCATCACATTCTCATCTAGGCCGGTTCGCATTAATGAACGTGTTTGTGTACGTTTCACAGAAGTTTCTAATAATTGGAATGGTGGTATACGTTTCGGTTTCACTACAAATGATCCGGGTACATTAGATGGTAATTTACCGAAATATGCTTGTCCAGATTTAACAAATCGTCCAGGTTTTTGGGCTAAAGCATTACATGAACAATACTGTGAAAAGGATAATGTACTATTTTATTATGTAAATACAGCTGGCGAAGTTGTTTATGGTATAAATAATGAAGAGAAGGGTGTCATTTTGACTGGCATCGATACGCGCGGTTTATTATGGACAATAATTGATATATATGGTAATTGTACAGCCATAGAATTTTTAGATGCTCGTGTTTATATGTATCAACAGAGTGGTGGTTCTAGTATACCATCTGTTTTAAGTGCAGGAAGTGCAGGTGATTCTCAAACATCAACGTTATTATGTAATCAACAACAACGATCTCTACCACGACGATCTCTACCCACAGTTGGTTCGTCGACACCAACCGAATTAGAACGTCATGTTATGCCATCAATGCAATCGTTAAATATCTCAATGGCTGGCCAAGATCAATTAGATGGAGGAAATATTTTAGCACCTTTAAGATATAATACGAATGGACGTTTAATACCAGTACCATTTCATATAACCAAAGGGCGTAATGTACGCTTATCGCATGATCGTTTTATAGCCTCACGAACTGAGAATGATTTTTGTCAAGGTTATGTTTTTACTGCCCGACCCATACGAATTGGCGAGAGATTAATTGTTCAAGTATTAAAAACTGAGCAAATGTATGTGGGTGCTTTGGCATTGGGTTTAACATCTTGTAATCCAGCCGCTTTACAGCCTACTGATTTACCAAATGATTCGGATTTTCTATTAGATCGCCCCGAATACTGGGTAGTCAGTAAAGATATAGCAGCTGCCCCACAAAGAGGTGATGAGATTGCCTTTTTTGTTGCGCCCAATGGTGAAGTGACAATTAGTAAAAATAATGGACCATCTATTGTTGTAATGCATGTCGATCAATCTTTACAATTATGGGCATTTCTAGATGTTTACGGTTCTACACAAGCTGTACGCATGTTTCGCCAACAACTGCCTACTAATATGATCACATACCCAACTATTTCATCCTCTAATCCTCACATTGTTAATATGGCTGTATCCGAATCACTTAACAGTTTAAACAGCCGTGTATCGGAATCTCATAAAATCCTGCCTCCTTCACAGCATATTCAACATTTAACGCATACTGGTACCATAAGTGCCTCATCATCCACATTAACGTCCATGCCATCAACAGCAAGTAATTTGAATTTGAATGTAGCCAGCGGTAATACAAGCGGCATAATAAATGGCACTTGTTCACCACCATCAACTGTCAGCGGCGGCCGCATGATCAATATGCCAACGAATGGTGGTGATATGATACAAATTCAACCGAATGGTGGCGGTACAGTTTTAGTAGTTAATTTACCACCTGCAACTTCAGCTTTAGATTTAAATAGTGCTTTGAATGCTACACAATTACGGAACACAGCTAATACTACAGGAACCTCAACTAATATGAATACAATAGCAACTACAAATGGTTCCTCAAATAATACACAATTTATTGAGGTTTGTTTGATGTTATAGCTTTAGCCTCAGCTTCAGCTATAGCTATAGCTTTTTTAAACTTACATTTAAATGTAGACAACATATTTATGTAATTTTATTTTTTTTCCTTTTTTTTTTTTGTAATTGTAGCCTCCCATTCATAGCAACATTTCAAATAACACAACTGCCTCAAATACAAAATGGTCAAATAATGATCATAGCAATAATAATCAAAGAAATTCAGCAACAGCTTGTGCTGAATGTACGATATGTTATGAGAATCAAATTGATTCGGTATTATATAGTTGTGGTCACATGTGCATGTGCTACGATTGTGCCATTGAACAATGGCGTGGCGTTGGCGGTGGTCATTGTCCATTATGTCGCGCTATTATACGTGATGTTATACGCACTTATACCACGTAGGATTAGAATAGAACATAAAAACCTCAATTTTCTATTACTAAGGTAAAGAAATAAAAAATTATGAAAAGCATATAAGAAATAGAAATAGAAATAGAAAATAAACGTATTGAACAACACATTGAAATATACAAGGTAAAGATGATTATTAGATTATTTCATAAAATAAAATAAAGTACACATTGTAAGAATTGTTTTTACTTTAATAAGCTGCACAGTTCAGTTTAGCATAGCTCAGCACAGCTTAGCACAACTCAACACGGCGAAGAAATAAAGCAGTACAGCCCAAAATCAAAGAACTTCAATTTAATAAAAATAAAGGATGAAATTTTACATTTCAAACTTTCCACATTTCAATTTGAATCGATTTAGATAAACCTTCCTTGTGTATTACCATGACATTAAGCAAATAATTCATATAACAATTTCGTATCTTATAATCGTGCGATATTTGTTGTTACAATTTGTAAATATTGAAGAGTAAATATTCAATTTCAATAATAATCATCGTTTCAAATTGTTACAATATTAAGAGAATAGGTATAATAATTTAAATAATTAATTAATAAAATTTATATGCTTTAATTAACATTTAATCATGTATATTTATTATCATCAGTATAATAATCATTATTAACATTTTTGTTAAACTAATGAATTAATGAATGTATAAAATCATTCATGAACAATAATAATCGAATATTATTCATACATGTGTATATATGTATGTACATATGTATATTATTATTGATAAATTATTTTAATATTTTATTTAATATAATTCTTAAATGATTATGAACAAAAAAATGAAACTACGAAAATTACATTGACATTTTAATGATTTTTTACACTATTTTCTCTACACTTTTTTTACATGTTTTCCCAGTATTTTATGAATGAAATGCATAATTATTTTTGTATATAAAGGCAATGCCATGATAACGTATTTTATTTTTTATATTTTATTTTGATTTTGATTTTTATTTTAAGACGGCCGTTTAATCATGCGGGGCCTTTTATAACAGTAAAACTTTTTTTTTGACATTTCAATTTTAATAAAATGGAAAGCACAGAAAAGAAACAAAACAAATGACAAAAACGTATGACTATAAGGAAAATTCTGAATAGACTGAATTTATTATTTAATATTTTATAGAAATGTGTTCGTAAATATTGTAAATACTTGACGATCACATGAATTAATTACATCATCCGGCATCACTCGTTCAATCGACTACAATAAATATATGTAAACATCTGGCAAGGTTTTTGTTCCATTCAGAATCAATTCTTCAATTATTTTAAGATTACACAACTATCTGTCTTATGTAAATAACTGTTGAACTTCTGAATTATTTTATTTTGTTAATCCATCAAAAACTTCTTGATATTAAACTGCTTTTAAGTTCATTTCGCTTTTCATAACACTTTTTTGTATAACAAAAAAAAAAGATACTGTTTGTTATGTAGAAAAAAGAAATTTCAAAATTTAGAATACATTTTTTAAAGTAAAACGGTACAAAGTAGTATTTGGTCATGCTGAACTTATGTGCCAAATTCTGTTAAGTCCCTTCACATTTTACATGATCTTTCACAAAAAGTTCTTTAAGATTTTTCTAAAATTTTGTTATAATTCAACTTCTTAACTTTTGCATCGCGTTAAATAAAGTATTGCCAAGTATTTTTAGGGTGAACTTTTTAAACTTTTCACTTGAATTTTATTCACATTTTATTAAGTAAGAAACTTTTAGAAACAACAACAACAACAACAGCAACAGCAACCACAACAACAAGAAGAAGAAGAAGAAGAACGATAATAATAATTATTATTTACATTATTGATATGTTTTTTTTTTAATTTTATCATCTATATATTTATGTTTATGTATATCGGATTGTTCAATGGACTTAAATTTTAATTCATATATTTATGTGTATATATAAAACTTGAGTATAAAAGAAAAACTGAAAATGCCTTGATTTAGAAGTGAAAAACCCAAAAAAAAAGAAAATAACCAAAATGAAATTGAAGATGAAATTTTTAGTTCAACCAAAGCATTGCTTTTTTTTTTTAGTAAAATTAATATGAAATTTGAGAACACAAAAGTTTAAATTATAAGCAAACAATTATCATGTGTTGTATTGTATCATGTTTAAATGCTTTTTATTATAAGTGGAAAAAAAGATTTGATGATAATTATTAAAAATTAAATTTTATTTAAACATACATAATAATTAATAATTGTGTATATAATTTTACAATTTTAAAGTACACATAATTTTACATTGCATTAATTATAAAATTTTAATTTGAAATAATTTTTTATAATCATATCGGACTTATATTAAATGGATTATTGGAATGAATGAATTTTCTATTAAAATTATGTTACACTACAGCAGAATATCCAAAATCTTTATAATTTTAATAATCATGTATTCTCTATTTTTTTTATATGCTCAATTTTATTTTGATTTCTCATATAAGAAAAACGTAATATATATATATATATATATAATATTAATTTCTAGTCATTGGTACATTTTAATAATAATAATAAAGAAAAGCTAAATATCCAAAACTATTGACCTAATAACAATAATAATTCAAGGCCAAAAAAAATTGAAATCAATTCGATTTCAAATATGATTTTCATAAATTATATTACCTTAATTTTTTTTTCGTATATTTTCCGTACAATTTTCCATTTCCATTACCATTTCCACGTTACATTTGAAGAGTAAACAATGTCAATTTAAAGAAATTCCTTGAAAGTATCCAATTAAAAATATATTTTCACACAATCATTTTACACAAACTAAGCAACAAAACGGTGGTAATAATATTAATCCTATAAGAACAATGCAAGTGAACATTGAAATTGGTACCGTCTTATATTCATCAATTGTAATGCGCCTCCCAAAATCGTACTATATATACTCAAAAAAAAAAAAACAGAAAAAACCAAAACAAAGCAAAACAAAATACAAGTGCTGCAAGCATGTACGAATCGTTAAGCAGACACATTTATTTTAAAAGTTATTTTGATAAATAATTGAGAATTGAAGCATAATAAAAATTAAATAATATAAAATAACGTGCCGAGAAATTACGTATTAAAAAAATCAACAAAGTTTTGAATTTTATTTCTATTGTCTTTCGTATTTATTGAGGTATACTTTACAGCTTAGCATTTTGAGCATTTTATTTAATTTGAAATAACAGCTGTATATTTAGGGGCACCATTTCCTCTAACGGCTTAATTTTTTTAATAATAAATAACGGTTTTTAATGCTGTTATTAGCACTGTCAAAGTAATAATTATCATTTAATATAACGGTAATTTCATTTTGAAGATTTCTTTACAATGCTTATTACAAGGCTTGTCCAGTGTTATCTATTTAAACCATTTAAAATAATCATCCGTAAATATGGGCAAAGAAAATACAAACAAAAGTCTTTACAAAACGTTTTTCTCATTTAACTAATCAAACGAAAAACTTTCGTATTATAAAAATTACTGATATGACCACTATGCCTATTTACAATTGTTGTACAGGGTATAGAAAGTTTGTCCGGATGTTTGTAACACCCCGAAGCAATTGGGTTAGACCCACTTCTTATAATACAAATCGCCTTAGAATCTGTACCCGAATTGATTTAAGTGTGTGTATCCGCCTACCGCCTATTGTCAATATGCAGATCGCAATTTTTATGATGTACATGAATGTGGTACATAGCTGGATTTTATCCAGAGATGAATCATTTTCCATATAACGACTTTTTTTAGAGAAAAGCGTTATATGGAAAATGATGGAAAAAGTAACAACTTTGAATATATATTAACAAAAATTGTGCGGGTGTCAAGTTTGCTTCGATTGTAACCTTTTTTGGAACCGTCTTTCATAGAATGAATTTTCCAAATTGCATAAAAATTATAATTCTTTAATTCACTTTACTAGTACTTCAGGCGCTTGACCTTTTAAGCACATTAGGCAAGGCTATAAAATTCTTATTTGTTTTTCTTTTAATATTACAAGAAACTTTGTTTAATACTCAGTTTAACAAGACTTAGAAGCACAGTAGAGCCGTGAGCAAGGCTTTTTTTACAAAAAATTTTTACCGCAGTACAGCATTTAATGGGGAGGTTTGCCTAATTTAAAGCTCTCACTAAATACTTCGCACATAAGTTGAGCTTTTACCACAGTAGAATATCGTATGCAAATGACTTATCAATTATTAAAAAGAAGAAGAAATAACAGTTGACGTTATTACATATAATGTAAATGAAATAATAATAAATAATAACAATTGATGATAATACGTGAAAATGGAATGGTACATAGGCACCGAATGGGAATGTAAACGTAAAGGTTTACACAAGAAAGTCCTTAGCTTAGATTTCAAGAAATTAAATAAACCACATATGGTGGCTAAAGTGAAAATACACGTAACTAAAGTTGAGAATCTCGATGGACGACCTTCCGGATACTTACAAGAAACACAAATAAACCAAGATGTTCTTATGGAAATGGGTACAGCTCTCTCTCCAGTAGATTATTATTTAGAAATATTAGTTCAACAAATGATTGAAGGGGAGACAGCTCTGTGTACAATTAGAACAAAGCAACAAATAGATGATGCAAATATACGTGTCATTATTACTCTGAAACATATTGAATACACAAAGGAAACACATAAATTAACCGTTTTGGAAATGTACCAATTGGCTCTACAATATAAAGAATGCGGTGTTAAAATTTTCAAAACATATCTGCAATTTGCTCATGAATACTTTATAAGAGCTGCTAAATGTTTAATATCGTATAAGAAATTCGATAATCTGACTAAGAAGCATGATGGTGTTGATGGGAACGATATGCAAGATTTACTATATCAAATACAAACAAATATAACTGCATGTTTACTTATAGAGAAACGGTACGAAGATGCTATTTATCAAACACAATTTGTGGGTAATATCGATATGCCACCAGAAAAAGCCATTTATCGCAGAGCACTGGCTTTCTATCATATGAATGAATTCGAATCAGCTCGACGTACCATCGAACTAGCGAAAGATTTTAAAAAGAACAAGGAATTCGTAAATCTATATGAGAAGATACGAAACAGCTGGAAAGTTAGTAATAATCAATATAAAGGCATGGTACAGAAAATGTTTCCCTAAGTTCTTTTTTTATTAATCATAACTGTTTAATAAAATAATGTACAATTATAATTTAAGATTTAAATTTAAGAAAAAACAAACTTCCTTTCAATTGAATGATTGATATAATTTCTATGTTGCCCCATTCTCATTACTTTTTTGGCGTTTGAGTTTTTTATGCTTTTTCAAATTAGGCGACGGATATGGCCGTTTATTTAATTTGCCTTTTGTTTCACTAGTACTAAATAATGCCTCATCAGGCACTTCACCCACTTCTTCTTTATAATATTCAATATCATCTTCAGGTGAATCATTTCGACGGCCTCCTTCATTTGAAGAATCCTGTGATTTCTTCTTTTGTTCCTGCTCTTTAAGTTTACGGGCTCTATTCTCCTTTTGTTCTTTTTTGCGTTGCTCTTTTAATTTCCGTTTCTTTTCAATAATTTTACGCAAAGCTTCCTTCTCTTCTTCGGTTTTAACAATATGATTGTGATATAACACTTCTCCAGATAATAAGCCTTCTTCAATTTTTACTAATTCTATTGTAAGACGCGGTCCTATTTCATATAATTGCACAGCAGATTTATAATTTTCTAAATTGCCTTTCCCTTTCAAAGTTTGCGGTAAAACGACTTGGGAACTTTCATCTTCTTCAGCTTCGGACTCTGAAGCACGACCATCTCTGGAATATTTTGAAAAACAAAGGGAAAAATGAAAAAAAGTGGAACATATATTTTTAAGTGTAACTAATATGATTTATCTAAGACTTAACTGGATAATAAAATCGGCAACATCTTCACATTTGGATAAATTTGGTATTTTACCCATAAGCAATTTTTTGATACCTCTATTTAAACCAACTGGTACCACTTGTATCGCATAATGCCGCATATCAATTAAATTAGTTTGATTCGTATACGAGAATAGTACACAACGCCTTATAGTTGAAATGTCTACCTAAAATATATAATTTGTGAAAGTGAATAAATTGCATGCGCACAAGAATTCTTGGAAACTGATACAATGATAATGGTGACATTTTAATACCTGTGTTAAATTAATAGCTGGAAACATATTTTGAAAAGTAGATGCCATTAATTTTAAATGCTTGCCTTCTCCACTAAAATTATTCATCACCACTAGCGGTGAATCTTTGAATATGTTGCTATCCACATGTTGCTTTTTACTAGCCGATATAACATCACGGGACAATGTGAACTGATGAACCTTAAATGTTAATGTTGGTCCTTTAGGCACTCGCAGTATCTTAAATGATAATTGTGTGCTGGCTTTATTAAATACGCCTATGTGAGTTACATGGAAATAACTACTAACGGCCACAAAATCCTTAATGCGATTCATTTTCTTCTCACGTAATTCACGAGCAGTAAATGGCTCCATAATTTTTCGAAAATCTATTGTCAAGTCAGTTATATGAGGACATGGAAATCCCCGATGTATTATAAAACTATGTGGAGCTTCCACCAACTCTTTTGGTTCTTCACATTTAAAAGCCGCTGTACGCCTTTTAGGATGTTTCTTCTTTGATTTACCCATTATTTATTTAACTTCAGTTAATTACTTTTTATTATTTTTGTTCAAAGTTATTGCTCCTCGTGTAGCACCTTACACTGTAACAGAAACACAGGTTTGTGCATGTATGCACATCAGCTCAGCCGTGTTTAGTTAACACTTTATGCACTGTTATCATATTAATTTGGATGACATACAAAAAATTGCAAAAGAAGAAGAGCTTCAACAAAGTATTTATACACAAGTCGTTATTTCTAATTTGTTGTGTTTACATTGCTCATCTTGATCGATTTCTTTTCGTAATTTTCATTGAGTAATTAATAATGACTCAACAGTTCCTTTCTTATTAGGATTGTTTTGTTGCATAAATAATTGGAAACCATAATTGCGCTTTTTTTTAAAGGTTTATTTATATAATTTAATTTTTCCATTTCAGTTGAGAAATTATAACCGTTTTTTTGCTTTAATTATGCGAATTGATATATATGTAAACAAATGTACATACGTTTATGGTTCAAAATATTTAAAAAAGAATCAAAAAAATTTTTTTGCAAAATCAAAAAAAAATGCGCCTCTAAAACACCGTCGCGCACTTCAAACGAAAAAAAAAAGAAAAAAAATTAAACAAGAAATGAACAAAGTGTAAACTAAAATCAGTAAAACTGATTTAAATAGTGGAAGTTGATGCAATTATTTAATTGTAAGACAGACGTACGCTCAATTATTGTTAAGTTTGACCTTATGTAGATATGCTAAATATTGGTTAAATGTTGGAAGTTTTTTCTCTCTCATTTTTTTAAAGACATTACTGTAGGAGAGAGCATTAATAAATTTAAGAAGGAAAATAATAAATTCAAGAATAATTCATTTGATAAGCATTTGGACAATTCCAGAAAAGGATATGCTTCACTCTTCAAGCTGGTTATATAAAAGTAAGTAAATAAAAAGAAAAAACACATAAAAGTTCAATATTTCTATTCTCGTTCATTCATTCATTCATTCATTGATTCTGATGCGAAATACTGCTTAAAAAACAACATAAGCAACGCTTAGCACATTTAAATTTTTAATTGTTGTTGTAGTTGTTATAATTGTTGTTAAATCTATTTCATTTTCTCATTCATCAATTGTTTTATGTTTCTTGTTTTATTTCGATAGTAGTTTACATTCAATAGGCAGCTACAATAAATAAGGCGGTCACTGACAGCATTGCTTGCGCACATCACCGGGTACAGTCGGCTTAATATCAATGGGCACCTCATTCCCCGGACGTATAACATCGCCCTCAGGCGGATCACGTATTTGCTTTTGAGACACAATACGATAAATTTCTTTTCCAATCAAAAAAAAAAGAAAGAGAAAAAACAACGGTTAAAAGACAAAAATTACCAAACGCGTTTATTTTTACTTGAAAGTGTTGAGCAAAAAAAAAAAAATGAAAGGCAGAGATAAAGCAACATCAAGACATTATAAGCTAAGCATAACAGAAGTCGAAATTATATACCTGTGAGTATATTTTGGAATGCAGTTTCGACATTAGTTGAATCCAGTGCAGAAGTTTCGATAAAACTTAAGCCATTACGTTCGGCAAATAATTTCGCTTCATCTGTGGGCACCGAACGCAAATGCCGCAAATCAGATTTATTACCCACCAACATAATAACTATATTCTGATCGGCATGATCACGTAACTCTCTCAACCATCTTTCAACATTCTCATATGTTAAATGCTTGGCAATATCATAGACCAGCAATGCACCAACGGCACCACGATAATAAGCTGATGTTATGGCTCTATAGCGCTCCTGTCCAGCTGTATCCCATATTTGAGCTTTTATAGTTTTACCATCCACCTTGAAAAGACAATTCAAACCAAATTAAAAAATATAAATTTGAATATGTCGCTGAATAATGTTAATGGCTTAAAATAACTCACTTCTATGCTACGTGTAGCAAATTCTACACCAATTGTTGATTTCGATTCCAAATTAAATTCATTACGTGTAAAACGTGATAGTAAATTACTTTTACCTACACCTGAATCACCAATAAGAACAACTGAAAAAATGAACATAACGAGAAGAAATATAAAATTATAATTAATTATTGTTTTGTGCTTTACATCACGCATCCAAATTAAGTTACTTAATTTAATTTAGAAAACGCCAAAAAAAAACACAAGTAAGGATGCCTATCCTATTTTTTTTTCTTTGAAGATAGATCCAAAGCTTTCATTAGAATGAGCAAAACCGACTTGAACCAGTCTCTACATTCAAATTTGCCCATGTTTTTCCTTTTTTTTTTTTTTTTGATATGAACAAATTACAAAAAATATATTTTTCAAAAGTATTTTATAATTAAATTTTTCTTATCAGATTTTTGTAGATTTAAACATGAGTAACTCCAACATGAGGAGGCCACTTTCGAGATCATTCTCGAAAGTATGAGTAGAATATTCCAAATAAATTTCAATAAATAGCAATTCAATTCATATCGTAAGGAATTTTTTTTTTAAATATAAAATTAAATATAAAATATTTTTCACATTCTTGACTTATTATTTAGTTGTAGTAAATAATATCGTAAAATTTGGGGGTAGGTTTTTATTAATCGGCCATTATTAACAGAACATTAACATTTTCATTTGTTTACGTCCATAATTTTCATGGGAAAATGATTCATAATTCTCTAAGTTTTGTCTCATTAATGATTTAACGATTAAACATGAAAATGTATAACAACAACAGTAACATCTGTAAGAATCGTACATGAAATAAACATTTCGCGGCGAAGTATAAATGAATTATCCAACGTAAAATTCAACATTGGAAATTTCAGTCATATTCCTCAATTGAATTTCGTTAAAAAAATTTAACTTTAATAGAAAGAAAATACTTTAGATTTTTGTTTCTTTGTTTCTTCAATAACATTAATTTTTAAATGTTTTTACAATAATTTTTTGCAATAATTGTGCTAATACTGAGAATTTGTAATAAATAGAATTTGATTTCTCTCTCTCTCTCTCTCTCTCTCTCTCTCTGCGCTTTCTCCTTCATATAATCATTTACTTTAATGTTTCTTACACACAATATAAAAATTTTACAACAAACTAAATTATTTTTCCTTCACTTCAAAATATTATTCATATTCATAGAATTCATATTATTTAATTATTATGAATTTTAATCGGTCTCATTATAATTATAATTTAATTGCCCGTTTTTAATTTATTTTTATTTGTTCATTTAATTTTTCCCATTTTATATTTTTCGCCGTTTTGCCACTCGAATTGGAAAAGGGTAACTTAAAAATTTTTTTTTTTAAAACATTCAAGAATTGCACTTTAAACTATCAATGTGACCGTGCTAATGTGTGTTCACCCACTCACTCGTTCATTTTTTCAAAACTGCAAATATCCGCAAACATTATTTTACAAGTCATAGATAACCGGCTAAACACATATATGACAAATGTGGATAATACGTATATTTCATTCAGCTATGCAAATTGATCATAAAAATTGCTAAACATTGTGGCAAAATGGCTCATATATTTAAATATCACAATGAATCAATAGAACTGAGCTAGTTGCCATCAACTTTTAAATAGGTTACACTACTTTACCTTAACTTTACATTAACTATTATATGAAAAATGTTAATTTTCGAAAATTTCATAAAATTATGCGAAAGATTCAACAACATTATTATATTTCGTGTATTTTATAAAAATGTACTCAAAAATTATATTGATTTTCATCAAAATAATCATTAAAATTAAGATTTCAAAATTTTTTCATTTATTGGTTTTTTAAGAATAAAGTTTTAGTACAGGGAAATAGCTTAATAAGAAATGTACATAAATAAACTTCAGACTGGTAGAAATCGATTTGAGAGTTAAAAGTTGGATCTATGCCAACCGTTCCTGGATCTTAACATGCCTTATTCTACAAGTGTTTCATTAATTATGAAGTATATAATTAGGGCCTTTAGCCTGATACATAAGCAGCCATAAGTGATTCAATGTCGATCAGTATAAAATAAAGATAATTCTATCTGAAGATCTGAAGATGCATAAAGCCGCACAAACTCAAATTGCCGCAATGTAAGACATAATAAATCAATCACCTAATTTTCAAAGATATTGGGCGTATTTAATGTTTTTATTGTTTGTTTCTCATTTTACACAATTTCTCAAATTTATACAAATTTAGATGTTTTGACAATTCTCTTTATCGACATTAATTACATTCAAATGCTAAATCATATGAAAATATATGTAATTTTATAAACCTCTCTGACAATCACATCACATCACACACTACGCAAAAAGAAAATCTCTCAATCAATTAAAATTTATATATATATATATATATATATATATGTGTGTGTGTGTGTATGTTGTGTGTTTGAATGTAATGCGCGCAATGCTTTCAATGTTATTACAGAGATGCTGATAAGATGCATGCGAATAGGCAAACGAGTAGTGGAATGCGCTATTGAAAAATAAATAAAGTTAATTGCATTTGCATATGTAGCGCCGCTTAATAAGGAAATTATGTATATTACATATTTTATACATTTTTGTGCAACGTGTCCAAAATGAACAAAAGTTATAGTGCAAGTCTTGGAAATATTTACTTATAGTACTGTGCCTGCAATTGCCCTTTTTTTGTCTTTATGTTAAATATTATTTTGATATATTTAGGAGCAGCTGAATGTTATTATTAATTTATTTATTTTATTATTTGCTTAACATAATTTTTACCTTTAAATAAATAGTCATATTCATCTTCTCTTGTTCCCATCGTTTACCGTGATCGATGATGATTGCTTTTTCTGGGTTTACAAATTCTTTTTTTTTTTGTTATTATAAGGAAAACAAACAAACAAAGACAGAATTCTTGCCTTTTTCTTCACTTTATATATCACTAATATGTAATAATTTTCCTATAATTAAATATTTTGTTTTAAACAACAGCAAAATAACTATTAAATATTAACAATTGTTTTGCAAGTTCTCGTCTGACTTTATTTTAACAATAATTCTTATAAAAATTATTTTGTGGAAACCGTTTATATAAAAAGAGATTTTATTTTAAATTATTTCAATAAAATGATGTTATTCTCACTCACTAATTTACTCGTCCAACGCACATTCTCATACACTACTTTAGTAATAAAAACAAAAGCAAAATAACAAAAAAAGAAAAAAAGAGCGTCCTATCCGATATGAAGAATCACACAAAAAATTTTGTCCAAAAAAATTTCAAAGGAGAAAAAAAGCAGAAGAAATGGAATAGAGAAAGACAAAAAAACATGGGAGCATACGAAGGTAATGCTTAATAATGACGACGGCAACGCCACCGACACCAATGTACAAATAAGTCAGCAATAAAATATTAACAATAACAACAACAACCACAACCACAATGATTTTGCTACAAGTTCATACCAAAGGCCAACAAAGAAAATAATAAAGAAAATTTACAAAGTATTTCTTTTAGAGAAACGTATAAAGTGCACTCATTCCATTTAGAACAAGCAAAGAAAAATAAATAAATTAGTAGCACGAAATTTTATGACGTGACGTGAGAATATATATACTGTTTTATTTTATTTTATTTCATTTTATTTTTTTTTAATTTTTTCCACTCCACTCTCCATTATTATTTTGGTTAAACTTCTCTTGTTATGTCTCTTTGTTCTTTTTTTTTGTGTTTCTATTACTTTTTATTGCATACACTAAGAACTGTTTTATTTTTACGGTTAATTATTTATGTGGAAAAAAACAAATTTAATTGAAAATTTTTTAAACTTTCTTTTTTTTATCTTTTATGGTAATAGTGTTCGTTGAATTAATCATTAATAACCTTTTTGCGACTTTTTACGACGAAAGAATCTCTCCTACAAAATCATTGATTTCAACGGTACTCATGTTGTCAAACGATTAGATAAGACTTGTATTTATAATGAACATTGTCATCTCTGTTTTATAAAAAATTTAGCAAAGACACAATGTCAATATTTCCTTAAAGCATGAAGCAAGTGCATGAAATTACATTTGTTTATAGTAGAAATAATATTTCGTACTAAAATTTGGAATATTTTTATATTAATTAATCTTTTCTTATATTTGTTTATTTTTATTTCTGCATTTATTTTATATCAAAATCCTTTAATTAATATACAAATAGTTATCCACAGTGTAATGTTTGTATATGACTAAAAATTTTTAAATAGCAACACTGCCACAAAAATATTTTTCGTTAATGTTTTCAATAAACATCTCTGTCGTAGTAAAGAGATAGCATACAAATAAATGTTATGTAAAAGTTATTATTAAAATTGTTTAAATTGAAAAATAATTATTTAGAAGTATGCATACAGATTTATCTCCTCATTTACATACACCTAAATGCAACGACTTAATAAACGAATTGAAAAATTGTCATAAAGAGAATAAGTTCCTTCGGTTTTTGGCAGTGTGTAATTCTTTTGATGCAGCTGTGGTTAAGTGCTTAAAAGAAGAACGTATAGCACGTGCAACAGCCAATCGAATTAAAGCTCGTGAAAGGCAAGCAAAAATCAAACGAATTATGCAAGAATCTTCCACTACAAACATATAAAAATATTTAATGATAATGGATGTCGATGATAAATTAGCTCAATATTACTTTCAACCTGAAGAACAAATAATTTGTGGACAAGTTGTGAAACCAATTACAGAATATTACAATGAAAATTATTCGACGCTGATAGATCGTTTCTTTACTCGTTATTATTATATAAAGCAATCACCTGAACCCTTAGTCTATCAAGTACTTTTTCATACAAATCGTATATGTTTAATTTGCTTGGCAGGCGAACATCCCGCTTTAACAAAAGGTATAGCTAATTTAACATTTAATATTGGCCATACAGATCGCAGTAAAAATGAAGTGAAAGGTAAAGCTAAAAAAGGCGGTATGATTCTTCAAGCAGATTCAACATTAGCTTTATTAAGTACCAAAACGGGTGAAACCTACAAAATACCCGCTTGTATACGTAGTAAATTGATAGAAGTGAATACAAAATGGTTAACAAATCCGGATAAATTACAAACGGCTATTGAAGGTGAAAATTATATAGCGATTGTCTTACCAAAGCCGGAGCATTGTGATGAAATTAAAGCTAATTTAATGAATGAAGAGCAATATCAAGAGTATAAGAAAACTGTGTCTAAAAATAATTAATTCTTTCTGAATCTTAATTATTACATACAAAAAATTACATAAAAATTCATTTTATATAAAATGCAATAAAAAATATAAAAAATAATACACATCTTATGCTTATATAAAGGAAAATATAAGAAATACTTGTTGGACAGTGGACAATGTGTATTGATTATATTGAATAATTTCGAGTATCATTTAGATTGAGATTCCAATTGAGCACGTTGCAACATATAGGAAGGTATTAGTAATAATAGTCCGCCCAAAATGTATGTTAACTTAGAGCCGATACACCAAAATGCAATAGAGCCTGCAACAGGTCCCAAAGATCTAGCTAAAGCGCCCAATGAACGAAAAATGCCTAAAACAGAACCTTTCTGATCGTTATTACCATATTTCGAGATTAAAGTTGTTAAACACGTAACTGTGAAGGCTGTAGAAGTTGCATATAAAATCATGCCAATAGTTAATAAATAAGTATTTTGAGCTAAACCGATCAATATAAAAGCGGGCACCAATAAATATAAACTCCCTACGGCATACCATTGAATTTTAGTTGCCGGTAAACGTCTTACAACAGATCCTTGCAATAAAGTCATAATAATACCTATAATTATCAACAAAATAGAAAAATAATGTTAGAAGAAATTGTATGATGATATTGTTAATTGGGAAATTTATGAAGGTGCTACCGATTGTTAAAAACATTTTTGCTTGGTCCATTGATGTATAACCAAATTTGTGATACATGAGAAATGTCACCGTAAATTCCAGAGCAGAATATAAAAATAAATAAATGAAATAAATAAATCCAATGTATTGCAACGATTCAATGTGTTTTCGTGGCACATTTTTAATGGTGCAGAATCTAAATGAAACAAAAAGAAGAATAAATTACTACTGTAATTTGTAGCTCTAAGTAATCTAATAATATTTTTACCGAAATAAAAATGCAATATTAAGAAAGTTCCATGCGTATGCCATAGCTGAGGAAATTTCTTTAAGACGTTTCTCCTAAAATAATAAGCAAATCCAACAAAAGAAGAATAAGAGACAACTAAGGCATGAAGGTCGTATAAATGTTTTTATAAAAGTAACACTAACCTTGGGTAAAGTTTCTCTTAAGGCAACCATCAAAATGAGTAAATCGATTATAGCTAAAGCAAAAGCTAGTAGAGATGGTGATACAAACCAAGGTCCAGCAGCTTTATTAGAATATATAGCGAAGTAAGCGCCAATCATTGGACCGACAATAAAGCCTAAAGAAAAGGCTACACCAACAAAAGCCATGCCACGGCTACGATTACTTTCACTAGATACATCTGTTATAATCGACATGGATAGGGCAATGTTGCCTTTGCTAAGGCCGCCAATAAATCGGGATAAAACGAAAAAGGCAAAGTTACGTGACATGGACCACAATAAATACGATGCAGCAATACCACTCTAATGAACATAATGTTAATGGAGAGAGAAAAGAAATTAGGTTATATAAGTGTTATGTAATTGATGATGATTGTAAATAATCATGAGTCTATTTACTGCACACAAAAGAATAATCGGTTTACGCCCATAATAATCAGAAAGGCCGCCCACAATTGGACTAGCTACGAATTGTAAAAAACTAAACATTGATCCTAAGAATCCACCAAACAATACTGAGTTGAAACGTTCCGGTGCTCCAACTAATCGTTGAAACCATTGTATTTGCTCTGTTAATACATTGTACAAACCGGAATTATCGTTATGCTTAAAATATTCCAACAATGATGGCAACAACGGCAAAATTATTGTAAATGCTAGCAAATCAAAAAGTAATGAAATGAAAATCACATATATCATTGGATCGTTACGTTCTCTATCTTTGAAGGATTGCCTCGATTTATTGTTGGCTTCATTGTTGTTAGTATTGAAACGATCATTTAATTTAATATCTTTGTCTTTGTTGTTGTTATTATTGTTTTGGTTGTCGTTGCTGCTGCCTCTTGATTGATTGTTATTTTGTTTGTTATTTAGGGATGTAATTAAATTCTGTACTTTAGTCATTTCCGTTTAATTTAATTTCTCTTTATTGGTTTAAAAAAATATTTAATAATTGAACGCGCACAATATATTTATTATTACTTTCCTTGAAGAATAAGGTAAAAAGTGAAAGCTGCCTTTTAAATAAAGCAGCAAGATAGATAGTCATCACGATTAATGTTTTCTATTTGTAAGATATCATGGGAAAAGTGGTATTTCATTTTCATTTGTACCTGTTAAGAGAGTAGAAGAAAAAGTAAAGAGAAAGGTAGAGGAAGCGATATTGCATTTAAATGAATGCAAACAAAAACAAATATTTTAATATGTAAATATTAATTTCATAAAGGATTTGAAAGACTTGATTTTACTTTGAACGGAGTACACGGAAATATGCGAAAAAAAACGATATAACGAAAGCGCACTTTTATGTTTTAACCTCCTTCTCACTCAATTTTTTCCAGTACTTTTCGTTCTCTTAAAATGTAATTTTTTTCCTAACAGATCTTGTTAAATTCATATATATTTTTAAAAAAATATATATGTATATTTGTAAACATAGAAAGTATGGAAAAGGAAAATATCAAAATAGAAATATAAATAACAATAAATGCTGGAAATAAAGTTAAAATAAAATAATGTCAAAAGTGACAGTACAAGATATTGAAGCAGTCGATGATTTTTGGGGTCCAACGTTTCGTTCTATATTAGAGAATGATAATGCCGAATCAATTTCTGAGCAATTGGAACAACGCATTCGCAGTCATGATAAGGATATAGAACGTATTTGTAATTCATCTTATCAAGGTTTCATAGAATCTATACAAGAATTGCTTCAAGTACGTAATCAGGCTCAACAGTTGGCTGTTGAAGCACAGGCATTGGATAAATCCTTACAAGAAGTTAGCTCATTATTAATAAAGCAAGGCAATGAATTAGTTAAGGCACGTCAAATTGAATCTAATTTAGTAATAGCCATCGAAGCATTGAAAGAATGCTTACCAGCCTTAGAATGTTATATGAAATTTTGCCAACAGACCACCAATAAACAATACTATCAAGCATTAAGAACTTTAGAAACATTGGAGAATGTACATTTACCTAAATTATGTGCTTATCGTTTTGTAGTGCAAATGCGTCAATCTATACCAACTATTAAGGAAAATATAAGGCGTTCGGCGGAATCAGATTTTCGTGAATTCTTAGAAAATATACGTCGCTTCTCACCTCGTATTGGTAAAGAGGCCATTGAACATACAAAAAAATTGCAAAAACGTGACATCAACACAATTATTGAGGATTACAAAAAGTCAATGACTTTGAATAGAAGTGTGGACGGTGCAGTGGACGAGAATAATTTAAGTGCGCAGGACTTAATTGATTTCTCTCCTATATATCGATGTTTGCACATTTACAGCGTGTTGGGTCAGCAAGAGTTTTTCGAGAAGGATTATCGCCAACAGCGCTGCGATCAAGCAAAATTGGTACTGCAGCCGCCACCTGGTATGCATGATAATTTGGATGCATACAAATTATACATTTGTGCTATAGTGGGATTCTTTGTGGTAGAGGATCATGTTAAAAATACAGCTGGCGATGTTGTAACAAATGCCTATCTAGAAGAATTGTGGTCAACGTCATTGATAAAATTCGTCAATGAGATTAGCATGAGTTCATCATCTTGCACAGACCCCAATATTCTTCTAAGAATAAAAAATTTAATCATGCTGTCCATAAATACTTTTAAAATCTATGGTTATACAGTTAATATACTGTGGGAGCTATTGCACAATATGCGTGATCATTACAATGAAGTCTTACTGCAGCGTTGGGTACATGTGTTTCGTGATATTTTAGATAAAGAACAATTTCTTTTAATATCGGTGGAAGATCAAGAAGAATATGAAGCTATCATCGAGCGTTTCCCATTTCATTCGGAACAGTTGGAGAATGCTCCATTCCCCAAAACTTTTCCATTCTCTCGAATGGTACCCGAAGTCTATCATCAGGCCAAAGAGTTTATGTATGCCTGCATGAAATTTGCTGAAGATTTAACATTGTCTCCTAATGAAGTGGCTGCAATGGTACGCAAAGCAGCTAATCTATTATTAACGCGCAGTTTTTGCGGCTGTTTGTCCGTCGTATTTCGTAATCCAAGTGTCGCTTTGCCTCAATTAATACAAATTCTAGTAGATACACAATACTTGGAAAAGGCAAGCCCATTCTTAGATGAATTCGTTTGCCATATGACCAACACCCAGAATAGTGTTACACAAACCCCATCGGCCATGTTTCATGTGGCACGGCAAGATGCTGAAAAGCAAGTAAGCATGCGCATTTGTTCGAAAGTAGATGAATTCTTTGAATTATCCGAATATGATTGGTTACTTGTTGAGCCACCTGGTAAAGCTTCAACATTTATCACCGATATGATCGCCTATTTAAGTAATACATTTGAGAGTTTTTCCTCAAAATTACCAACAATTGCTCAGACGGCTTGTAGTCGTACTTGCGAGCATATAGCCGATAAAATATATGCCACTCTATTTGATGAAGATGTAAAGCAAATATCTAGCGGTGCTTTGCAACAAATCAATTTAGATTTAATGCAATGTGAATGCTTCGCCGAAACTGAACCCGTTCCTGGTATAAAAGAAGGTGAACTATCAAAATATTTTTTAAAGTGTCGTCAATTATTAGATTTATTGACTATGGAGGAATGGGCAACTTATCTACATGATTATGGTAACAAGGAGAATCGTTATCATTTAGTTCATCCTCAAGCCATTATAATTATATTAGAGAAGATACGTGAGGCCGATAAGAAGACAATGTTTTCAGTATTACGCAAAAATGATAAAAAGAAACTTTTAGAAACGGTTCTTAAACAATTGAAGCATTTGGCCGAACGCCAAAATTAATATTATTCATGATGGTTTAGTGTTAAATTAAGCGTCGATTAATAATTGATTAAATATTTGATTTATGTAATTAAGTATAAAATTAATTGAAATAAAAAATTTGAAGGAAATGCGAGTTACTATTCATAAGGACAGGAGTATTTTTATATATTTAGAAATTTTTTGTTCAATTAGTAGGCTGATTCTACTCTCACTTATCTCCTTTATTCTTTATAAAAGAAGAGTGGTTATACAAAAGAACAAATTGTCCAAATCCACACAAGCCAAAAAATGATTAAAAATAAATGCATCTTTAAATCAAACATCATGGAATGGCACGCATGTTGGCGGACGCTTAGGGAAATAAATGAGAACATATTATAAATCTATTGAACTCTTTTTGGATACTATAGATAGTGTTATTCGAAATGTTGTCGAAAATAAACCAAAATGTAAATAATTTTTGTAATAATTCTATTTAAAGTTTCATTTAAATAGCATATAAAGTAAAGTACATTTATAATTATATATATATAAACGTATGGATTACTGTAAAAAGTACGTATTTGTGTACATTGTGTATAAACATTGAGTTTTGTATTTGAATAAAGCAGAAGAATTCATAGGAAAGTGAAAGTGTAAAATTTGGTTCAAGCGAAATCTTTTTAACAACACTTGCCACCTTCATATGTTTCTCCTAAATTTACATTTAATTATTCCTTTCTTAAACGAACTGGGCTAACAAGTATGTTTGTTAAACGTAACAAAATTCAAAAATTCAATAGAACAGTATTAAGGACGTTTGACCAACACACACTTTTTGCATGTAAGGCACAAACGAACATGGCATAGTTGGTTTTCTCATTTTGATATTTTATATTCATTATATGTAGCATTCATTTGTAGGTGATAAGTAAGATGAATAGCAAAATGTAATAAATGTGCTCCAAACGATCACACATATTTCACATTATATTTTGAAATGCTTTTCAATGAAGAATCCATTTTTTTATAACAGTTATTATGTCTCTAAGAAATAAATAAATATTCATGAGATTCTAATCGCTGCTGTTGTTTGTGTTGTTGTTGCTGCTGATGGTGTTGTTTTTGTCAACTCTTTGTTTCTAAATGTTTCGGTGCATCTGCATAAGTGAATTTTAAGCGGAATGCTTCAGCGACTAAAACATTAATTTGGCGATCGGACCAATTATGTGTTGGCAGATTTTGTAGCAGTAACAAAAGGCCCTGCACGATACATTAAATATTCAACTTTAAATGAATGTTTTCTTGAAAATCATTTTGTTGCATTAATTGATCTTTCCAATGTAATAAGAAAGCGGCACATACATATAAATGGAATAAAGCAAACCCATCAGATTCAGCTAAATAGGTATCCCATAAGCGTATAGTACAATGCAGGGGTAATTCTCGTGTCAACAGGTTGTTCATCCAACGAAAAGAGAATTGTAAATAGTCGACACCATGCGTTTGCAAATGACGATGTAAATTTCCTTTACAATTTATATATATAATATTTAATCAAATTTAATATTAATTTTCAATGTCTTTTATAGTGTCTATCACTATAACACTTATGTAATGGAAATCAAAAAGGCTTAAGACAGGTCCAACCCCTATAATAGAGGATGAACCGGATAGTTTCGAAATCATTTTCAGAATCTGTCTGTCTGACGTTTGTCTATTTCAACTTTTTAGATGGGAGTTTTGTGATTTAATGACGAACGCAACTAAACGTGGGAAAGTGGTCTTTTGACCATTTAAAAAAAAAAATTAATAAATAATTAATTGATATAGTTTAATGAAAATCGGTGCATTGTGGTTATTTTATATCCTAAAAACGTCAGCCAAATTTTTGTAACAGATCAATCTAAGTTTTGGAACCCCTCCCATATACCAGATCATTCGAAAATTATAATCTGTTATTTTCTTGTGTATCTCATTACATTAAATAAAGTGACGACTATAAAATTTTCACTGTTTCATTGTTTTTGCTTCCTCTATTCTCCTCACCATCAATCCTTTGTATTAAATCCTTCAATTGATTGACCTTTTCTTGAATACCCAGTTGAGCGAATATATAGTTATCTTGAATGCAATCTAAAAATCTGGATAAACACCAGAATGAATCAGCTTCTATGGCATTACGTTGCTCTTCCGTTAAAGCGGATATATTATATTTTTCAATGTCTATGCCTAATTATGAAAACAAGTTTTTATTCATTGCCAAAATAATTATATTATGCATGTATTAGAAGGATGACTATTACCTGGTATTAATACTTCTTGAAGAAATACGATGAAAAATGGTGTAACCAGATCGTTAATACCTTGTACATAACCAGAGGCAGGATGACGTATCGACCATATAAACAATATACGCTCGAACATTTCTTGAACTAATTTTTGTTGGAAGAGCGCTATTTGAGGATTCATTCTTGGTACATCAATATGAATCTGTACATTATAATTACAATTCAAATCATAACAGTAGTTCCTTTAACAATTGTTTCCTTAATGGATGCACACTTTATTAACCTACCTGTCTGTAAGTATCTTGCTGCGATTCATCTTGACTATCGACCTTAAAATAATTTTGTCTTAAATCTTGATAACCCTGTCGTTTACTTTCTAGAACAGCATTGCGACGTTCTCCAGATGGTGGTAGGTATTTTGATAATAAACGCCAGCTAATGGCACGCATCTATATTTTAGGTTAAAAAAAAAGCAGAATAAAATTCGAAAATTTTTAAATACCGTACTTCAGTTCTCCTAATATAATTTCAGAGTTGAAAACAGATATAAAAAGGTAAGAAAAGCTAATTGTTGAAAATTTGACCGGTCCTTTATTCTTGATTTTCAAACAGCGAATTAAATAGTACGTAAATACCATGTTTACTCTAAATATATTGAAAATTTCAATCGGAGCTTGCTAAAAAGACAGGCAAAGCTTAAATCAATTCAGAAAATTATCTGAACTGATTTAAGTACTTCAAAAATTTCTAGAAATTTTAACTCATAGACTTATTCCTGCGCTACAAAAGATGTAAAATGTAAAAAATTATGTTATTGTTGTTGAGGACTAATGACTTACCATTCTTGGTACACCAGACCAACTTAGTTTCTTTAGAGCCACCAAATCTAAAAGTGGTGATTCGAATAAAGCCTTAAATTTTTCAATTTTTGTTTCATATTCGCCATCTTGAGAATTCGATGTTATCCTTTGCAATTGCGGTCGTCCTGGTAAAGCTTGAATGTGACGTATGCGAGGTTTCAATTCAGATTGATAATCTAGCTTTAAATTTTCGGCTTCTTTTTTGCTTTTATCGTAATCCATTTGTGTTGCTATTACAAAATTATTTGGCATATTATTATTACAATTTACGTATTGAACATTATGATTACCCGTACGATGCGTTTCTATGACATTTAAAGCTAGTGTTTGGGATATTTGTCGCGATATATTCGATTCAGTAAAATGATTAATTGTAGATTGTTTTGTTGAATTTGTCGTTTGAAAATATTGTTGGGTATTTGATATAATACAAAATTCATCATCACCAGTATCCCAAGCATCACTTACAGAATTCTGATATTCTCTGAAAGTGGACATCATAATGCCCGAAACTTTTCTAATTCCAACAGTATTATTACCACTGCCAGCAACACCAATACTATTACTATTATTACTGGTACTTTCTAAGGAATTACTGTCAAATATCTTTGGACTAGGACGCCCTGGCACTATACGACCACTATTTTGCCAAAATGTCTTTTTAATTTCCTTATTGATAAGACGCTGTTTATCTAGCTGCAGCAGCTGCTGCTGCCGCTGTCTCTGTTTTTCTTCGTTTAATGTTGCATTATGTGTTGAATTTGCCGCATGAACATTGGCTACATTATTGTCCATAGTATATTCGTCAACAATGATTATGAAGAGTTTCAAATTGAAACAAAAAAAAAAAAAACAAAGAACCCAACCAATTAACTAAATATTAATTATAGAAATATTTCTTATTTGCGACGGCAAAGCAAACTATATTTTACAAAACGCTTTCGCAATTACACATAATGTAATGTGCCTAAAATTATTTTGGCCATTTCCTTTTAAGTGAAATGTATTTAAAGTATTTATTATTAATATTATTATTATTATTTAGGAATTAATTGCAAAAACTACTGCTTATTTTATGTTTGTTTCTACTAATTCCTATGAACAAACAAATTTCGATAACATTTTATCTTCTTTGTTCTTTCCCTATATCTACCATTGCTTTTCATACATCGATTTCAACTAGTTCAGTACTTTAGATTTTTCTTAATTTAAAAACTATTCAATAAAAAAATGGAAATTAATATGAAATTTAAATACTAGTATTGTTAAAAGAAGTATAATTTTATTCTAGAGAAACTTATTTATTTAACTCAAAAGATATATGGAATTTAATTTACAGTGAATGCCAATGTTAGTAACGAAATATGTTCGGTTTTATAAGTTCGCATAATTGGTATTGCAGCAATCGTATGTGGCAAAGTGCTTTTTATTATTTGCACGTTAATGTAAATAAAAAGGGAGTAATTGAAAGTTTTAATTAAATTGTAATATGGCCGATAATGAAGAAATATTAAAAAAATTAAAACTTATTTTTGAATTATTTTTGCACGATACTTTGCCAATTCACAATAATGTTTCGCTTGAAAAACTTATCACTCATTTATCAGCAAAGGGTAAATTATATTAGAAAGTGTAACTAACATTCAAGTGCAATCCAAGTTGAATTATTGTTTGTTCTTTTGTTTTTTACGTATTCTTTTACAAAAAAAAAAGAAAACGATTACATTTTGCAGAATACTTTTGCGGTGGAATGGTTAGACAAATGTTTATCAAAGCTGGAGAATAATTTTAAAAGTATAAATCCTAAAATAGTTGCATTCATGTTGAATTTTTGCAGTATATTATATCAGAATGAATGGCTACTTATTTCTTTAAGAGAACGTAAAGTTTTAGATAGGTGAGAAATTACTATATTATATATTTAAAATATATATAAGGAAAAATGTACATAAATTTTAAAATGAAATTTTTATTTTTTTTAGACTTCTAATTGTCCTACAAGAAGATTGTTATCAGTTTACGCCATCTATTAAACTAGGTTACGTGCGTGTATTAGCATCCATATCTAAAATAAGTTTAGGTTTATCTTATATACGACACCATCCTGATGCATATTTATATCTTATCAAGTTATGTAGCTGCGATCACACTTTATATGTAGTACGTGAAGCGCGTCAACTTCTATATGAATTGCTTTATAAATTTGCTGTGAAGGCAAAAGATGAGAAAATCATATTAGAGATATTGCAAGTAATAATGGAACCAATACATGAAAATGTTTATAAAGAAGCTAATCATGAGCAGATTACAATTAATGTAGATGATGGTGAATTACAACGTCGCTTAGGTTCCACATTGGATTTATTATCCTTTATTTGTGAGAAAATTGTAGAAGCCGAAGAGAGTACCAAAATAATAAGTCTTCTTCAGACTCATCATAATTTAAAGTTAACAGTGTGGAAACTGGTAGAGATGACACAGAATACGTATTTTTTAGAAAAGATTTTACAAACATTAACAACTTTAAATTTTGCATTGCTCGTTGAACAACAATTCCATTCACATGGCACTACTATAGAACCAGAAAAATTTACGTGCTTCGGTTTGAATTTTTTAAATACAATGAAGTGCCTTGTAACGCGTCAAAAGTTAGTGAATTTTATTAAATTAGCAGAACTGAATCACAAGATTTGGAAAAAATTGGGTGTTAGAGCACCCGCTGAAATAAAAATCGAAAATGAACTTATTAAGTTTGAGAATCAATTGATCACATTTCATTTGTTACCGCTGCTGTTCATTATGCGAAATAGTATCTTTTTTGAAGAAGATTTGTATGATAATTATATTATGAAGTTGTTCGATATTAATTGTGAGCACACATTAAGGATTTGTTACGCAGTAAGAGATCAAATTTATACGATGGGCGAATCGGCTTTAGGTTTAGTAGCCGATTTGGCTTACAAGTCTATACATAGCATTTTATCAATGGAAACAATGTTGAAGCGGGAGCAAGCCATTTTAGTGTTTCAAGCTTTGATTTATGCTTTAAAAGAATTTATCGGCAGCTCTAAATCCAGTAAGCATAAAAAAAAATGCACCAGCCTTAAATTATGGATGAGTACGGAATTTGCATTAGCCATACCAAATGTGCTATATGCTACTCTAATAGGTATCCAATCATTAATACAGAGATATCATATTAATTGGAAAGAATCCATCGAAAGTATTTGCTTGGTTAACATAGTTGCGTACGTTTTGGAAAATCCACATTTAACAGATAAGTTGGTTGTACAAGCTTTAAAATTGGCACAATTGGCTATTGAACATTTTTTGTCGCCCAATATGGCCTTATTGGTAGATGATTTACAGGGATCTGGATTAGTATGCCTGGGTCCCATAATTGTAAAACGTTTGCATGATATTGCCTGGGAAGTGCGAGATAGTGCTTTGGAATTAACTACCTCCATAACTGATATATCACGTCTCAAGTTTCCAGCGTTTCAACAGTTTTTAAATCAACACAAATTGAGTTGTATTGTATTTGATATGGCCCGTCATGATAGTGAACCTTATGTTAGAGCAAGTGCTTTTAAATGTTTAGCTAAAATGATATTGATCAACAATATATGGGAAAATGATATAAATAAATCAGATTTATTTACTTATTTATTTTGTGTTTTACTAAATGATAGTGAAAGTTTGGTGCGGAAAGAAGCTTTAAAAACATTAGCTATTATATATGATTACCGCAATATCCCTTCGATGCATTTACCTACTCTGTACTCTTCGATATGTCATTGCATTGTAGCTGATTTAAATTGGGAGGTGAAAATAGAAGGTTTACTTTTTTGGAAAGTGGAATTTCAAAAGCAATTAACATATCAGGGTATGATAGATGGAACATTTCCGCTGGTAACATTTTCAAAAGAGAATAAGAAGATTGTTACATTAACGGAGAAAGAGATTCAACTGCGTATTATGAAAGTCTTTCAAGAATTGTCACAAAAAGGTTGTTTAGGAATTATATTGCAATGTTTGAGGGATGAATATGATTTAGAAGTATTAAAATCAGTAGTTGATTTGGTCCATCAATTGCTCGAGAAATTAAAGAAGTATGATTATGAGACAATTATTAATAATATGGACGATTTGCAAGATAATCAAAATGAACTGAAAATGGATTACAAACAAAGCAGTGCTAATAATATGTCTAATAATGGACAAGGTGATGCTGCTATTGAAAGTTGTCTTACAGAATCTAAACAAACTTGTAATGCAGACGATGTTATAGAATCAATTTTGTCTGAGCAAGATATTAATTTGCTAGCAGCTAATTATGAAAAGCAATTACACATAAATTACGGGAATATGTCAGATCGTGCACAAGCTACAATAGATGTTGATTTATATAAAGCGTACAGAAATGTGACACCTAAACAGTTTATTGAAACAATTAAGCAACTTGATTTAAATCAATTATTGATAGATCATCAGGAATGGCATTTGGCAACAGATAATTTTCTATCCCTTTTAGATGATATTACATGTTGCATACAACGAGAAAACGGCATTTTTGCAGATTGTTATTAAAGTTTAAAATTTGCAAAGTCCTTAAAACGACTTTTGTATATGCAGAGGTTATTCAGTCTTTTGTTTCATTTTTCACTTTTTCATATTTTGTAGGATCTCCGACGCAATCACGGATATTTTATAAAAAATATATATTTTTGATCAGCATCAAATTCTGAATCGATTTAGACATGTCTATCAGTCTCGTGGTCGCAAAATTTGAGATATCAAGCTCAAATTTGGCAAAATTATTTGAAGTTGTTGCATGCAGATTGATATTGAAAATGGGTAAAATCGGTCAAAAAACGCGCCCACAGTGCAACATAAACTGAGGACACCTCATTCTTTTTAAGCAAAATTGATTAGTTTTTTGCTCATCATCTGTGAAATGCAAAAGATAGAAAGCTAGAGTAGGGAGTAGTAGTCGAACAGCCTCCCTCCACAAGTAGGGAGACTGTTCGACTACAATTTCTGCTTAAAGATTGTGCAAATCGTGTGCTATCACCCGAAACTATACAATATCAAATTTTCATTTTATGTTCAGGTTTTCCATCGATTACTCAAAAGCGTAATGGTCTTTGCAGCATATTATCGTAGTGTACTGGTGGTGGATATCCAAAATTTAGCCCACGTCAAATATAATTTTCTTACTTGTTTATATTAGTTTGGTTATGTTAATCAACTTAATAAAATCAAAATTATTTTGTAAATTTTAAATTAGAAATAGAATACACAAATTTTATTCTGCAATGCAGAATGTTAGATATAAAGAACTTGTTTCGCAGTAATTTCGAATTACTATTGATTTTTTATTGATGTAGACTATAAAAAAATCTCTAATATGTGGGTGGATCTTTGCTGAAGCTTCTTCTCAGTGGTTTTTGGTTGTAGAGCAGATGGCAGTCGTTGGAAATTAAAACTTATTTGGTACAATAACCGCAGACATGGTAAAAGCACCAGTAACCGAAAATTTTCGTTTAGGGTTATTTTCTTAACATCTTGGCTGTATCAAATGAATTTCCAGGCTCTAAAATTTTCTTCAATGAAAAAGAAACTAACCAAGTTGGTTGGTGGTGTATCAGTTTGTAATAAGATAATTAAATATACAGCTCCAATTCATATTCTATGTTAATGTTTTTCCTTTTATTGTAAAACTTTTAAAGTATGTTTTATAAAACAATTTTAAATATTAAAAGCCTTATTACATTTTTATAGAAATACTGAAATATCAGTATGAAATCAGGTGGCAATAAATTCAATAAAAGAGCGGCGGCAACTCTATTCGATTTTACTGAGAGAGTAATTATGCGTTAACAATTAGTTCTTCGGCAGAGTGCAATTCATGCGGTTGGGTTTTTTGAAGTGTATTGTCACGGGGAAATATCTGTGTGGCTTTTATTATGAAAATCCTTATGAAAAAAACATTAAAAATCAGGGTAAATTTATGAAAAAATATCAGAAAAAAGAACGAACACAAAGTAAATAAGTAGAAAATCGTAAATTCTATTTAACAATCAAGTGAGATCAAGGGTTATTGTAAGGAAAAGGAATTTTCACCATATAAATGAAATGAAATTTAAATTAAGTGAAATTATATGAAAAATATAGAAGCAAATTGAAAAAAAATCTTAATTTAATGTAATTACTGCTAAAATATAGTTACCTATAAAAAAAAACAAGAAAGAGTAAAAGAAAGTTCCTTAAAATAAAATGAAATTGAAAGAAAAATACGATTCGTAAAGTATATAGAAGAAAAAAGTGCGTGCGTGTGTGTACATATGTACATGTGTGTGTGTATGTGTGTGGGGTGTTGCAATTGCCGCGGGCGCAGTTCATTCTGTCACAATGTCGTATTACGGAGTACAATTTAATAATATCATATATTGGCGTATAGTTTGTTGTTGTTACAATTGTTATCGTTGTTATATGCTGTTGTGTTATATATTTGACAATATTGCTTTTGTAATGAATAGGCCAACAAATAAGAAACAACAAACAGCATATTTAAACTAGGAGCAGCTAGTGGAACTTTGTGTTGTTTTTGTGTTTTATTTTTTTTCTACCTTTTTTTTGATTTTTTTCTTTATTTATTTTTTTGGTTTTCTTCTAGCTGCAAGGCTGCTAGACCATGGTTACCCAAGCAAGAAACTGTTAAAACGAAACCAAATAATTAAAAAAAAAAAGAAAAATTGTAAACGGAAAAAAGAAAAAGAAATATATAAGTGGGAATTTTCTTTTATAATTTCAACTTTAATTTTACAATTTAGTTCTTTTACAAATAAATATAAGGAAAAACCAGAAACAAAAAGAGAACCAGCAGAAGAAAGCACAACATATGAATTCATTAAAGAAATATCATTAAACGTATAATGAGTGCCAATTTGGAAAGGTATGTGTGTGTGTGTTTTTTTTTGTATTTCGTTTCTCCTTTTTTGTTCTTGTGATATTTAACCAGTAATGCAATGATTTATTTGTTTTCTAAAAAATTTACTTCATTTCATTTAATTAGATTAAGAGATTCTAAATTTTAACAATTTAACATTTCATTTAACATTTATGTTAAATACCTTTTTTTTATTTACTTATTAATAATTTGTAAAGCTATATCATTTTATACGTAGTAATAATTTATTTACTGTTATAAATGGACTATTATGCTTTTACATTGCATATAAATGAAAGTTCTATTTCAAAAAAAAGTTAAATTTTTCTTATAATTAATTGTTAACATATTTTTTTTGTTATACGCTTGAGGTTTTCCTTTATACTTCAATAAAATCGATTTTCTTCCATGCTAAAGCAGAACAGTGTTAGACAAAATGAAAGAAAGGGGGAGAGGAAGAGAGAGAGAGAGAGAGAGCAAAATTGAGAGAATGATTGAGTAATAGAGTGGTTATTTCCATCATCAAATATATGGAAATGCAGTAAAAAGAATAACATATATGACGAATGTGCGAGAGTCTCTTAGAATACAGTTATAAATATTAATGTTATAACTTCATCATTAATATTAAATTTCATACAATTAAATGCAATGTTAAAAAAGAAGTTTATGTTTGACGTTTTTTGTACTGTTACATATTAAGTTGTAACAAACATTCGCACAGCCTATGTGTGTGTGAGTATATGTGATACTTGTCCGTTTCAATATAAAAATGTAATTATAAATAATTAAACAGTTCGGTTTTACGCTCACACATTTAAATGTACACTTGGTGTGGATTAACTAAATTAAATTACATAAATCTACGTGCGTGTGTGTTATGTGTGGGTATGTTTTGTTTTTTATTTAGCATACAAGCGGAAAATCATTAACAAACAAATAAAAGTTTATGGTGATTTTTCTTGAATAAATCAGTAAAATTGGTAACATTTTTTAACAGAATTTCCTGATTTAAACCAACAATTCAACAAATTTGTGTTATCAGTTTTTTTTTGTTTCATTTTAGTGAATTTTTTTAGTTTGATTTTGGTTTTGATTTAATTTTTAAGTGAGAGGTAGACAATTTAAGGCCCAAATTCATTCAAACATTTTAATTTTATCTATTTACATGATTGTTATTGTTAGTGTTGTTGTTATTGCTAAATTGCTTTTTCCTTTGTAGCTCTTTTCTTTAAGTGTGTATGGCTAAGTTTATTGAAATGCACGTGTTTGTGTATTTGTGTGTGTGTGTGTGTGTTTGCATTGCGCAGTTTCCTTTTCATTCATGACGTTTTGTCTTAATAATATTGGAGCGTAGTCCACAGAGAAAGACAGAAAGAGAGAAAGGGAAATTAAAAGAAAAGTGTAAAAAGAGATAGAAGTAGAATCGTTCCTTTATTTTTTAAATCAAGTAGAATTTGGGAGTTTATTCAAGTGATGGCAACATCCAAAAAGGCGATGCCGCAGATCCTACAAAAAGTATTTTGTTCGTGATCATTCTCAATTTCATTTTCAGCGATCTATTTCTATCTGTTTGCTTCTCTGCTTGTTTCCCTATTCTATACATTTGTTAGTAAAAATTGAAGTATTGACATAAAATTTGAAATAAATTTTCGTAAATTTTCAAGCGGCGCTTTTTCTTTTTTTTTGTTTTAAATCGGCGCACAATCTCATTAAAACGCCTTAAAGTGTTAAGTAAATAAATTGATAGATTTTTGTTTAGCTCTGATCAATTATAAAATGATTAGCATCTTTCGATGTTTAAATGATGGACTCCAATCAAGAATAAGTTAACTTATTATATTCATCAATCAGAAGTTGGGGGGTATACTCAAATTGTCATTATGTTTGTAACGCCTAAAGCAAGAGCATCGAAGACGCTGTAAAATTTGTTTATTTTTGATCATCATTAAATTTGTATTCAATTTAGACATGTCTGTTTGTATGTTTGTCCTAAATGTTGCTAACATTCTATCGGTCACCAAAAAAAAAGAGATATGGAGCTAAAGATTTTACATTGGAAATTCTTGTAAATTGGTTGGCTTTAAAAATGGGCCAAATGGGTCAAAGGGCTCTTTCACAGTGCAACATAATTTAGGACTTTTCTATTTTTTTTTTTTTTTAATAAAAGTTATACTTGAAAAGTTATTAGCGAAAGATAGAAAGCTGAAATTTTATATAAATATTAAGGCCGTTATTCTACAATGTCTGTCCAAAAGTCATGCAAATTCGTTACGTCTACATGAAATAAAAAAACTTCAAATTATCTGTCTGTAAAAAAATATCAAACAAAAAGTGTCTGGGTAATGGGTATCCAAAACTTGGACCCATTACCCATTACCCATTACCTATTTAATTTATTCACTAAATGCTTTTTTTACAACTATTTATACATTTAATAGTAGATTTTAAAAAATGTTTTGGTTTTTTTTCTTTTTTCTTTTTTTTCTTTGAAAAAGTCACATTTAATTATTTTTTTCTCTATTCTTTTCATCTGGTTTATTTTGTTCTGTTTTCTTGTATCGATTATAGAATAGAATGGGTGGAAATTATAGAGCCGCGTACCAAAGAGCATATGTATGCAAATTTAACAACTGGTGAATGTGTTTGGGATCCACCAGAAGTAAGTAAAAATTTCATTATAATTTTTTCTTGCTGTTCATTAATTTTTTTCTGTTTCAATTATTATTTTTCCTTTTTTTTTTTACAAATCTTCAAATATATATTTTTATTAAAAATCTTCACATCAATTGGGAAATTTTGGAACCCAAAAAAAAGAAAAAATAAGACATTTAAATACGATGAAATACATTAAATATATTTAATGTTTTTCTTAAGTACTTTCTTTTTGCTTAAGTACTTAAATATCATTTATAATGATTACAATTATAATGATCATTGCCTTCTGTTAAGTGCTTGAAATGCTTGAAATTGCAAATTTATATGCAATAAATGTGACTAAAGATGTCTCCTGCGTTTGTCTATTAAATCTCCCATTACTGAGAGTAATAAAAAATATACGGAGAATACATGAAACATTTAGAACAATTTAAAGTTTAAAAGATCTTGTTTAGAATTATAAAATATCTGTCTGTCTGTCCAACTGTGATTCAAAACTACAATTCATTTTTACTATCTGAATTATATTAATAATTTTTTTTTGCTAAGTACATGACTTCTTGATTCAAAGGTGAATCGATTAAACGTTTTATGAAAAATGTTTGTAATATTGAATATTTTTCTAACAAAATTTGCAACAAGATAATATTTTTGTTTAGCTTAATAAAAGCATGTATAACATTTTAAACATATAGGCCCAGATAATTCTATAAATTTGTATAGAATTACTGTTTTTTATTTTCTGCACAATTTTGATCCACTTCATTTGATTTATTGATCGCATCAAGCAAACTTATATGGTCAAATTATATCACTGCATTATGCTTATTAATTCGTGATTATTTTATATCCATCACCTAAGGGCTGACATTATATTTGTAACGCCTAAAAGGAAGCATTGGAGATCAGCATCTGCCTGTCTGTTGAAAATATTCTTCTGGTCGTAAAATTTATATTATTTATATTTAAATAGGTATAATAAAATAAATAAATTTGCCAGAATTATTGGAAGTTCTTTCACGTAGGTTGGGTTTAAAAATACGCCGAATCGATCGAAGGGCACGCCCACAATGCAACACAAACTAAGAACACTAAATTTTTTAAAACAAAATTTGCTAGTTTTTTTTTTTGCACACCATCTAGAAACTGCAAAAGATAAGAAAGCTGAAATTTTGCACAAGTAGGAAGATTATTGTGGTCTACAATGTCTACCCAAAAATCATCATCAATACCAAATTTTCATTTTTTTTTATGTTTACATTTTCATTTTACTTCTAAAAAACTGAATCAGTTTAATTACGAACCACTGATGCGTAATATCATGATGTATTGATGGTGGGTATCCAAGATTTGGCAACAACCAAATATAATTTTCTACTTGTTTTGTACGCCATATAATACAAAGAAACGACTTAAAAAAACAAAAAAAAAAAAAAAACGAGAAAAGAAAAAAGGAAAAATTTGAAAAGTTTCACTCGAATATTTTTATTTATCATGCATGTGCATGTGCATGTTTGTGCGCATGTGCATATGCATGTGCTGTATTCCACTGCACAAATATAATGATTTCAATAATAATATCAACATGAATATCAATTGTAACACATGTGTCTTATGAATGTATTGGCAATGTAAATTAATGGAGATTGGTTTATTTATATACTCGCTACTCGCTATTGTTTTGGTTGATCTTCTTGATGAAATTTTGAATTGAATTGAATTGAATTGAATTGTCTTTAGAACTCTCTCTCTCTCTCTCTCTCTCTCTCTCTCTGATAATGTCATCAGCTATGCATATTCTGTATACTCTTATTTACACATTTCTATATATAGAATGTGCGTACGCTTTATATCTACAAAATACAAACAAAAAAAAAATGCAATAAAACAAAACCAAACAAAATAAAAAAAAGACAAATGCAACAAAAAGAGAAGCCATTAAAAATATTAATGAAATATCATTTGGTTACTACATTTAGCCATTTTTAATTTATAAATTATTGAGAAATTCTTGTTCTTGTTGAACTTTCTTCTTTGTAAAGAAAAATCTATTTGCAATTTATACAAATTGAAATGATTGAAATTATTGAAATGAATAGAATCAGTCTTTAGAAGCATTCTAGTTATATTTTTATTTCAAGTATTATTCGAAAAATGCATGGCTTAATTTCTTTCACAATTTTCTACATGATCAAAATGTGACTTTATGTAACTTTATAGCTTAAGAAAATAATAAATAAGCAATGACTTTTTTATTTTGATTAAATTTTTCTAATGCAAATTTTTTTTTATTATTATTTTGAAAAGTGAGCATCAGATTTTCTAAAAATATTTTCCAATTAAAGCGTATTGTTTTCTCTGTCGCGTTTATGAAACGAAGACCCTTTTGCTTTTTCATGAGATGAAACAACATAAAGTTCTGAGATTGAGTGTAACTTCCTCTTAGATATTCTTCTTATCTAATTTAATTTATGAAACCTCATACCTTTGGATAATATGGAAAATCTTTTGTGTTGTGTATATTAAGATTTCTGAAAGTGGATCTTTCATAAAATTATCACGATTACGTACGCATTATCGTACGCAAAGTATTAGAATAAGTAAGGGTTTTGATTTTAGGAGTTTCAGATGCCATACATCAAGAAAATATTTTATAACTCTAAGCTCAAGAGATTAGACTTTTGCATACCTAAAGTTGAAGTTTATACAACAAATGCTTTAAATCAAAATGCGTTTATCTTTATGTATAGTCTAATAAGTGGCGCTTCCGCCTAATAATTGTACGTTAATACTATTTATGGATCTATTGGATTTCCATTATTAAATTATGTAATAACATGAGCCGAATGTAAACTGCTTTAAAAGTGAACGTTGTATTCTTAGTTTTTGCTTTACATTTGATCAGAAAGACTTGGGCACTAGTGATTTATTGCATTAAATGCATTTGTTATATACATTTTATTACCTACCTTTGTTAAGGTAGATTTGATGTTAATTAATAAATAGATATGTAAATTTGTCAGCTATTATTATCTATTAGGAGATAATTAGCAAATTGCCTTACATTAAATATTTGCTATATTATTGCACTCTTATAGAGACTAGACTTATTATTAAATGTCATATCATGAATGTTTAAATATACGAGACTTCGTAGAATGTAACAGTACAATTTAATTGTAGTTATTTATCTAGGGGTATCACGGCATTGCGTATATATGTTATAAGGGAGTTCTTTGCACTATTTCCTCCCGCTATAACTCTAACTCAGTCGAGAAGCCAAGGTTCAACAGTCTCCCTCATAGACTAAGTTAAGTATATATATTTATATGGGAACTCGATCGTACACTTAGCCGGATACTTGCTATGGAAAATGGAAAATAAAACTCCAACTGTTGTCTTTAGCTTCGATCGCTTGTACGGTTTTATTCTTAAGCAAAACAATCTCCTCCTCTCTAACAATAATCACCAGTTTTTTGTTTTTGTTTTTCTGTTAATATTTATTTACTTCTTTGCTTTTTTATTTGCTCTTTTTTATTTTTATTAAAATTTTATTTTTTTATTTATACGTCCGAGCGCTTTCATTGTTAAACAATGTCCTACCCTGTTCAGTAACCGTTCTCGTAACGTGCGATGATGTAATTTGGTTTAAAGAAATGAAAAGAGCTAAAGGAAACAGAGCACTTTACAATTCTAACTAAAAAGGAATTTTACACTCAATTTAGTGTTTGTGCAATTTGTGCCTCTTTGTTTATATACAACGTTTATTAATATTTTTGTAAATCCTTTAGAAAATCATATAGCGATAGAGAGAAAGGCAGGATATAGAAAAATTTTTATTTCCAACAAATACATGCCTTCTTTTTGGAAAGATGGCAATGTGCATGAGTTGCGTTATAATGTTTCCTTGTATCTGGCGTTTTTAAAATGTCCATACGAAATATAAAATAAATTGATATGCCTATAAAATAAAATAAATTGTTCAATAAGTTCATAGAACGTAAATAACTTTCTTTTGAAACAAGTTCACTTGACTTAAATTAAGCGATAAAAATAAACTGCAATTTTTCATTGATATCAGTTTCAATGAAAATTGATGCTACCAAAAAAAAAAAAAAAAAAAAAATGGCGAGCATTTTATTATTTTTTATTAAAGGTCTAAAAATTTACTGGCGAGTGCCTACGATCTTTTGTTTGATTCATTTGCTCATCCTGCTTTAAATGGACTTAGTGAAAAAATTCTATCTAAGTATTCAGAAGTATTCAGAATTTTAAAGAGCGTAAAAGTATTGAAAGTGTATGAAAGTATTTTGGGAAATGCAGATCATAATCACCAGTATTGAATATATTTCGATTGTAAAGAAAATTTTTGCTATAATTATTAACTTATAAGTTTCGATTTATTATAGATGTTTAAAAAATTTATGTAGAATCTGAAAGGTATTTAGAAAAAAGACAATTTCAATTTTAATTAATTAAAAAACGTCTTCCGTAATAATGAATAACGAAGCTCAGATTTCAAAAGCTAAGCAGAGCAAATTTTCATTTGCCACATTCAAATTTCTCAGGTACTTATTAAGCAACCTGTTTTTACATACATTGTGTGATCTAATTTCATTATAACGCTTGTAAGGACTGAAAAAAAAATTTACAAAGCCAAACAAGAGAACTAAAGAAAATAAAAGAAAAAAACAAAAAATGGGATGAAATGAAATGTAAAGAAAAAAAAGAAATGAGAAGAGACAAGAAAAATGTGTAAAAGCTGCGTATATTAAATGAAAACTTGAATGCCCTAAATAACAAATATATCTTACGCTAAACTAAGCTAAAGTAAAGTCAAACCAGATGATAATCTATATATTATTTATTGTTGTTTGTGTTTGTGTATGAGAGCATGTGTATTTTGATAAAATACATATTTTTTTCTAATACATTTCTGTTGTTTTCTTTTCCTTTTACATATTACATTTACATTATTGGAATTTCAAATAATATTGAATGATAAATTGAGAATTTTGATAAAGTAATACTCTATCTATCTATATCATTTTCCCTCTTTTTCTTTCTTTCTTTTTTTTGTTTGTTTTTGTGTACTCTGTGTGTCTCTTGGTTTATTGAATAGTTAAAGAGAAACATCTTGAAAATTGTGCAGGAGATTAATATAAACATAAAAAATAAGAATCTTAATAAAAAGAAGTTATGATAATAATACCAACAAGACTAAGAATAACAATACCAATAATAGCAATAATAAAAGAGAAGGGATAAAACAAATAAGGGGAAAAAACCACTGACAATTTCCTGCCACTTCTCTTTCTGTGTTTTTTCCCCTATTTTCTTATTATTAATTTTGTGTGTGTGTTTGTTATTCATTAGTCACACAAAATGTTGAGGATTTTTAATCAACGGTTCAGTTCTATACAAAAAACAAAGCATTGCCAAAACTTTTTCTTTTTACAAGTAGCTACTTCTGGTTTTATCTCTTTCTAACTTTTTTAGTTTTACTTTTTTATATTTTGTTTATCAAACACTTGTCGTCGCCATCGCTGCCGTCGTTGTCGTCGTTACATTGCCTAAGATTGTTTGCCGAATATGTGTTGATGTATCTATTAAATTTATAGCAACAATAACAACAGCAATCAGCCAAGAGCTAACAATAATTGTGTAAATGTACATGAAAGTTTTTTATTCTAATTTAAAGTTTATATGATTGTTGTTTGTATTTTATACTACAACTACATATATTCTTGTTGTTCTTGTTATTCTTGTTATTTTGCTGTTTCTGCTATTGCTTCTACTATTGTAGCACTATGCTTTATGTGCTTATTATAAATCTTTCATATATTCCTTCGCTCGTTTAATGCCCCTTTGTTCATTTTTTTCCTTTTTTTACCGTTTCGCTTTTCATTTGCGTTTTTATATTAGTTTCGGTTTCTATTGCTCTTTCTGTTTTTGTTTCACTAAATTGTAGCCAAAGATAAAGAGATAGTGAGAGCGAGAGACAGTGAAGCAAAGAGCGTATGTCTATTTAAAAAGGAAAAGAAAAAAAAGAAATATTTCTATAAGCGAGTGCGTACGTTAAGATTGTTAATGTTGCCTTTTAACAGTACAATTTAAAAACATATCTCTCTATATATAAGTGTGTGTGCTTGTGCCATATGCTTACTTATGTTTTATACATAGATATAAAATTTACATATAAGTACACATTTTTTTTATTATTAACATTAATGACAGTTTTATTCACTTACTTATCTGACTTCTTTTCTTACATATATAAAATACAAAATAGAAAATGTACAAAATATAAATGAGTATGTGAATATACATAAATGTTTATATTATACATATTATATGATTTTAGCGTTGTTGTTGTGTCGATATTTTTTTCTTCTCTTTTCTAGTTTTATATTTTGGGTGGATTCATTCAAGTACCCATTAAGATTATTATTATCATTATTGTTGCTGCATTTTTAGTTTATTTTATTACAACAACAAAGCAACAGCAGTAGCAGCAGCAGCAGCAGCAATAGTAGTACATAAAACATAAAACACTTCAAACGTGTTTTGAGTGGCATATTGTGTTCTAATGTTTGTAACTATAAATAATAATATTAGGGTGAAATATATCGTTTTGAATTTCTTTTTTGTATTTTTCATGAAAACAACACTAATAACAATAACTATAATAATACTAAGGTGCGTTAGAAAAACAAAAAATCAGTGCGAAAGAGTTAGACTGTTGAAGAGAGTTAGCATTGGTTTGTTGAGAGCATACTTGAGAGTTTACTTATAGTTGTAATATCCCAAAACTACATTTTCACAATCGAAGTAATTTTTCTTTTTCTTTTTTTGTCCTTTTTTGGCCTCACTTGTTATGAAATTTCTTTTACATGGGTGATTCATACATTTTTGCACTTGATTAGCGGCACACAGTTTAAAAAATTTAAACAGGAAGGAACACTTCGAACATTTATAAGGCGTTTTACGCTTCAGGCATTTTATAGAGAATCCATAATTTTAATCATTATTAAATGTTAATAAAATTATGTATGCCCGCTTGCTTTGGTGAGTAAGAATAATAATTAAAATATGTAACTAACTTTTGCCAGAAATATTTACATTTCTTACCTGAAGAGTTAAATCGATTAGAGAATTCACGTTTACGGTACAATCTAAAAATTATTTCTAGATAAAATGTTAACAGCGGTTGATTAAAATTTTAAGTCCATTATAAAACATTATATTTTTGTTTGAAATATTGAAATATTTCTTTCTTTAGTTTTTAAAATTTTCAATTTTTCCGTCGACACATCAAATGTGTATTATAATACAAAAAAAACCTTGTAAAATTATTCAAGTCTTTGTGAAATTAGTTAAAACTCTTTTGCTAAGATTTTACTGCATCCATAATCATTCGGATGAAGATTATCCAAGATTAAGCATTTCAAGAAATTTTTTTTTGGCAAAAAAGCAAATTTCAAATTTTGCTCAAAACTTAGATTGATGATTGTAGATTTAGGTTTTATAAAGGTGGTGAATCGCACAGAATTAGATGAAACTGGTCAAACTAAAATCGGGAAATCAAAATTGTGTTTTGATTTTAATTTCTCATTTTAGTTAAAAACGAATAGTTTGACTCGCAATTCGATTATTTTGTAATTTTATTATAAATTTAAAGTTATTTAAAGTAAATAAATAAATAAAATGAAATTCCGAGGCTTTTGAAATTGCTCTCTATATAAGTACACTCCCAGAGTACTGCTCGCTTTTTGTGAGAGGAAGAGTTAAATTTAAGCAATTAATTGAATTCTAGAGCTCGAAAATTTTCCCAAAATGTTTAATGAGGTAATGCTTATTTTGAAAACGTATTTAGGTGCGGAAATGTTAACCTTAAAAATTGAGGAAAATTTAGAATTATCGATTTCGTTCACACATGCTGACGATATCGCTTCTCATTTTCATTCAAAAACAAAAAATGCGTAATGCAGCATTATTTATCAATTTATAATCGATAATAATTACAAAACCACACAATTTATTTTAATTGCTATATATAATGATTATAGTCCGTCCATAGTGTTTGTATTCGTGAATATCCATCACAGTTACATGTGCGTGCGATTTATAGAAATTTCAATAATTTTAATCATTTGCCATTCCAATGTTATTATCATTAAAAAAAAATAACAATAAAAATTAATAACAAGATGTTAATTATAAAATAATAATTGCTTTAAAGAAAGAGAAAGCGAGAAGAAGATAAAGAGAGAGAGAGAGAGAGAGAGAGAGAGAGAGAGAAAAGAAATTGGTTTAGTTAGGCAAATTGTGTTGGTAAAAGAACAAAGAAACTAGTAAAATCATAAATCAAAGTGTAAACTACAAAAAAATTTTTCATATTTAATTTTTTATATTAATAATTAAAAAAATGAAAATGAAATGATTTATTTATTGTTATTATTGGATTCCGGGAACACTTGGATATTAAAATAAAATTATCATTTATTAATAATAAATTGCATAATGTGCATGTGTGTGCGTTTCTGGTAATCCAGTATCCAGAATTGAAAAGATTGATATTGAGATATTTATATATTGAGAAAATATCTGATTAAATGAAAGGGAAAAAGGGAATAATTGAGAAAGTTATATTTGGGACTTTGTATTTAATGGCGTGTTTAACTTCTCTTCCAATTTTTTTAGAATTATGGACCGAATGAAACATAAATGAAAAAAACTTTTACAGCCATCGGTTATTTCTTACGAATAAAAAAATTGAAAGCATTTAAAATTTACACTTTATATAATAAAATTTCTTTATTTGGTTTGAAGAGAAACTCTAATTTCTAGAATTTTATGAAAAATCTATTTTTATACTCAGCAGCCAGAGGCTTGTGATGTAAAGAGAAGCATTGAAGACATTACAAAATATTTATTATATATTTTTGTTCAGCATAAAATTCTAAATCGATTTAAATATATTTGTCCGTCTATACGTTTGTCTGTTGTAAACATTTGATGTTTGTAAAATTTGAGGTTATGGTGTGGTGTATGGATGGTGGGTATCCGAAATTTGGCCCCAGCCAAATATAATTTTCTTACTTTATATGTTTGTATGTGGAAATACAAGTGAAAATGTATTGTTTACGTACTTTCACTTAAAATATATAAATATATACAAGTATATATATAAATATATTACTTTGTAAACATAATCCGGTTCATAACGGCAAGATTAATAATTTAATATTTCTGTGTTTTTTCACTTCACTTATTTGCATTAGCTTAAATATAACGGTATCGTGAAAATAATTACAAACATAAAGAAGTAAGAACTTTATAGTCGGTCATGGCCGGCTGTTAATATCCTACACTACTTGCTAATCTGATTACAAAATCAAATAAATGAAATAACAAGTCAACGAAATAAAAATAATTAAATTACTTGAAAATTATTTGTATGGAGTTATATGGGAAAGAGTTCAAAAATGGACTGATTTAGATCAAATTCCGTACATATGTTTGTTATATCAAAATCTAATGCAGTGACAGTTTTTTACTAATTTATGTTTAAAAATGTAATTTTTTTCCACACGATCTGGATGAGCGTTTTTCATGTCAAAATGGAATTGCAAATTTACTAAAATTTGGATAAAATACATACAAAAAGGTAAGGTTTAACTCTATAACAAAATTTACATGGACAGATATCAGACGACCAGACCAGACGGACAGACAGACTAGCTTAAATCGAATCAGAAAATAATTATGAATCGATCGATGCAATAAAAAGTGATTGTAACAGATAGGTCTATCTTAAATCCTTCTCACTGTTACAAACATCTGCACAAATTTATAATACCGTGTACCATAAGTGGTGTAGGATGATGCAGAGTATAAAATAACGTGAAAAGAAAGCACAGTAAAAAAAAACCAAAATAATAAAAATTTGTCTTATTTCTAATTTTTACATACAATAACAATAATAATTTAATTTTAATTGCCAATATTAACAATTTAAATTATTATTATTATTATTTTAATTGCTATAATTTTATACCGTGTAACACTTTGCATACAAAATATTATGTTAATGAAAAAGAAAGTTAAATTTATGTATAGCCAATTTTTATCTACCTCTCCTCACTCTCTCTCCCACCAACCTTTGTCGCGCCATTGATACCATTATAACGAATATTTGTTAAAATTCAATAAAACATGATGAATATTTTTGGGCAACTAATGTTAACACTACTTATATAAAATTTTTATAATTTATGTGATGGATCGAATGTCTCAATTCTGTCATATATTTATCATACTTTTGCCTTATAAGCGTAACTTTGTTTTGGTTATTTTGTTCCTTATTCCCATCTTTTAGATAAATTTTAGGCAAACATACGAAAAGCTCTTTCAAAATGTTGCTACTGATCAGTTTCTTTCTCTATGTCTCTGATCGGTAATCACTTATGCTGCTTTCTGGTCATTGCCTTTATTTTATTATCCAGTTAAACATAAATGTCATAATAAATATTTTATATTTCATATGTTAATGATACTGCTGCTGTTATTATGGTAATTAATTAATTAATTTAATTAAAACAAGTCAAAATATTATAATCGTTTGTGGCCGTTTGCTTTAATCAGTCCATTCTATAAAATGATGTTACAATGGACGAAAGATAACCATTGAAAGTTATTGTATGAAAGTTGTCATTAAAAATGTTATGAAAATAGAAAAATTTCTTGAAAATAAAAGTCATGATCGAAATAATTTAAAAACCAAAAATGAAATTTTAAACTATAAAAATTTGGAAGGTTTTCTTGTACAAATGAATTTTTGTGAATGTATTTAAAAAATGGAAAATTGAAACGCCCATTTAATCTTTATTGTTTTTAATTTGATAAGAAAGCATTCAAAATTTACATGCCCAACTTAAACTAAAAATATAACTTTTTGACAATGCAACTCTTACAGTATCCACTCTGTCTCCTAGTTATGTTACCTATAATTTTTCTATGTTTCATTTCATTATTCCTTAATTATTCCATTTTTTGATTTTTTTTTTGCAAAAATTTTAAAGATATAATTCCCTGAGAGAGTATATAAAATTTGGTTTCATTCCCATTTTATCCCCTACACCACTTGGGGTACAGGGTACTATTATTTTGTGCAGATGTTTGTAGAGTTCAGACACACTAATCTTTTATTATAACAATCGATTCAGAATCATTTCCTCATTTAAGTTTATCTATCTCTCTCTTGTGACGTCTGTCCATCTTTGTCTAAAATTGTTTTCAAGCTATAGGGCATAATTTTTGAGATATTTTAATTAAATTTAGTACATGGGCGCATGAACCTATTAAATAAATATGGTTAAAATTGGACCATTATTTCGACCACTCCCCGTATAACTTGCTTCTTAAAAAAAAATGACAGTTTTAAATATGTTTTGACGTATATTGGAACATATTTTAACATGGAAATATGTGCATCAAATTTGGTCCAGATTGGTCAATTTTTGCGTGCACTTCTCATAAAATGCCTTTTTCGAAAATAATATATATGAATATGAATATATTTTAGCAAAAGGTTGACAGTTTTGTATTTTGACACAAAAAAATATGTGTACCAATTTTGGTCCAAATCGACCTATTTTTTGAATGCCCTTTTATGTATAGAACTTTTCAAATAAGGGAGAAACTAGATTTTTTTTTTTCAATATTATTGGCTTGTAATTCACTTGACTTTAATCACAATAAGCAAAGTGGTGTAGGATATTTAAAAGGCGGTCCCAACTATAACTATAAAGTACTTCCCTATCTATTTATATTTTGATGTATTCTTTTTAGGGTGGATAGTTCAATTTTGATGCTAGTGGTGCCTAGCGGGCACTCAAAATTTAATTTCGTGATTCAGTTAATGTTGTTTTTTTAATTGGCATCTCTTCTACTATCAATAAGATTAAATTAACATTAAATGGGAAAATATTTAATGTTATAAAATTTATTAATTTGCAAGTTTTTATGCAAAATGCCAAATAAATATTGATTTATTTATGATTATTAATGAGACAGCAGATTTCATATAATTTTATATTTACTTTTTTAATTTAATAATTTGTGTATTTTTTGATTTGATTTGTACATGAACATAAGTTTGTTTGTACGCGTACGTGTTAAGGTAGAATAAGTCAAAGTAAATAAATTTCTATAAATAATGAAAATCTATTCATGCGATTTTGCGTTATATGATATTTGTTTGTCCTTACGTTGTAATAAAATATAATGAAATAATGTGAAATGAAATGAAATGAAATGCAATGAAATGAAATGGTGAATGAAGTCAAGGTCATTGTATAAGCAAAGCATTTGATTTATTGCACAAATCAAATGCAATCAAAAACTAAAAGCAAACACAAGAATAAAAATTCCAACAAAAAATAAAAAATAAAATAAAATAAAATAAAATAAAAATAAAAGCACAAAATCATAAAAAGTAATAAAAATAAATAAGTAAATATTAAGAAATTTATTATTTACATATTTTCTGATGAATGTTTCATCAAAATTTTAAAATTGACTTCATGCTTTTGCTTTTCACATATTTTTTTTCTTTTTTGATTTATTTCTGTTTAGATTGTTACTGCAACTCGCAACAATTGAAATTTTTTTTATATTATAAAATTATTTTCTAGGCGTTTTTTTCTTTTTTTGTGTATATTTAATTTTAATAATAATATTTTGGTGCTTGCAATAAACACATAAATCCATAACATATAGGTCAATAAGTTTCCAGATTCTGAATATACAAGCAATACGAGAATGTTGCTTCAATACAATAGCAAATTTCAAGTGATGCGCTTCGAAATTTTATAATTAAAAAAAATTGTTTCTGAACGAGCGTTTATTGGATAACTCTCATTAAAGTGAAAACTTAATAAACCATGTAGATAAAAACATTGCATGTATTGCATATATGCAAACAAACGATATGTTATTATTTTCAAATATAAATTGTGTTTGTAATGGATTTAGATCGACTTTGAATTTCCTTATATAGCATGTCTTAAAAATTTTCAATGAAAATATTAATTGAAATTCATATTTTTAGTAAACTGGCTTATAGGTCTATTCATAATTACTAAAATTAAAATGAACTCTATTGGATCATTAAACTGAACTTTCGAATTGAGTTATTGAACTAAACCAATGAATGAAACTTGTCGAAAATCACAATTCTTAGAAATATTATTCAATTAATTTAAAAGTGCTGTCATATCGAATGCAACTCTGCTCATTTGATTCAAATATATATGTAAGTCCGGGAAAACTGTTTTTAGCGTCATTAGTACATGGAATACATAAAAATATATGAAAAAGTTTTTAAGCGGCCCGTTCAGCATGTTTAAACTTAGAATATTTTGCACACGATGTGTCCTATACCTTTATAGAAAGTTTACATGTGCGTTATTTTGAGCGTAGCGCGTTATGGATTTGTAAAACTTATTTTCATCATATAAAGCAACAAACAAAGGAAACAATAATAATAATAATAATAAGTAATAACAATAACAATAATAATAATAATAATAATAATAATAATGAACAATTACTGTAGCATTGTGTTCATTGATTTACTTACTAACACTCGATCTCACTAACTTACATTCTCTCTCTCTCCTTCTCTCCCTCTTTCACTCTCTTTGTATATGCTTTGTGTATCTCATTGAATGTCTACCTTTCTCTCTACATATATCTGTTAAATTCTCTATCATTAAATGTATGGTCTCTTTGTGTTGTGCATTAATGAACAGTATTATTAAATCGAGGGCATGTGTGTGAGTGTGTGTGTGTTCAGTTTTGAAACCATTAATGTTAAAATAATAAAATTTTTTTCACTTTTCATTCTTCTTTTCATGTACAAATTAGAATACTAAAAATAAAAAACAAAAGCTTTACTATTTATATTATTGTTGTTGGTGTTGATGTTGATGTTGCTGTTGGTGCCATAATTGCATTGCTATTGTTGCGATTTATTATTTATGATTTTTAAATGTGTGCGTATGCGTTTGCTTTGTTGTTGGAGAATTACAAAGTGAAAAAGGGATTTTGCATAAAGTGCTGAACACAAATACAAACATATGTGTACACACACACACACACACACACATATATATATATATATATATATATATATATATATATATATATATATACAGACGTATGTATTTTAAGCCTAAATGTGAATCGTATATTGTCCATGAAACTGGGTGGATGTCTGAGATATTGCGTGCTACTCACTCTCAATTTTCTTTTTCTACTTTTCCTTTTTTTCTATTATTTCTTCAGCATCTACAGCTTTCTTAATTTTTCCATTACTTTTTTCTTGTTCCTGTTTTTGTGTTTTCTGGTTAGTGTTATACAAACTTACCAGAAACACATACACAGACATACACACGCCTGCATCCAATAATGTGTTATATTTGAATGTAATGTTGTTGTTATTCTTATTGTTGCTAATGTTGCTGTTGCTGTTATTAAAGCATCATAAATGTTTTGTAAATATGTGTGCTAAAAGTTCAAGGTCATACGATTATGTACAATTTACAATTGTACAAAAAGCCTCAATTTATTGTTGTTGCTCATATTGTTATTGTTGTTGTTATTGTTATTATTATTGCTCTTGTTGTTCTTAATTGTTGTTCTTGCTATTTTCATATCATTCATTATCATCATTTTTCATAAGTTTCCATACAAAATCAGAACAAAAACCTAAACCAAAACAAAAACGGGAAAAGGGAGAAGGGAGAAAAACAAATAATGAAATACCAACAAAATATAGCCAAATAAAGAAACAAGACAAAGCAACGATAAATATTGTTTGCAATATTCCTTTTAAATGCTTTCACTGAGCTATGAGCTATCAATTGGAAATGAATTATGAGCTGCTTGTGCTTGATCAACAATTACAAACAAACAAACAAAAAAAAAAGAAAACAAACAAATAAGAAACGCAAACTGAATCGTTATGTATACTTGTATAGAAATCTTATTCGGCTCTTTGGAAAACATTTGGTGGCTTTACGGATATTTTAACTAAACTAAAATTCAATATTTCACGCTTCTCTATTTACATGTACAAATTATAAATATTACGCCTATAATTTCAATGAAAAGAGACAGTTCTTATAATATAAAATTCTGCTTAAAGAGAGTGAACAATTTTTTCATTCTTATGGTAAATATAATTTTTCTGAAAACGTTTACATTTTGCCCGCAAAATGAAATTATTAGTGGATTTAAATTAATCATGCGGAAGCATCTTTTTTATTGATTGAAATGTATTTTAATAAAAAACATTTAATCTCTCATTTAATTATTAGTTATTTATTACAACGAAATTCGAATTGAAAATTAATAAATTCAAATAAATTATTATTGTAAATATTATACATTTGTCAGTTTACAGAAGAGATATCGATATCAAATTCAATTGAATGGTTGAAAAATTAAACAAATATCTTAAATTTAAGACTAATAAAACAAAATTTTTGATATTTTGATAGATGTTGAAGTGTCCGAAGGAAATACTTTTAAAAAGTTGTGTGCGCTCTTATTCAAAAAAAAAATTCGCACTCGTTAGAAATCAAATCGTCCTTGATATTTTATACATTTTTAAAAATTTGTCCAATAAATTGATGAATTAGATCAATGAGATTTTGGTCACTTTCGGCAAAGACTTTATTCAATTTGTACTTAGGTCTCAGACGACTGGACTTAAAAAATCTATAATTTAATAAACCAATGATATACAAATATTACAATTTATGTATTTATTCTTAAGTTCTTCCGAGTGCATTGGTGAATAATTTATTATATATATATCCATGAAATATTCTAGACAGAAACTTAGAAGTGAAAATGGGTAAGAATAAGCAATTTATGCAACCATTCTTTCTAGATGGTTCTTTTTTTTAATTAGGGGAGAGGAAAGAAGAGAAGAAAACCGAGATTAGCTCGGAAGTAGAATAACCGAATAGAGTTTGCCGAGCATAGGCAAGCATTTGAGAAAAAAACCAACAGAAAACAAACAAGCACAGAAATTATAATGCAATTTACAACTAAGAAAAGGAGAAAGAATAAGAGAGAGAAAGGAGCATCGCACTTGAATACCCCGGAACGACATGGTGCCCTATCAAACTATATATAAAAGAAAGGATTCTTTACACTTCTCTAGAATTTAGTTGCATACACAGATCGTTGGCAGAGTTTTTCAATTTATAATTTCCACAAACTTATCGAACATTCCTCGATGCAGATGATTTCAACATTTCCATAGAATGTATTTCAATATTTCACTTGAATTCTTATGACAATTTTTGCACAATAAAATATTTTTACGCAATACATAGTCATTTAATTTACACAATACACAATGTAAATGGAAAGGAGTCAACTATTTTGTGATAACAAATAATAATCTGATATTTTTACTAAAAATGTTTTCATATTAAATTACATCAATAAGATTTCTTTGGTTCTTGCGTGATTATTTTTTTTTTTGGTTCTTGCATGTTGATTTCTTCATTTCTTGTCATGTCGTTTCTGTTGTTTTGTTTTATCAATAATCATAAAAATTCTATTGTTTTCGAAAACAAATATAATAAAATACCAGTACTAACATTATTACAATGTAACTAAGTGCCATTACATTATAAACTACCTAAAGTGCATTCATTTAATATTATGGCACATGGATGGATTATGGATTATGTATTATTACCGTTCACGTTCACTAAATAGAAGTTTTTTGATGTCAAAATTTATGTAAGATTTGTTAGAAAAATTCAATGGTTTCTGATCTGAATCATTCTTCTTTTATTCACGTTATCTAAGATCGTCCATTTTCTATTTACGCACACTTGTTAATAGATTCAAACAATAGGCCTAGAGAGCAACCTTAAATCCGAGTTGAATTTGATATTGCTTTATATCAAAATGCCTTACAGATTTGAATGAGGATGAATGAAATGACATGATATACGTTTGGAAAATAGTGTCCATGCTTTGCATGTAAAAATTAAAAAGTATATAAACTGATAGCACAGCATAATCTCAATCAAAAATATGTATATTTTCTACATCATCTAAATTATTGTACTCTTTTTTAAAGCTTTCATTAGCTGTTTTTCAAAAGCAGCAGACAATTCAGTATGAGTTTTACATGCACACCTGCCGTGAAGGCTTAACTGCATGGTACATAATTGTACAAATAAGCGCTAGCGTTGGTAATCATGTCACACATGGTACATGTTCCCGTCACGACTAGCTTCCAATTTAAACCCCGTATTCGATCTTATATACAAAGCTTAATTTTTGGTATCCAAGTTCGGAGCTTTCCAATTACTCTTTGGCTTAATTTGGTTAACTCAATAAGCCTACTCAGCTACCCATTTTATTCGGGAAATGGGACCCTGCACGGCAAGCATATATATGTTTGAACGACCGTGATATGGGCACCACAGCCCCCACGAAGCCAATCTCAGTATTACCACGATAAGCTTTATCAAAACTGCTAATTCCGTGTTACCAAATTAAATCTTTGGTCACATCTAGTTACTCATGGTGCCCCTTGGTAGACGGCAACACCAACGACCATCTCATGAGTCCCTCTCAGTTGAGAAGGGAACCGGTTACCCCAAAAAGGGCGGTCAGCCAAATTCTGTCTCAAACTAAGTTGAATAAACTAATAAAAAAAGAACAAAAAAAAAACCCACATAAGATAATTATATTTGACTAAGGCCAAATCTTGGAAAGTCACCACCCGTACGCCATGATATTACGATATGGATCTCTTTCAGTGTTTCAGTAAGAGATAGAAAATGTGAATATAAAAACATGATAAAGTGAAAATTTCGTCTTAAATAATTTCGCGTGGTCGAGCCCGAGGCAGCCCGAGGAAGTCGATTTGCATAATATTTCTATATTTGTAGAAAAATTACGACTTTTGAGACAAAAAACACTCAAATTTTGCTTAAAACACTGAGGTGTTCACAATTTACATGGCACTGTGAGCTTCTCCTTTGATCGATTTTGTCCATTTTTAATACCAACCTGCCTGCAAGAACTTCCGATGTTCCTACCAAATTTGAGCGCGATATTTCTAATTTTTACGACCGACAGAACACTAATAACATTCGGACAGACAGATAAGATTTCCGATGCAATCTTTTGAGTGTTGCAAACATAATGACAAAATGAAAGTACCTCATATCTTTAAGTGGTGGATATAAAAATTATACGTCAAATATTTGAATTCTGTGTTAGAAAAGAAAAAATATTTATTACTTTTCATTCAAATGAAAACTTTTGTGTGTGTGTATTGGTGTTAACTGATATCTCGTAGACAGTTAAGAAATGACTCTGACAAGTTAAAGAAATTTTCCATGTTGTTGGCATATGCTAATTATGTTTATTTTTAAAGGGTGCGCCACACAAATACATGTAATGAATATATTTATATATGTATGTGCATATATACAAACATAAAATTTATATATATATATATGGATCCTTAACAAATGTTATCCAGCAAATTATTATCTTATTGTTATTGCTATTATTTGGTATGTAATGAGATAAAACTCTATGCATGTATGCATGTACTTTCTTGTAAGTTTTACGTTAAGTCATGTTACTTTTAAGAAATGTTAGACATATGTTGAACAATTTAAGAACTTTATTGTCGTTCAGGGCCGACAAAGTCAAGTAAGGAGAATTACCAGGCAATAATATTGAAAAAATTGTAATTTCTCAATTGTTAAAAAAATTCATTCATATGAGAGGAGTTTCAAAAAATAGACCTATTTGGACCAAATTTAGTACACATATTGTCCATGTTAAAATACGAGTCCGAACCAATTTACGTTAAAATATATTTACAGTAGTAATTTTTTTACCATATAAAGACTTTTTTTCTTAAAAAAACCGTTATATGGGCCGTAGTCCTAAAAACGGTCCGATTTTAATGGTTTTCAAAAGGATTGAAAAAGATGGATAACCCAAAATACATACGTGTACCAAATTTCATTAAATTTTCTTAAAAATTTTTACCTGTTGCTTGAGAACAGCTTTACATGGGCAGATTCTTAAATAGAATCGGAGGGTGCTTGTTAGTTAATCGTTATAATAAAGATGAATCTATCTTAACTCCTTTTGGGTGTTATATACATCTGCATAAACTTATGATACCGTGCACCACAATTGTAGAGTATAAAAATAAAATTTGACGTTTACAGTTTCCCTTAACTATTTCGTGAAATTTACTTTTCTCGATATTTTCTTTTTTCCTCATGGTGGTGTACTGTGCCATACTTGCGCTTTATTATGAAAAACTTGAAATATTCTGCTTTTCTCTTTTTCCAGTACGTTTTGTCTTTTAAAGGAGTACAAAGCAAAATAGGAAAAAATTTATTCTTTTTCAAAGAATTATGCTCTATCTTCCTTATACTTTTTTGTATATCCTAACAATCTATTTGACTCTAAGAAATCTGCCTACGCCTACGCTCGTAATTTTTTAGATATTTTAATAAAATTCTCGAAGAATAAACAATTTGGAGAATGAGTAAAATAATATAATGCGACCAAGCTATCACTTTCCGATTTTTAAGGTATCGTTATATGGAAAATTTTAACTAATTTTCTTCGACTTTTATAATAATTATTAGTCTAGAATATTGTTAGATTTTATACATTGAATCACTTCTATCTCTTATCCTTGACAAACTTATTTCATTATCTAAGACGATAAAAATTAGTCTTTGTATTTACGCGTAAAATTTGTACCTGTAGTATTGGGTTCAAAATGTAGGCCACAATTTGCGATTCAATTTAATGAAAATTTTTCATTTAGACATTTGGAGTAGACCATTTTTACAACCATTTCTCTTATAACGCCTTGAGAATATTGAGTAAATTGTTAAGAAACATTAAGAAATGGTAACAAATAAATTTCAGATATTTATTAGCGAAAAAGTTATGAAAACTAAGAACCGGATTGTTACATTTTCCAACATGCACTTACAGACTTGTTCTGAAATATATTTCCTCAACGATTTCATAATAGCATTCACTTTCTTGTTGTTTTTTGGCGCCACAGACAATTTATAATTTTACTTATTTCTTAATTTTTTTTTTTTTTTTACAAATATACTATTGTGCTTTATATTGTAGCGTATGTTATGCTGTTATGTTATGTCATCATAATTATATTTATTACTATAATTTTAAATCACGAACAATATTTATTCGTAACAATGAATGAGCTCCATATTTTTTTCCTTTATGTTTTATTTTATTTTCTTTTTTTTTTGCATTTCTACATTTTAGGCCATTTACACGATTTTTCCGATTTTGCAATTTTTCCAACTCTAATGAATTTTGAGAACTATGCATTTGTTCATAAAGTGACTTTTCCCAAAATAGAGTACAATATGGCAAATTTTCATAAATATGAACTCATCTGAACCATTTCTAAAATCATTAGTCCTTCCGTTAAGACGAGAAATGCGTCGAATATTGCGCCTTGTAATGACTCGATGTCAGTTTAACAGGCACTCCGTATCTTATTAATATTTGATTACCAGTTCGACGTATTTTTCTTACTCATATTATTTGGTATAATTTTTAAACCAAAAAAAACTGTAAGCATTATAATGACATTGGACTTATATAAATTGAATGACATGTATTTGCTTTAAAATAATTCAATTCCTTTTAAATGATTAATAAACTTTACTGTGTCACGGGAGAGGTTAGGCGAGTGTTATGCTATAATTGCAATGTCCCTTGAGAAAACAATGCTAGATGGATCGCATAAGATTTGGCGTCTCATTTTTTGTGGCATAGAATATAAAACTATTTTCAACATCTTTTCCATTATAACAAAGTAAGAGGTAACAAGTAGCAAAATTACATTAGACAAGGACCAAATTTTGACAAATCACCACCCATGCATCAAAATATTATGATACGGTTCCTGTTTCAGTTTTTCAATAGAATACACAAAAACGTAAACATGAAAACATGAAAAAGTGAAAATTTTATATTGAATAATTTCGCATGGCCCATATTTGTAGAAAATTAGCAATTATTTGAGGAATAAACTGCTTATTAATACTGAGGTGTTCACAATTTACGTTGCACGATGGGCATATCTTTTGAGCGATTTTGCCCAGTTTTAATGCCAATCTGCCTGCCTGCAAGAGCTTCCGATGTTTCTATCAAATTTGAGCTCGATATCTCTTTTTTTACGACCGCCAGAATATTAATAACTTTCGGATAGACAGACAGACAGATAGACATGTTTAAATCGATTCAAAAATTTATGCTGATCAAGAATACTTTGTAGGGTCTCTGAAGCTTTCTTTTGAGTGTTACAAACATAATGGCAAAATGAATATACTTAAAACCTTTGGGTGATGGATATAAAAATATGTTACAAAAATTATGGAAAAATTGTATATTTTCTAAAAGTTTCGCTGCCATTTTGAATAGGTAAAATTTATCGAAGAGATTATAGATTATTTTCATTTCAGCGAATGGGCATTGAAAAATGTTGCATGCTAAATTGTATTCTAAAATAAATTTATAGAGTAAAATTGGAAATATTTATTGATTTTTACAATCAAAATTTTAATTTTACTTCACTTAAATTTACACAAATTATTGCAACATTAAAAGAATTTGAAAAATTAATAAAATAAATAAAATTATCCAAATTGCTCAAAATTTCAATATTTCAATAATATTAATAAAAATAATAATAATACTAAAAAAAATTTTGAATGTTTGTTGGCGTTATTTTTATAGCCGCCATGCCAGTGTTGGCACTTTAATAATATTTCAATAATTTCACTTTATACATTCGACTGAAACATTTAACTGTGCAAAACAAATGCAAAATAATAAGCAACAATGGAAAACAAAAGCAAAAATAATGTGCATATATTTGAAAACATGTGTAAACGATTGTTGCCCCAATTTGTTGTTTTTTTTTTTTTTTTTTGATTTATCATACAGTTTCTCTAAACAACAATTTCATTATAAATTACAAGTTTTTATATGTATTTCATTTTTGTTTGTTACTTTATGTCTATTTTGTTATCTCTTTTCCATCATGCATATGTGCGGCTCATATTTGCTGCATATGTTTGTTATTTATATGTAAATACATAACAATGATGATGTCAGGATGTACCAATTAAACGTACCGATTCATCACAATGGTGGGAACTATTTGATACAAATACGCAACGTTTCTATTACTACAATGCGGCATCGCAAAAGACTGTCTGGCATCGGCCGACCATGTGTGACATCATACCATTGGCGAAATTGCAAACACTTAAACAAAATACCGATCCGAGTGAACGACGTGAGAGTTGTACTCAAACGCAATTGCCACATCGGCAGCAGCGACAATATCAACAGCAACAACAGCAGCAACAACAACAGCAATACGTTCAACAACAGCGTCAACAATCTGCACAACATTCACAGCATTCGTCACCTTCTATGCCAAAAATACGTACAACACCACAACGTTCTAGTGGTGGTGTTGGCGGCAGTGGCAGTGGCAATGGCAGCGGTAACGGTGGCGTCAATATTAGTGGTAATGGTCATGCTAACAATAATAATAGTGGAGGCGGCAATAGTAGTTCACATCATTTAATGCATACACATATAAATAAAACAGCAGCATCTGGTAATGGTTTGAATAAGCGTAGCAGTGCCGGCCTAACATTGCATGCCAGCTCTGAAGAGAAACTTGTCAATGACATGCTTGCCAGTCCACGTGGGCGACAAAGTTATCGGTGAGTTTAAACTATTATGCCATTCCATAATTGATAAACTTTTCATCATAACTTGTAAAACTTTTGATTTATTCATAAGTATTGTAGAAGGTTAGTCAACTCTTTCCGATTTTAGCTTCTCTCTTTAAGAACATAAGAACATAAGACTATATTCTTAGTCTTTCAGTAACAAGGCTGGGCAGATATTTATGCATTCTTCAATGGTATAACTCTTATAAACACAACTACGAGGTTCCTTAGAGTTCAATATGCGTTTTACATGTATACGTGCCATGAAGGCTTAACTGCATGGTACACAATTGTACAAATAAGTGCTAGTGTTGGCAATCATGGCACACATGGTACATGTTACCGTTACGACCAGCTTCCAATTTAATCTTTGGTGTCTAGGGGCCTTCATATTACTCCTTGGCTTTGTTTGGTTAGCTCAATAAGCCTACCCAGCTACCCATTTTATTCGGGAAATTGGATACCTGCACGATAATTAGATATATGTTTGAGCGTGCATCGCCCACGTGCAGACCCCACGAAGCCATTCTCAATATCAGCACTATGGGCTTTATCAAAACTGGTGATCCCATGGCACCAAATTAAATCTTTGTTCCGATCTCGTGACTCATAATGCCCCCTGATGGCTGGCAACATCAACGACCATCTCATGAGCTACTCCCAATTGAGCAGGTGCTTCTCGGGACTAGTTGCCCGACCGAGATTTCTTACACAGAAATCTAAACATAGAAAAAATTATTGAAAACGATTTGACTTGAATTGACGAAATTGACTTGAATTGTATAAATTAATTCGAAGACGCCTTTAACCTTCAAGCTTCACTTATTGTTTCTGCAGAACCAAATTAAATGATTTCCTCAGAAGCGCATTTTGGAAGTGACTACTTTTATAATGAAACGCTTTTATTTTCATTTTTCAAGAAGCACTTCAAATAATAATTACAAATAGAATATCAATGTTAGTAAAATAAACATGAAAGATTTGTATTGAATTTGTCCTTTTTATTTGGGAACTCCATTTTATCTTCATATCTCAAAAAGTTTTGAATTTTACAATAATAAATTTTTTACGTCATATAAATTTTTGGAACAAGTCAAAGCTTATGAAAATTTTTATACTGAACGAATTTGTAACTGTTCCATGTAGTGGTAGAATAAGCAGCCTCAAATCATTACTATTGTTCTTAGGGATTTTCGTTTCTTCTTATTCCATAAAAAATTATCTGTAGAAATGTTATTGATGAATCAATCAGTCAGTGAAGAAGATATTTTAAGATAGATTATTACAAAGCAAATGCTAAGAAAAAAAAGAAAACATTTGAAAGTGATCCTCGTATTGTACATTAATAATCAAAATATTACATAAATTTATTTGTATGATAAAGTATTTATAAAGTTAATTTATTTGTATGAAAAAGTATGATATGTATCGCTTTCAAAAATTTTATAAATTTCTTTTGTGATTTTTCTCTCTTTTTATATTTTTTTCTTTTTTTCTTATTTTCTGCTTTTCCTGAATATTTGTAATATCTTCTACTTCGGGATTCTTTCATGCCATTTCATGTATTTTTTCAGTTTGGGTGCTAATGATTCATCATCGCGCTCAATGGATATACAACAATTTTCATCGTCATCACGTCGATCACAAGGTATTTCATTACATATCGCTACATATATACAAATACACATATACATATAAATAATTATGTAAATATATATGTAAATATATATAGAGATTAATAAATTGTAATCATGTAATATTTGTATTATATGCATTTACTTATACGTTGAATAAAATGCATATGCATTTCATATTATGCAATTATTTCTTATTTTTATTGAAATGCTTCTTTTTTTTAATTGAAATGAAATGCTAAACATTTAAACGTTAATTTTTAATTTTTATACGCATATATACCATTTTATGTGACCCAAGTTATACAATATTGTCAAAATATTTCTATTAAATTTTCTATTTGACTGCATGCATATTTATATTTATATTTATTTGCATATATGCAAATATGTACACACATTAATAAAATATTTTGCGTACAAATATAGAATATTTTATAGTAATATGCATTAAAATTGTCGAAATTATTTGTAGTTTTGCGCCAACTTTTACTGCATCATTTATGATCAATTATTTATAAATTAATTGTTTCTGTTACATTGAAGTTTTTCAAAATGTATAGTCCCAACTTTCCAGGCATATCTGTCCAACTGTCTAACTCTAAAGTTAAGTATGAATTTAAGATTTCGATGCAAAGCATTCTTTATATATAAATCCGCTGAAAGTGCAAGTGCACGCCTAGAAAACAAATTAAACTAAAGGAATCTTCTTATTAAGGATATGGATAGGTCTTACAGGCAGATTAATATAGCAAATGCTTTAGACAACGGTTAAAAGGTGCACCTGCACTCCACATCGCAATTGTTTAAAATCATTGAAATTTCTCAAATTTCGCCTCCAAAAATGATGCTGTCATAACTGCTTTTATGTAAAATTTGTATAAATCAATCCTTTACTCATATCTTTGGTTTTTAGGTTTTACACTCATCCATCAACTAAATGAAAAGCAATTCTAAAAATTTGTCTGTTTAAAATTACAAAGATGCCAAGTGCTCTTTCTTAGATGTAGAGAATTTAATGTAGAGCATTTAATGTTCGCTATTAATCGATAATAATGACACTTGTATTTGCACTTGTTTTTCATGAATAATAAATTAATTGAACGTAATTGAATATAATTGTTCATTTTGATGAGCTAGATCATTATATTTCCATTTCATAATGAATAAGTATTTTATGAAAAATTTTATTTACATTTCCATTAAATTTTCTTGCAATTGTTTGATCATCTATCAAGTTTATAATAATTTAATTCATTCATTCATATAATTGTATAATTTATAGATTCATGTAATCATTATAAGGAATCTGGCAAGTCTAGTGATTCCAGCTTATCCAGTATACATGGATATCGGCGCTTTAATGAAGAACGTGCAGGCGGAAATTGCAGTAGTCCTGGTGTTGGTTCCATTACTGATAGTTTACGTGTTGGCTCTTTACAAAAACATCGAAGTCGTAAAGACAGTTCAGGTGGCAGGTACATATATACCTTTTACTTTTACTCATCCCAAAATATCTCTAATTGTTTTTTCCTGTTTTTTCTCTGTTACTTTTTTTAGCTTTGAAATGACGCAAGATGGTTTGAGTGTACAGAATGTAAGCCATGATCAACAGCAATTGATGACGGCGCATCGTCCGCATATGGTTAGTGATATAAGTTTACCTGGATTGCATCATACGCCGCAACCAAAGAAGAAAATATCTCCAGATTCAGGACTACAATATCAACAGCACCATTCTCAACATCATCCACAAATTCAGACTCATGCTCCATATGGAATTCAACAACAAGGTAGTGGTGGTACCTCTAATAAAGTAACACGTCAGGCCATGGAATTTGGCGGAATTATTGGTAAATTGAAAATTTTCATTTAAAATTTTTCTCAAATTATTTTAAAATATACAATGCTTCCTGAAATTTTCACGTTTTTATTAAAGAACGTGATCGAGAATATAAAGTGGCTTTAACACGCTCTGGCAGTTTTATGTCTTCATCAATTAATCCAATGGCGGCCGGTCATCATAGTAAATCATATCGCAAGTCAGCCACAGACACAAATGGTAGCGTTGTTCTTGTTAGTGGATGTGTCAGTAATGGTGCTAACGGTGGTGGAGCGGTCAGTGATGATTCTATGCACGAAAAATATTTTAAATCTGTAGAGAGTACACCACTAACACGACGGCGCCACGCAAATACTACAAAGTGTTCGAGTGGTGCGGCCAGCGTAACTAGTAGTGGTCACGGTACGGGCGGTAGTGCCGGTAGTAATATGAAGCATTCTAGTGATTCATCGCCTCAAAGTCCGATAAGTCCTCATGACAATAAGCAAAAAAATAGCGCCCTAAAAGTGATGTCAAATATGCTAAGCGAGCGGACTGTTGCAAATGAAAGTAGTAATCCATCCGTACTTCTCCATTCACCAAGTGCACATTCCAGCTATTCAGGGTCAGCTATTCAGCAGTCCGTTTCAAATGCATTATCTAGTCATTTAGCTCATCGTAAACCAGATACTTTAGGTAGCATGGAGTTATTAAGTTTAGATCGCTTATCATTGACTGGTGGTGGTGGTGGTGGTGGTGGTCGACTTATAGTAGATACTGGCTGTAAGCCGTCATCACCTCATTTAAGTGACATAACAACAGCTGGAATTATTTCAATGCCAAGTAATATAGCATCCCGAAATTTTCCTTCATCCGATAATATTGGCATGATGACTCACTCATCCAGGAGTTCTAACGATTCTTGTGGCCGCGGGCTTGGTAGTAAATCAATATTATCTGGTAGCGGTTCTTGGACTCAACAGAACCATCAACAACCCTTGCCAGAACAGAACAAAGTTCATCAACAAATAGTTTCACAAGCCGTACAAGATAATAGAACCAAATGGCTTAATGTGGATAAATCTAACCGCCACTCTAATGAGTATTGTCCAGATGATAATAGAGGAATGTGTAAAGTGCGAGATCGACATCATTTATATCCAGATAGTAGTGATGCTGAATACGATAATGGAAATATATCGCCTTTATATAGCAACTGGGATACAGAAATGCAAGAGCATTTATTGCCTTTAAAGCACTACATATTGGAACAAGCCAAATTGTCAGGGCGTTATATTTTTGGTGATCCAATTGATTCGGATTCTTATCATTCCGATAGTCAATCAGAACATTCATTATCAGGTCACGAACCAGATAATGAAGATTCAGATGGCGGTTCAGATACGCATGGTGGCATTGGTTACTTGGAGCACAATTATGGTATGATTGAAGATTATGCTAATATGGGTGATAGTGTATCTTATTATGCCTACCAATATCCGCCGTTTGATCCTTCAGCCAGAGAAGACATATCTGACAATGTGGAAGCAGTACTAGAAGGTATTGGGCCATCCACGGAAGGGTCCTTTCAAAGAGACACAAAGAAGCCACGATATAAAACTTCATATTATGATAATGCACCTATTACAACCAGTGCTACGACTACGCAAAGTGGGGGCCATCAATCGCAGGCGCAGCTGTATACGAATACTCCAGCTTTACCAGCTGGCCATAAGTACTATAATTCTAACCAACAAAATAGACAAAAAAAGCAACATTTGCATGTAGAGATTGATAAATCACAAAAGCAAGCACAAACTTTACCATCACCAAATCGGCAAATATCACGGATTGCACAAAATTCAAGTAGTGAAAATACTGGAAGTGGCAAAGTCAATGCAACGGTTGGTACAATTGAAGTAAGCGGCCGTTTACCTATGCCACCACCACATTATACCAAAGATGAAATACACAATAGGAACAATACTGGTAGCGGTCTCGTACGACGTCCACTACCTCCGCCAAATCTTAAGCCAACTATTCAACAAATATTTCCACCGCGTGAACGAGCTCCTACAATAAATAACACGGGCAATAGTAATGGTGGTAATGGCATTTCTCTTGCTTGTATGAAAGAATGTGATATTGAAAAATTTGCAGCAGATAATCTCAATCTGCATTCGAAGGGTATATTTCGTAAAAAGTCTTCCGTGCGAGATATGTTAAGTTGGACTTCGGATGCTATTAGTCGTCCAATGTTGGCATTATCACGTGATAAAAATGATAAGAAGACTGCCATTGAGCTTTTTAAATTGGTGCAAATTTATATGGGCGATCGTAAGGCTCGTGTCGGAATGAGTTTAAATTCAGTTGCTATAGATATTATAACGGCCGCATTACCACAACAACAGTAAGTGTATTGATCTTAAGAAAGAGGAGACAAAAAAAATAGAGAGAAGGAGTGAAGAAGAAGAGTGAGGAAAAGAGTGGTATATAATGGAAAATAATATTTCAGATTGCGTGATGAACTCTACGTGCAATTATGCCGTCAGACCACCGAAAATCCTAAACGTGAGTCATTGATACGTGGATGGGAATTAATGGCAATTTGTTTATCTTTTGTGCCACCATCGCCCACATTTCAGCCTACTTTGTTAAATTACGTGAATCGTCATCGTGATCCAACTTTTGCTACCACATTCCCAGAGGTAGGTAAATGGCCTATACATGTACAAATATCTCACTATGCAACAATATGCTGTAGACGTCTAGATAGGATTGGCAGTAACGGACGTCGCCAAGCGAAAAAGCCCACTGAAGATGAAGTGGAACAAGCCAGAAATCAAATATTACGGAACAGTATGTTCGGCAATACGTTGGCTGAGGTAATGGATTTACAAAGGGATAAATTTCCACATCGCAAATTGCCATGGATTCAAACAACTCTATCTGAACACGTTCTTATGCTAAATGGTAAGCAAACTGAGGGTATTTTTCGTGTATCAGCTGATGTGGATGAAGTGAATTGCTTAAAAAATCGTTTAGATCGGTGGGAAGTTCCTGTTTATAAAAATACTATGGGTAAAATTTGTTTTTAAACGATTTTTAAAAATTTAATAATCCTTTTTCCCATAATGTTTATGTACTTTTTATATGGGATAGATGCTCATGCTCCTGCTAGTCTTTTAAAGTTATGGTATCGTGAATTATACGATCCTCTAATACCTGATGAATTTTATGAAGAGTGCGTCAATACTGATGATGCTGAAAAGGCCAAAGATATTGTTAATAAATTGCCTGAGTTGAATAAATTGGTAAATGTCATTACGATTATGATAATATAAAATTGTCATCTTACCATATTTGTACCACATTTGTATATCCTATACCGTTTTGGTACATAACTTATTTCAACGACTTACGCAAGATTTTTATTAAGTCGATCTACTTGGGATGATTATATGATTCGTTTTGGGCCAATACGGTTATAGTTATCCAAAAAACATTTCATAGTTTCTGATCAAATTTGCTTTGTAGGCCTAAAGGTAAATAGCATTGATTAAGAATTGTAGAGAGACTTATATGGCAACTCTTCATGTATTTTATATTGAAAAAAGGATAAATTAAATTACATTGAAAAAAGAGTAGATTGATCTATTATGTGTAAGCATATGTAAAACATTTAAAGAATATCGGGCATCATAACATGGACTTTTCAAATGTTGCGGAAAGAAGTTAGTATTTTTTTATTTTCTTAATATTTTACTTTACTTATTTGAGTTTTTTAATTAGAAAAAGCCGAAGTGGTATAGGATATTTAAATATTAAAACTAACCGATTATATTATTTGTACCATGCACAACTGTGCGGATGTATGTAACACCCAGAAATAGTTGAGATAGATCCATCTTCCATTTCATCGATCGATTCAGAATCACTTTCTGATTCGCTTTGAACCTGTCTGTTGTCTGATTTTTGTCTGCCCATGTAAATTTGTTATTAAAGTATAAGGCACAATTTTAAAGCTATTTGAATAAAATTTGATTTGTAGATGCTCGGAAATAAACTTGGTTATTATTAGATTAGTTTTATGATCATGATGCATGCAGCGACCTGTTTTGTAAACGTTTTCTATGTTGAAAAAATTAACAATTTTAGATATTTTTTTTATAGAAAATCAGTATTAAATATTTAATAGACGGTCCCGACCGACTGTCATGTGTATAGTTGTTTTACTTATTTTCTATTTAATTAAAATTGTATTTAGGTACTAACATATTTGATACATTTTTTACAACAATTCACTCATCCGGATGTGGTGAGCGCCACTAAAATGGATTCATCTAATTTGGCCATGGTGTTTGCACCAAATTGTTTGCGCTGTACCTCAGATGATCCCAAAATAATATTGGAAAATGCACGTAAAGAAATGGCATTTATGCGTACTTTAATACAAAACATGGATACATCACATGTAATCAATGTGGTGTAAAAGGATCTCTTCCTCTCTATCTCTCCCTCTCTCTCTCTATCTCTCTTACCATCCCTTAACATTAATCCATTCCAACCACTTTGATACTCAGTCCAATCTTCCCTAATTAATTTAATATAAGGAGAATATCTTTCACAAAACAAACGAACAAAAAACAAGGAAAATATTAATTGATATATATTTATTTATGTATATACATATATATATATATATATATATATATATATATATATATATATATATAATCAAATTATTAAAAGTTTATGTATGAATAGACTTCATAAAAAGAAGAAAATGAAAACAAGAAAGTAAAATTAGTATTTACTTATTTAGACTCTGAGATGATTTAGGCGCTTTCTAAACAATGACGTTTCAATATGAACCAAAAAGAGTTTTCTTTTTTTCTTAAATGCATAAAAAAAAACAAACGTAGAGATTTGTTATTTTTTAAATATTATTCATTACTATTATTTTATATAATAATGTATATAGTAATAATAATAATATATAAATGAATAAATATGTATACAAATATGTACATTCATAATGTGCTGTTTAAAAAGTTTTTTACTTTTTTTTTTTAATTTTTTTTTTTTTGTAATATTTTTATAGCTAAGAATTTGTTTCCGTTCCGTATACTTATTGAATATATATTAGAAATGAAATGGAAAGGCAAATAAGAACATTGCATTACATTTTTGCAGTACTAAGAATTTTAAGCTTAAATTTACAAAAAATAAAAAATAAAATAAAATAAAAGAATTAAAAAAAAGCATATTAAAAGTTAAAAATTTTTTAAAGCCTCTTAAAATTTTTAACAATTTTAATTGTTTTGCAATTAAGCTTTAAACGAAAATTAAGTTAATATAGTTTGAAATTTTTATACACTTACCATACTTTTCCCCTATAAATTTCTTTCTTTAAATCTATGAATAAGTTAAAGGAGGAAGAATAAGAAAACATAAGAAAAAAACAAATTAATTAATTTAACATTAAAAGAGATTAATATTTAATTTTAAATCTCTTTTAAATACTCTATAAATATCTATAAATCTGGCTACTCTGCTTACTCTCTATTTATTCTTTCTTTCTTTATTGCTTATATATTTCTCTTCCTTCTTATTCTCACTCTTTCAATTTATATATATATATATATATATATATATATATATATATATATATATATATATATATATATATATATATTTATCGTGAATTGTTAACGGTATATAACGTAGGTGATGCCACTTTACAGCTTGTTACATAAATTTGTTATAATATTTAAACGTTTTAGCCGTACAAACAAAAAAAAAAAGAAAAAGCATTGAAAGTAACACAATATAACAGCAATACTAATACAAAGAAGTTTAATTAATATATTTACATGGTATAAAAAAAGAAGAAAACAGAAAAATAATAGTTTTTGCTTTTCATAATCACGAAATAAATAGTAAAAAAAAATTTTTAATGAACAAAGTGATGCTTATTAAAGGGAATAGTTATAAAGGAAAAAGAAGATTAAGAAGAAGGACAGAGAGAAAAACGGGAAATATAAATTGTAAAAGTATATTCATGTACAATTAATATAACAATTAATTTAACCTTCTAAATTATTCTAAATAATCAATAAATAAATTAATTAAAATTACAACTAAAAATATAACATTAAAAAAAAGATTGCTAACAATAAAATAGTATCAATATAATCAAAATATTTCAAATGTTTTTTTCTATTTATGTACAATTTATTATTAAGTGATGCATCCATTACCTCTTCAATTACTTACTTGATCACTTTAAAGGCGCATCGAAATGGAATGGAAATTTATACATAAGATATTTCGGATTTTCATGCCTTCTTGTTAAAGAATCTTTTTTTGTATTCAAAGTAATGATTAATGCGGTATATTTGCGAGAATTTTATATTTGGATACTTATCTTGTAGGCACTGCTATTTGCTTGAGATTGGCAAAATGTCAACAACAATAACAATTCTGGTAGAGAAAATCTATAATAAATTTGATAAATTTGTCCAAAAAGTTCTGAGTGCCTACAATTTTAAAGACTTTTTTCCAAAATTTGAATTAGTTAAATATTTATACTAAAAGTACGCCTATTATTTTTAATGCATTAGATTGATTTTCCTTTTTCAGAAATTTAGTTATAACTTAAAAATGTTTTAAGATAATATTTGTAAATTGATTTTGCAAGACGACTATATCAACTACATAAAAATAAAAATATTAGTAAGATTATTAGTATTTGATATCTAAAAAAAATTTTTTCGTACACGAATGAACAATTTAATGAAATTTTACTGGGTTATTAAGTTTTTATGAAGTTAAATTAAATTTTTATATTGCCAAAATTTTAACTCAACTACTTGACCTAAATAATAAATTTGAATGAGATACAAAGAAATTTGAATATGCAGAAATATTTATTGGGTACATTTTATCTAGTATTTCGGAATAACATAATATGCCACTTTGTAAGAGCATGATTATAACAGAAAAAGTTATACATAATAATCCAAAAAAACGTATATCTCCATTCGTAATTTATTAAAATTTTTTTGCTGATATTTCTAATTATTGGTTAGTCAAAATTCGACATAATTAAAAGGATTGTTTATTATCCAATATTTGAATTGATTGTGTCATTTTTATAATTTTTTTTTTTTGCCTTTCAAAGTGCTGTATCAAATTTTTCTTTCTTTTTTCACTTTCTTGTCTAAAAGGCGCCGCCCTTATTGACAAGAATGATACATTAACCAATCATATTATGCGTTATATATTCTACAAGGAAAATGTGTGTCCTGACGTTTGCGCAGTTCTATGTTGATACCACCATTTTGTAATGCGGTTACATTACATAAATAATAAGTTAATATGTGTATGTACCATTTGGTACAAAACTGTGATACATTTATTTGAAAAGTATTCATTAGAAATCGTTTAAGCGTATTAATCTGTTAATCCGCTTAAAATTTGTAAAAGTATGGCTGAAACGCGTAATGATAAAAAAGTTAAATCGAATGTAGATGTAGAAGAAATAAAAAAATCGCGTAAATCATTAAGGGATATTTTTGATGATCAAAAAAAAGCTATAATAAATCGTGTACCGAAATGTGCCCGTTGCCGTAATCATGGTTGGATATCAGAGTTACGAGGTCATAAAAAGCATTGCGCTTTTAAAAATTGCCGTTGTGCCAAATGTGTTTTGATTTTTGAAAGACAAAGAATTATGGCTGCTCAGGTAAAATAATTATCATTTATATTTAATAAAATTCATCTAATTTAGATGATTCAATCCCTCAGATTAAGGTATGAAATTGTTTAATAAATTTATACAAGAAATTACTTTCTTACTCGAATTCTCGTCAAGATATATTTGGTAGGATTAGGTTGCCCCTTTTTTTTTTAGTTGAAAAAAAGAAAATTTATGTTAAATTTTCATAAAATTGATCTAATTAAAATAATTTACATCAAATTAGAAAGAAATATTAAATAGAAAATATTCCAGGGACTTTCAGGAAGATAACTAATTGAACAATTATTTCTTGGTCTTGGTCTTGGTCTTGGTCTTTCGATTAAAGGGAGAACATTCCTTAGCAAATACTTTTGCCGGAAACCATTTTACTTCCTATAATTAGAAAATTAAGAAGATCAGCTTTAGAAATAATCCATAATAGACTAAAGTAGTCCAAATTCTATTGTTATAAAAATTGTTTTGTATTAATTTATTTAAACATATTTCATAAGTTGTCAATTTTTTTTAAGCGTTTAAGCGTTTAAGCGTTCTAAAAATTAAATGTTATATGAGCCATAAAGTCATCGAATCTTAGAAATTTTTATAAAGTATGTCTAAAAGATTTCATTAAAATGACACGAAATTCGCGATCCATAGCTTTATAATAAACCGCATTAGAGGGACATCAGATGGACAGATGTTCAAGTGCTTAAGCCTAAATGGATTTAATAAATTATTTCCAATTAATTGATATAATAAAATAACTATTTTAGATTTTATAAAGTCATGGCATTTTCTATCAAAATTGTACATAAAAAAAATTGTCTTCCAAATTTTTGTATTAAATCCTTTTGCAGCCGTTGCCTATTGCAATCCTACAATTCAGAACAAAAATTTATTTACAAGTTGGAAGAAGGTCTTAAAGATCACTTAGTGAATCTCATATATATCGAAATAATATTCTTGTTTCCATTCCTCAAGGAAATTTTTAACCGTTAGTTATATTTGTCAAAGGCTTGTAAAGCTTTACTTTTTAGGAGTAAATTAAAAAAAAAGGTTCCACATTAATGCGTCATATTAAAATATTGTTTTATATTAATTTTTTGCAAAAATAAAAATTATAAATTCTTTATTCAAAAAAATATTTTCAAAGGACACGATTCTTTTAAAGATTTTTAGTGTTCAAAAGGCCGTCTTAAGTCTAAAAAAAATTATTAAATTATTATAAAGATGGTAAAATAATTGAAAGCAAATCCAGGTAACTGTATTTGATAATCTTTAAGAATAAGTTAATACAACTAAACTAAATAAAGCATTAGCATAAAAAAATTAAGGGAGTACGTAAATGAAATTGAGTATAAAGTCAATATGAAAAGGGATATTTTATTGCCTTTAGCTTTTTGAGGATATTGCATGCATTAACAAGTAAAGCGAAGAATATTAAATCAAAATAAATGCTAATGAAATCAAATCGCATCACATTTTCCTAAAAATGAAAATAAAACAACTATAATAAACGTACATCCGATAGACTAATAGATAAATGTATAATCTACACCAGAATACAAAGTAGAAAGTTAAATATAAGAAAACAAAACTAAAATAAATAAGAGTGTTACATTTAAGTTTAAGTTAAATCGTGAGTACACACCATTCCATAGTTATTTAGATAGTTACTTAGATAATATAAACGACTCAGTCTTTGATCGACCGTGCAATTATTTTAAAAGTAGATGGCTTGTCCATAAAAAAGATTTGAAAAATTTTGGTTCATGTTAAAATTTGAGATTGAAACTCATAAGTTCGATTGTATTAAAAATCGTTTAAGGACTATGGCTTAAAATGTCATGTGATTAATTTTCTAAAGACAAGCAAATATGAAAAGTTCTTGAGGTCAAAATGAAGGAAAAGTTCGTTTAGAATGCCACAAAGTTTCGTATTGATTGCCTTTAGAAGAGATTAGATTACTTAAAGTTTAACTTTTGCCTACGAATGTACCCACAAGTAATCCATCGTTATTAAGAATTAAAGGTTCTTAGAAATGATGATCGTTCGTTTTTAATAAGGGATCGATCAAGCTCAAAGTAACTGTATAGATATTTTGAATCTACTGTTTCCGTTATGGCAAATGTTTGCCAAAGCTTTTAGTTGATAGATTTTAAATGGCCAATGAGCAAAAGATAAACGAAACTCAAACTACCACTTTGATTTGTTGTTTGAACAAGTGTGCATACTACATGTACTGCTTGTACATGCCAAAACAAAACTAACAAAACTTATCCCCCCATGTCTGCCTTATGATAAATATATCCACAACTTAAATAGAGACTGTACACTTTTATCCCCAAGGATAATATCGTTAATATGTACCAGTTAAATAGAATCACACATAAATGCGTGAAAAGAAAATTCTATGACATTATTATTACAAATACTTGTTCCTAAGGACCATTTCACAAATCATTATACACATATTTGCAGGGGGTTTCAATTATTTGATTTGATTTGTATTAACAATTACCGTTTATGTTGTAGGTTGCCCTTAAGCGTCAACAGGCAGTAGAAGATGCTATAGCTTTGCGTTTGGTAGTGTCAAAAACTGGACAACAAATTGATGTATTGCCATCAGGTAATATATTCAATATGACGGATACCAATAGACAACTACAACAGCAACAACAACAACAACAACAACAACAACAAGACAAAGAAGATGAACAACATCAACACAAGCAATTTTCGGATGTTACCGGGCAAGATTTTAGTTTACCCTCATTAAGCGGTAATGTAAACAATTGTCAAAATTTTCAAGAGACCTCAATTACTTCCACAATTACGCCCACATCGAATGTAATAATTGAGACATCACCAAAGCTATCACAGGCAGGAATTGATATGTTAGCACAATTATTTCCACAACGTAAACGGGCCGTTTTAGAATTAATATTGAAACGTTGCGATACTGATTTAATAAAAGCCATTGAAAATTTATCAGCTTCATCTAAGGCAACTCATGAATTGGAACATATTTCACATAATTCTTGTAGCGCTTTTAAGCCGGTTAATCGTACAGTAAGTACGAGAATTTTAATTTTAATTATTAATTTTAATTATTGATGATTTCAATTCGAAAATTATAATTACAATTGAATAGAATAAACCGTTTACTATGACAGCAGCGGTATGTGCAGGCACGCCATATTACCCTAATTGGTTTGTTCCTTTAACTTTCCCAATTAATGGCCTTATTCAGGGTCATTTATCTACAACGGTGACCACAGCAACAGCACCAACGCCTATTTTACATGCAACTCAAGTATCAACAATTAATGATGAAATTCATTGTAATTTACCGAATTGTAATTGTTTGTTGGATTATCATTTGGATTGTCAATAAAACAATAATAAATATTTAATCAATGCGCTTATTAATTGAATTAATGAATTAATAAAATTTAAAGGAAAGTTTAATAATAATAATTGCGTATTTAAATATTTATTTAGATAATTTAATTGTGCATTAAACTACATTCTAATTGAAGATGGTTTTTTTTAGAATTAAAATTTTGTATATTATTTTAAAAGAATTTACTGTGGCAAGCAATGAAAATCATAATTGTTACCGTTTTTAATTTAAACGACTTTTTATGTGAATGTCAGGTAATTAAATAACAATTTAACAAAAATGATGTTAATTTGAAAAAAAGTAACGGCAATTATCAATAATGTAGTGTAATTGGAATTTTTATGTCTACCTAATTTGCATTTACAGTTGTTTTCTAAGTAGAAAATAATGTGCAACTTGTTTCTCACATGGCACAGCGCTGTAAATTTTGTTATTGTACGCACTATGCCAATGCATGAAGTGTTGATACATTTCGTTTACAAGGAAGTTATAATGTTCGGAGACAGTGATAATTTTACATATTTTTATGTACTGGTAGCTTATAAATTATATATAATTGATTTGCTGATTTTTTTTATTTATAATATTTACAAATGTGTAAATAAAAATATTATTATAATAGTTTAATACAATTTATATACAATTGCTACAATTTATATAATCAGACGATATAGGACACAGTACCAAATTTTACAGCGCTGCACACCACATAAACTCAATGGCAATTATGTTCCACAAAAACTCGAATAAGACGAACAGGCATCGCACGTTAAATGTACATGTAGTCGGAAATTCATCATCAACTAAATTGCGTGGAAAATGGAGCGGTAGCTGAAGGAAATTAATAAAAGGCGATTAAACGCAAAAGAAAACGGCATTTGTCCGCTAACTTTAAGCGAATTTTTATTTTTATTTCAACAATTATATATACAACAGTAACGACAACAAAAAGCAACAACAACAACAAAAACACAAAACCAATTATAATCTACGTCAATCAACTGCATAATATCACACAATTTAAAATAGTTGTATGTAAATAATTACATCAGATACAGAGGATATTCTAGAGAATTCTGAAACAAGCGTACACATACATAAAATCTTACAGCAAGCGAAAAAGAATTACATGCGAGAATGCATGTAGGCTTTAAATGGAGAAAAGAATTGTAACGCTGCTTTATTACAACAATAATAATAATAATAATAACGAAAACAACACCGACATCAATATCAACAATAACAATCCAACTACAATAATTATATTTTATACTGAAAATTAATTGAAAATTATATTAACTGACGACGCGTTTCGTTTCGCTTTTGTAATGTATACAATATTTGGCCAAAAAGTGTCTCATAAAATTGATGACTACAATAACGATTTTTACAAGTCATATACCAATTACACGACAGCAATACGAATTGGCAATTGTATATTAGTAGGCTGTGAATTTAAAGTTACAAAAATTTTCTCTAACATTATTACAGTGGGTGTTTGTAGTAGCCGAAAGTGATAGTTTTAAAATTATAGCAGCGCAATTGGAAAGTCTTTTTTGTTTCCCATTTCATTGTGTCTTGTTAGCACAATATCTATCGCAGAGATAGGTAATGCCAAAAGGAACAATATTACATTTCTTATAAGTATTCGTTCCAATTAGTCAGCTTTTTGTAAGCAGCAGCAAGCAGACAATCTCTGGACTGGACAGAATCAGAGAAGTCTGCTCAATTACCGGTTAAGTGACTTCAGTGGCATTTTGGGTATTTGGGTAGCACATATAATTTGATGGCAACTACTTCTCTGCAGCGTATTCGTAATGCTTTTGAAATTATAAAATAAAAAAGAAATAATAAGAAACGAGAAACGACAGTTGAAGGCAGCAGTGCTGCTCTGTTTTTGGCAACCATTTTGAAATTGGAGAGCGCGAGAGAAAGACGGAGGGCATTTATTAATGTAAATACAATCGAAGGAAAACAAAACAAAACAAAACAACAACAAAACAGAAAAATAAACGACACCAGCTGCAATTAATTTATTTGAGCCACCACAAAATAACACATAGAGCGAAAAAGCAGCGTTACTCAAGAGAGACCAAAAAGTAGAAGGCGAGGAAGAAGAAGACGACTACGACGTTGAACATAATTGTTAAAAAGTGCATTGAACGAAATTTTTTTGCTAAGAGTGTGCAACGTTGCACTTCTTTGCCATCTGTATTGCACTTTTATGAATATCAATGCTAAACTGTAATATCTTTTGTATGTATGAATATGAATTGTTTATTTTTAAATGTTGAGAAAGATAAAAAGGGAGAGGGAGAGAGTGAACATTCTCAATATTTTCGTTTACTATTAATTTCTCTAATCGAAATATTATTATTATTGTGAAGGCACTACAAACAAAAAAAAAATAATAAAACAAAACAAAAACAAATCAGTTTATACAGAATAACAAACAAAAAGTCGTAATTTGTGTTAAATACGAATTTAAAAGTCTTGTGATATTTTCGGTGATTCAAAGACAAAAAAATTTCTTTTTTAATTTGGAAAATTTCAAATAATTGTGTGTAAAAACGATAAATAATAAAATTAAATTCATTTCATATAAACCGATTGGTTGGCAGTGGCAAAGGGTGTGTGAAATAGGGTGAAAAAGAAACAGCAGACCATGGTGGAACATATTATTGAGGATCCTATTACCACAAATGGTGGCGGTGGTGTGAATGATAATCACAATAACGTTATTATGAATGCCACCAATAATGCAAACAATAATAGTATCGAATGTTGCACCAATACGGAAACGTCTGATAAGAATGTTTCCAATCAATCATCTGGTAAGTTAGATATATTTCTGAACTTTTTCCTTTTTGCTATTTTTTCTTCTTTGCCTAACATTTAATTTACATTAATACTGATCATCCTGTTAATGTGCTTTTATTGTAGTCTTGTACAGTGATATTTGATTGCAAAAGAACAAAAACAAAAAAAAAACAGAAAAAAACCATTAATTGTTCATTTAATAGACACATTTCCTTCTCTTTGACATTACTTCTCTACATAGTAAGCGTGTTACGAGAAATCATAAAACGATTACGTAGTTGCAATTGCATGCACCACTACATACATACATACATACATACATGTTATATATATATATATGAAAGACAATACTGAATAACATGACACAATTGAGTGCAATAAACCGTATGAAGGTCGATTTATTTGGCTGAGTTTGCTGACTGGCTGACTAGACGTCTGGCTATCTGGCTGTCTGACCAATCTGACAATCAGTTAGTGAGTTAGTCAGTCACTCAACTGTCGTTTAACCAGTCCCGAGAAGCACCTGCTCAACTGGGAGTGGTATATGAGATGGTCGTTGGTGTTGCCGGCCATCAAGGGGCATCATGAGTCACAGGATCGGACCAAAGATTTAATTTGGTACCATGGTATCAACAGTTTTGATAAAGCCCCATATTGAGATTGGCTTCGTGTGAGCTATTAAGCCCATATCGCATATTGAATTGTCGTTTATCCAGTTTAAGTTTTAAGTAAATTTCCTTATAAAAATGTACATAAAATACCTTTAAAGGTAGAGTGATATTTCTTGCATCATAAAACTTTGGATTGCATTAAATTTCTATTGAGGATTAAATGCATTTGATGTTTCAAATGTTTTAAATGCATTTGAAAATATCTAGAAAAACTAGTAAACAGTTTTTTTTTAATTCAGTTTTGCCTCCTTTTTCAAAGTCAAATTAGTTTGTTAAAATTATGAAAGCAATTTCTGTTACTTCTCGATTTTGGGAATTGTAATTTCTCTTAAGCTTTCACAGTATACAAACTGATAACAGTGATCCATTTGACCTACTTAATCAATCTAGCAAAAACAATTTCAATTCTAATTGGGAAAAAGTTATTTCATCGCCAGGAAATTGAAATTCTGGAGTACTTTCTTTAAAGGAAGATTTTTAAAAGTAGACATTTTGTTTATTAATATATTTTTTCATGTCAGAAATGTTCTTTAAGCAATGTTGGCCAAAGTTTTCTCTCGGCATATTTTTCCTTTTTCTTTTTCTTTTTTGGTTAGATTTATGAATTTTGCTTAAGAGGTATAATAAAATTTCAATAATTGTAGTCATAATTTATTTGTGTTCAATTTTTAAAAATTTAACCATATAAAAAGAAAATACAACAAGTTGAGATATTTATCTAAAATCTCAATAAATTTTGTAATTGTAATGCAAACATTTTTTTTTTTTTTTGCTAACTTTCAGAAACAACAATAAAATATCAGATTTAATTGAATCAGCCATCTTTACAGTTATACCCATATGTATTTATGTATTCATATATTTCTATAGTTTGTGGGCTTTTTTTTATTTGTATTTCTATACACAGTAAAGGAAATGATGTCGCCCTCCTTGCGTAATTCTTTTTCCGTTTTTTTTTTTAATTTTCATTTTCTCGTACAAACATTACTTCTTTGATTGCGCTGTATGTTTTCTGGTTTCCCTTATTATAACTAATAAAAATGTTAACATTAATCCAGGTTGTACATTAAAAACGTTACATTTGACCAAGGACCAAACTAATCGCTGTTTATTAAAAACATTTTCAACAATTTGATTATGAAATTATTATTATTATTATTTGATTATGAAATTATATAGGCAAGATCGGCAAGTTCGATAAGATATACAAACTTAGATATAGATTCGAAACATTTTCTATGAATTATGAATTTCTAATAATTGTGAATTTATTACAACCGGCTCTCGTTATAAACGTTCTGTCGTATAAAAATGCTTTATTTTCATATTATTTGAACGAGTTTAATGAGTTTACACCTACAATAACGATTAATACAAAAAGTGGAAAAACAAAAGAAAGAAAGAAAAGCAATAAAAACATAAAGAAATAAGCAGCAGAAATATTTCTCAATGAGGAAATGAAATTCACTTACACTGACTGCATAGATCATTTATACAAGAAAAAAAGAAACAAAGAAGAAGAAATGATGTGGTATAAAATGTGTAAATTTTATATTCCATTTGTATCTTCTTTTTATTGCGCTTTGAAAGTTTATTAAACTCATATACTCTCTTTAGTTGGACATTATTTTGAAGGGTAACTTCACTCATTCGTTTCATTTAAATATAACTCTTAATTCTATAATCAGATTTTTTTTATATAGAAAAATCAATTTTATGGCTTTATTAAAGCAATCGTTTTTCCCATTGTTAGCTTAAATAACTTGTGGGAAGAGGGAAGGGAAGTAGTATGAGATAATCTCTGGGACGTGGTGATAAAATAAAAAGATCGCCTTTATAGTTTAAATTTTAATAATTATTTCGTAATTATTTTCGAAAATAAATTAAGCAAAAAGAAAAGCGAAAGGGAATAGAACAAGACATTTTATATAAAAGAATAATAAATAAGCATTAAAATCATCGAACCATCATCAGCCATTTGATCAATAACCACCTACATTTAAAGTTGTTATTTATGATGGATAATGGCAAGTTCGGACTTACACAAACTTAAACGGGCCAGTTAAGTTTGCTTATTCAAATCTTAAAGCATTAGCAAGCGAAGGTTTTCGCTCTTTTTTTATAATAATTTTGGTTGTACAATTTCACTTAAATAATCGACTTTCCATTAATGCATAATTTCTCATCGATTTTTGCCGAATTGCCGTATAAGTTAGAAATTCAAAAATTTTGGTAACGTAAATACAAGCTTACACAAACAGTTAATCATTTAAGATTAATTGGTTAATTGTTGTAATTGTCATGTTTAAATGTCATATGTAACTTTTCCATTATCCATGTAAATTTTAAATTGACGCTAATTTTCAAGCTTTCATTAAATAACATTTAAATATAAAAGCATTAACAAATGTGCGAGAAAGAGAGAAATGAATGAAAAACAATTTCCTATGGTCTTTTGCCACGCATTCTTTTTAACAATCCAATTATATTTAAATCAATTAATGCCTGAAAATGCATATATATATATATATATATATATATATATATATATATATATATATATATATATATGTATATGATGCATATAACAAAACGTAACGTAGCGTAACGTGCTAATATTTATTATATGCCACTGTGTTGGAAATAGATAAATAGAGAATAAAATCAAAGAGAATGGAAAATGGAAGTCTTATAAAAATCACAACAATTACGATTATGCAATTTCAAGTACTCTATTTCTTTTTCTCTTTCTCTCTCTTTATCTATCTATGTGTCTATCTCTCTCTCTCTCTCTCTCTTTATCTCTTTACGTCTAGGTCAGCTGTTACTGATATTCTATGAGAAAATAAGAGAGGAATCGTATGATAATTATTAAATTGAACGGAACTAAGCATATAACACATCGGCCTATAATTTCACTGTCTATGTTTTTTGATATTATTGCTAATATAAAATGATAGATAATTTCATTTTACTCAAGATTATGGATATATAATCGTCAGATAATTTATTTGATTTTTCAAGTTTTTGTGAGATTTTATAGAGTTGCTTCAATCAGCTGACCAGACCATTTTTTTTCATGAGACGTTTTAGGGAACTCTAAAGAAATGATTCTTTTTGATTGATTCTTTTCGGAATCGGCCTACATCAAAGCCGATTTACATATACTTATTCATGTTTATTCACTACCTTTTTTTGTTACACAATTTCAATTTTGTTTTTATATGTTTCGAATTAACGTAAATTTTTTGTGGCCAAATGGACCCAGCCCCCTAAAAGTAATTGTGGCATTCAAGTTTAGTATCACTCCACAATACTTAGCAGTCATGATTGCAAACTTTAGAAAATCTGTAAAATCATTTTTTGAATACAACAGTAAATTTCTCCGTCGAAATTTAATAAAATTCTTTTTTTAGCCACCACTCAGAAGGAAATGTCAAAAACTTTCTATTCTAATATATATTCACTATTGATCTAGCTATACTTTATTTGTCTGTCTGTTTTATATATTCTGCTTCATCCATCGCCTTCAAATGTAACAGAAATCTTGAAAATACATGAGAAAATTTCATGTAAAGTAATTTTGAAAATGTTCTAAAGTAGTTAAAGGACTTAACCTTAACCTCCCATCGCTCATCTTCTGAAAATTGTTTTTCATCTAGAAAGCGATGCACAGTGTTAGCGTAGATACCCAAGCGACAGACAAGAAACTTATTAACCCATGTGTCTTTGCTTTTAATTATATTATTAATACTATTTTGGAATTTATATTTTTCATGTTTATTGAACACGCAAATAGCACTTTATTGCGTTTTAGTGTCCATATACCATGCATATGCATTTATACTACTAAAAGTAAAGAAGTAAAATGATAAAAAACAAAAAGAATTGAATGAATGTAAAGGAAAGAAATAAAAACACGTAATAAATAAATAATGTGGTGTATAAGTGTGTATGTGTATGCGTATGTATTTCCTATATCTTCATTTTCTTTACACACATACAAACAATTAATTAATGGTGAATGAATTAAAGCATGCATATAAAAATGTTTTGCAAAAGCAAAAAGAAAACACACACCAAATTAATAAAAGTAAAAATGACTCTATTTTTGTTTACAAACTTTTTTTAACATTTATTTGAAAACAATATTAAAAATGTGAAATGAATGGTTATTTTGTTTTTCAGTAGTTTTCCTTTTTTTTTAATTTGTTATTATTGGTATTCCATTATTAATTATAAACATGGATAACTAGTTTAATTATAATATAAATGAAAAAAAATGAAAGGAGGGGGGGGGGGGGGGAAGTAATAAAAAACAATTTTGTAAACAACGTGCCAGACTAATTATTTCTATTCAGGTATTATTCAAAAGTAAAACTGTGGAATAGCAGGCCATGAACAAAAAGAAGATAAAGAAGAGGAAGAGAATTAACTTAAAAAAAAATGAAAACAGAACAGAAGTGGAAATTTTAGCTGGAAGCTAATTTTTAAACTGATTTTATAATTTCAAACAAGAATAAGAAGTTTGTGGCACTTGGGCGGGATCGATACTTAAATGCCCCTAAATTACTTTGCTTAATCTGAATAAAACATCAAAGAAGAGAATTACAAGCCAATCAAATGGGAAATTTTCCATTATTAATTATTATTACATTATTTGAAAGGTTTATTTTAGTAGAAAGGGACATCAAAAATTAAATCTAATTCGAATTAATTTTATCAGAATTGTTACTACTTCAGTTCATATATTGTAATTTTTATTGCGTTTTATGGACAAATTTGGATTAGATTGACCACAACGCAAGTCATTTGTCATGTCAAAATACTAGAAACACATCAATTCGGTTTAAAAAGTATATTGAAAATTGTAATATTTTTTATTTTGACTGTTACAAACATAATAACAAAATGAATATATCCCCAATCTCTGATTAATGAATATAAATATTGTTTTTTCTTTAAAACTCTATGAATACGAGTTTCGTTCTTTTAGTTAATTTTGTAATATTGTGTAGAAGAAATTTTTGATGGATTCAAAAATACCTAAAATACAAATAAATTTCTTCATGCAGTTAATAAAATTCGCTCAGTACATAATTTTCTCTTTCTCTCTACCTCTACGTCTGCTCTGCCACTACCGCTCCCTTTGCAGTGCCTCTACCTCTCCCACTGCTCTGTCACTACCTTCCGATTTGCTTTGCCTCTACCTTTCCCTCTGCTCTGCCTCACTGTCTTATAGCAATACATGCATTTCATTTGACATAAACTGAAAAGAAATGACGTTGTAGACATTCAGAAGTTTTTCTTTTGTTTTCCTGTTGCTTTGAAGTTTGAAATTAAACGAGTAAAATCATGAAAAATATGTCATCGTTTACTTGAGCGCATGTAACTTTAACTAACATTCATAGATTGTTATCTTTGTTCCGTCAATTTTGAGCTTAAATTTTTTTCTGTTTGTTTTCTTAAATTTAGGTTTTTTTGAAGGGGGGGGGGGGGTATAAAAAGTACAATAATATACATAAATAATAAATATTTAAATGAATTTTAGAATAAGTATAATAATAGAAAAAGTTTCATGCGTTCATTTTATTCATTTATCATCTGATTATAATAAAACTGTGCCACATGTTAAATGTTCGTGTAAAACAATGTTCGTGAATCGTTAATCGTGAAGCGTTGCGTCTTCTTCGTGATTTGTCTTCTTATTCCATCTAAATTTACAAAATGAATTATGCGTTCGTTATTATAAAATTTAATTATAAATTACGCAGCTTTATTTTATTTTTTGTTTTTTGTTTTTTTTTGGTATAAGTAAATATTCGATTAATGCATATATATACATATAAACGGCATTCCCTCCCCCTACTACCGAGGGGGAGGGAAGGTTGTTCTATAAGTTTGCGGAATAATCATACAATAAAGAAATATATTAAAATAAAGATAAGTGAGAACATTTACAGTTCGTCGATTCTTCTTTTTGCCTAATGCGATTAAAGTCAAATAAAAGAAGTCCAAGCTAATGCAAATGAAAAAATTGTAATTTTTTTATATATTTCAAAAGTTCATTATATGGGAGGAGGTCCAAAGAAATGGATCGATCTGCACTAAATTTTTATGCCAATTTTCACTAAAATGTATTCAAAATTAAAGTTTTTGTTCATATAATGAAGTTTTTGGAAAAAGGCGTTATTTGAAAAGTGGTCGTAAAAATGGGCCAATCTGCAACAAAGTTAATACACATGTCTTTTATGTTACAATACAACTAAGCTCCGTTTTACTTTAAAATAATATATTAAAAATTATAAATCTTTTCACATAACGCCTTTTTTTGGAACGCGGAGTGGGGGATGGGACGTGCTTATAAAAACAATCCGACTTTATGCATTTTAAATAGGGTTCTCTCTAGGCCAAAACATGCCTACGTAATAAATTTCACTAAAATAGCTCAAAAATTGCGATCGTTAGCTTCATAACAAAGTTTTAAAGGCTGAGATCACACGGACGGGTGGACGGACATACAGTCTTAAATGGAATCAGTAAGTGATTCTAAGTTGATCGAAAACTGTTTCTACCTCAACTCTTTTTTTTGGATGTCACAAACATCTGCACAAACTGATTATACCTTGTACCACAAGTGATGTAGGGTGTGAAGAATTAAGGGAAATGTATTTTGAATTTTGTGCTATACGAACACATTGAACAATCCATTATACAACTATATATTTATCTCTTATTATCTCGCATTTATTTCATCTATGGCGAGAGAAAATTCTCATTAAATGCTGCGTGCATTGCTCTAAAAATGAGTGTGAAATAAATTCGCCGGCGCTTGCTTTTAATAATCGTTTTTTTTTTATATATATTTAAACGATTGCCCGAATGGCAACTGCATCAATATATTTTTTGTGTGTGACTTCGTTTTTTTCCGCGAGATTTTCTTTTCTTCTTTCGCCTTTTTTTATGTGATTCTTTATTGTATTTTTTTCAACTTAATATTTTTATTTTGCATGTTAAATTTTCGCCTTCTTGTTTATATATATTTTTTTCGTTCACCATTAAAATGAATTTATTGGCAGTAATAATTAATGCATTGACTTGTTTTAGTAGTTTTAAGTAGTGATTTTATATAAAATAAATCCGTGTTATTTTATTCTATAAGATAAATAAAAACATTTTTTAAATGAATGAAGAAGAAGAATTAATGAAATATTAATAGAAGAGAAAAAGAATAATAAATTAGAACGCCATTAAATCACAATGACAGGTAAATAGTAAATAAATAACAAATAAATAAACAAAAATAACAGAGTTAGAAAATAATATTTGGCTGGAGCCAAATCTTAGACGCCTACCAAACAAACCAATCACCATGATCTGATGATAATGAGATTGTTGCAACTTTTGAGTAAGAGATATAAAATATTGACATAAGCAAAATGAAAATTTTGCATCTTTTTCAAAAAAAAGTTAGTTATAGTTTAGTTGACTTTTGAGTTTACTTTAAATAAAATGATCTTTTTGATTTAATTGTGTAAAAATGGATTCTTGTTACATATGAATATAAAAAATTATTTTCATCACATTAACGCTTCGGATTATTGTTTAATAATCCGAAGCGTTAATGTGATAATCACAATAATCCATTTATGTTAAATGGAGATGTATCGAGTGATGTGCGTTTACATTTGGGTGAATGTGTTTACATTTGATTTGTAATAGAAAATTCTAATCATAATAATTGACGCATAACATGCTACTTTTTATCGATTTTATATTTTTGTTACGTACTTTCTCTTATTTTACGTTTTAGGTGTTACTTTTAACTTTTTACAATTAGCAACATCATTCATAATGAAACAAGTGCACTCTGCATCATACTTTAAGCTATTTATAAAAAGTTTTTAATAAACATGAAAAGTTGCGAATTTCGCAAATTAACTTTTTAATGTTCAGGGGGCCGAGCCGGGTAGATGTAAAAATGCAATATTTTTAAACTGCAACTTTTATGTTAACATTTGTGCTTTAAAGTAGCTTTTTTCATATTCCAAAAAAAATGTCTTGTGTTCTAGACTACAAGAAGCTAAAACAAGCGTTGATAAATATATATCAATTCTGACTAATTTACGAAAAAAAATTTTATTTATACGGGAAGTTGTGCACGAAGTAGTGGCATTAAATTTATATGAAAGATTTAACTCTGAGAGATTCGATATTCAATTGATTATATTTTTCAAAATTTGCTTGCAATTTTTTCAAAATTTTTTTATGAAGTTTTTCTTATTTTGTTTGATAACGATGATCCCAATTTCTTTGTGTAAGTAGAGTTCGTCAAAAAGTAAGTGCCAAAGTGTGAATCCGCTAAATTGAACTTGCACAAATTTTCTAAAGTAATCACTTTATCAAATGACACCTGTTGATGTGGATAATGCGCAATCCATAATGGGGATTAGCCGTACTAATTTTAAAAAGCGTTGTTGTTTTCAACGTTAAATATAGAAAACATTTAGATGCCATCTGAAATTGATTCACAAAAGATTTAAATTGAAGAAATTATTATTATATTTTAATTAAATATTAAATTATTAAATATTAAAAGTTTATACTTATGCATAAATATATTTTTTTTTTACACACAAGCCTCCAACGAAAAGGTATCATTAATTATCGGAAATTTTTATCTTAATATTATCGGTTGCCGAAAACTATATAAAGTTTGCTTCATTACACCCTACATAATTTGTGGTGCTCTCAAATGTTGTTCGTAATATCCCTAAATGATTGTTATAGATTCATATTTTACTAAGCCAATCAATTTTGAGTCATTTTCTAAGTCCATTTAAGTATGTTTGTTTTGTCTCTTTGTCCGGCTGTCTGATGTCTGTTCCAGTAAGCTTGTTGTGAAGCTACGGTCACAACTTTTGGCAATATTTTGCTGCACAAGCGTATTTGAACACAAGCTTATTGCTATTTAGAAATGAATCCAGTTAAGAAAGTGGCCAAGATCGAAGTACGCTACAGAACCCTTTATTCAGAATGAAAACTATATAAAAAATGTTTACAAATTATGGTGTAACTTAAAGAAAGCCAACTCATGCTTAATAAATTTCAAAAAAGACTTTTAGTTCAGCTCGGCTCGGAAATTATACTTTCTTATTTTCTTTTCATATGTTGAATATTTTAATCACATTAGATAAAGGCGTGGTGTGTGCAGGATATTTAAGAATCAGTTTTCATCGAGTACAATAAAGCTTTTACGCGTTAATAATTGTAATTGCTTGTATTACCTTGAAAAAAAGAAAAATAGATAACAAAATTTTTTTTTTATAGGACCCGCCGTATTCCACCCTACACCACTTGTAGTTTACACAGTTGTTTATAACACCAAAGTTGAGATGGATCCAATGCTTATTATACCGTTAGACTCATAATTACTTCCCGATTCAATTTAAGCTTAACTGTCTGTCTGTCTATCCATATTTGTAGAACATGATTAAAATCGGGCGATTATTTTGACCATTTCCATTTCTTTTTCTTTTTGTCTGTGTGGTGTACATATGAAAAGAAAAGTAGTAATAAATGAAAATTCCATGGTAAATCGTTGTTATGGCGATAACAATAACTTTTCCTAAAAATTGCGTGACTTCCTTCACGCTTTGGTTTGCGTTATAAGTTTTTAAAGCCTTAAGGAAAAGAAAAAGAAAAAGCGGCGGCAAATCGTTGTAAGTTTAACTTATTGTTTGAATAATTTTTACATTTCAAAATATTCGTACTTTTGAACTAAACAAATCTTAAAATGTACAAAAAAAAAACACAATCAAAGCAGTTGAAGAATTCGGATCGGTTTGGAGTGAATTATATGTGAAGTGCTCATGAAAAACGGCCAGCTCCATTCATTTTCAATGTTATTCTAAAATTTTTAAGGAAAACAACTCGTATCCAAATAGTAAATTTTCTCAAGATTTGCAAAAAAAAGAAGCAAATTATTAATTATTAAACTGTTCTTCTTAAACCGCCCGTTCTATTTATATATATCCACAAATAGTGTAGGCCATAATTATAACACATTGTTATTATTATTGTTATTATTATTGTTATTATAATTATTATTTTTTATTTTTTTTGATATGTTTCCTTTCTATAACTCTCTTATTAGTTTTTGTTTAGTCTACATTTAGTTCTGTCTATATACTTTACACACAAAATTCTAAGAAGCCGATTGGTGTTGTTTATTGTACTTTATTAAGCATTATATTTTCTATTTTAAGACTCTTATCAAATCTTTATGATATTATTTCTCTGTATTGGGGTTGTGCTGTTTTTACTATTCTTACTCTTGTTATATTTATTTTATTATTATATTCTCCCACTTAAGTGTACGCTCCATAATAATATTATTTATGAATATATTTTCATACATATATAATACGTACGTGCGAACATAGAGAGGCGTATCAGAGAGTTCGTTTCTCATATATATATCTATATATATTAGATTGTATAAAAAGTATACCAAAATGACTTTGATATCTATAAATTTGATAAAGTCTAATACGATTAAATCAATCAGTCAAAGAAATATATATTTGCAATATCTGTTATTTCATGGTTCAGGTCTCTGCTATTGTTAAAGAGAAGATGGAATTGAAAATGAACGAAATACTTGATAAAACGCGTTATGCGATGATTTATTTTACTCTAGAAATAGTAATCGCCAAAAAAAAATTTTGGGGGCATGTTTGCAAATGATGCTTTTTTTAAAGAAGTATTAATGGCAACATTTTGTAACCAGCGAACAAATGTTCGCTGGTTTGTAAGAGAGTACCGAAATTAAATCTTAACCCGATGACAGTTAAGAATTATTCAAAGACATCACATAGCGGAAAGATGATGAAAATTTGTAATGCCATATGAATTAAAACAACGAAATTTGAATTCAGTTCAATGAAGAGCTGGTGAAATACTCACAAATTCTCAACCTTTTTTTGAAAATAAACTCAATAGACAATAAAAAGTTTAAACCAGCTTAAAAGCTAAGGACTCATTACAAACGATTTTAAAATTTGGATTGACTCGAACAGTGGACAAAATTGGCCAAAAAGACAATAACTCTGGGTTTGATAACTCCAAAAAAAAAAAAAAAACTGACAATATTATTATACATTGAAATTCATGAAATTATCCTCAAAATTGTCATACATGGATGCATGCAATTGCAATAATCGAGATGGATTTATGGAAAATTGATTCAGAAGTCCAAGATGTGTAGCATTTATCTATAGAAATTTATTTATATCATATTTCGTATTATATTATGAAGTAGCGCATAAAATCTTATTTGTTTGCGTAATTACGTTATTTGTTTATTATTGACAAAAGGTTCAGTTCATTTCAGTATCTTCTTGTTTTATTTTTGTTTTCTGTACGCACAATACATTTTTGTTTTAACTTACTTGATAAGAATTTCAAACAATATAAATAATAGAAAGCAATGTAATGCATTAAAAAGAGAAGCAGTAGCGTATCTTTGAACGATATAAATAATAAATAAATAAGTGTCCTATCCAATCAATTGAGTTTAAAGTCGACGTTATAAATATCTGAAATTTTAGTAATTCCTCTACATATTTTCTTATTATTTACACCATAAAATCGTAATGTAATAACATAATGGAAATTTTACCATGGCATTTAAATGCTTCAAATGTTCAAAAAATTATTGATTGTCATATAAACTTTTTATAAGTATTGTCAGAGGCAGATCACTTTTGAAAGCAGCACTTTCAGTCATTACATTCTACACCACTTCCGGTTTATGCAGAAGTGTTTAATACCCAAAAGGATCTACGTTTTATTACTCTGATCGACTCAGAATCACTTCCTGATTGGGGTATAAAACCTGCCTGCCTGTCTGTTTCTATCTGTCTATCGGGCCATATCAATATTTGCCTATGTATATTTGTTATCAGATCGCAATTTTTGAGACATTTTTATGAAATTTGGTACATAAGTTACTTATGGTTCAGAAAAATGGCTTAGAATCGGTAAATTTTTAGGTCAACGCTTCATACAATGTCTTTCTTAAACAAAAGTCATTTATATAGATAAATTTTAAATATGACAATATGTCAATGAAAATTGACAAACAATTATGTTTCGATACGAAAAAAGTATGTACTCCAAATTTCGTCCAGATCGAATCATATTTACGATCTCTTCTTCTCATGTAAAGCCATTCTCAAAAGAAAAAATCATTTTGTAAACAAAAATGACAACTTTGGTATATTTTAATGAAAATTGGCGCAGCACGAATTTACTTCAGAACGGCCAATGTTTTGGAACTTCCCTCTCAAAATATTTTTTACATCATTGTTTTCTAATTGGTTTATTTGTCTTTTTAATTGCATTAGGCAAACTAATGTCAGATGTTTAAAAATCTGCCGAGACTTGACTAAAAAGTTTTTATTCAATTTTATATGTTACAATGAAAATCGATCTATTAACATAAATGTAAATTTCCTAGTGATTTATAAACCCTACCTGTACTTATATTTATAAGTTAATTTATATGATGCAAAAAATTCTTTGTACAATCCTTTTTTTTTTTGCAAAGGAATTAGATTATTTTAAACATGTTGCGTTTTTGTTTTCTTTCGTTTATTTTTGGGGGACAGATGCTAAGAATGATTTAACGACTCGCTATAGTAGTGACGATGTATCGAGCAATGAATTGAATGAGACAGCACCAAAATTAACGGAAGTAGAACGTCAGGCCGATTTTAATCGTCATAAGGAGGAAATGCAAAAGAAGCGTCGTAAAAAAAAGCGCACCAGTTCGTCATTGCATTCGTCAACTTTTCAAGGTTTGTTAAACAATTTTAATTAATAAGAAAAATCAAAAATAGGAAAAGTTCGAAAAGAAAAGAAATTATTATTATTGATTTTTGGTTTTTGGTGTCCATCATACAGAGGTTCATTTTATTATCATAATATAATTTTCTTTCTTGTCTCCCTTTGTAGAATTGTATAAATTAACTGGTGAAATTTTGGGTGAAGGTGCTTACGCTTCTGTACAAACTTGTATTAATATCTATACGGAGTTAGAATATGCGGTAAAAGTGATTGATAAGATACCGGGTCATGCTCGAGCTCGCGTTTTTCGCGAAGTGGAAACATTCCATCATTGTCAAGGTCATCCTGGCATTTTACAATTAATTGAATTTTTCGAAGACGAAGAGAAATTTTATTTAGTATTTGAGAAAATCAATGGCGGTCCATTACTTACTCGCATACAGGAACATATTTGCTTTTCAGAGCATGAGGCTGCTCAGATTATTAAAGAGATTGCTTCGGGTTTAAATTTTTTACATAAGAAAGGCATCGCCCATCGTGACTTAAAACCGGAAAATATATTATGCGTCCATCCGGATAAATTATGTCCAATAAAAATATGTGATTTTGATTTGGGTTCCGGTATTAAATTTACCACAGATATATCATCACCGGCAGCTACACCACAACTATTGACACCGGTTGGCAGTGCTGAATTTATGGCACCTGAAGTAGTTGATTTATTTGTGGGCGAGGCTAATTATTATGATAAACGTTGTGATTTATGGTCGTTAGGTGTAATTTCATACATATTGCTTTGTGGGTATCCGCCATTCTCGGGAAATTGTCAAAAGGATTGTGGCTGGAATCGCGGTGAAAATTGTCGTACTTGTCAAGAGCTACTTTTCGAGTCCATACAAGAAGGACGTTTTAGTTTCCCGGCTCCTGAATGGACGGGTGTTAGTGAGGAGGCTAAAGATTTAATACGCGGTTTATTAGTTAAAGAGGCATCAAAACGTTTAAGTGCTGAAGCAGTACTCAACCATCCATGGATCAAAATATCTGAAGAAGATCCAGCTAACAGTCGAAAAATGGAAAATCGCCGTAAGGAATTGCGCACGGCGAGCAATATTAGGCGAAATCAATCGGCTCGTGAAATATCTCAGTTCGCTGAGTCCGCTATGGCTGTAAAACGAGTTATATTACAACATTTCTCTATGCGTTACGATTATATGAAAGAACGTCCCAATATTTATCAACCATCACAATGTGATTATTTCAATAATTATAGAGCCATTAAGTCCTTAAATGGCGATGATGGAAGGCGAAAACTTATTGTTTCACCTAGTGGCTACCCATCTATAAATAAGTATGTAAATGGAAATGTCTCTCAACGGAACTCTATAAATGATGCCTCTTACTCGATTAGTTATTCAGCTCGTAATTCTTATGATCAGCACAAGAATGATGAGGGTAATTGTGATAAGCCATGTAATAATGGAGACAAGCAGCGCTCAACCCATTTTGATGTGTTAGATGAAAATGATGAATGGACTTTGGATTTTGATGACAATTACAATTCATATCAATGTGCCAATTGCAAAATACGTAAAAATAGATCGAATGACAATGGCCAAGTCTTTGGAAATTTAGATAAATATTGCACATATTGGCGTGACTTGGATGATGATGATGAAATCTTCAATGAACATATTTATACTGCTACAGGGAACGACGACGATGACAATTACTGTATTTCAGGGAATTTGGAAATGGATATTAAAAGTTCCAAGTTATGTGATAATAAAACTGGTGATGATAATACTGTTGATAATGACAATGTTAATAATAATGATAATGATAATCATAATGATAATGCTAATAGAAATGATGATAACGATATTAATGAATTTCAAGAGATAAATATTAGTTCCTGGACATGTGATTATGTTGACGACGATAACAATTTTACACAAAAGCATGAGCAACAACAAGAAAAAGGAAATGATTATAATGTTGTACAATGTAATAATGAATATTATTGTGATGATAAAAATAAGCATAGTAATGTGAAAATGTTGGATAATATTAGTGAGTTGAAGCTCATGCTACCTGTGGCAAACGACAACGAGATCGGCTGTAATGCGCAAGTGAAAAAAATTATTGTGGCCAATGAAAAACAATATCAAGATGATATAGATAAAGGAGAAGAACAAGAGATTAATATAAGACAAACTTATACGAACGATGATGATGGTAATTGTGACAATTATGATGATAATTTTAAGACATTTTATAACGAAAATTCCCAATCTGTACCGGAAAATATTATTGAACCAACCATATTAAATGCTAACAATTTTAACCCACCAATTGATGCTAGTGATGAAGCTGATGACGTAAGTAACGAAGACAACAAATCTAATGCTAAGAAATATATTATTAATAGAGAGAAGAATATTGAGATTAAGAGATTCCAAACAAAGAATGATTTTGTTAATACAGTTGAGAAAATAAATTTTAATTCTTCAGATGGATTAAACATTGAAAATAAGATTTTGCAAACAAAACAGCAACAACAACAACAACAGCACCAGCAAAAGCGTTCCATTTATTTTACAGAAGGGATGGAAGAGAAGGTTAAATGTGACGGCAATATGGCATGCATTTGGGATAATATAAAACGTAGAGAAGATGAAGGCGTCCAGGACACTTACAAATACCATGAACAATATACATTATATGGTAAACAACAAGCAACTGGAACGGCAACTGCAACTGCAGGACAGAAACGTTTTATAGAATACAACAATAACCTGAAGCAGAAACCAATCGAGAATTGGCGTCAACGCAATTATTGCACTAAAAACTACAGTGATTTTAAGCAAAAGCAAATTATGCATTCACCACCCCAATACAATCGTAAATATCGTACATATTACCAAAATAATTGTGGTAGTGGCGGCGGTGGCGATAATGGCTGGTACCATAATTATCCGCTAAACAATTATTTGGGTAATTTCTCAAATTCAAATTCAAGTTCTCAATGTTCAGCAGTTGTTCATGGATCTGCAGGCGCAATTGGTAATGGTGGTAGCATAGATGGCATATCGCAAATTAAGCCTTATCCATTGCCCAATTATTATCGTAATCATAATCGCCATAATAGCGCAGGCAGCAGTGGTGGTACACCACCTTCCGATGCGGAAATTTCTCAAGGTGCCTCACCGCCCATACACAATTGGCGCAACGATTGCATTTACACATCTGTGCGTAATTGTGGCTTAAGTCCTCAGGCAAGTTGCGTACGTAGAAATTATATGCCACAACAGCCGCCAACACGTTTTAATAATAAGTTACGCATTGGTTCCGGGCGCTTCCCTCCCCATATAATGGATCCGACTGGTTCACATTTGAACGAATATTCAGCCAGCATTGGTCTATCCCCACCCAGCGAGAGTTGTTTAATGCAAAGACGTTTACAACGTTCTGGGCAAAATGCAAAAAATAATAATACCATGACAATGCCATACAAATGTAATGCTACGTATCACAAGCAGCAACAGCAGCAACGTCAATACATCAAGCCAATGCATTATGGTGGGAATTTATTAAATCAAAATAACGAGTACATACAATCGGCAACTGCCAATGGCTAAATATGTGATCATAACATTCAAATAGCCAATGCAATGCAATGCAATGCAATGCAATTATTCATATGGAATATTGATAATACATTATTATTTGGTCATCTATTATGCCCATAAACCATATGCTGGCATAAACCAAACAAACAAACAAGTTTTGCATATTTTCTCATAATTTTTTCTGTTTCTCTTCAATATCATAATTCAATTCAATTCAATTCAATTCAAATTTTTATTCCATATAATTATGACGAATTTTTCTTTAACTTTCCAAATAATTTATTGTTTATAAAATTTTGTACATTAGTTCCATTTTTTTCTTTTCTTTTTATTTAATTTAATTTAAATGGGCTACATGAAATTGTTCATGAAAATCGTTAAAAGAAGTTTAAAGCTTTAATTATGAAACGTTAAAATGGACGTGTTAAATGGTATTTTGTTGTATGACAACGGTTATTTATTTGTGTATTATTAAAATGGACTGACGAAAAAGCTGAATGAAAAAATGAATGTATAAGTTTGATAACAATTTTGATAGGTTCAAAAAGGAATGTAATAAGGCGGCATTAAAAAACAGAAAAAAAAAAACCATTCAAATTGCACAATTTTCCTCTTGGATATCTAAAATTTCGCTTGTTTTGTGTTTCAGTTCATTAAATTAATTAACTTTACTTTTCCTTTAATTTTTTACATAGAATAAAAGAAAAAAAAAAGAAAAACAATGGTATAGGAGAAACTAAATGATTTGCTAAGCGAAAATTTCTTTAAAGATATTTTAAATTATTACATTTCGCTATATTTTTTTTTGTTCTATACTTTGTATTTTCCATTATAATTTACACATGCAAACACACAAAAAGAAAAATCTTCATTTGCATTTTCATAATATAAAACATTTTCTGGGAAATAATAATATAAAATTGTTATTATTTTTTTTATAAATGAAATTCACTTGTATTTATAAAGCTTTAAACTTCTTGATTGAACTTAATTATTTAATCAATCAAACTATAGAAGAGTCGTACTAAAAATTCCTTTGATATGTAGCATATGGGACTTCTCAATAATTTTTTTTGAACTTGATTCATATTACGTTTCATTTGTAACAATTTAAATTGTATTTTATGATTCATACAAACAACAAGTACATTCATTTGTAAAAGCCAAAGAAGTCAAATATCAAGATGATTCTGAAAAATTTTATGAATCTTTTTTTTTTCTCTTTATGTAATCCTGAATGAAAGTATATCAAATAAATAAATTTAACGGTTTATTAGAAAAAAAAATTCCCACATTTTATTTATTATTATTGTTATTATTATAATCAAATAGAAACTTTATGCAGAATTTTATAACTTTCTACAATAAAGACAGCTCAAAGAAATGGTTCAAATGTTAAGAGAATTATGTTAAATATATCAAATTTCTTGAAAACTATAAAAATACTCTGAAAAAATACGTGAAAAGTTGGAAAGTAGATTTACAATGTTAATACTCCGCACTATATTTTAATTAAATTATAGTAGAATCGTTGGATCGATCTTGTTCAATTCTAACTGTAATAATTTTTATATCCATTACCCAGAGATTGGGGGTATATTCATTTTGTCATTATTTTTGTAATGCCTAGAAGGAAGTATATATATATTCTTGATCAGCATCAAATTCTGAATTGATTTGGTCATGTCTGCTCCTCTTTCTGCTGAAAATATTCTTCTGTTCGTAAAAGTTGAGATATCCAGCTCAAATTAGGCAAAATCATTAAAAGTTCTTGCACGCAAATTGGGATTGAGAATGGGCTAAATCGGTCAAAGGAAACGCCCACAGTACATCATAAACTGAGAACACCTCATTCTTTTTAAGCAAAATTCAGTAGTTTTTGCTCATCATCTGCAAACTGCAAAAGATAGAAAACAGAAATTTTGTACATGTAGGGAGGCTATTGGTGTACAATGTTTATCCAAAAATCATGCAAACCTGGTACGCCTATGCAAAATTATAAAATACCAAGCTTTGATTTTTTTATGTTTACGCTCTCAATTTGCTTTTACAAAATTGAATCAAGTTCTGAATCGTGATATCATGATGTATGGATTGTATGTAACAGGCCTACATGTGTTACAAATATAATAATAATCTATGATAAATAATTAGTTTGACAAATAAGCTTAAAACTTTACCGAAAGTGACTCTGAATCGAAAATTTTTCGTAATCAATATGGCAAAAAATTGGATAAACTGCTTTACATTTGGCCTAAATTTAATCTTTAAAGCTTTGTTGGACCTTCTTTTATCATATGTACTCTTGATTCCACACTGTTTTTAAAATGCATGTTACTTTCACAAAATGCAGAAATTCTATTTAACTAGAATAATCGTGGTGAAATTATTATCCATTCTTCAAAAGGTAACCCTAAAACATTTTTAGGCGCATGGCATGAAAAAAGTAAAGTTTTGGCGAAAATTTTTATAGTGAAACTACTATTAATTGTAAAAACTTTAGTGATATTTTTCAAAGATACTTTGGTCCATTAAGTTAGCTTCTAATATAAAAATTTTCATGTGATAAGTAAAAAGAGAATTCATATTGCAATGCAAATTGATTTTTACTCTTAATATGTTGGTTGTTTAACATAACACGGAAACTGATTTTTTTAAAAGACGATGCATTTTCGAAGTTTTCCCTATCGCATAATTTTGGTTTTTGAATAGAATTGAAAATCAATCAAAAGGACAAATTATGCTTAATTTTTTTTTATAAAAATTTTCATAATGAAAAACTTGGTTTTTATTTAATTATTTTTATATTTATATTCTTTTTATTTTGAACTTTATTTACAAATATTAATCGTCTTTTATTGTAAACATTCCTAATAAAATTTTGTTCAATTTTTTTTTTGCTCACTTTCTCTGGTGTGTTTTGCTTATTCTTCTAATGCAATATTATACATAATTTACATAATGAAATTTAAAATATTGTTAACAATATTTGTATATACTAATATTAACAACAGTCTAATAGAATTTTTAAATTTAATTCAAATATTTATGTAGTTAATCGAATTTAAAGCCTTAACTCTATTAATCATACACCATGCGCCAAATTCATGATTAAGAAAGGTATAGTCGAAATCGACCCTACATCACCAATGGTATCTAATTTCGTTCTTAGATAAAATTGAACAATTTTATAAATTTCATTAAAATAATTACAAAATTGTGAAACGTCATGTTATAGAAATCTATGAAAGGATAACGAACCCTAAAAAATCTAGAGGTCTTATTTTATTGTTACAACTTGGTCTTATTTGAAGTCCCTTTAAATGTTGCATAGATCTACACAAACTTATACAAGTCTTGGTAACTATTATTCTAAATCGATTGATATTAGAAAAATAAATAAATATATTTACCAACGGGCTTTCTTAATCATGGACGATGTCGCATAAAATTTGGAGTAAACAAAATTAAATTAATAATAAAATAAAATGGATAAATTTGTTTCCTTATGTTGACATTTTAACACTGGGAGAAGAAGGGAGAAGAATGATAAAAGAATACATAGATTAGATGAGAAAGAGGTAGGAGAGAAAATAAAATATCATAGAGTAGACTTTTTATGTAGAAACTATATTTAATTCAGACTTTTCAGATGATAAAGCTTAATTAATGTTATTGTGATGTTTCAGTAATACCAGCATTTTTTACAGAAGTTAGTTGAGATTGTAAATGGGGATTTTTTAGCTGTTGTGGTTGTTGCTGTTGTTCTATTTGTTTTTGCTGCTGCTGTGTTGTTCAATTGTTTGCTGTTTTTGTATGTTCTCCATTTCAATATCGGAGCAATTATCTGAATTTGATAAAGCCGAATCCATAGATGTTATTGTTATATTAACCTGTTTATCACTAGACTCTTGAGGTAATAATGGTTTCTTCACGGGAGACTTTTCAACATCACATTCATCACCATTTTTTCTGGTATTATTGTCTTTTGTTTGATTTTGTATCACAAAATTATTACTATTTATATCTTCAATGGCTTTACGGAGCTCTTTAAGACCAACAACGCCTACCAGCCGACCAATTTTCGTAACATACGCATGATTTATGCCAACCATAGAAAAAAGTGAATGCACTTTCAATATGGAAGTTCGTTCAACTAATTGAAATGGTGATGGATCGATATGAACATTGGCCTTTTCTAAGTCGATTGGTTTCAACATTTCCTCCATTTCCCATTTCTTTTGATCTTCTGGTGACATATCAATCACACGTTCTCGGGGCTAAAAAAAAAATTTAGAAAAACGAAAAAGCCTGTTCATGCAGATACTTATCTGTGGCTGTCATATCTAGCCCAAAAAAAAATTACTTTTAAAATATTATTTGCATAATGTACTGCAAAATATCCCCTGATAAACTTTAATTAACTTTAAGTCTCTGAAAGTAATAATTCTTATCTTGGAGATAAGAGACATACATTAACGGAAAATCAGTAAGAAAATGGTAAAATAGTAACTGAAATTGATGGAGAAACTATTGAGGAATCTATGTCGTCCTTGATTCAAGGAATGATATTTGTAACCTCATCAAGTATTTCTAAATATTTTGACAAAGGTAATGTAAAAAGAAGCATTTCCATTTCAAAAAATAAAATCATTCTTTAAGGACAACACGAGTCATACAACTAAATCACTCCTAAATAAACGAAACAAGGTACCTAGGCAAGCCGTAGAAAATGCTTAATTGAAGACAATAGTTTAGATTTATATGGAGAGCCTAACCGGCATATTTGCTATGCATTTTTCGTCATTATTATTGAAATATTATTCCTTTATATTTATTGCTTACCAATTGCACATTTTTCATCTTTTTAATACTTCCTATATAAGACTAGGATATTTAATAATATACAAACATCAGATACATAGCCACATATACATATGTATGCACACATACATGCACATACAAATATACACATACAAAAAAAATCAATGAGGAAAATCAAAATCAATAGGAAAATGAAATGAAAAGTGAATTGTAAATGAAATACGAGATATTGAGAGAAAAAGAGACACAGAGAGAGAGAGACAGAGAAAAGAAAATAAAAAGAAAATTGAAGACATAGACGAAAAAATAAAATAAAGAAAAAAGAAAAAAAATTATACATTTTTTTTTTCTGAATTGTGCCATTAGACGGGCTTCAGAATAGGCGAAAGCATAAACAAAGCAAAAACAAAAAAAAAAGGAACCAGACACATAATTCGTACAACAGCATGATTCATGCCATTAATTAATTAAGAAATTAGGAAAATTTAATTAATTAATAAACTTAATTAATAAAATATATCAAATGTTTATTGTAACAGAATTATCATTTAGTTTCTGTAACTATAACTTTTATTGATGATTAATAAAGTAATGAAGACATTAATTATTCAAATTAATGTTTTTAATTAAGAATAATTATAATTAATTTCAATTAATCAAGAATTAAATGTAATTTATTCCATGGAGAAGGATTAAAAATATAGAACCATAAGATACATAGGCCTAATTTCTATGTAACATTAATCAAAAAAAAAAAAATAATAAGATAATCAGTTGCCACAGGAAATGCAATTGTTCCATAAAAATTTATGAAGCTTAAAACGCTTCAAAACTTTTTCAAGTACATTTAAAATTGGTTCCAAAATGAAATGAATGAAACTGTATTTTTCCCTTTTTTCAAATATGTTAATATGCAAATTTTGTTTAGACTGAACTCCATGGACATTGAGGAGAAGATTGTGTAAATGTTTAAATCATTTTCAAAATATCAAACTAAAAATGCATTAAAAGTTGCAGACTCTTTAACGGCTTACAAAATTCTGTGGGACATTGGAAAACAAAAAAAAATGCCTTGGATCGTTTTAGAAATGTACTTTCCTTTTAGTTTAATTTCTTACCATATCGTCCATGTTTGCCGCATTTATACATTTATTATTATTATTATTTTTCATTATTGGCTTAATTTTATGATGCTTCACTGGTGATTTAATATACAAATTGCTAAGCCCAAGTCGTTTATATTTTGATCTGAGATACTTGTGTGACATTTGATGACATTTACATGGAGATGTCATTATTTTATTTATACAATTTTGTAAATTAATTGCCGAATCGTTAATAACGTGGGTATTGTTGTTTTTGTTGATACTGGTGAAATTATTATTAGATGATGTAAAAGTAATTACCGGAGTGTGTAAAATATTAGTAGTATTGGATAGTTCTTGCTTTGCAAAGATATGTAAAATTATAACTTTTTATTTATTTGAAATTGTTATGAATAGATTTACCAGATCCTTATCCAAATAAGATCCATTCTCTTTCAATTCCATTTCTAAAGTGTCGGAATTATGAGAGAGGTTTTGCGCTTGCTTTTAGTGTTATTTTTGCAAATTTTTATTATTATTACTTTTTGTGGTTTTTTGTTAATATAAATAATATTAGTATTATTTATTTTTCGTTAGAAGCTTTTTAATGTTAAATACAAAACGAGATTAAATGTCAAACTTACCAATTGAACCTTTTTAGAAATACTCGGTGTACCAGGAGTTTTTGCAACTGGCGTTCCAGGAGGATTACTTGATATCACTTCTGCTGTACTGTTTGGTGGATTTGTTAAATTTTCATTAGCATTTTCCTTAATTTCTGCATTTGTTGTTTGTTCTACATCTTGCAGAGTGGTTGATTTCTTAAAAATCGCTTCAAAGGCATTACGTATGCGATATTCATTGGTAGCTGTTATTGTGGTATAGGGCGTTATACTTGGACTATGGAGCGATGAGGTAGGTGTGAAGGTTTTTAAATTAAATGAGTTTGTCTTTTTCAAAATAGATTTACGTGGCTGCAACGTATTATGGAGAGTTTCATGATGTTTGTGTGAGGGCAGCGTTTCATCATTAGCTACTTGTCGCAAGCTAAGGATGTCGGGGGCAGGTAAAACTTCAAAACGTGAAGGTCTGCGAACACGAACACAAACGCTTTCCAGTTTCTTTTTCTCTTCTTCACGTGCTCGTTCTTCGGCTTCTTTTTGCCATTTCTGAGCTACCTCCATACGTTTTTCACGCCCAACATGCTTCTCAATCATTTTAATTAACTCGTAACGCTGCACAGACCCCAATAAAATCATATTTTCGGGACTGTCTACTAATGGTAAAGAGCGCAACGTTTTATTGACTTTGAGTACTTCTTTTAGTTTTTGATATGATATCCCTTGCCATATATATTTCACGTCGCGCACCATAAAATCTTCCACATAGATGCTATACATGCCAGAACTCGATGGCAACAAATCAGGTAGGTATGGCAGTTTCTTAATTAATATTATACTATCGTACATGGATGGTTGTAATAAGGCACCTACGGCATTTGCAATAAGAACAGCTATCATAACTGGAACTACATGCGTTATTTGTCCCGTCATTTCAAATACGATCACAGCCACTGAAACTGTATGAGTTACAGCTCCAGAAAAAGCAGCTGCTCCTACTACAGCATAGCCACCTGGTATAATTGGTGATAAGCGGCCACCGTAACGTACACCTTGTGGAAACCACAGGTGCATACTTTCACCCACTAGACGTCCCAAGCCCGCACCAATTTTAAATACAGGTATAAATATACCCGAAGGCACTGGTATAGTTGATGCAATAATTGAAAAAATGAACGTAAATATTACGTAAGAACTAAGGTTTATGAAGACATTTGTGAAGGGAGTTATCCAATGTGTTACAACGGCTGCTTGCTCTACGGTTAAGTCATTTTTTGACCATGTAAAATTACTAAATAATTGTATCACTTGCTCATGCGTGCTTAATTCACCGGCTATGAATTGGCCAGTGCCCAAAGGAAATGATAGAGTAGAAACTAGTAAAGCTAAAAAACCAGGATATAAGAAACGATTTTTTTGTAAAAATTTGTTCATTTTCTTGTTAGAGCGCATAAATAGAACGTACTGCCGATGTACCCAAACATATGCCGCACCACCAACGCCACATATACCGCCCATTATAGCAAAAGCAAATAACTCTTGAGGATCAAAGGGGAATTCAGTTGTGAAATTAGTTAAGAAGACCGCACGAACGGTATCTAAATTTTGAAACCAAACTGCTAGCAGACGGAAAACTGTGGCACCACAAACGGCGGCAAAAAAACCACGCCAATAATTGCGAACCGCAAAGTACGTTGTAGTTACTTCAATACTAAATAATACGCCTCCAACCGGGGCAGCAAAACATGCGCCCACACCAACTGCACAGGCGGCAGCTAACATTTCCGAGTTACGTGATTCATTTTCATAAATACCTTGGAATGATGTCACTAGCTTACTTAATAATTGTGCTACAATACTTGCTATATGTACAAATGGACCCTGATGCATTTCAAATTTTACAAGGAAAAAAAATAATTTGTAAAATAATATTGTAAGTGATTTAAATAAATAGCTGGACGACAAATTTCATACTTACTTCCTTTCCTAATGGCATACCACTACCCAAAGTTGCCGTTAAACCCACAATTTTCGCCACTAAAGTTTTAAATGTTAAATATTCTTTCAGAGCCACACCTCTTAAGATTGTTTTCATTTCTGGTATGCCAGAACCTAAATAACAACAACATTTATCAATATAAACACACAACTAGTCTAAATTACAGAGTAGTGAGTCAAGTGAGACTTTTCTTTCAATAAAATTGGCATAAAATTTTATTAGTTAAATTAATTTATATCCAATAGAGTAAGTGTCATCATAAATTGAAAATTCGGAAATATATGATATATAGAAAACAACAGCAACAGCAACAATGTAAACAATTACTTACCTATACTTTGTGGCGCTATAAGATGAACAAAACCGGCTGAAAATAATATTAAGCAGACAGGTAAAGAGACCCAAGCAAAATATTGGGCTACCGGATGTGTTGTTAAATCTCGATAAAGCCAAATACGGGCTACAATAAAGAACGGCCATAAGCAACAATAATAAGCGACATAATTTAATTTAAAAAGTATTTATTTTATATAGAACACTAACCATTTGTACACACCGATATACCTTTATCCATAACATAAGATAATAAAGCCATTATAATGCCTAATAAAGCCAAAAATACCCAATCTTCGCCTAAACGGGCGAATGTATGTTTCCATATCCATGATGTTACTTTGAATAAACGTGAATCCCGTTTACCTAAAAGTTCCTGTAAATAATGATTCCCAGCACTGCTATCTTATAATACAATTTCCTTTATAAATATATGCATTCATTAAGCACTTATCAATAATAAATATGAGCAGATGTTTGTACTGTGTGAAACATGTCAAATATTTAAATAATTGTTCATATTTTGTGATAAGAAAGTCAAAAAAGTTATGAGTGTAAAGTGAAGTGTAACAAGAACAACAATTAAAAAAGAAATTGTGATATATTGAGTTGAGATCCGCAACTCAAGTCAAATCGGATTATATTAATTTTCCAAAATTTTTTTAGACAAAAATAGTCTACTCAAATAGTCATCTTTGCTAGATGTTATAAAGACTAAAAAAACTTTTTTCCACATAATGAATATGAAAATGAAGTAATTGCTAATTACAAGATAATTTTAAAAGCTTTCAATTAAAAGCCATGTAATAAATTGTAAGCCTTTAAAACGATTTAAAATCATGACAACTGCAAAAAATATCAAAGTTATTGCCTTTTTGCTTAACTCTTTATTGTGTTTTATACTCTAAACCATTTTTAGTAAAAGGTAGTAAAAGTTTGTATAAATGTTTGTAATAGCCAAAAAGAGTTGAGATAGATTCATCTTTTATGACACCGAGCGATTCAGAAGCACGATATAAGTCTGATTGTCCATCCGTCCGTACGCCAGCTGTCTGTGCAAGTAAGTTTATAATCAAGCTACATGCCGGAATTTTTGAAACACTTTAAGAAAATTTGTTATGTATATGGGTTTTAATTCAAACTCGTATTGAGAATGGTTAGAATCAGATCACTTTTAAGATCACACTTTATATAACACCTTTTTCGAAAAAAAGTCATTATATCGAAAAAAGTTGCAATTTTGAATACTTTTCAGAGAAGCCTTGCACATTATTATATTGTAATATGGATCTGTTCGTTCAGTTTTTGTGAAGCCTTCCCATATAAAAATTTTTCGAAAAAGTCATTATATTGAAAAAAACTACAATTTTGGGTATATTTCGTATAAAAGATATTTGTACCCAATTTGGACCAGATCGGTTCAATTTTTAGACATCAGCCCTTATAATGAACTTTTCAAGTCTTATTTCACTTTCGTGATGTACAAATCATTTCTTTTAAACAAAGTGGTGTAGGGTATTTAAAAGGCGGCCCAGACCGACTATAACATTTTGTAATGGTCCTGGCGCTTGTGTACATTGGCAAATATTGAAACGATATTGAAATTATTCATTTACCTTATTCCTTTGTTTGTCCTCCAATTTCCGTCGCTTTTCAAGCAATTTAAGCTTACGCGCTTCATCTTTGGCAAATTCTCCTAAATCTTTAGTATAGCGGCCATACATCTAATAAACAAATTAAAAAAAAAAATTGAATCATTTAAGAAATTATTAAATTAATATTTAACATTAAATTACCCAAAAGTTATTTAAAAATTCAAATGTGTATGATTTTGTTTTGTAATAAATTAAGTATACTTTTTTCATTTTTTCAGTTTTCATGGCTGATTGGCCGCCTACTTAAACCTTTGATCTTGTTGCTACACCTATAAAATAATTAATACAATTTGATAATGAGCAACTGATTTGCTGAAGAGTACATTAGGCACCATCGCACACGTGAACATCTACATATAAATTCACTCACATTCAAAAAAAGAAAAAACAAAACAAAACATTTTCAGCTAAATTGTATTTGGTTTGGTGAGGTCAAACTTTAGATACCCAACATCAAGGCAGCGTATTTTGTTTGATTAACTTGACTGAATTGTAACAATTTTCTTAGTCGGTTCTGAGGAAATAAATAATTAAATTTCCAACTTTATTCTGAATAAGTTCTCAGTAATGAGTAAACAGTCAAAAAACTTTGATCTGTTAAAACTTTTGACGGGTGCTACGGATATTGTACGGAAGCATTTCATTTTTTTTTTTTTATTAATTTTCAAGTTTTAGGAAAGAAGAGCAGTATTTTCCATTTAAAAATCCGATATCAGATTAACCGAATTGTGCAATTATTTGTGGGCATATCGTTTGACTGATTTGGACTATTTTTAATATTGGTCCGTATGCAAGAACTTGAAATATTTTTGCTAAGTTCATTCGGTTGATTAAACTGCCAGAAACGCACTTGGCATACATAGGCAGACAAGAAGAGGAAGAAGAAGAAGAAGAAGAAGGCGAAGCGGACTTTTTAAAAAAAAATTTGTTACCTTATTAAAACTCTGATGCTTCCTTTAGAATATAACAAAGAATCTGATAATGTGAATAGAATTTCGATGCCGCCACATGGTGAATATAAAAAAAATAAAATATTTTATATGCTTGTAATACGCTAACACTATCTATAAATTAAAGTAATCGATTAATGTGATTATTTTAAAAAGCATTTAGAAAACAAAAATAAAGCAGCAATAAAAGTTCATGTAGAAAGTGAACGATCTGTGAATAAATGTTTTATAGAAATATAAAAATGAAAATAACTAAACAAGTACAATAAAAACGTTTTATTAACAGATATAAAGTTCAAGAGAATTCTTAATGTTCCTTTATCTTGATAATACTTTCAATTTAGAAGTTGTAGGTATATTCATTTTGATAAAATCTTTTTATAGAGTTTTTCTAACTTTAACACGAAGATTGAAAGTGTATCCAAAATGAAAAGTTAAGTATACTTTAAAAAATATGCGATATATACCCTTGATTAGCATTAAATTCTGTCCATTGGCATCAATTTCTACCTGCTTGTTTTCTAATCGCTAAAAACGAGTTCTAAATTTTGGTTAGTTATGTCTAAAGAAAACGAAAAAAAAAACAAACTTAACTATTTCGCTTTATGAATTTGGATTTACATATCTTTCCAGGGTCCAACAGTGGCCAGTGAAGAGTTATATAACCGAGATTTTCTACGTAAATGCTTTGAATATTTTGTACTTTAAAGAAAAATGATATAAATTTTCTTAAATGTACATGAAGTGTTTTTTTACATCAAGCCATATCAAAGCTCTCAAAACTTATAGGTCATCATTTTGATCGCTATAAATTTTATATCCTACATCTCATTAAATGATCCAAAATCATTTATGCAACCAATTTGTTTACGATAGCTCATCTAAAGGTCGCCTTATTACGCATTTAGACAAAATTGTCTAAGTGCAGCAATAATTACATATAAATATAGGGTCCATCAAATTTAGTGTAGCGTATACAAATATTATTGCGGTAAATGTGTATGCGTAAAAATATTTGCCCTAAACCAAAACATTTGTGGATTATTTATTTCGTTTTGTGCTCATTAATTTTACTAATTTGCTTTGTATTTCGTTTCCTTTTTCTTTTAGTTTTTCTTAGGTTTTTATTTTGTTTTTTTTTTTCATTTTTTCTTTTGTAAATTTTGTCAAGTGAATTCTAGCAAGTGCGACAGCAATGGCAGTGACATCGAAATTATAAATGAAAAAAATTATTTTTTTTTGTTGTTTTTTGTTGAATGTTTTCCTTTTTTTTTTGCTTCTTACTATTTTTCGCGTTTGTGGTTAATATAAAAATGTAAACAAGAGAAATGAACGACGACAAAAAAGACGAATTTATTATGATTTCAATTTAATGAAGACGTCATAAATATACACATTGAAAAAGCAAAAAAAGAAACAATAATAAAAATAGAAAAAAACAAAAAAAAAAAACAAAAGTGTAAGAATTAACAAATAATTATATTTAAAAAATATGAAAAAAAAGAAATAATTAGGGACAAAGTAATCTAAGAAAGTTAATATGAAAAGTGTAATACCATCGAAATCGTTTGTGGAATACAAAAGAAATACAAAATGCTTCTGGTAAGATCGCACAATTTGAAAACAAATTTTATTTATATAAAACTGACCCGTGTAGAAGATGGATTGATCTGTTTAAAATTTTTCAAAAATAATTTAATATTTTGTTTAAATTTTCTTATTGAAATTTCTTAAATTAAATTTAATTGTCACGTAAAAATCAAGCTAATGACAATTAAACCGAAAGAAAGAAAAAATTAATACGGAAATTACATTTGACTGGGGCCAAATCTTGAATACCCATCACCCAGATACGTTATTTGGTAATTTAAGATAGAAATCAACACGCATGAATTATTCGCATTAGGAATAATCGTGGCCGATTTGTATGATTTTTATATAGATCTTAGATAAATGTTTATGTGGCCTTAATATTTGTACAAAACTTTAGCTTTCTATTTTTGGTTAAAAAAAATAGAGGTGTTTATAGCTTATGCTCCACTATGGGCGCCGCCTTTAAACGATTTGGCTCATTTTTAATATGAAGCTGCCTACAAAAATTTCTAATGCTTTTGTAAAATTTGAAGTAAAAGGCTCCTTTTTCGCGACCAGGAGAATGTTTATCATACAAGGTTAAATGGACCGACAGACAGACAGACATGTCTAAATTGATTTTGTTCAATTACTTAATGGTGATATTTTACTTTATAGCATTTGTGACTCTTCCTTTTAGGAAGAATGAATAGATCAAAGTTATTCTACAAAATATTTTAATAAAATTTATTATCAGATTTAATTTACTGCTTCGAAGTATAGATTTTATTTTTAATAAATAACTTTTGCCCATGAATCTGTAAAATTTGTTCCCAGATGATAATTTTTATTTCTAGTATAAAACTAAATTTGATAAAGACTCTTGAAAAAGGATAAAAGGATTTTAATTATTTGCAATATCGATTAGATATGCCTTGGTACATGATTTAAGTGAAATACCTCAATAATTGTGATCTTCAATTTATAATATCGATATAGATTGTATATAGATATCCCTAAATCCATGAAGAAAATTTCAAAATTTATAACAAAAAAAAAATGATTGGAGCAGCAAAAAATTGTTATATCCTAAAGCTTAAATTTTTACTCATTTAGCGATTATCTTTTCTTGATAACATATTAGATTAAATTTAGATTCGATTTTGTCCAATTACTTAAAAATTTGAAATGAAGTTAAATAGAAAAAAAACAAAATAGAGATTAAATCCGAATCATTATTATTTGTAAAATGTATAAATTTGAAAATCGAAAATTACATTCACAAATTTATTGTACAATCTAATGTAGAGTAATTTTTTCTTTTTGGTTGGGCAGAGGGAATAATTTTATTTATACAATTTTTACGAAATGTGTATAGAGAAATGAGATTTTAAAAATAAATATTAAAAGCACGATACTAATGTAAAATTACGGAATGCAATGTAAAGAAATGTACAGAAGTGAAATGAAATGAAATGAAGTGCAATGAAATGAAATGAAATGAAGTGACGTGATATATATTTTATGATCATTTGTAGACAATTGTCAATGTATTGAGATATGGTTTGCTTTTCTTTGATTTTACACATTTCTATCATAAAAATTTTTATTTTGCTTTTCTTTTATTATCTTTTATGCTTTATGGCATTTTCTTTGTTTTAATTATTTTTTTTTTTTGGTCTTTCTACATTTTTACATTTTTCCCATGCAATGCCAGACAGTTGATGTCGTCTTTACATTGTTACTATTATTATTATTCAAAATATATATTAGTGTTGCTATTATTGTTGTTGCGATTATTATTGTACTTAAATGTCATTAAAATATCAAAAATTTAGACTGAATTGATGACGACTAAATAAATGAAATGTATAACTCCTTTATATCTGTATGTATATATTATATATATATATATATATATATATATATATATATATATAGCAATTTCAAGAGCATTTCCATGAAACATTAAATATTTACTTATTTAAAAATTGGAAAAATATTTAGAATTCTTTATTCAGCATCATTTGAATATTTCATATTATACGGGACGTATGAGTGATTAATAATTTCTCTGTCTACTAATAATACAATGTAACACATGTATGTCCACTTTTCTATTATTTATAATCTCATCTTACAAATCACTCTTCTTGTTCTTCTTTTAAGATTTAAAAAAAACAATCTGCAAACCAGCCTTTTGAAGTATTTGTTGCTAAAGCAACATAAATAACATTTTTTAAGCAGCAAATTGAAATGAAAAGCAAGAAAGTTACGGTTGTTTAATGTTCTTTACAGAAATAAGAATAGTACCGTTAATCGAACGAAAAGGACTTTTTGAATAAGTGCTGGTTTGTAAACCATTCATTAATATCTTAAAAAGTAGGGCGAAAGTTAAGAAAAACATATTCTATGGAAATATTCAATCCGAAACTAATTCATTCAATAGGTTTCACTTTTATTTTAATGAAAATCTATGATAATTATTTTTATTAAAATGCTATTATTATGAAACTTAGACGGCTATTCCACAATAAATATACAAGGATTAGCTATTAAATGTACGAACCTCGAAAACATAAAATAAAATATATTGAGAAGCAGGAGGAAAGAAAGGCGAAACAATTGATTTGTCACTTACATAATAAAATGCTTCAATTTCAATTTCAATTTGATTTTCATATTCATCATATATATCGGTACTATGACGACGATGTTGCCTTTTCCGATAATTATATGTATCGTCTAAACGGGCCGCTGTAGCTGCTACTGAATTATGTATACGCTGATGTTCCTCTCTGATATATTCACTGCGACTAAATAATAATTCCGGTTCGAAGGCATATTCACGTATATAATCATCTTTCAAATATATAGATGTCGATCTAAACATTGCACATACACATACACATACACATACACATTACTTAACACATAACCGTAATTATCGACAAATGCAACAACAAAACGCAAAAGTAAGATTCAAAAAAAAATAAAAATAAAACACAAACAGAATAGACACAAAACAAATAAATAAATAAAGTAACCACAAAAAAAAGAAGAGATAATTTTAAGGAAACAATGAAACAAAGATGATATAAGAAAGATGGAAACAGAAACCCTGAAATATATAATTCGATTTCACAAATTTCAAATTTTTGATGGTGTTTTCAAATAAATCTCACAAAATTATTTAGAAAATTTTTGTTATGAAACTCTCAAATTTTATCATACCTAAAATGGAACAATAAAAAAATTATTTTCCTAAAAATTTATGTTACGTTGTTTAAAATTTGGTTTGTTCTTCTTTTTTTTCTAAACTTTTTTTAATTTTTTATTTTTATTTCAATTATTTAATTATTTTAATTATTATATTTAATTGTTTTCAATTCTTCGCAGCGTAAAGTTTCCGCTTTAGTTCGCATTTCGCATACCGCATTCTTCCTTTTATCGAATTTTGCATAATCAACACAAATGAATGAATCTCACGCTCTTGCTCTAACTTTCTAGACATTTTCTAGCCACTTTCTAGCCACTTTCTAGTCTCTAATATACATTTTTTATATATTATTGATTTTTTTTATATGAAAAATCTTTATTATCTAATTAAAAAACATTTTTTGAATTTACAACATTTTCAATGAATTATCCGTAAGCGAAAGTTAAAACATTCAAAAAAATTATAAAAAAAAAACAAGGAAAATTCTTTTTTTGTTATTCCCAAATGATAAATCGATTTGGTTAAGTATAAATATTTTTTTTCAAAATCTCTGTACAAATTTATTATAAAAATTGATCTATTAATTAATTTAAATGTGGAATTGAAAGACCCGTTGTTGTAACATTAATGAAAACTTTGAGGGAACTGAAAACATTGAAAAGCTTTTTCTTTCACATTTCCTTTATTATGTTTATTTATAATGAATTTTTTTTATTTTTTTTTTCTTCTGTTTTGTTAATATTTTTCTTATGTTTTTGCCATTTGGTGGACTATTATTGAATGAATAAAAATCAACACCAAAACCAAAACCAAAACTGAAAAATAAAATTAAATAAAATGAAATAAGTAAAGAAAAGAAATGAAATGAAAAGAAAGCAGCATCAGGAAGAAAACTTTTCAAATATACAATAAACGAATGGAAAAGAAAACTAATGACAAAAAATATTAATAAGAAAATTTATTAACAGCAACACTTTAGCAATGCTTTCTAATACGTTTGTTGTGCGTTGCTCTTTCATTTCAGCATTTTCACACTTTACATTTATCATAAATGAATTGTGACCACAAATGACAAAAGTATTTAATCTTAACACTTGGTCACCCTAATACACATATACACATATAATCAAATATTAATAGATAACTAACTTGCAATGATGTTGAACGCGATCTAGCCCTTTTAATTTATCTATTTCCTAAAATTATCTAAAAAAAAAAAATTAAAGGAAAACAGCTTGTCCTTTGTTATTATACCCTACACCAATTATAAAAGTTTTGCCTTACCCTCATCTTTCATCACGCCAATCGATACAAGATTATTTTCTACATAAATTTATAGCTCTGTAGCCGTGTGGCGAGACCTCAAATCAAAAGTTTCAATATACTTTAATGCAATGTAATATGTAGGCGTGTTTCGCTCATAAAAATATATCTCCTATGAGACATTTATAGGACCCTTCTCCGTGTAATAGCAGTTTTGTCACAGTAACTGATTGGAATTATGGTAGGGAAATTCGAGAATTTTGACGAAATTTTATGTGTAAAAGTTGAATAGAATTAATCGTTTTACATTTTTTGAAAAACATTCTGAACTTTTGTTACACTAGCGCGCCTTTTTTTTTTTGTAGCAAATTATGCAAAGTGATGCAAATTTATTTGAAAGTCAGATACTTTTTGTGTAAAAAGTGTCTGCTGGAATGTTCAAAAATATTCAAATCAATATTTGAACATTAAACTGTGTTAAATTTCTTTAATTTTTATAAAATAATATATGAAATTTGATGCATTGTTTTTGCAATGCTCAAAAATCTACGGCCCATTTTTAATAATAACAATCAATACAGAATCGGATATCGGAATAAATTAAATAATGATTACATTTTACATCTTTATACACTACACCGCTTATACTACAAAGTATTATAGGCTTGTGCAGACGTTTGTAATACCGAAAAGGAATTGAGATAGGCGGCTTTAATATACCGATCGGCTTAAAATTACTTCTTGAATTTAAGATTGGGCGCCTGTCTGTCGGTCCGTCTGACCGCCTAATGTCTACCCATGTAAATTTGCTATCTAGCTATAGGTCACAATTTCCAAGATATTTCAGTGAAATTTGGTATGTGGTTGTATATTTTCCCAGAGACAAACCTTATTGAAAATAGTTGAAATCGGTCCATGTTTACGACCACGTCCCATATAACGCCATTCCTTAAAAAAAGTAGTTATATGTAAAAAAAATTGCAACTTTAAGTACATTATAACGAAAATTTAGCATTGAATTGTAATTTAACATAAAAACACGTAGGCTAAATATGGACCAGATTGACCCGTTTTTATGATCACTTCCCATATAACGCTTTTTTTCGAAAAAAAGTCAATACATGCAAAAAAAATTTCAATTTTGAATATACTTTAAAAAAACTTGGCAGATAATTCCAATTTGACATGAAAAATATGTGTATAAAATTTGGGCGAGATCGAACTAAATGGTTCGATCTTTTACGACTCTTTCCCATATAACGGCTATTTCGAGAAAAGTCATTAGATGGGCACAAGATTTACAAGGTTAACAAAAATGAACAATATTTTTCATCAATATTTGTTATAAAAAAATGTATGTACCAAATTTGGTCTAAATCGATCAATTTTTGAATCTCTTCTCATATAAAGAACTTTTGATATAAAATTAAAATTGCATTTTTTTCAATTTTGTAGGCTCATTATTCTCTTATTTGACTTTAGGCATATTAAGCAAAATGGTGTAGGATTTTGCAGAGTCGGTACAGATTTTACCAATAATCAAGAACTGTTAGCTTTAACTAGAGAAAAAAACGTTAATTAAATAGGATTGGACCACCGACAAAATAGCGAGGCTTACTAAATCAATTTAATTTATGAACAAATTTCACCAAAAATATTTATTTATTTACGTATATTGCACGCACAAATTTTAAATTATATTTAAAAATTCTTTTATTCTAAATAAAATTTCATGTAAAAATGATTTCATTTTCTGATGTGAAAAAATTTTAAATTCAAGTATGAGGAAGTAACAAAACACTCTTTTTAAGTTATTTAAAAAAAAAAGAAGAAGAAACAAGCACAAACAAAAGGAAAAAATTAAATATTACTTACAAGAATATCTAAATAACCGAATGGATCCTCATTTTCCGATGATGAATCTGAATCATGACCATATTCCGATGGAGGCGGACAAGGATAAAATGTTTGCGATTTAACGCGAGTATTTTGCCGTTGCACAACTTGACGTAATTCTTTTTCCATGGACATGGCCATTGTGGTCATGCGACGTTGCCGACATTCACTTATAAATTTTTCAAAATCAGCCCATTCTGAATCTACTTGCTCAACATTCTCTTCACCAAATTCTTCACCAAATTCATGTACAATACATTCCAAATGATTCTCTTTAGATTCTTTTTTCCGAAAATATACCATTTTTCCTTTTCTCGTTTTATTATATTCAATATAAATATGATATTTTTATTTTATGATATTTATATGAAATATTAAATTTCTTGCTCGACGTTTGCGACTCAACTGTGTAATAATGATAAATCATCGCTTTGCCTGCAATGAACATCATTTTCTTTTCTTTTTTTTTTACAATTTCATTTCAATTTTAATTTCAACTTTATTATTATTATTGTTATTATTTTTATTGTAATTTCTTAAAATTTGTTATTTGAGTTAAAACTCATTGATGGCAAAATACAAAATGCAAAATGTAAAATGCATAAAACAATTTTACAAATCTCTCATAAATCTCAAAAGGAAATGAAAATGTGTATTTTTCATTGCATTAAAGAAATATTTTTCCTAGATTCATAAGATTTCATAATAAATTTATAAAATTTATTTGGTCTTCTTCTTCTTTAAAGTCAAACTTAGATCAATGCCATGTAAGAAATATCGAATGGATATTTAATAATTCTTTTATGAACCATGAAAAAAAAAAGAAATTTGCAATTAATCATAAAAAATTCTGAAAATACTTTCAGACATTCATTTGCGATTTGTAACGCATTTTTTTTAAAAAAAAAGTAATCTTTTTTAAATGATGGTCAAAAAAATTTAAATGATTATATTGAATACTTTTACTAAGTAAATATCTTGGGTGTAATGTTTAAATTAAGATGATAATTTAATCAAAATTTATAAGTTGTAGTGTTTGTTTGTAAGTAAATTTAAATGTAAGTGTAATATTTAAGTGATTACACAAGCTATTTTATCGGATCAGTGTATACGACGTTACATATATTTGTGAATATATTAGATCATGTAAAAAGTATCTGCATTTTTCTCATATAACGATATAATAAAAATTCGATTATTTATATGAAGTCAAATTTTTGTTGAAAAATTGTTTTATCAAGCGGCTTTTCATACTCAATTTTATGATTAGTGCCATCAAGTTTGAAGTTGAAATTTTATTTTGCCATCAAAATGGAACCCTAATCTAATCGACCAATCATCAAATAAGAAAATGATAAAATAATCAATTTCTTCATAACTAAATATAAATATAATACCGATAGTGGTGAATACTTTTTAATTTCATCCAATATGTGTATTGTATGAGGATAAATGGATTTAGATTATTAACATTTTTCTCACATTCAAGTGTTGAGTCAAATGTCTTAATTGAGTTGAAATTGTAAAAATTTATATAATGCTCTTTGTGCTGACCTAAACTTTATGAGTAATTTTGCACAAAATTATACACACAAAAAGTCAACTTAACTCAAGAAATAACGATTTGATCTAAAAAAGGTTTAAGAAAACAACAAATGCCGCATTTAAAATTTTAACAAATATGAAAATTAAAACATGATATTTCCGGTTTTATCAAGTCAACATCTCTTACTTGATTATTTATTGATTAAAAAAAAAAGAAGGAAATATACTAAAGCTTTTTTTTTTAAAAGTAAAGAAACGCTAATTAAGAGATTAATTTCTCTAATTGTTTATAGACCTTTAAAATTTTCCTTATTTGTTTTTCTTTTCATATAATCTTCTACGATTGAGTATTTTCTATAGAGCTCAGAAGTGTTGTTGTTGCCAAATTCACGAAATCAAATCAAATAATTTTGCCATCATTGTCACATTTATCGTGTAACTTTGATCCAAGCATAATGATCACAATTACTGTAAAAATTCTCATTAGTCATATTTTTTCTTAATTTCAATGTTAATTTACGTAAAAGTTTTTCTTCTTTAAAAAATGTTCCTTATTATGCTGGCATGGAAATAAATAGTTAAAGTATAAGCAAAAAAAAAAAAACGAAAAAAAAATTTATTTAATTATTATTTAATATTTATTTAATATTAATAGATAAATTAATAAGCGTTAATAAATTTCAATGTCAATAAATTTCAAAAAAGTAAAAATCAAATAAATAAAAAGGTGAGCAATTTTATAGTTTTCGAAGAAGTTTAAATAATTTATTAACTCATTTAACAACAACAAAGAGGATAAATTTTATTTAAAAAAATAATAATAATAACAATGAAATTTTACAAAATGAATTATTAATGTTAGGCATGTGTTCATTATTCAAAATAATTTATCTGGGGGTTAATTAAATTTCCTCTTGTACTACTTTGAAGAGAAATATTTATTTAAATATGCCAAAGAATATAAAAGAAAATTTTTAGTTTTTTAAACTCGATAGTTTTCTAAATATTCTCTTATTTTTGACAGCGTGATTTAAGAAGTTTCTGCTTAACAAAAATTTAATAAATCTTATAACTGAATCATGTAAATCGACTTGTACGCAAACGCCTTCATCTGCTTTTTCAGAAATAGGCGCTTCTTTCAACGAAATAGTTAATCGATTTTATTTAGTTGTAAATCGGGCCCCAATGTAATTGAATTTTATTTCAGTGCATGCGATACTCATTAGAATCTTTAGTCATACAGCTTATGGAGAATTTAACTCATAACACGTTGTAATTTTGGAAGATTTTTCAAATATCGCTTTCTCATTTCTCAAAAAATTTTTTAACAGTAAGAGACAGCAAAAATGCATTTCATCATTTATTCAGAAAAAAAAAAAATAATTTGATATATATGCATCAATACAAATACTATCAGTTAAATGTTACTTAGTCCGAAGGGGTCACCTATTAAATACTCTACATTTTTATAAGGGGACACTCAAAATTGTTACTTTTTTCACATAAAAACACTTTGTGAAACACGCCGCTTTATGAAACGTGATCGTAATAATAATCTGATTTTACCGAAAATTTTTTCCATTATTAATTATTTGGGTTAAACCGCACATACATATGAAATGTTATTCATGTTATGTTGAAATGTTATTCAATTAACATCAAAATTTTGCTCTATATTTTTATAATAGAAAAATGGGCAGACGGACGTATAGACGGCATCAAAAAGTGATTCTGAGTCGTTTTATAAAATAAAGAATGAACTTACTCAATTTCTTCCGGGTGAGAAGTATAGTTGAAAAATATGATTATTTATGCGACCACTCGTCTTAGCTATTAAGAAGCATACATAAAAATTGTTGCTGATTATTGTCAATAATCAATCGTAAAACTTATGAAACAATGTCATGGACAAAAAATTTGACAATTTTGTCTTGTATGAATCAACAAAATATTCTAAATATCACACAGAACTCTAATGACATTAGCCATAACGAAAAAATCTACTTAATTATTAAACATATAAGAAAACAGTGAGGCCTTTGTATAACGAACAATTTCTAATATAAAGAAAGAGAAGGTGAAGTACTTTTAATATGCATGAGATAACGCGCTCAGAGAGACAAAAGTAAAGCAAAAACAAGAAACAATAACATAAAAAGTAAATATAAAACAAAAAAAAGTGATTAAAAGTGTGTTATAGTTGGCTTGAATGTAGCTGTTCGATACCCTACGCCAAGAGATGAGAGCTTTTATTTATATTTGCACATTTAAATCATTAAAACTTTATATCCAGAAGACAAATTCATTTATCACTTATCAATTTTGTACAATTTTATTTAAAAAAAGCAATAATAATTTTAGAAAAAGTGCTTTAAGTGGAAAATGGTTCGATTAGAACCCAATTCTTATTTGTTATTAATTAAGATATCAAAAAAATTATAATAGGCAAAAAGAAAAGAAATAAAGCACTTAATTTTGACTCACATTTATTCCGAATTAATCTTGTTCGTGTAACAAAATTATTGTAGGGTAAAGTCAAAACAAAAAAAGTTTTTAATATTTATCAAACTACAATGAGTATAAGTGTCGGTAGAAAAGATTAAATGCAAGTGCAAGTGTAAAACAATTTAACCCTCAAAATTAGAGTGTGAATTGAAACAAGGCAACAATTAGATAATCAATCAAACAGGCAGGAATTTTATGAAGCGGGTTATTATGTAATACTTACTGATTATGGATAATAATTTGTAGAGTTTTAACTTAACAATTTTGAAAAAATTGATTAAAATTTTACATTACATCGCTTGAAGAAATTCGTTTAAATTATTGTTGAGGAAACAATTGAAAAACAAACAAATTTACATAGACAGATAGATGGACAGTATTCAATATGTGTTTTACATGCATACTTGCCACGAAGGCTTAACTGCTTGGTACACAATTGTACAAATGAGCGCTAGCGCTGGTAATCATGTCACACATGGTACATGTTTCTGTCACGACTAGCTTCCAATTTAAACCCCGTAATCCATCTTATATACAAAGCTTAATCTTTGGTATTACTCCTTGGCTTAGTTTGGTTAGCTCAATAAGGCTACCCAACTACCCATTTTATTCGGAAAAGGGGACCCTGTACGACAAGCTTATATATGTTTGAGCGTGCATAGCCCACGTGCAGCCCCCACGAAGACAACCTCAATATCAGCAAGATGGGCTTTATCAAAACTGGTCATCCCATTGTACCAAATTAAATCTTTGGTCCGATCTCGTGATTCATGGTGCCCCCTAATGACCGACACTCCCTCTCGGAGTGTCGGTCATTAGTGTTTCTCGAGACTGGTTGCCCCCACAGACAGATGGACAGAAATCGAACCGGAAAGGTATTCCAAAGTAATCGATACAATAAAAAGTGTGTATATCTCAACTCCTTTTCAGTGTTACATACAACCGCACAAACACATAATACCCTAAATCATTAACGAAACAGCGTATGAAAAGAGTCAAAGTAACCTTCCGAATAATTTCCTAAAAGTTTATGACAACTAAATAAATAAAGAAGACATTACACTTAAAAAGTCCATGCTACAATTTTATCCAATTGACTAGGTCACTCAACTATGATGTTCATTTATTAACAACAACAACAACAACAACAACAACAACAACAACAAAATGAAGAATGCAAAGTACAGGATTTGTAATTTTAAATTAAGAATTTCATACAATCATTATGTGTAATGGAATTATGAAAAGATTTCGTTTTTTTTCGCTTTTGTCTCATTTGATTAGCTATTATTCTACGAACTCCATTAAATGTGAAATGTGACGCGACGTGAGGCATTATTTCATTTATTCATTCATTCATCTTCCATTAACTTAATCATGTAACGCTACATGAGAGCTTTTTTTTTATACCCACCATACAGAGATTTGGTGGTATACTTATTTTGTCATTATGTTTGTAAAGCCCAAAAAGAAGCATCAGATTAGCATAAACTTTTTAATCGATTCTCCAGTGGATTCTCGAAAAAAAAGAGATTTCGAGTTCACATTTTAGCAAGAGCTTTTGCTAAAATTTGAACAGCACACTAAAAGACGAAAAACTTAAATTTTTGAAGAAATTTAAAGACCATTGACCATAATTGGCCACTATATTATGCAATGCCCACATTTTTTCATTTTTTATGTTTAGCTGAAAAAATTTTATTATCTTTTACTGAAAAACCAAGCCAATCACGGTACCATATTTTTATGGTGTTTAGATTATAGACTGGGCTGGGAACAATGTTTGGTCCCAGTCAAATAAAATTTTTTTTTACTTGCTTTCCTTCTTCTATTTCAAGCAAATCTTGCGTGCAGAAGAAATATTGAACGAGCAGAAAATTCTTACAGAGAAAACTTATGAACTATATAACTCTATTTGGAACTGCTCAATTAAGATAAAATGAACACTTTTTAAAGGACGTTCCACTCATTATTTCATGCATGGGATTTAGTTCAGAATGTAACAATAAACGAAAATGCGAAAACCCCGGCCCAAAATTACCGTATTAGTTTTTTGCTTTTATAAGAAATAAACCTTTTAATAGCAATTATAACATGGAATTACTGAATCGATAGGCATATGACAAATAAATGGCCGCTTAAATTACAGACTTCCCTGTAGCATTATAAATAACACTAAATTGTGTATATTCTGAAATGAAATCAAATTAAAAGGACTCACCAATGTGTGCGTATAGCCCAGACCTGCATCCTCAGTCGATTGATTGTTGATAATAATATTGAGATCAGTATTCGGTTCAGATGTAGATGCAGATCCAGATCTAGAAGCAGATCCAGATACTGGTCCCGGTCCAATACCATTTAAACGTCCCAATTGAGGATAAAATGATGGTACTGTTAGTAAATTTCCTTTCACGTTTAAATTATCCATATTATTCTCCAATTATTTTTATTGTTATAATTATTTTATCAATTTATTTATAATTTTCTTTCTATCGTTAATTTGCTTTGTTTTTTGAAATCTCTCCACTTAGCGCGAAATTATTTTGAATTTCTTATACGCCCTTGATTATTATTTTAATTATATTATTATGAAATTTTTATTAAATTTTTCAATTAGTATTAAAATTTCAAGTGTAATTAATTAATTTATAAAAAATTATCTGACATTTATTAACGTTTTAATTATCATCTTGCATTTCACGTGCCTGAATCAAACACAATAAATTCAAACAAAAAATTAAAAAAAAGGAAGCAAATAAAAAATACAAAAAAAAACAATAATCAATAATATGATCAATAATAATAGCAAGATCAATATCAGTATTTCAAAGTACAGCTGCTTAATTAAAAAAAAATAATAAAACTACACTTGATCCAAAAAAAAATAAATAAATAAAAATCAAATGACATAAGATTATAAAAATCTTCAAATGTCATATGGAGCTCACTACAATAACTAACTGGATTAATTAACTAACTGTCTGATTCATTGATGGATGACTGATATGACGAGCATTACACTTTAACATACACATATGTAGCCATGGGCCCATGGGCAATGTGTTTAAATTACGAGTACTTGTTATATTTTATACCTACTTTTAATGCGCGATATGTAACTCTTAAAATTTGTACGTTTATTCATTTCATCAAAATGTTTGTACATCTTTTTTCATTTACATGAAAAAACATATTTCTTTATAAACATCTTTCATATCATCTCTCATATAACAAATTTTATAAATAATTCAAAAATTACACTTAAAAAATTCCATGACTTTTAGGGCAAAATTGATGTAGGTTATTTAAAAATCCATACTGGCCAAATATGATCTTCTTCATTTAGTTTGTTTCTTTTCAAATCGATTTCGATATTTTAATATTTCGATATTTTGATTTTTTTGAAAAACACAACAAATTGAATTAATAAGAAGTTTAGAGCATTCAAGAAATATTTAAATATTAAATTATTAAAACAATTTTTATACGCTGCAGAAAATTATTGAAATTACTCGAACTTTTAAATTATGCATAATGCAATTTCCGTAATATAAGCGGTTAAAAATTAAAAAAAGAAAAAAAAGAAATTTATTTGATAATTAATGAAAGGAAAACTATAAAAGGCAAATGCCGAAGTGTTTGTCTGTTTTTTTTTTCTTTAATTTTATTGTTATTTTTTCTATTTTTATTTTTGTTTTATGAAACTTATTTGTCACTTTTGCCTTCTCTGTTTTGTTTTTTCGTTTTTATATTTATAAATTCCAATGGCAAAATTTATGATAGTAATTTATTTGCTTGAGAATAATAATTCAAACGATTTGCTTAAATACATTCATCTTCTTCTTTTTGTATTTTGAATTTTTTTTTATTTCTCCAATATTTTTATTTGCAATTTTTTGGCAAATTTTTTGCATTTTACATTAATTTCGATATCGTGAACTTATAGAAAATGATTTTGTCTATGACCGTTCGATATAAATAATAGAAATAAGTTTTGTTTTATGTTTTCCCTTTGCACTAACTGACGCACTCCCTCATATCAATGTGAATCTTATATTAATTAACTTTCATTGTGTTGATTTTTTTTGCACATTTTTGTTTATATATTGAATTTAATTCCCATAAATCGTAGCACTTTTAATAATTATTCTTGATGATATTGATGAAATAATTTCCCTTTATTAACTTACATTCTTTAATTTAAGTAAACAAATTACAAAATTACAATACAAAAATTTTCAATTCTTCAATAATTCAGTTCTAATTCCAATCAATTGATTAAAATCACTTTTGCTTTTGGTTTTGTTTTTTTTCTTCTTGGTGTTTTGCACTTTAACATTCTTCATTTGTAATATTTAACATTTCATGGAAATCTAAAATTTTACAAAACACTAGAGTAATATCGTATTGAAATAAATGTGCTAGAGAATGATAGAAGAGGAATAAAATGAACAAAAAAGAGAGAGCGAGAGAGAAAAGGAGACAGAGAGAGAGAGAAATCAGTTATTAATATTTTACTTTAATAAGATTTACTGTTTTCTGGAAAGCGATTCCTCAATTAATGATATTAAATGAAAGCATGATCACCTTAAAGTAAATATTATTGTAAAAAAATAACTGTAAAGAGCAAGTAAACTGAGAGAGAGTGAAAGTAAGAGAGTAATACAATTGAGAATAATTAACTAGATTTTTGCTTTTAATCTTCTAATAGAAACTCCCTGGTGAGACCATACACACACACATACAAAGCTCACGTGAGCACAAACACAGGTATATACATGTCGATGTAACTAAATACATAATCTGATTAGACTTTTGTTGTGGCTTTTTGTTTTTGTTTTTTTTTAGAGAAAAATAAATAGCAGCAACAACAACAATGCATAATGCACAATGCGCAAATCGATGCCTTTATGTATTTCAATTATTTATTTTTCATTATTGACGCATTACAACAAGCAAATAAATGGAATGGTAACTGATTAAAATAATTGGCTTATGGAACAAGTCTTTAAAATTCATCATCCAGATATTTAGCAAATTTTCTCAATAAATGATGCTTAAGCTGGATTTCAGCTTTTGGAGCGCAAAAGGAAATAACCAAAAAAAATTATGTAACTCAAGAAGCAATCACTTTAAAATTTGTTCAATGCAATTATAAATGGTTCCAGTCTAAAGGTGAATTAGCCTGGCATTAGAAGTCAAATACTAAGTGATTTCACAAAATCATTTCATAAAAAGGGTTTTTTTTAATGAATCTTTTTCTTAGTATTATTTCCTTTTTTTTATAACTCATTAAAAATTAACTTGATAATTCGCCCGAAAAACTTGTAACTTTTTATGGAGGTTAAATGTTAATTTTCTGTAAATAGATGATTTAATGCACTTTTCACAAGAAGAAACAAAAATTTTCGAGCCTTCATTCTTCTCCTTCTTTTCATTGCTTATTAAGAAGGAGATTTGCGAAGCAATGATTTCAGAATTTTTTATAGGCGTGGCATGTGGGGCATATCTTATGTAAGTAAATAATTAATCGATTTTTACGGACTGGAACAGGTTTCCTGGACTAAAATTGTTCGTATTTTTGTTTTATTTTTTTGAAAACTCTCTAAAAGCAGCTTCAAATTTGTGCTGTGAAGACGTGACGTGATGCAGCCAATTGATACATCTAGAGATCAAAAATTACTTTAATGAAATCCAAATATTGATGTGCAGACGCAATACATTTTATCGCTCGACATTTTTACCATATTTTTACTATCAAAATCTATTTTTAAAAAAAATTGTTATTGTTATCAAATTTTAAATTCTCGATCATTAACATCTGTTTTGCAATTCTTTCGAATTACATGTCATGCTTTTTGGTAATCAAGCCTTTAAAGCTGTTTTTTTTTTGTTTTTATTTTTCGGTTTGAAAATGTTGCAAATATTTTATTAAATAGATTATATCACATCACTTATTGTTTTATTATCACCGTTTTATTTATTATCACCGTTTAATTTCATTTCAAAAGTACAAAAAATAAAAGTTGTATAAAGAACAAAAAATCAACAAAAAAAAGCCACTTAACTTGACTGTGAATGTTTTTTCTATTTTTTCCTTTATTTATATATTATATTTTATTTTTTTTGAATTATTCCTTTGAAATGAATGGAAGTATTTATTAAGAAAAAGAATGCACAAAAGCTGCAAAAAATAATAATAAAAATAATAACAATAAAAAATTTTTAAAAATTATATTTAATAAATCATATATTTTGTTTATTGTTCTTACTATTGCTGCCTATATAAGCGAAAGTTGCGATATTTAGAGAAATATTCACAAAATATTCATTTTTATTTTTGTAGCAAAAACATTTTCCCATAATTTTCATTTAGTGGTTTATTTTAATTGATAATACATTTTCATTGTACATTTGATTTATCTTGAATTCATTATTGCCTGACTTTGAAACATGATTATACACCTCATTAATTATTGTTCTTCAAACCACAAACAAACTCTAACTAAACTCAATATCAAGTGTTCGAATAATAATTAAACCCTTATTTTTATTTTTTGCAATATGTGCTTTCTACTTTTATGTTTTAAAGCCCTGTATTTGTCCTCTCTCTCACTGTATCTCTCTTTCATTATTTCTCTCCACTCCACCATAATTATCCACATATTCTCTTCTTCTCTCTCTCTTATCTCTCTTTGTTTTTAATATTAACTCTACGTCTTTCTAATACAATTATTGATATTTCATTGTTTCATTGTTATTCCTTGGATTCTTTAGATTCTTTAAATTAGCTTCAATTTCAATCTCTAACTCTCTAAATGTTATTTTAGCATATGGATTTGCGCCATGAGAAGAAAGTGAAAGAGTAGTTCCTTGCTACAACAAAGTGAACTGATAAAACTACTTGAAGAGTTGAAAGCATTAGAGAGCATGAATTTTGCAATATTCGTACAAATATAAACGATCAATCAAAATAAACAAATAATGTAGTCGCAATACATTTTAACAATATTTCATGAGCGTATATTTTCATTAATTAGAAAAACTGTATACAAAAATTATAGTTCTGTAAAATTTTTCCAATGTATTTCATTGTTAATTTTTGTACATTACATCACTTGTAGTTAAGAATATTTATCTATAATTATACATTAATTGAAATAACATTATATTTTGAAGCGATTTCGACTTCTACAACCATGCGAAATTGCATTATACATATAACTCTAAAGTGTAAATTTTATATTAAAAATTTGGGAATTCAAAAGTTTTGCTACATCATTTTTTAATTAAAGCCCATTTTTAAAAAAAGTCTCTGCCTTGGCTTATGGCATTAAAGTGGAATATACTGTACGCCTTAAAAAGAGACCATTGATAGAAATTGTAAACCTTTCAATAATTAATTTTATAAATTAGAGTTGGTTTTTAATTTTTGTATTTGTTAAGATCATCGTTCACTAGCAATTTTTATTATTATACAAATGAATTTAGACATTTATTATCTAACATTAACAAAGATAATTAAATATTTAATTAATCGTACTTAATATAAAATTAAAAAGTTCTTTATTTCATCAAACATGAAAAAGACTCTCAATAATCTATCTAAATCCATGTCAAGCTAAAAAGAAAACAACTGATTTTATTTTATATTATGGCATTTTTTTTTTGTACTCTAATCTCTAGGCCTATTAATTGGTATTTGCATTCTCCTATATTTCTATTTATTTATAAAGTTCATAAGTATTCACCATTATTAAAATCTTAATGAAAATGTTTAATATTAATAAAAAGATCGCGTAAAAAACAGAAAAAATTTTAGACTAACTGTTTAGATTAGTTTGCTTGCAAATGGATTTTTTTGCTATCGATCTATGGCACGACATTTTTCAAGTAAATTTTCATAATATTATGAAAATTTGGCACCCGCATATGATTTGCCCAAGGATGCATCTTGTAGAAAGCGCTTAGAATTGGATCCTATTTACGAGCACTCTATTTTGATTACTAATTGATTTTCCCATCATATTTAAATAATTCAATATCTCAACAATAGTTCGAAGTACAAAATCTAATCAAAATATATAAATTAGATCATGAAACAATTTATTCCAATAATTCAAAATGTAATTGTTTAACAAATTTTCATGGCTTGACTTGGTCATTTGCTTTTCAGAGCCACCAATTGATTTAATTATTTCTTTTTAATAAACTTATCAATTTGCATAATTTTTCAATTGCTAATGAATTTAACAATTACAATTCATGTATAATAAGATATTTCATAATAAATAATTACAAAATATTTATAATAAAGTAATTAGAAAATTTAATGACTTATTATTGTTCAAATTACTGATATTGAAATTATATAAATAAGAAAACGATGTAGCTATTTGCACCATTAGCGATACAAAGTATATTAACTTTGTGCAGGTGTACCTAACATTGAAAATTGATGTACGCTACACTACAAGGTATTATAGGTTTATATAAATGTGTGTAACACACGCAATAGGAGTTGAGATAGACCAACCTTTTATTATTAGGCCAATCGACTTACAATCAACTTTTTAGTACGATCTAAGTTTATCTCTCCATCTGCTATGTCTGCATGTGTCAATTTTTGATCCAACTACAGGAACATACAGTAAAAATATGCATAACAAATTTGGTCCAGATCGGTCCATTTTTATGATCCCATTGCATAAAATGCCGTTTTCGAAAAATCGTCTTTATATGGACAAAAGCGATAATTTTAAATTTATTTTAAAGAAAATTGGCACATTATTTTAATTTCATATGAAAAATATGTGTACCAAATTTTATCGAGTTCGAACCAACTTTACGGCCCTTTCCCGCATAACGATTCTTTCGAAAAAACATCATTAGATGGACAAATGTTACAATTTTGAATGAACCTTAATAAAAACTTTTGCTTTAGGTATTGACATAAAAAATATGTGTATTAAAGTTCGTTCAAATTGGACCATTTTTTGCACTTCATCCCATATAACGAAACTTTGAAATAATATTTAAAAATAACAATTTTTTACTTCATTAGCGTGTAATTCTCTTATTTGACCTTCTAATGGCAATTGGCAAAGTGATGTAGGGTACTTAAGAGACGGCCCTGGCCAACCATAAAGTTTTTACTTCTTTCCTGTTAGATCTTTATTTGGTTCAATTTAGGCGGCTGTATGTAATATCAAAAACAGAACTACAGATAGATCTACTTTTTATGAAATACATTGACAAAACGATCTGTCAGTCTGTCCATCTAGCATGTATGGGTGACCACTCCCGAGAAACATCAGCTCAACTGGGAGTGGTTCATGAGAAATTTGTTACAGGACCGACCTTTTGAGGTACTATGGGATTACCAGTTTAATAATGCTCATTATGGTGATATTAAAGATGGCTTCGCAGTGGTTACATAGCGGATGGTGCCCGTTCAGACATACATTTATATGCTTCTCGTGCAGAGTTCCATTTCCTCAACAAAATAAATTAGACCTAGCTAGCCTAGGCCTAGCTGAGCTAAACCAGCTAGGTCTAGGGGTTTTAAAAAGGATCTGAACCTGGATACCAACAGTTAGAGTTCGTATATAAAATGCAAGGCAGTTCGTACAATACAATTCGTATATAAATTGAAATCTAGGGTGGCAGTACCATGTACACGTCGCCACAAACTCTAGCGCTCAAACTGTACATACGTGTACCATGCAATTAAGTCATTACAGCAGGTGGGCATCTAGCATGTTTACATGTGAATTTAAAAAAAAGTTACAGGTTACATGTGTAATGTAAAATTCAAAATAGGTAAAATTGAACAACAATTTGATCAATTTTTTTTAATGGAAACCGATGCCAAGCAGGATTTTATTATACTGCGTCTAAAGGAAATCGATCTACCGTTTTGACAAACTTTAAAATGGCAAATGTGCAATCGTTTTTTTACTCTTTTTTGACATTTAATTTACATTCTTGACTTCTCCTTTTTCATGCAGTGGTTTTTAAGAATCGACATCGCTCGATTGCAGTGCATTTACTTATTTTTGAATTAATTTTAATAACAGAATGATATAGACGAAAATTTCTCTCATAAATTATGATATCAATACAATTATATTGAAATTTGTTTCTACAATTTAATCCTAAATTGATTTCCTATATATTTGCAATTTTCAGATTTTAACGCGTATTGCTTTTAATTTTGGTAACAATTTGTAAAATATACATGAAATAAATTCGAAAGCATTGAATGTTTAAATACCTAAAAGCTGATTTGATTCTACTATTTTCAGAATGATTCAATTTACGCTTTACGCTTAGTTTTTCCTACCTTCATAATTCAAAATGACTCATAAAGTATTTAATACCTTGAAAATTCGATGAAATTATTTTAAGATATTTCTTCTAAAAAAAAAATGCTGAGGATAAATAAATAACTTAAATGTCTTAAAATGCAATAATTTTTGGAGTGGGAAATGCACTTTGCATGCGATTACAAGAATACTTATTTTCCAATTTTTTCTTTAATTCATTTATTTAATACTTGATTCCTATGAAACAAAAAAAATCGCCCAAAAATACAACACACTATTTCAAACTACCGACTTACACACCGCTTATGTTTCTTTAAAAAAAATTTACATAGAAAAAATAACTAAATCAGACTATTACGCTCTTCTGTAATGTAATGTAATGTTAAGTAAAGTAAAGTAATGTAAAAAAAAAATTAAAATAAAATGTAATGCAAATAAAGAAAAAGGAAAGAAATAGCGATAAAAGAAAATAATTACGTACGCGTGACTTGGTAAATATAATAAATCTCTTGAATTATTTTATGACCGATACATTTAATGTATGAATAGATTTATATAGACAAAATAAAAAGAAATAGAAATGTTTTAAACGATCATGGCTGGCTTTTAGATTGAAATACCCTAAAATATGTCATCTAACATCACATCAAAATTAAAAAGCTTTAGTAAAGGTTCTGGAAAAATTTACGAATCTTATCTATGATTTGCAACAGTCGTTGTATATAAAAAAAATAATATTACTCTAAATTAAGCTTTCTATAATAAAGGGTCATACGCCTGCTAAGAAAAGGCTCTCTTTTTATGATCTTTTGTTTCTTTTGTAAATACTTTTTATATTATGAATTATCTGAAATAGAACTGATGCTATACATTTTTAATTGGGTTCATCTTTTGGGCCACTGAGAGTTAATAAACATAAAAATATCTCAACAATTGAAGCACGATGTTTACTTCAAGACTTTAAATGAATGAATCAAATTTAAATTGATTTAAAATATGATTCTTGAATCTATCAGAAAACTCTATTAAGCTCTAAGTGATGTGGAATAAATTATAAGAAAAAAGAATCAAAAATTATTATAATTCAGTTTTTCATTTATCAGATTGTATTGTTTAAATCGCAACTTAAGTTGCATGAAATGATTTTCGGAAATTGCCTTTAATTGTTGCATTTAACGCTTTTCATGTTTGTTTACAACTTCCTAATAAGATAATAAGGCACGTGGGCAATAGTAATAGTAAAGAATCTCATTGTTTTGCTCTTTTTTTGTTTTGCTCTGTCCTATTTTCTACTATTTGTAATTTATCTGCATGTAACAAATAAAATAATAAAATTCTTAGTTCATTGTTTAATTTAAAGAAGACCCAATGCATGCAAATCTAATAATTTTCAAAATAACTTGCACAAATGAATAAGAAAAATTTAGATTGAAACAGTTCATAGAGAATAAGTGCCAAGAAACTCTATTTCATGAAATCTGAAACCATAGATTTCTTTAAGCAATTAAGTGATGTATATATTTTGCAAAATCCTAAGACTATATTCTTAATTACATTTGTAATGAAGCATTGCTTGTTTAGCAGAATGACTTGCTATAACTTTGGATTTCACAATGACAATTTCTCGCAATTTTTCTTATGACTAGGAAAGTATTATTACTTTTATTACACGATGAGTAATTAACATCAATTTCCGATAAAAATTGTTCAAAAAGAAAAATTTTTCCCATAATATAAAATTATCTAGAAAACGGCATTATTTGGGTAGAGGCCGCAAAAATCTCTTTATACCGTAAAAACAAATTTATTTTATTAGATAGACAGGCTTAAATCTATTCAAAAAGCGAATTTGAGTTGATTGGTATAAGAAAAGATGGATCTATCTCAACTCCTTCTAGGTTTTACAAAACTTCTCCACAATATTACTCCAATAATATTTTAAAACACAAGTGGTGTAATTTTATTACACCACTTGTAATTTTTAATTATATATTTAATTGAGACAACTATTTTTTACTATAAATCGATGAAAAGTGTTCAATGTAATGAGAATATTTAACTAATTTCAAATGAATTAAAAATCCATACACAAATAACGTGTTACATTATTAGTTTCTTTGTTCCTGTTGTTGCTGTTACTTTAAATAATAATTTCTTATTCTTTATTTAATAAGTGCAATCACTCGTTCGTTCGCTCGTTCCTGCGTTCGTGCGTTCTTTCTCCTTGCTCGTTCTACATATACATTTCACAGTATAAATTAAATATTAAAATCATTCAAAAAGTTATTTCCTACAATAAGTACAAATGTAACGAATTCAGTAAGTAAATACATTGAATTCAAACGACATAATTATTGATCAATTTCATAGATTGTTATTTGCCATTCTGCGAATGTTTAATATTTGTATTGTGTCTTCATTAGCGTTAACAGACTTTTCAAAATCTTAAATTAATGTTCTATCTATACATCTTTTCCATGTGAATGCGTTTCAATTTTTTTTATGTATAAAACTTGGTGTTATAACTATCAAGAAATGCATAATAATTATTTGCCTTAAGCATAAGTGAAAAAAAAATGTTATTTCGGAAAATGTTGAAATAAAAAAACAAAATTGACGAATGATATTCCGAATATGCCTAAATCATAATTTAGAAGAAAAACTCTTGCCATCACTACTTTCATTATTGACATTTATTTAAATACTAAAATATATATTTTCAAGTATAATTAAATGTATAAACAAACACACATTCAGTATCGGAATACTTTGTTTTGTTTTGCTTGTTTTTTTATTATATGATTGTGTTTTCTGTTAATATTCATATGAGATGTAAAATCGACATATACTTGTTTTTTGTTTGTTATTACTTAATAAACTTAATAAAATCTCAATTGCATAAACTTAAAGTTAATAATCCTTTAATTTATGCATATTATAACTATTTAGTTGTATTTTTTTAGTACTAGAATTTTTTTTTATTATTATTATTATTAGGGTTTTATTTAGACGTATAATTTCATACTATGTTACAAACAAAAAATTTTATATTATATAATTTTTCGCTTATTCTTTTCACTTTGTAATTGCAAAAGTACAATTTACAAAAAGTTTCACATTTTCATGTATAACCTGATCATGAAATGTGATATTAAGCTTATATTAAGTAGAACGAAGTGTTATATAATAGAAATTAGTTACGATTGAAGCAGTACATTGAAAATAGTTGTGAATGTAGTTGAAAAAAGCAATGTTTCATACTTTTAGAAAGAGGGGGGAAATGAATTATTTTCTCTTTTTACATGATATTAATTAATTTTAAAATGAGAAACAAACAAACGTGTTAAAATTTCTCACAATTTATATCAAATGATCGAAAATACTTTAAAAACATTTCAAACGCGAAAAATTGTTACGACCCGTATTGCCGGTGCTACTACGCCCACTAGCCATTCCACCACCACCGCAAACGCCATAACCATTATCATTGTACATGTCATCCCCTTTCACTTTACCATCAAAGAATAACTCAATGTAACGTGAACCCATTTTTTCACGATGACGCTTCATTGCATCCTGGGCATCATTATAAGTATCGAAGTATACATCAGCTGTACCGCTATGACGATTCTTCTCATTATAATTTATGCGCACATTTGCCGGTCGTATTGGATCAAAAAACTTAAATACATCATTTTCGAATGAGGTAAACGGTAGGCCACGCATGTGAACGGCAAAATATTCAACATCGTTAATGCGACCCCCAATTGGACCAAAATTACCAAGATTACCAAAGCCGCCGGCAACATTACCAAAGTTACCAAAATTACCGAAATTACCAAAACTATTGCCAATCGGATTGGTTCGATTATTACCAAAATTGCCAAAATCACCAAAATCGTTGCCAAAATTGCCGCTGTTGCCGCCAAAACGATTAAAACCGCCCATACCACTGCCACCAATACTTCCACCACCACCACCACCACCACAATTATTGCCACCAAAATTACTACTACCATTATTACGACTAAAATTGCCACCGAGACCTCCACCAAGTCCGCCACTGCCACCAAAATTATTAAAATTACCGAAATTTCCACCATTTCCAAATGGCAAATTACTAAAACCTAAAGTGTTATTAGCACCAACACCAAAACCACCATTATTATTGTTATTCCAGCCTAAAAACAATATAAAAAAACAGCACAAATGAAAGATTAAAAAAAAAAGCATGCTATTAAATAATCAAAATTAAACCACAAAACACTTACGGCCGCCACGATTACTGCCATAATCACTTGTAACACTGTTGCCACGATTACTGCCGCGGTCTCGGATGTCATATGGAGCCATGCGTCCTACTGAAGCTGTACTTGTAGAACGTTTCATTTCTGCTATTGAACTACGGAATATTTCAATATACCTAAATAAAAGGAAGAAAGTGCAACATTAGGTATGTAGAAACAGATTGAAAAATATTATTCAAATTGAACAGCAATTAATTATAAGCTGATATCAGCTGATTTCAATTAGAATTATCGAGGAAATATTTAGCATTCATATAAAGATGTAATATAAAAATTGATACCGTTATGTTTTAAGGAAAATGAGATGTAAAATCAAGCTGTGTCAGTTTGTAAATTTAACTAAAGATAAGTTCAAAAAATTGGAATATTGTCTTCCGATATCTTCTCCCATTTCTTGGAAACAATCGCTTTTTTCTCATCGTCAATTTTAACAGATTGTATCACTATTAAGTCAATTTTCATATTAATTACAGACAATCACTTATTTAGTTTAGATTTTAAATATTCCAAAGTCTATTTTATAAATCAGTGTGTTCGCCGATTTGTGTCTAGGATTTAAGGTACGGAAACAATATTTCATTGTTTTCAAATTCAAAAATTCAATAAGAAATAAATGAAACAAATTTTGTGAATTTTTTACTAATATAAAAGGACATGGCAAATGAAACAAATTTATAGAACCCTTCCTAAAATTCGAATTGAATTGCTAACAAAGATAGAATTATAAAATGAGTTAACTTTTATGAAAGCAAGAAAATGATTTAATTTAATTTTTACATAACATAAATAACCAACCCTTTGCCATAACCTTCATATAAATACATTCTATAGAAAATAATAATAAGAAAAGTAAACATTTAAACACATTTTTGTCCAAAATCGCTACGATACGAATTTTGGTTGAAAAATTTAAAATTTTTCAATTTATCAATTTTTTATATATTTAGTTTTTTTAGTAATTTTTTTTTTGTTTTGTGTATTTTTGAATGATTGTTTGGATAGAACCCACCTGTGCCCAATTTTTTCCCGATTACGGCCCAACGCTTGTTCAGTATCTTCCTGGGTGACGAACTGAACAAATGCTTCCCCAGTAGCACGACCCCTTCTGTCCGTAACAAAAGAAATCCCCTCCCGATCCGGTTTGATTTCCAACCCTGCCCAACAACAACAACAACAACAGCAATAATATAACAAAATAAAGAAACAAAGTATCCAACAAGCAGTTGATGATGATGCAGTAGACGAGAGGAAACCAGTATTTTTTCAAATTGTCCTATTCAAAGCTGCATTACTGGTCTCAATCAAGCTACTCATCGAATGAATTTCACTTTATTCACCTAATTTCATGTATATATATTTATAGATGCCATCTATTTTTTGTTGCTCTTCATATTTTTTTTTAAGAAAATTATATATGATTAAGTAAACAAATAGTGGGTAATAACATAAAGTCGGGTATTCGGTTTTAAGGTTTAAAGTTTAGTGGTCGACGCCCACATATAATTGTATATTGCAATCTATGTCCCATATTTCTTCTGAGACAGGTTATCGTTAGTACAACAAAAAAAAAAAAAAGATGTACACATAAAATAATTCACCTGGATTTTTATACACAAATAGCTGCAGTATCAAAAATATCATACAAATAATATAAAATGTTTAGAAGCTTAGACAGAGAGACAGAGCTCTTCACATTTTTAATAATGTTTGTTTTTTTTTTGTATTGTTTTGGTTTAGATAAGAATTTTTTGAAGGCTTACCATTAAAGAATTCTTCGATTTGTTGCTCAGTAACAGAATATGGCAGGCCACGTAATTTCACTACATAAGACATGCTAGAGTTGCCCGTTTTACGTACAACACCTCGTGCTTCTTTAGCTTGTGCAGTAAATACTTCAATGTAACGATGTCCTAAATTGGTATTATCCAATTTTAAAGCATTTTGAACATCTTGATCGGTTTCGACCTCTACATACGCCTCACCAGTATTTTTACCATCCCAACGGCTGGTGACTAAATGAATACCATTCGCACCACCAACAACATTAACATTTTTCAAAAATTCTATAATTTCTCGATTAGTAGCAGACCATGGCAAACCGCGCAATCGAATATATTTCGGACCATCACCACTGCCATTGCCACTTTGACTATTTTCGTTATCGTCATCGTCATCATTCTCCGTATAATTTTGCCCATCGTTATCATTATCATTGTCATGATCATGATCATTATCATTATCATCGTGACAATCATTTTCTTGTGAATCACCACAATCATCTTGTGAATCGCCATAATCCCCATCATCACAATAATCATTACCGCTACCGCCATCATTATATTCTTGACTATCATTGTCTAAATTTTGAAAATCATTTGAGTATTGCTGGTTGTTCTCATAATTTGACATCATTTTTTTGAGCTGTTTTTATTGTTTGCAAAAGCAGTAAACGAGTTGTTAATTTTTAAAAGAAAGATAGATTTTAATAGATTTTAATAATGAAGAGATACGTTTCAATGTATAGAATTTATTAATGAAAAATCTAATGTACTGGCAATTAATGAGGTTTACAAGAAACCGGAAAAAATAAATCACACAGTTAAAGCAAATAACAATTCAGTAAATATAATGAGAATGAAACAAAAGTACCAGCCCTGTTTTACAATAACATACATTTTTAATTCAAAGGGTTCACTTTGATTTCTATATTATCCATATAATTATAAATAAGTAAATATATTGAATGATTGATAACAAAAACACAGCTTATTTTTACATGTTAAATCATTTAAATTGTATAGAACCTATTCTTGTGTGGTGGTTTTTGATTCAGATGACAGATAGATAATCACTGAGGACGTTTGAATCGATTCAAATTTGCCCCTCAATTCAACAGTTTTTAGGGTTTAAACTAGGAAAGTGTAACGGTAAAGTTTAAAAAGCTTAAGCTGTATGTTTATTTAACCAAAATAGTGCTAACATCTCAGTCTTTTTTTTTTTTAAATCTGTTTTATGTAGAAAAAATTATACAATTTTGTATACAAATTTATACAAATCAATTAATTTCTTTTGAAAACTAATGCGTTTTATATCTTGTATGTTTACACACTATTTAAAATTGTAAGTCAAATTAGTAAAGTAATTTAGCGTGCTTATAACTCGCTCCAGACTACTTTCACCTAATTTCATATAAATATTAAATAGCCTTCCTACTTTTCTGATTGTACTAATTTCGTTAAAACTTAAAATTAACGCTTATACTGGTGCTTATATACAAATGTATATGTATAAGTAAATAAATACACAAAATGTAGAAATTAATCACGTACTTGATAAAATTAATATAAAAGACGAATAGGTCAGTTTGAATTTTAGTTACTCTCTCTCATTGCTTTAGCAATATAAATCATTTTTCGTACAACATCAGCACTAGTTATTTCATAAGTTGCCGTATCTGGTTTCATCGTGTCACAATCCATTTGTATGTTATCAGTACTGTCACTATTTGGATTGATATCAGTACTTTTTTTGGCAGATGAATGAAATTCAAAGCATTTACTGGTGCTTAAAACCTCTTCTATATTAGTTACTGTTATACCAGCACCGGGCATAATAATTAAATCACGATGATGTTTAGCTATTAATTCTGCAATGAAATCTAAACCTTCATGGGCACTGCGTCGAAAACCACTAGTTAATAAACGTTTAAAACCCAATTCAATTAATGTTTTCACTGTTTGATGCATTTTATCCGGATTGGTTGCATCAAATGCACGATGAAAAGTAACTGGCAAACCATTAGCTTTTTCTAAAACTTGCTGACAATGTTCAATGTTAATTTCTGATTTATTTGTAAGAGAACCGAAAACGAAACCGTCAGCTCCGCCTTGCCGTAACAATTCTAAATCTGTGAGAATTGCTTCCATTTCAAGATCTGTATAAACAAAATCATTGCCCGTTCGTGGTCGTAACATACAATATATTGGTATAGTTATAGGTAAACATTTTAACACTCTTAACATTCCAACGGATGGTGTTAGACCGCCTTCGCTCAACGCTGAGCATAATTCTAAACGAGATGCGCCATTTTCAGCAGCTATCATAGCTGAAGCAATAGAGTCCACACAAATTTCTAATTTAATTTCTTTACTATTCTTACTAGTCATAATATTTTTAATTCAATTTTTTCAAACAAAATTTATTTATTTATCCATTAATTAGTGTATTATTGTTGAGGAAAATATTGCCACATAGTCGATTTTTTTTCAGTTTCTCTTTGATTAAAAACGGTGTTGCCATATTTTAAATACCAATTAAAAAATAAAATGTACATCTTTTAATTTAATAATATTTCAAATTTTTAAAAGGAAATTTTAATGTAAAAAATTATTGGGCCTTTCAACTTATGGTATAAATATTTATAATAAATTTTAGTACAAATAAATAAATGTGTTTAAAGTTCAAGTCCATTTAAATCTATTTAAACTATATGGTAGTCAAACTGAGCATCTCTAATTTGTCTAAATAGCCTTGTTATTGCTTTTTTTACATTCATATTTACATTAAAGCTGTAATTAATTTGAATAAAAATTATTATAAAATATCGTGTTGACAAAATTAGCTCAAAATATGGCAGATCATGAAATGAATGGGACCGAAGATGAGATACAAGATAAAAAGCAGAAAAAGCAGACAAGACATGATGGCGGGGCAGCTGACTTAGAACGTGTTACTGATTATGCTGAAGAAAAGGAATTATCCACGGCCAGTATTTCAAGTGCTGTAGAACAATTTGGTAATCAACGACAGAAAGAAGATGAACTGAAAGTGGCCAAAGAGAAGGAATTGCAAAAAGTCCAAGTAAAAAAAGAGGATATAGAACTTATTATGACTGAAATGCTAATTACAAGACTTCAAGCTGAAAAGGTGTTACGTGAACAAAGGGGTGATGTTGTAGCCGCATTAGAAGCAATTATTGCTAGTTAGAATAGTGTAGAATGCTTAATAAATAATTTAAAAAATTTATAATTAAATCATTATACGTATTGAAATTTCAATTGATATTTGTCCCTCCTTTTTAAATTCCATTTTTTCCCTTTCTTTTCTTTCCGTTTCTACAGCAATTAAAATGAACTGTTGAATTTGTTTTAATTTTTTAATGCTTGCCTGCACCGAATTTGTGTAAGCAAGCATAAATTTTATTTTATTATTTATAATTATTAGAATTTTTTGCTATCGATATTGCTACGTTCGTATAAGAGCATCCACCGTACAATATTTAACTAAAGTTTCCCTTGGAATAATCGTATATAATATATGTATATATATATATATACATACATACATACATACATATATATATATATAATTACACATATGTATGTAGATGTATGTATACATTTATGTAAAGGCATAAACAAATAATGTAATCAGTACTAATAATTACATGCAATTATATAAATTACGTGGAGAAAATCTTATATAAACTTTCGCATGAAGGCATTGTCATAGTTTGAGCTTTACGATGTAAATCTTCATCATGAAAACTGCGGGCCTTAGATAACATTGATTCACGATAATTTCTTTCACGACTACAAGCATGTTTCAAATGATTATGATAATCCTCTTCCACTGATTCTTCTAATCTACGTACAGACCCTTGATATTCTGTATGAAAATTTTCCTTCACATAATATGGAATCTTTAGATTGTTAGTTACACGTTTTACCGAATATTTACTTGAATGTGATAAATATATAAAATAACGCAACAAGAATAACAACAACAACAATGATAATAATAATAATAACAACAATAAGAGTAATAAATAATTCAACATTATCGAAAACAACTTGGAGAATAAACGTACTGAGTTGGATTTAAATTGTACACAGGATCCGATATAAAGAGTGAGGACATCATTGATACGCAAATTAATAAAACTATGGGCAGTAAATTTATTAAGGCTGATGATGACGATTGATTCTCCCGTTCTTCTCTTTGTTGACGTCTGCGTTGTGTACGCATGTAAACATTTTGTTGGGGAAAACCGCCACCAAAGAACATATTAAATAATTCTTCAGCGCTAACATCTGCTTGAAAGCCACGCGTATAACCAAACTCACTGGCATAGTAGCCACTACGATTATTTCCACCGTTACTGCCACCATGACCTGACACATTAGCTTCTTGTCCAAACAAATCATAATGTTTACGTTTTTCTGGGTCTGTTAAAATAGCAGCCGCATTACCCACTGCTTTAAAAGCCTCAATCGCTCCGGGTGCACGATTCTTATCCGGATGTAATTGTAAGGCTAACTTTTTATACGATTTTTTAATTTCAGAATCCGTAGCCGTTTTAGTTACACCCAATATTTCATAATAATTTTTACACTTCTTCACTTTACGTACAGCTTCCAATTGCTCATGCGTATATTCCGAGTCAGATGAACGCGCCCCCGAATTATGACGTTTTCGTATATTTTCATCATAGCCACTGCCACCGCCACTGCCAACGCCACTACCACTACCACTGCCGTTATTATTTCCAGTATTTGCATTATTTGATGAACTATGCGAATTTGCCTGTGTACCTCTTAATTTATTTAGTAAATCTTTTGCTGTGCTAGTTGGATATAATTTTTCTGCTTTTAAAAGAAATTTTTCGGCCTTATCGAGTTTACCACTAGCCATAGATTGTATAGCAATTTCAATACATCGTAATGCTTCATCTTTATTCATTTCCTTCATTTTTTATTCTACTTCTAAAATTTGATAATAGATTGCTAGAATTTTTAATAGGTCAAAGGTGATATAGCACAATATTTTTACCCAGGTTTTTACTACAAATACAAAATTTACATACATTTAGTGAAACTATTTTAGGATGAAGATTAAATATACATACGGCATACACACAATCCCTACTTACATATGGATACATATATGTTATGTAAATGTTTATGTATATATGCGGGCCAATATACATATAAAATGTGTTGTTACCTTTTTTGTGTAAATTTTTATATATGAAATTTCTGGAAGAAATTCACCCTTTCTTCGATTCAATAATGCAGCATTTAATTAAATCTTTTATTATTTTATTTTCAAAATCATCTAATAGATTGTAGAGATATTTTAAAATAAATCAATTGGAAAATAATAGATGTCAATCAGGAAATATATGTAACAGAATATAAAAATCACTTTAGAATTTTATGGCCCTAAACAAAAGCATTTGATGTACATATTTTGTTATTATTCATTATACTTTTTTTTTTTTGTTCTCTTTTGTAAAGTACACATCAATATACTAGATATTAAAGCAGAAAAGGCAAATGCTTTTCTTGATTTATATTTTTATTATTTTGCTTTTTTTTTGTGGTTATTTTATGAATATCTGGGCACATGTCTTGCTAGTATTCCATTATTGCATTTTTTCTATTTAAAACATTAATTTAATGTAATTTGCTGAAAATTCACTTACTGTTCTTTATCGATGTTTATATTTTCTTTTTATTTCGTAAACTTTTCACGAATGTAATATTTATACAGTAAATTGCAAATTAGCAATTGGCAATCGATTATTATTTTTGCAATATGGCAACGCATTATCACGCGCCAGACGTCACAGAGTTTATTTTTTCTTTTTTTGTACTCTATTTTTTGTTTCTTATATTATGAATTTCGGTTATGGTCGTTTTTCACTTGTGGGAATTTTGTTATAATCTGGAATAGTCGTATGTAATTTCATCATAATGGTGTTCCATCAAAACTGAAAAAATAAATCATTAAATAAGTGACAAAAAAAAAGAAGGACGGATATTATTGGAAAAGATAGCAAGTAATTATTATTCACTAAAACAAATCTAGAAAAATATCAAATTGGTGTAAATTGGTGTAAGTGTTGCGGGCAGATGGAAAAAGTAATACGTAAAATACAAAATAATAAGAGGCAAAACAAGAAAAAGATCCAATAAATGCCCAAGTGCATAAATATGTTCATGCTGTAAAAGGCTTTGTACATGACAACAAGAAGCAAAGAAAAAGAGATAAATTATATAAAAAAAGTAAGGAATAGTAAAAACAGTAAAAATAGCAACAACACTAAATGCTGATTAAATGTTCTGTATTTTGTGCATTTAGAATGTATATATAGAAAAAATGGCGACTGCCATCTCCTAAAGAATACTGCTATATAATATGTACAATTAATTTCATTTTGGGCAAAAGAAAACAAAAAGAAAAAAAGATATTAAATCTATCACACACTGGTAAATGAAAATAATGACACTACATGTTTGTATGTATGAAGGAAAAACGGTTAATAAAATATTAAATATGTAGTAATATCCATTTCACAGTAAAATTAAAAAAAGACAAAAAAAAAAAAAAACAAAAGGAAAAACAAATAAAGAGAAAAAAATAAAGCAAAAATTGTCAGTGTGTTTGTGTTTTAATAACTGTAATTTGTAGCAATAATAAAAATAAAAAACATAATAAAAAAGAAGAAAAAATAAAAAAGGGAAAAACGAAAAACGAAAAGGAAAACACATACTATTTAATCAGCAGGTAGGTGTCAATGAGACATGGTCACTCATTTATTATAAATGTCACAAATGTACGAAATTATTGGTATATATATTTTGGACTATGTAATAAGAAAATTTTTGGAAAATTTAATTTAACTATGCTACTTATTATACGCACAGTGTGTATTTATACAATTTTTCAACTAGTTCGACCGGCTTTAAATATTTCCAATAAACATCGTATTTATATAGATTGGAAAATATTTATTTATGATACACTTCTTCCATCCACATTGAACGATTTATGTAATTGTGTCTCGCTTATCGTAGAGGATATATTTGTGAAAGAAATGAATGAAAATATAATTTTCAAGATAAATGAAAGAATTCGTTATAGTGATATGCTTCCTGATTAATGGGAAGTTTATTGGACAATTTAATTGCCACACCTTATTAAGCTGAAGTATATAAAGTAAATAGTTTTTCAATTTTTATACTCACCATTCGGAGGTTGTGGGTATACTTACTTTGTCATTGTGTTTGTAACGCCTAGAAAGGGAGCATTGGACCTATTGGAACCTATAAAGCATCAAAATGTGAATTGATTTGGATATGTGCGTCTATCTGTTGTAAACATACTCTTGGTCGTAAAATTTTCGATATCAAGCTTAAATTTGGCCAAAATCGATCAAAGGATACATCCATAGAGCAACGTAAGCCGAGAACATCTTGACTTTTTTAAGCAATGCTTGGTTGCTTTTTTGGCACATTACTTGCAAACAGCAAAATATAGAAAGCTTACATTTTATATAGGTAGAAAAGCTGTTGGTCTAAAATATATATTCGAAAGCCATGAAAATCGGCCACTCCTATGCGAAATAATACAATACTATATTTATACTTTTTTATGTTTGTGTTTTCTATTTACTACTGCAAATATGAAACAGGTTCTGAATCGTATTATCAGTGCTCGATTAAATGTACCATGTAAAAGTGTTTGGGATAGATCCGTTTTTTATGATTTATCCACTTAAGCTCCTCATTTTTTCCTTTCTATTAACTCTCTTCTGAAGGTCGCAATATTTGAGGCATATATGCTTTTTATAATTTCTTCAAAAAGTGATTCTGAAGAGTACAGTTAATAAAAGGTGGATAAAAGGTGGATCTATCTCAACTCTTTCGTAGAATGCTCTGTCTCAAAAGTAGCGGTAAAATATGAAAAATATCATGTGAAAATAAATATCGTTTGAAATTGTGGTCACGTTCATTTTTATATCCACCATCCAGAAGTTGGGGGTATATTCACTTTGTCATTACCTTTGAAATATCTACAAGGAAGCATTGCGGACTCTATATAGTACATATATTATTGATAAGCATAAAATTTTAAATCGATTTTGATATGTCTGTACGTCTGTCCATTTGTATCTGTCCGTCTGCCTTTTGTAAACATTGTGCTGGTTGTAAAATTTGAGATATGGAACTGAAATTTGGCAAAATCATTGGAAGTTCTAACAAACAGATTGAAATTGAAAATGGGCAAAATTGTTCAAAGGACACGCCCACAACTCCAACATCACCACATGGGCAAAATATGAATTTGGTGATCCCGTGGTACCAAATTAAATCTTTGGATCTGATCTCGTGAACTCATGATGCCCCCTGATGGATATGAATCAGAAACCATCTCATGAGCCACTCCCAATTGAGCAGGTGCTTCTCGGGATTGGTCGCTCCCATTATTAATCTACAATGTTTGTTCAAAAATCATAAATATCGGGGGCTTTGAATAAAAATATCATGGTATCTGGTTTGTGGATATCCAAGAATTGGCCTCAGCCAATTATAATTTTCTTACATGTTTCATTCTTTAATCAATACCAAAGTATTTTAAAACAATAATTTCATGATCGACTTTGTAACATTTACCATTTTACAATTCTATTAAGTTCTCATGGTAAATAAGTTGTTCTAATGGCATTAAGTTGTTTACATATTTAATTTACATTTGTACTTTACAGAAACATTTAATTCTATATTATAGAAGCAGGTATATCAAACTGTTGGCCCACCATAACATTTTTGTATAATTTGTGTAATTTGTTATAAACAAATGAGTAATAAAATTATATTTAGCTTACAGAAAATTTTTTTATATTCATTCTTAATCTATTTCATTACACTTAAAGCGTTATCTTAAGAATCGAATGGGGACACTTTGAGCAACTTTTAATGAAAGCTCTACTAACAAAACAAGTTCGCCGCTTGTCTTTACTTACAATTAAATATGAGTTTCTCAATATGGATGGAAATTCTTCTAAATAAAAGTCTTTGTCGTAGCGTCTGTCTGTAGCGTATCACTACGCATTTGCTTTAAAGTTTTAGAAAGCAGTTTTTGACGTCCTCATAGGATAATTTTATTACACTTTTAGATACTTCTAATTTAGATTGGTCCATTTTCTGTCTTCTCTGCCATGAAGTTACTTTCTCAAATCATTGAAAAATTATAATTTTTTAAATATACAATTTGATATCTTTACCTGACGTATTACTCATATTAAGAAAATTTGTGTAGAAGTGGAAGTGGCTTGGACCATCCTTGATATTTTTTTATAACCACCATTGGTATACTCATTTTGTTATAATGCTTACAACGCCCCTAAAGAGACATAGAGGTACATATATTTTTGATCAGCATTAAATTCTGAATCGTTTCATGCTCACACGAAATTATATAATAATAACAAATTTTCATGTATTTATTTTTACGCTTTTCATTTATTATTCAAAAATATCGATTTTGGTTGATTGGTATTCAAGATTTGGCCTCAGCTGAATATAATTTTCTTGCTTGTTTAAAGTTAGAAATGTTTCGAAAATTTATGCGCCAAAAATTTTGTTGAAAAGAAAAAAAAAACAAGCAATTTAATATGAAAAATTAATAATAATAAATTATATTATTTATTTATTTCCAGTTCGTTTTTAATTGTGTATATAAAAGTAGTAGTGATTTATGATAGTGTTATGAAAATCAAGTGTTGATTATTAATATCTTAAAGCAACATTTTCTAAAGCAACGAAAAATAGTCTCTTCTGCTTTTTCCGGAGTTCGATTGTATTCTGCAATTTCAACAGGTAAGTTAATTTCAATTCGTAAATTTATTATATAAGAATGGATGGTTCAAAAATGCAAAAAGAAAAAAAAGTAACCGAAAATTAAATCACCCACCATTATTTATGAATTTCTAGTATATTAGTAAAATTATTTTGAAAAGTTCGTTGAAAATTTTAATTGTGGCCGGTGCCACTGGCACATAATTTCTATAGATGTAAATTATTCCAAAATTATGTTCTTTGCTTTCAAAATGATTCAAGATTCATATTATTATAAAATTTGGGATTTTTGTGGAACTGAGCCAAACCGTGTTCATTTTATATCAATCAGAATTTACTATGAAGGATAAATTTTATCAGTCATGTGAATTATATTTAACCCACTTTTCTGCATCAATTCTATTGCAAATTGTAATTTTTCCTAATTTTTTAAATTTATTTTTTGCATTTTACAATTGATATTTAAAAAGTCATCTTCCCGATTAAAATACCTCTTCATCGTTTTTTTTTTTTTAATTCACATGAAGATTCATGTGATTCTGTCGCATGAGAAGAACTATTCCAAGCATATTTTTTACTAATGGCAATTTAAAGAAGGTGCCCAAGCTTGGGCAGCCGATTGCTACACAAAATAAATGAATTCCTTTAATTATTAAGAGATATTAAGAAAATCTAATTTTAAACTAGAAATATCTGACGTTGAATGCAAAAATTATTCTTAAAATGAGTAAGAAAATTGTATTTAGCTGGGGCCAAATCTTGGATACCCACCATTTACGCGCCCTATTTGATAATTTATGCTAAATACAGATAATTTGAGGTTGTAGTAGTCGATTAATTTCAGCTTTTTATGTGTCAGCCCGATTTATTTCAATATTAAGTTGCCTGTAAGAACTTTTAAGGTTCTTGCCAAATTTGAGCGTGATATTTTGAATTTTGCCATAAGGAGCCTACTAACAATTGGCAGGGACACAGACAAGCGTATAAACGGACAGACATGGTAAAATCGAATCAGAATTTGATAATGATTAAGAAGATTTCTTATGTTTCTTTTTGGGTGTTGCCTACTTTACGGCAACATCTATGGACGGTGAATATAATTACCAGCATTTTTTAATGAAATTATTATTAAATTGGTACACTCTTTAAACCCTTAAAGATTTATTTACATTAATTGTATTATTGTGTTAAAGCCTTAATTTTATCATAAACAATATGCATATGCATTCTTTTTTAATACATTTTTTTATTCTTCAAATGAAATAAATAAATTTTCAATTATCTTAATATAACATTTATACTAATAGCTATTAACACAAATTATTATAAAATATAAGATTCACAATCACTCAAAAGAGTTAATATAGCAGTGTCAGGTTAGTTGCTAGACATGAATCGATTCTGATACTGCCATGTTTAAAGAAAAATTTCATGTATATTCGTTTTTCTTAATAAGTGTGTGTGCAACATAAATGTTTATTAGTTTCCCTTAGATGAATATTCTCATTGAATGTTTATGAGTTTTGTGCAATATTTTTGTATATTTATTTGCAAAATATAATATGAAGAATTTTCAAAAACAAAACAAAACATTAAAAACAAAAACAAATACATAAATATTTTTGCATTGTTTCTAATCATTCTTGCCAATTTACACAAAAATTGCAATATACACGTTTTTCTATTCTATTTCTATTTGTTAAATTTAAATAGCACAAATGTACATTTTCTATACACATATTCGACTATAATTTGCTCACACAATGTGCTATATGTGAGTGTCATTATTTTGAAATTATACGAAAATTGGCAACAGCGTATTGAACGCAGGTCTTTGCTCGCAAAAATTATACATTTAGTTTCTTCATTTAATATTTGCTTGTACTTACCAATTACATGGCATATTAAATTCTATGGCCGTTTTGGCTGTTTTCTAATTGGGAACATACCAAGAAAGGGCAAAAAGAGTTAGAAGAAAAGTGCAAAAATTCGTTAAAATATTATACCTAAACCTAGAACCTAATTATTTAACCAGTTTTAAAATGAAACCTAAATATGCATGAAGTTATCCTCAAATTTACTTATTCAAAACAACAATTTGCAGAAAACAGCAGATCATAATAAGCAAAGTATTAATATTTGGAAGAATGAATCCTACACCAACCTCTACCAATCAAATCTAAAAAAGTAAAACAAAACAGAAAATAATAATAATAATAGTAATAATAATAATAATAACAACAACAACAACAACAACTTGTCTATGTTTTCTATCGATCAACAATTAATCTGCCGTTAGACACGTAAATTGTTTTTGTTTTAAGTTTATTTTGCTCGCATTCTTTTAAATACTTTTCAAATACTTTATTGTACTTTGTTAAAACAGGGGAAGGGGAAGGCGTGTATGAAAAACGTTTTGTTGTTGTTTTTTTACTTTCCTTTTTTCCCTTACATTCTTTTATTCATCACATTATATTTTGCAAATAAACATAAAAAAATATTGCGCTATACTCATAAACATTCAAAATGAACAAACATTCAATGAGAATATTCATCTAAGGGAAACTAATAAACATTTATGTTGCGTACACTTGTTTAGAAAAACGAAGGTACATAAAATTTTTGTATAAACATGAGCAAAACTTTTATGTTGCATACACTTGTTTAGAAAGACGAACATACATGAATTTTTTGTATAAACATGGACAATTTCAAATTCAGCAACCAACTTGACAACGTTGCCGTTACATTTGCTCTTTTGAGTTATTATGGGTCTTAGATTTTATATAGTCTACAATATTTCTATAAGCATTTCACATACGTTTCATTAAATTTACATCTGTGAGTATTTTTGGTGAATATGAGTAGAAAATTATTTATTTATATATTTTTTTTTGGCATACAAAGTCTATACGCAAAATTTAGTTTTCATTGGCCCTCGCCCTTTTTCCGAATAACTTTCTTCTCCTTTAAAATGGATTTCTCAAATATTTTAAAGTTTTTGTGCAACATATTGAGTATTTAATCGATGGCTTCAGAAAGTTGTGAAGTTTTTGCTTGATTTATTTCTCTTTACATTTTGAATTATTTTAAAGTAACATGCGACTTTAGATTCTAATTTGTGAGTGATTTATTTTATTTAGTTGGTTTGGTAGGCATGATACAATCATTTCAATATTTCAAATTTTATAATGTTATTCTTGAGAACTTGCTTTGCAGTAGCATCTCTCTGAATGTTGCAAACACTTTATCAACTTCAAGTTTAAAGTAGTTTGAAGTAGCAAATATGAAAAATGGAATGTAGTTTTGTTTTTATTATTATTGTTACTATCGCTATGAACTTATTGTTTAGTATTGAGTGTATCAGTTAAATTTCCAAAATAAGAAATATTTATTTGGAAGCATATTTTAACAAACTGTATTCTATATTCTTGATTGTTGCCATTGATAATTGACTATCAAAATACTTATGGAGTTAATTACTTCAATTGGTCAAATATATATACTAAAAAGGATAAGATGAATGCAAGCCAAATAATTAATCAAAGTCGATGCCAAGTTAAATGGACAATTCAATTTATTATTTTGGTTCCAATGAAATTTACAAAGTACTTGTTGAGTTCAAGTATGAAATACAATTTTCCTAAGTGATTTTAAATAAAATTGTTTTTGACAGCTTTAGCAAAAAATTTTCAAAGGACCCTTGCAATGGATAAAAAATTGCATTATAATTAAGTTATGCCTTTTAGAATAAACTTTGTTTAATTGCATGCTTATGAATTATTGGAAATTCTTATACAGGGCCTTGAAAATAGATCCAAAAAGTAAAATGAAAACTTCAAATAGACAAAAGACTGAAATTTTTATAAATTATGCTTAATTTTATAGAATGAATTTAGATATCGACCTACTACGTCCACTATCTACAAACAAATCGTTATGCAAAATTTGGCTAAAGCCAGTTTGCTGATAGCTTTTTCTTTTCTCCCTTTTTTTTTTTTTTTTGGAATAATTCTTTTGCTGCTGTTTGATGGACAACGCAAGGTTATTACTTAAATTTTTGTTACGAGAGCATTTCAAACAAAATAACAACAACAACAACAATAATAATAACGGTAATTCAATTAATTTTGTTGTTGTTGTTTTGTTTTCGGTTTTCTGAGTTTCTCTCGCTCTCTTGCATTTATGAGAGATGAATATGAATGGATGATTGAGATGATTGGCTGAAGAGCAATCACGAAATTAAATATATAAATTTTTAATTTTATTATCTTCGATATTTTTTTTTACTTTTGATTGATTTTGCTTCCAATTTTTATACATTTTTGTGTTTTCATGTTCAATACAAATGTAATGGCGTCGTTTAAATGTTTAACTGTTTAAATGTTTTATTACTATAACTCTCACTGTAACTATGACTCTGATTATGACTCTGACTGTGAATTTGGTATCTGACTGAATATAGGAAGAACCTTGCTGCTTATTTAAATAATTGTATGAAAAGAAAAGCATACATACATACAAATAAACAAATCTACAGATAGAATAATGCAACGTATATTTATTATGAAATGTGTATTTAATTAATTCAAATCTGAGAGTCAGTCCGTGTGTGTACTTTACTTTAGTTTGCTAAATTAAGTTAAGTAACGGTAGGCGATTCAGGTATCCGCATTTCATTCGTTATTGCTTTTCCTCCTCGTTGTTATCGTTGTTATTATTGTTGTTAAATTAGTGAAAGATTGGTAGAAAAAATGAAATGGAATGGAGTGGAATGGAATGGCATGGAATGGCATGAATTTAATTGAATGGAATAGAATGCTAAACAAAAATGGAAAAAATAAAAAGTAATAATCAATATTCTACGAAATATAAAATTTTATATTTAAATTGAATTCATTTGGGCATTCAAATTTAGATTCAAATTCAAAGTCACAATTCACATTTTCATTTAGTTTTTATCTCTCATCATTTTCGTTGATGTTTCTGCTTCTTCTTCTTTTTTAAATATCTTTCTCTCTTGATGTTCCTTAACAGTGTGCTTGTTATTTTCTGTTATCATTATTATTATTATTATTATTGTTGTTTGTATTACTGTTATGTTTCATTAGAATTTAAAGGTTATAATTTTTATGGTGCAACCTTGAATTCATTTTATTGTTTCTTTTTTATTTTTATTTTCTTTTTTTACCGATTTAAATATCTAACTAATTTGCTTTAATTATGTTCTGGTTTGCTTTTTTCATATACAATTTTTTTAGTGCAACAAAGAGAAGGAAAAATGGCAAGCAGCAAAAAAAAGCACATAAAAACATTAATTATTAAAATTTCGTTCTTATATGTTCCAGTAACAACAGCAAATCATTTCTGGTTAAATTCATAATAAAATTACGTGATATTAACTGTTTCAATTTCATTTTTTATGTTTCATTTTTCATTTTTCGTTTTTGTTTTCATTATGAATATTTTCATTATCATTTGTAATATTTTCTTCATGCCATAATAAAATGATAATAATGAAAATGCTTCTAATAATATAAAAAAAAATCACGTTCAGTTATGAGATGAACTAAATGAAAAATAAATTAAAACTCAAACCAGCAAATTATTTCCTTTGATTGTTATTTTCAATAACGTAACCTTAAATCAAATTTAATTTAATTTTCTATTATTATTTTTTATTGGAAAATGGTTTAAATTTAAAGCAATAATTTTGTATATTTTAATAAAATATTTTTTTTTATGAAAATGAAAGTATTTTCAATTATTATTGAAGGAAAAGAAAGTTTTTGGATTCTTAAGTAATTTTTAAAAGAAATGTTTTGCAATCATAATTTGAATGAACTCGCCTTAGATTTAAGAGGAATTATAGTATTTGATTACTTAATTTAATTTTAATATTCTGCTTTTTTATATTCAGCAAAATAAACCATCATAGATTGGCAGATTTTCTGAAGTACCTTAAATTAGCCATAAATCTGTAAATTTGCAATAAATCGGTTCGCTTTTAAAGTGCCTTCCTTAAGGGTATTCCGTAGGAGCTGTGTATTAGTTTAGAATTTCTATTTATGTTTAGAAATATAATGGAAGATATTCAAGACCCCTTCATAAGGGTTCTACAAAGGCTGTGTATTAGTTTAGAATTTCTATTTATGGATAGAAGATTTTTAAGACCCCTCCATAAAGGTTTCTCAAAAGCTATATATTAGTTTAGAATTTCTATTTATATTTGGACACACGATTGAAAATTTTCTATGTTTTGAACGTTCTAGAGTATTTCTCTTAAAAATTATTATAAAGAGAGTGTCTGTAAAAACGATTCGTTAAATTTGGTGTAGTTTCAAAACATTCACTAAAAAAAGAGAATTTTTTCTAAAATATTCAGACGATACATGATAAATTTATTGTAAATATCTATATCTTACTCGATCGTATTATTTGGAAAAGCACGTATTGTTATAAGTAAAAGTAGCTTAATAAAGAAAGTGATAGAAGGCAGAGGTCTCTTGGCTTCTTCTATTTAGTAGAAAAGAACACATTAATACATTCGAAAAAATAGAGAATAAAATCAATTGCAATGAATGATACTGTCAGTGCCACTTCATTCATTGGCTGTAATTGAGAGAGACTGGGAGATAGAGAGAGGGACAGTAAAAGAGAATTTCGTTTTCTTTAACCTCAATACAACAGTTGTAGTTTCTCTTAATTACTGCGCTACAACAAAACAACTACAGAAACATTAATAAAAAAATAGTGTAGGGGCAACAACAATAATGCATTTCTCTCAAGGTTCAAGATCAAGTACAAATAAAAAGGAAGGTGTTTTTCCGTTCATACATTAAATGTTGTGTATGTATGTAGAAAAAAAAACTGTAACCGCTCATTTTGATAATTATTAGAGAAATTTATGCGTGTAGGAAGAGAAATCAAATTAACTAACAAAATAACATTTAATTGTTGTTATTCTTCCACATTATTAACGATGTCCCTGCTTAAATATTGATAAAGTTGCGTGCACTTATTATTTTCTTATTGTGGGAAAAAAAATTTGTTTTGTTTATAATTATTCTATTAAATTATAATAAGTCAGTTTAGAAAACAATATAAATATTTTAATACAATAAAAAAGCAAAAACAAAAACAAAAACAAAAAACTAACAAAAGTAATTTGGGAAAGGTCGCAAATTTTATGTCAATATACGTTTTCTTTTTTGCCTTTTTGTATGTTTTTGATTTTGCATTTTTTTTTGCTTTTTTATAATTTTTTGTTTCAATGAATGAATAAAATAACAATAAAAACATGCTAAGCATTAAACAAATATATACACAGCCGTATATAAATGCACTCACACACACACACACACACACGTATTCTCTCTCCCTCTGCTTGCGTGAAGAAGGAGGGAGAAAGGGATAGATAGATGATAGAGGTGCAATAAGTGAATGAGAGAAAAAGCATTACAAAAGCCTCAATGGAAGAATAATAACAATAATATATATACTGATACTGATACAGATACTAATGCAAATATTCTTATAATGATAATATTATTATGTACTCACATTCATATAAATATGTACGTGCACATACGGATATTATATTGCAATGAAATATAGTTATTGCGTTTTAGTTATTGAGAATAAAGAGCGTTTTCTATTTATTCCAACACCAACCCAGACTTTTGGGGGGTATATTCATTTTCTTTTTATGTTTGCCACACACACACACAAAAGGAAGCGCCTTAAAACCTACAAAAGTATACATATTCTTGATCAGCATGAATTCTTGATTTTGGCATGTCTGTCTGTCTGTCTGTCTGTCTGCAAGTGTATTTTTTTAATATTCTCCTGATTGCAAAAAGATGATATATCAAGCTCAAATTTGAAAGAAGCATTGAAAGTTCTTGTAGGCAGATTGGTATTGAAAAGGAGTAATTTAGAACATCCTTGTTTTTCCAAGCCAAAACATATTTTTTAGAGCATAACTTGATAATTGAAATGGAAGAAAGGTTAAAATTTCTTATGAATATTAAGATCATTATTCTAAAATGTCCGTATTAAAATTATGCAAAGTGATCACGCCTACGCAAAATTATATAATGCTAAATTTACACTTTATTTTTACATTTTCTATTTACTACTGAGACGTAAAACAGGCTCTGAATCCGTAACATCACGGTGTTTGGATGGTTGGTATTCAAGATATGGCCCCAACAAAATATAATTTTCTTATTTGTTTAATTTGTTATTGCGATAATGTCTATTTGAATTTATTCTACTCTTATTCTCTTTTGTATTGTTTTGCTTTGGGTTTTGTTGTTGATTTTGCAGTCGAAGAGAAATAATAACATTCGTTGCAGTGTACTTCGTTCAAATCGGTTTTCCATTGTATTATGTTAAACTTTTTAGTCAAAAAAAAAGAAGATACACACACATGGATTTTTTAAAGAGTTAATTAAATAAAAATAGATAAATTGAATTAGACAAATTTGCTGTTATTGTGAATAAATATTTACTTGAATTATTTGTCATATAAATTGTCAATTGGTCCATTTATGAATCTTGAATAAAATTTCATTTGATTGATGTATAAAAATCATAGAAATCAATAACATTAAAATAAAACTTATTCTGGCGGCTTTTAGTTTTCCTGAACTTTTCAGAATTACATTTTAACTATGTAACTAAGTTTCCGGGTTCAGAAATTGAGTTGCGCTAACGTCCTTAGTCTGAATTTGATATATTTTCTTTCTCTCTTTCTTTCTTTCTTTCTGTTTTGTTTATTATGTTTTCATAGCTCATTGATTTATAAATACTAAACAATTTTAATGGTGCTACAATAACTATTTAAGACATGCGTCAAATAACATTTTTAGAAAACTTTAAATTTGCCTAACCAGCTAATTTAACTAGAAAAAGAGAGCGTTCTTTCGTTGAAGGAGTTTACTACTTGAAATACGCATTTGTGGAGAACTTTTTGTAAAGATTGTCTGATTTTGGTATTAAGAACAAGAAAGAGGCAATTCCTAAAAAACATTAACATTTTCATTCATCAAAACTGAACAAAAATTATATTTTCCGTGCATGTTTTTCTTCCATTGGTTTTTTCTCAAATGCTTGCCTATGCCCGACAAACTCTATTCGGTCATTCAACTTCCGAGCTAACCTCGGTTTTATTATTTTCTTTCTTCTACCTTTTTCTTATTATTTGTGACAGTGTTAGGCAGTGTAAATGTGTGGAAGAAAACGAGTGTGTGACCTTCTCCCTCACAGAAAGAAGAGTTTAAAAGTTAAAAGTGTGTGATAATTTTGTTAATTTAGTTGTCTAAATGGATTGACTACTAATTTGTTGTGTGTCGTTATTCTTGCATATCGTTTAGACGGGCCTGTAAATAATACTTTCCCATTTTATTAGGCTTCTTCTCATCTGGTCAGAAACGAATAAAAGACAAAGGACAAATTTCATAAATTTATAATGATTTTTAATGAATGCAAATATTTATCATATAAAAAGAAAGAAAGTAAGAGAGTGAGGTAGAGATAGATATATAGAAAGTGGGAATGTGACCTGAATGTCGTGAGGGGGGTGAAGGGAAGGTAACCAAACGAATTTAAACTTATTCATAATGAAATGTTTGATTGGACTTATTTTCTTTCTGAGTAATTAAATCATTACAAATTAATTATTTATCAATGTTGCGCAAGTTTAATTATACTTAATCCGTGTATATAAAGTAAAATTATTAAGATTGAATTGCATACAAAATATTACACATTATGAATACTTTAAAAATTTAATCGCTCATTTTACAGATTAACAAAAAAAAAGCAAAATAAATGATTAATATTTTTCATAATTGCAGTAATAAAATGATTGTGCAATTATATTTCTAAGATACATGTGTGCGATTCTCTGGAACATCATGGAAACATTTCAAATAGATCTAATTTTTGCTACATCATAGCAAATTTAGCATTATTTGAGGAAACGCCTTACATTAAATTATTTGGTTATTTGAAATTTTTGGAAATATTTTCATAAAACGCTACCCATATAGCCCTCTTTTGGAAGAAAAAATATAGAAGAGAAAATGGATCAGATTGCACAAATTTAACGGTCACTTCCTATATAATGTCACTTTTGTTGGTTTCTTAATTTATTTATTAAACCTCACGTACGATAACACCAAATATTTACTAATCCAATACAATAATACAATAGACAACTAATAGTTCTTATTGTTTAGTTTAGGGACACTCGTGTAGGCTGTTACAGAGCTGAATCGAAAAGAAATAATAATAATAATAGCGGAAGTAGGATTAAATGAGCGTCTGTAGTTACAGTTATAGGGTTGTCTTTGCTATTTCTGCAAGGTTGCAATATCTCCCTCTTTAAAGATGCTTCGGTGATCGAAAAATCGGTGTTACCGGCTTTTTACATTTGTCTATTCTTCGCGGAATATTTGCTATATTTATTGAGAGTTGTTAACCTTTATTTTCCGGCACATAATTTAAATGAAACTCATGTAGTAGAATATTTAATGGCAAAAAGATTTCGTTATCCGAGGCATCTTCCTTTTCAGTGACTCTGTGTCTTAATTGATCTGTATGAGCTCTTATAAGTTTTTTCCTATTACCCAAGTCCGTACATTGCCTTTTCTTTTAATGATTTCCTCTTTTTTCCATTTACTCTTGTTTGCATGAAAGTTTCGAACATCTACTAGGTCTTCTTTATAGTTTTCAATTTTTGTTCCATGTTTCTTGTTGTATTGAAATCCCATGTTTATATTTCTTTAGTGATCATATGGTTCCGATTTATTAATTAGATCCAGTCGCGTTTTTATTTTTCGGCCCATAAAGGCTTCTGGTGGAGTATTCCCATTCAGTGAGTTTGGTTTTGGAATGCTCCTATATACTTGTAGAAAAACTTGTAGGGCGTTGAAACTGGACTTCTCTTCTACTTCCAATTTTTTTAATGCTCGTTTTAGCGTATCAACGAATCTTTAAATTTGACCATTTGAACTAGAGCGGAAACGCGCAATTTTGATGTAATTGATTCCTCTTTGTTCTTGATTCCCGAAAAGAGCTCAAAATTCGTTTAGCATTTTTATGGTAACGAACTTGGTAATGGTATTCGTTTCATAGATGGTCGAATACTTTGAGTATGCGTCTATAATAATAAAATAATATTTTCCTTGGAATTGGACCTACGTAATCTATATGTAGAGCATGTTTGTAGAGCATGCTTTAAAAAAAAAAATGGAAAATATAAATCAATTGAGAAAAAAATTTACAGTTTTAGCGATATTTTACTGTTATTATTCGAAGTTTTTTAAGCATTATTTAAATTATTAAATCGATCTTTTCTTTTTTTTTTTTTGAAACCTTTATTCCATATAAATAATTTTTTGAGAATCCATACAAATTTTTTCAAATAAATTTATTTCATTTTCCTTTTAATTTGTTATCCATATTTCACATGATTCTTTTCAAAGCATTTTTAATCATATTTTCCTCGACTTTTTATTTAGTTAGTTGAATTATTTAGTGCAGGGCATTTGAAGGCCAATTTCAACTAACTCTTTAATAAGTTATTTTTGTGTCATTAAAACTTTATAATCATTTATTGTACAATACATAAATATGTATGATTGTGTGGGTGGCGTTTTATACTAAAAACATGTAACATTAACCTCAACATCAAATCTTTCACCTTGTTTGTACTTTTGCCCATGCTCTGTCTGTCTGTATGGATGTGCGTGTGTGTGTGTGTGTATTTGTATGTATGTATATGTGTATGCATGTATGAAAGTGTGTGTATTATGTACTTGTAACCTTTACCGCGCACACTCACACAAACACGCAAGCACAAACAAGTGGAGGCTCTTATGACATGACCCAGTTTATTTATTATACATTTATACATGTTTGTATGTATGTATGTATGTATGTATTTGTAATTACTTATGAAATGTATAAATTGAGTATGCCATAATAAATATTAAATAAAATAAGGTACAGGGTTATTATTTTTAGGTGCAACATTATTATATCACTTATATGTAACTATTTCGTTATTATGTCTATGGTCGTATGTATGGTCTATATGTGTACGTATGTTGTATGTATGAGTACAATGCTTGTTGACCTTCTTAAAAATTACTTCAAAAAATGAAAAATAAATAAAAATGTGAAAAATTCCTCTAAATGTTGAGTTATATATTAATTTTTGAAAATTGAATAAAGGCCTAAATTTAACAAAAAAAAAAAAAAAAAATTCAAAAAAAATTCAAAAAAAACTATTGAAAATAATTAATGATAGAAAGTTTACTAAACGTTAATAGTGAATAATGATGAATAATGATGTCTGAAGGTCACTGATGGTTTATTAAAGACACACGGTAGCCATGTGTTTATTTTCATCTATGCAATTATGGCTCTTTGATGAATAGAAGCAAACAAAACCTCTTCAGAGTAAATTATTTACAATCAAATTTACGATTTTTTCAGCAATTATCGATTTTATTTTTCAAATTATTATCTTATCAAAATCATTTATTGAGAGCTCTTTAATGAATTTGAAGAAGCTTTTTTAGAATTTGTAATTCTTTTATTGGAGTAGCCAAGCATGAGAGAATTTAATACATTTAAAGAAAAATTTTAGAAAATTCTTTTAAATGTAAAAAAAATTAAGGCCAAACGTTCAGGTCACTTTGCTTTGTAAAATTTTTAAAATTCCATCACGAGAATTTATAATAATCAAATACCAAATGAGCTTTAGTCCATGAATCGGTAAACGAGTCCTTCCGAATTTTTTTTACTTAAAAATTGAATTCTACCAATGTTGACTTTTTTACTGTTTTGTTTACTTCAATGTCAATTGCATACATTTCTAAATCTTTGTACTTTGAAATTTGTAGATGTAATTTTGTTCTGGCAATTCTTCCATGTTATGGCTGCCATCTGAACGACATGATGTTAAATTTCTAAGGCCTCAATTCTTTTTTTTTTTTTTTTAGTTTGATTTTGTTAAAATATATATATTTTTTTTCATTTATTTGTTCTATTTATTATTACACATTTTTGTTTGTTATTGTCAATGTGATTGTTACTGTATTTCGATGAACATTGACATCATTCAAATGAATTTATCGTTATTATCGTGTTAAATTAAATGTGTAAATATTTTACTTTGCATTTTACTTTGAGATTTATTTTATTTGACATAAATTTACACCTACAAAGTTTTGCGTGTGAGTTTACATAATTAAAAAGAAAAAAAAAAACCAGCCTATAAAACAAAACAGAAGCAAAAAGAAAAAAATTAAACGAAAAGGTGATTTAAATTTATGCCATTTGAAATCATTTTAGTTAGGTTAAATCAAAATTTACGATGTCTATCAATATTTAGTATTTATGGAAGAGTAAAAAAGAAAAAGCTTTCTCTCCAAATTAAAGCAAAACAAATTATAATATTATTACTTTAATTTAATACAAAAACATACACGTATACATTTCCAGTTTATGAAAAATGAAATTTCATGTAATTCCTCTAAAAAAAACTTTTCATTATTAGAAAGCGACTTTTGAATCTCCAAAATGATGTAAGTTATTTGTTTTTTACCCACCAACCAGAGATTGGAAAGTATATTCATTTTGTCATTATATTTAGCGCTCTTCAAAGGGAAGCATCGGTGACGTTACATATTTTTGATCAGTATACAATTCTGAAACGATTTAGACATGTCTGTCTGTCTGTCCGTTTATAAGTGTATTGTTAACATTTTCCAGTTTGCAATAAAAGGAGATATCGAGTTAAAATTTGATGGGATTTTAAAAATGGTTTAAATTGGTTAAAGGACACGCCCACAATGCAATATTCTGTACAATATTCTCTGTTTTTCAAGCAAAATTTGGTAGTTTTTCTGCTAATTATTATCTGCAAACTGCAAAAGATAGAAAATTGAAATTTTGTACAAGTCCGATGGAAGGCCTTTGGTCTACAATGTCTATTCAAAAATCATGCAAATCGGCAATTCCTGCTCAAAATTATACATTTTTTATGTGTACATTTTCTATTTACTACTGCGAAAGTGTTAACACGCTGGATGGTTGGTGGGTGTCCAAAATCAGGCCCCAACCAAATATAATTTTCATACTTTTCTTTTAAATTTATACACTAAACGTTTCAAAGGTTTAAGAAACAAAAGCAAAGAAAAAATTCTATTTTTTTTTTGTTGTTATAAATTTCGTGCTTTCAATATCACAAAATTTTTGAAAGTCTATTAAAAATAGATTGTTTAATTTGAAATTGTTATAGGTCTATCGGAATGTAAATCACATCTAAGGAAATGCATCTAAAGTTAAAAGAGAAATTAAACATTTTTTTTCCAAGGTCTCGGAAATCATTCAAATGCCTTAGTATAATGAAAAGTTTTTAATAGAAATCTAATCATTTTAAATTTGCAAGTTTAAAATGAAAGATAACAAAATGACAGTTGATTTGAAACTCTCTCTCTGAATTTTCAAAATATGTTCAGAGATTTCCTTCTTATCGTCAAAATGTGTGCATCATTATTCAATAAAAAAAAAGGTTAAATAGAAACTTAAGGGAAGAGTAAGAGTTCAAAGTTATTTGTGGAACTTTATTAATTACTGTTTACAAAACTCTAGGGTTTTCAGGCATTGTTCAGAGATATATTAAGCAGATTGATCAAGTAACAAACGTTTACAAAAATTCTAGATGCGCAGAAATTTAAATGTCGAAATCATAATTAAACAATTCTCTTCACTAACGTTTAATATACAAATAAACATTTCTAGGGGTTGTGCAAATACTTATCTCAATTTATTTGGACTTGTAGTAATTTGAAGGTCATTCAGAATATAAATAATATTCCACGAGAAATGTTACCAAAGCAAAAACAAAAAGAAAACAAAAGAAAACTAGCAAACAAAATTCAGTAAAAAAACAATAAATTTTTTGCTTCACTTAAAATGCGTAATTATGTATGTACGTGTGTGTGTGTGTGTGTGTGTGTGTGTGTATGCCTCATGTAAATAGGAGAAATATTGGAAAAGTTGGTTTTTAGCATCAGCAGTTTTTCGCTACATCTCCTTGTTTTTATTTTATTTTATTAACTAACTTCCAGAAATTGTTGCGTATACTTCAATATACAAGCAGCCATGTGTGTATATGTATAAGTGTATGTATATATATTTGTTGGCTGGTTCACTGGCTGCTTGGCTGATGTTGGTTTGACTTTTTTGCGAATGTGACCTCAATATTCATGGTAATGTGAGTTATTTGTGAAAACAATTTTTTAGGCCTAAATTTACAAAAGTCAAAGAAGTAAATGTAAGCCTAAAAGAAAAAAAGAAAGAAGAAATAAAATTACCCTAAGAGAGTAGGAAGAAGAATATGGACGTATGTAAATCGTAGGCAAATGATATAAAAAGATGGCGAAGAAGAAATATCAGCAGTAGCAGTAGACGTAAAAAGCAAGAGCAAATGGCTCAAGAAGCATTAAATTGAGATGTTAATTTGTTTGATATGTAAAATGTGACCTTAAAAACCGATAACAAAATGGAGAACGCAAATAAAAAAGCAGCAAAAAAAAAAAACAAAAAAATGTGGAAAAAGTAACTGGGCCTCTAAATTGAAATTGAAATTAGTAAAACAAGTAAATACTGAAGATTTGTGACGCTGAAGGCTTCACTTATTCGCCTTAAATATAACTATTTTAAAATTTCAATTGTGTATGTATATAACACGTCAATCAGCGAATGTTGGGCTTGTTAGTAAGTCTGTATATCTCGTGGACAGAGGACAATCTCCGAGAAATTTCATATTTCAAAATTATGAATAAATAAAGGATTTTATTCGCGTTTTGCTGAAACATTGTTTTTTTATGCAGGTAAACGTTACAGGGACGAACTGTACGTTAAGGAAATTCTTCTAAATTTAAACGTGATCGTACAAGACATTGATGATGTTGATTGCTAGATTTGCCCACAAACAAAAGCAAGATAGCTATCCAATAAAATTATGATAGATCGTCAAGCGACATTATGCTGTTTTGCTGAAGTGGACCTAGGATACTCAGTTAGTGTTTTAAAGAGGACTTGCTGTAATGCTCAAATAGCATGGGGCCCGAAGTACAACTTTCCTCTACGGTTAATACTCATGTAACATTCAAAGTCTGCATAACAAGTAGCTATGGAACTTACGTTTTTTGGTGAAGAGCAAAGCTTTCCTAAAATATTTGGGCCGGCTATCAGGTAATAACTTGACAAGTGCAAATGTGTAACATTTGACTGCGATAATAGGCATCACAACCATGAAGCCAATTTCCACACCATCAATCCATATTCAAATTGCTGATTTCATGGTAAATGTTTGGTTTGCTCTCGTAGAACTCATGCGGTTAACAGCATTACGACACGCGAGTTGAAGTGGCAATTTTTTTTACTAATACACTCAGATTTCTTGGACATTGGATAAATCAAAAATCCCTTCACTGAATTAATAGGACCAATAGCGAAGTGGTTCTAAATCTATTACTGAAAAGTTAGCTGTGCATATTTTGGAACTGTGATGTTCATTCAACTACTGCAAATGCTGATCGCAGTTACTACGTGCCATTTTAATTATAATTTATAGTTTGTAATACAAAAGAAAATTGACCTTAAAATTCATGAAGTTTTTATTTTTTTTTTTATTACTATTATTACCTTCTATTTCAAGATATAAATGAAGAAAAAAGATCGAAAAATAATCATCTGTACATAACACAACGTCTAAAATTTTTAAACTGATTTTTCTTACTTTGATTTGAAATCGAACAAAAGTATTCCCTGGATTTTTTAATTTTCTACACCATTCAGAGTGGGTTAAAGGTATTGAAACCTTCGCCGTCATCTAAAAGCCCTAAGCAATGTTTTCCAAAGTTTTTATATATGACTATCTTTTGACATTAGAAGGTCAACTTTAAATTCTAAATCCATCTATGATATTTTTATGATATATATTTATAATTCTATGATAAATTTTTCCACGACCACAAACATTTTGATATAAACTTTAGAAATTTGAGAGGAAATTCTTGCTACTTTCATATATTTAAAATTTAAGAATGGCAATTTGTAGAGGACAGACTTCAGATGAATGTATCGTAACTTAAGTCGATTCAGAAAATAATCTTGAGTTGATTTATTTAATAAAAAATGGGTCCACTTCAAACTTTCCCACAATTATGAGTACAAATTTATAATGCTCCATGTATCATAAGTGATGTAGGGTATAACAAGGTGAAAATTCTTAAACTGTCTGACACAATTGAAAATTATTGTAGAACAATAAATTTAATGTCGTAACATTTAAAATACTAATTCATGAAGTACCTGCAATGCAGCCATACAAAATTTCCCTCTGACATTCCAAAGTTACATGGCCCAGAGATACAATAGAAGATTATTTAAATAATCATATAGCGCCCACTCACAAAAATGTAATATTAAAGTAACAGATACACAAAATTTAATCAAAATTTTGACCTTTTCCTTTGCCATCTCAACCGTTCCATTTCATTTCACTTTTGTTCTTAGAATATGTGAATATGTGAAGTGTAAACTTCCTGAGCTCATATTCAAAATATTTCATTTTGCGTGACATGTCCAATTCGATAATAAGCACAATTCGTAAGGTCATCTTCCACATTTGCGCTGTATGTAATAAAAATTTCAATGCAATACCAAAAAAAAAAAAAAAATAATAATAATAAACATATGACATAAATTTTTATGTGAAACAAGTGAAGTACGTTATAGTCGGTCGTGGCGGTCTATTAAATACCCTAAGCCATATTTTTATAACACAATATTCGAAATTGTAAGTTTTTCCAAGTCACAACTTTTTGTAAAATAAATCATTGTACGGGACATGGCCTTAATAAGAGTCTGATGTTCTTGGGCTAAATTTGGACTGAATCACATTCTCATACTACCAAATTTCATTGAAATAGTTGTAAAATTGCGCCCTCTACTTTACATGGACTTGACAACGTACAGATGAATAGGCGGCAGAATTTAAATTGAATCAGAAATTGATTCTGAGTCGATTTATATAAGAAAAGTTGGGTGGGACTATTCTATTTCATACAACCCTGATTCATACTAACCTGAACGTAGGGTGTAAAAAATGTAAAAAAAAAATGAAAGGAAAAAAATACAAAAATTAAGTACAAAACAAATCAATCAAAGAGGTCAAATTATTAATAATAATAATCAAAATAATCAAAATAATCAAAATAATAATCATAATCGTATGTAGAAATAACAGATGGTAGCATTGAACTTAGCAAAAACAAAAATAAAATAAATTGAAATTGAATTTTTTTTAAATCAAAAAAAAAATACAAAACTAAATGAATTTGCGTTTGTTGTTATTATTATTATTGTTGTTGGTTTTGCTATTGTTGCTGTAGTGTTGTTGCACGGGCACATCTATCGATTGTTACGCTAGTGTCGTAGTAATGTAAAATAAATAAATTTTCAAGTGAATTGATGACGATAATAAAAATAAAAATAACAAGAGCAAATAATAACAATAACAACAACAACAACAAAAAAGCAAACGCTATTATTATTGTGATGAGTTTATGACGACAATGAATTAATGAATAAATGAATGACTGATAATTGTTGTTATATTTATTATTATTATTATTATTATTATTATTATTATTATTATTATTATTATTATTATTATTATTATTATTGTTGTTGTTGTTGTTGTCGTTGTCGCATGCATGTATTTATATATCACATCACATCATATCTCGTCACATCACACGAATGAATGAATGAACGAATGAGTGAATTAATGAAAATTCGACGGCATTTACAGAGTTGCAAAGAAAAATAAAAAACACACACAACACACACAATAACAATACTAGCAATTATAAAGAAGAAGAAGACGCAGAAAACAAAAAAAAGGATGAACAAACTTAATAAGAAAAAAAGAAAAAACCAACGAAAAAATAAAAAAAACAAAAAACAAACGAAAAAATGAAAAAATGAAAAAAGGTCAAAATATTGTGTGAGCTTTTCTAGCACGAGGAGAGCAATTAATGTAATTGACCTACTTTACTTTTATTTTAGGAATGAGATATATTTGTATATATTTTGTATTTATATAATAATAATAATAAAAATAAAGAGAAAATGTATATAAAACAAGGCAAAGAGGCAAATGAATAAGGTAGAAAGAAAGAGAGACAGAGAAAGAGAGAGACAAATAGAGAGAAGAGCAGAGAGAGAGGGTGGTAGAAAGAGATAGAGATAGAGAGAGTATATATAAATATTCATAAAAAGAAAATTATTAATGTCAAGCTAATGTAATAATTGCAACGAAGGCAATCAGCAACAACAACAACAAACATAATAATAATAATAACAGCAAGAACTTATTTCGATTGAAATAATACACATGTACGTATACACATCGAGAGAGAAATAGTAAAAAAGAGAGAGAGAGAGAGCTAGAAAAAGAGAAAGAGAGTGAATGAGTAATAGAGATAGAGATAGAGATAACAGAGATAGCCTCTAGTTAAAATGCTTATTTAAATTTAATGTGCGTCGTCGTTTTGTGAATGGTGTGTTCATTTGTGTGTTTGTGTTTGCGCGTGTGTGTACTGTGGAGCTGAATTGGTTGTGTGCGTTTAAGGTATTGGTGTCAATAGCAATAATAATTTGCCTATGATGTTTACTTTTCTTCTTCTTTCTGTTATTGTTATTATTAATTTGTTTTTCTTTTTATAATTATTATTATTATTATTATTATTATTATTATTATTATTATTAGTGTTATTCTTGTTGTTATTGTGGTTGTTGTTGTTGTTATTGTTGTTGCTGCTGCTGCTGCTGTTGGGGTCGTTTGCGTTTTTTCTATTGCAATATGAAAAATTCATCTGTGAAATTAATCATGAACAAAATTTCAAGGGAATGTGTGCGTGCGTGCTTGCTTGTTCTTTTTATGCAACTGTAGTGGTAGGAAAAAAAATCTGAAATCGGAAAAAAATAAGCTAATTAAATAAATAAATTAACTCATTAAATGAATTTAGAGAAAAACATTCATTCATTCATCGTAATTCTCATTTTCAATGTGAGAAATTCTACATGTCAAAACTAGTAAGATGAATGAATGAAAGAGATAGAGAGAGAGACAAAAAGGTTAAATTGTGCTGGAAGGAGAAAGTGACAAAGAGAAGGAACTTCTGAAGAAAGCGTCACATTGTTGTTATAATCGATTGTCCATTGTACGACAACAACAGTAACAACAAACAACAACAACAACAAAAGAGAGAAAAAATTTCAAAAATTAAAAAAAATGCAAACATTAAACAAACAAACAAGCATATGCACCTTAAAGCGATAGAAAGGGAGAGAGAGCAAGCAGCAAAATAAAAAACAAACGTCAAGTGAACGAGCACGAGGTCTAAGTCACAATGAAATATATTTATATGTGTAAAATCAAAAACAAAATAAAATCAAATAAAAAAGAAAAGACTAAAATTCTCTAAATTGTTGTTATATAACAACAATGCAACACATAAACATTAACGACGTTTTGGTGGGTAGAGAGATGGACGGGAGAAGAATGCTTTTACATTTTAAAATTTGTAATTATGCATTAAATTGCACGTTTAAATTAATCATTACGTTTATATTTATATGAAGCGGACGCATTTTGGTTGAATTGGTTGGTTGATTGGTTGATAGATTGGTTGGTGAGCGGTTGATTTAAATGCCTGTCGTCCCGCCTGATCGTCTGTTCACTTGGCCGTCTGACCACTTGACCGTCTGACCACTTGACCGTTTGACTAGTTAATCATCTGACCACTTGGCCGTCTGACCGCTTGGCCATCTGACCGCTTGGCCATCTGACTACTGGACCGTCTGACCACTTGGCCGTCTGACCACTTGGCCGTCTGACTACTTGGACATCTGACCACTGAACCGTTTGACCATTTGGCTGTCTGACCACTTGGCCGTCTACTCTCTTAGCCATGTGGTCGTCTGCCGTTTAATTATTTACTTATTAGAGATTTCACATCAAAAGTGTCAAGCCGTAGTGGGTGCATGGTGGCGGCACGATCTAATTTGTGTTGATTAAATTGATTCATTCAATATCATTTTCCTTTTCAAGCTTGTTAGTCCATCCAAGCATTATAAGTGTGTAGCAATAGATCACTTTCCACATAAAACCCCTAACTCTTGAATAGAATTACTTCTGAACATAAATTTGTCCAGGTAAAAAGTCGCTTTTTTATTGAAATTTTAATTTTGTTGTTTAAATTTTTAGACTTCCTTCCATGTAGCAAAACTTTTGGTCTCATTTTTCTTGTTTAATATAAAAAGTTTACACTTTCTAAGATTTTTGAGACATTTTCTTCATTTTTGACTCTGCGGGGCCATTTGTTGTTGTTTCACTTATTCAATTTACATTGCATTTGAATAAGTGAAATATTTTAATGATACTTTCTCTTAAAAAGGAATACTATGGAGAAGTCCCCTAAAAGAAGATTCATTTCCTTTATAAAATCCTTTATTTGTAATAAATTTGCATGATTTTTTAAAATTCTTTTAAATTTTAAATAGAAAGATTTCTTAAGGTAAAAGTAAAATTTTCCTATTAGCTTTTGAATCAGCTAATTTTGAATCAGCTCTTTTTATCTGTCTTTAGAAAAAAGAGTCACCCTCATAAACGAATTGTATACCGGTAAAATGATATAAGGAGTATTTTTTTGAGTCATGTTAGCACTTTAGATCAAATTTTAAATGGCTTGATATGCTTTACCGAATCTCTTCCTCTTGAAGCTTCTTATTTGCTAACATTGCAAAGTTTCTTTTATTTTTGTGAGTTGTATAATTTGTAGAGTGTTTAACAAATGGCATCAGCTGCAAAAATAATTTTTCTTTTACTCTCTTGACGTCTCTTGTTGCATGTTCATTGAAAACTAGTGATAACATTTGGATTTTTCTTTTCTCTTTTTTTTTTCGACATTATTGTTTTTCAGTTTTTAAAATTCTTAATCATTTGTTTGCTTATTCGTTTGCTCTAAAAGAATTTTTTTTGTATATAAACTACAATAAAATCGTTAGCATAAATAAATGAAAGATAACATTAACTCGCCCTGCCCTAAATCGTGTAACAATCAATTAATTTGAAAAACATGGACAACATATGCCACACGCAATAAAAATTAATTTCAAAACTATAACAATAAATTTAATGAGAATGTTTTAAACAAAAAAAAAAAAAGGCAGGAGAAAAATATCAGCTTAATCATTTTTGTCGTACTGAAGAAGTCATTCATAATTTTATTTAATTATTTATAAGTCACTTCTTTTACTTGGCTCTAATAAATTTCCGTAAATCCGTGTAACAATCGGGAAGTGTAGAGATATATTGACAATTTATTCTATCAATCGATATGCTCATTGATTTCTCTTTTTTTGTCGTAATACTTAACGGTAGTTCCAGAAGGAGCGCCGCCGATCGTTGGAGTGGGTTTTAGTAAGTAAGGGCTGACTTAGGCTTTCACCTCGTTTTCCGTGCTTTTAAGGAGATTTTAGGCTATCACTTAATTTATATCTTTGTTCGTATGTCTGTCCTTCTATAATTATTAATCAAATTAAGAATGAAATTTTTCCAATTATTTTAAAGAAATTTTAGTACGCAAATTCATACTGAGCCATTTTTCATATCTAATCGTATTAAAATCTGATGATAATGCTTGACTTTTTCAAAAATTTCATTAAAAATTGCCTTAAAAAAGTTACTAATTTTCAGATATTTTTCGATGAAATTTTGTAACGAAAATATTTGTGTTTTAATAGATAATAAATCTAAAAGGAATATTCGCATATTGCTCACTTTATTTTTTCAGTGATTTCATGATTTTATTGCACATTTTATTAATTATCGGTCGCAATCGATTATAGAACTTTACTGATATATTTTTTTTGATATGGCTGGCGAAAAATTTCAAGTGAATTAAAGAAATTTAAATGAAAAAATTATTTACACATTTCTTTTTGTCAGACATTTGTTGTTGCTGTTATTTTTGTTATATTATTAATCTGACTTCAGTTCACATGGATTTTGTTGATTGATGTTACAACAACAACAAATAACAAATAACAATAAAAGAAAATTTATTTTTCGGTAGAAAATGCGAAAGATGTTGATGATGATGATGATGATGATGATGATGATGGGGGCACCAGCAGCAAAATGCAGTAAAATGCTTCATCATACAACTTCACTTAATTTATTAATATAACAATAATAAATACAACTACAGCAAAAGCAATTACAATAACAATAATAATAAGCAAAGAAATAAAACAAATAAAAGTTATAATAATAATAACAATAATAATAAACGATGATGAACCAAATGATGAAGACCATTAATTAAGTGACTCTCTGCTGTTGTCACCACGAGCACCACCACTACGAATAACATTCAATTTCATTATTGAGGGGCATTTAACAAACAACAACATGCATTACGTTGCCGTTGCCGTTGCCTTTGCCTTTGCCGTTGCCGTTGCCGTTGTACATGAGACATCTATACATAAGACAGACATTTATACATATTAAAACCATTACATGTGTGCGTGTGTGTGTGTGTGTGTGTGTGTGTGTGTGTGTGTGTGTGTGTGTAGAAATGTGTGTAGCAATAGCAACAAATAGAATAAGTAACACTGAGAAATGAGGTTAACCTACATTTAAAGAAGGTCAAAAACGATCCAAGTACGCTCACAATAACAGCTGCCGCAGCAATAGTAAAGGCTATACAAATGCATACATACAAATGTAATAAACACAAAAATAAAATACAAATGCAATAAAGCAAATGTATAATAAATAAATAAATAAATAAATGCCGAAGAGATATGAATTAAAATATCGTTACAAAGAGAAAGGAGCAAAAGAAAATGAGGACGAAATGAGTGCATAAATAGAGTGAATAAGTGTTGCTGTTGTTGTTGCTGTTGCTGTTGCTGTTGCTGTGTTTGCTCCGGCTACTGTTGAATTTTTCATCTTGTTTAACATACATCCAGATGAAAAAATGATTTAAATACTTATTCATCTTAAGCATTAAACATTAAAATTAACCATAATAATAATAACAATAATAATGGCAACAGCAACATGTTATATGCAACATTTGTCTATATACAAAATTAAATAAATGAGGCAAGACAATAAAATTTTTAGATGGTGCTTTCTAATGATTCTTTTTATATGATTGAGGTAACTTCAAATTTAAATAATGATGATTAATAATGATTTTAAGTGAAATGATCATGCACTTAATTATATTGGATTGGCAATTATGTTATTGAGAATTTATTTCAAACAAATTGTTTTCCTATTACTTGAATTTGCTTACTTGATTTAGTTTAGTTTAGGCAGATGGCCTCATATTTAAATACACTTCAAATTTACGGGCCTAAACGATTTTATGTGAAATTTATATATTTACTTAAGTTTAAGAGGAAATTCCATGTATTTGAAGAAATGCAAAAAAAAAAAAAATTATTTTATTTGATAGAATTTTTCTGGTTTCTTTGTAATGTTGCGTTCTGAAAGAGCCACAAAGTGGAGCTCACATTTTTCACTTGTATTCTTAAATCGTAATTAAATTTTAATTAATTGTTCTCACAAATTCACAAACTCACTTGAAAATTAATGCAACAATATTTAATTTCAAAAAGAATATTTTGACTCATGATTCTGATGAATTCTGACAACAGCTTGGACTCTACGCTTTTTCAATCATTCATTAAACTAACAGTTTATATATAAAAGCATGGAAATCAGAACATTGAATTCGAAATTTTATATTTTATTTTTTATTTTATACTTAAGAAAATGTTGTTTATGTCTGAAGGAACGTATTAGAATGGCATAAATTTAGAATGGAATTATCTTTACAAATGTTAGCCAAATGGAATTATGTAATCAATCTTAAATAAAAAAGGCTTGTACATTGCAATGACTAATGATAAATTTCATGAACGTTCTAAGAAAATAATAAAAACTAATTGTTCTTAAAATGATATTGCTATAAATACATGCCACACAGTGCGATGATGTTTATTTGTGATCTCTAAAGCATATAAACATTTGTATAATTTGTATTTGTATCTTAAGATTATATAGAGATATTCAATGGCATAAAATTTTTTAGTGTTGCCCACAAAAGTTAATGCGGTCAATGACTCGAATGCCATGACATCATCACATTGATATTATTTAATTATAAAAGCATTATAAAATAAATTATTTAATGAACGATTCCAAAATACCTTATAAATATTTTTGCTTAATAGGATGGAAAAATTTGTAAAATTAAGAGTCAATTAAGAGTCAAGAAAATGAAAGTTGCTAATGAATAAAAGATGATACGTAAAATAAATCGTTCTAGTTCAAAAATGTAAATGAAAAATGGTTGTAGCTTACATCGTTGAGGTTTTACTCTCTCTTTTCGATTCTATTTAAACCTGCTTGTCTGTCTGTTCGTCTGTCCGTCTTTCGTCATTCGTTAAATTTCTTATTAAACTACAGATCATAATTTGCAAGATATTTCAATAAAATTTGGTGTTTTTTGTGTCAGAAACAATTCCTATGGAAACTACTTAAAATCTGACCTTTATTTGAATCACTTCCCCTTGTTTCGAAAAAAATCATTATATGAAAACAAAATTCAATGTTGAATATATTTTACCGAAAATTTGCACTGTCTTGGTTTTGACATAAAAAATATGTGTTCCAAATAAAGTCCAAATGGGTCTATTTCTTGAAATTTCTCTCAAATAATGATGAATTTTAAATAAGTAAAATTTTTAAAATTTTTTCAATTTTGTGCGCTTGTATTTTTTTTGCTTAACTTTAATTACATTATGTAAGTAGTAGCGCAGTGTATTTAAGAGTCGGCGCCTATCGCTTGATTTTGGTATCAATTCACTCTAAAAAAGACATTTCATAATAATTTCTTAAAAATTAGGCATTTTAAGGTGAGTTCTTAAAACAATTTTGTGATCATAGCAATTTTTACTAGCTCTAATTTCCGGTTTATTGTACTATCGGAATATCAGATCTCACAGAAATTTCTTTAAAAAAAGCAACTTACATAGCGATAACAAAGATGCTTTGATAATAAAATTCTTCAGATTCAGATTCAGGAATAAAATCGATTGAAAAATTATTACAATTATCTCAAAATACAGGGACTAAATTTTGGTTGTAATATAACCAAATGTAGGACAAGCAGACGTAGATAAGCATTGAACCGTTTAGGAAAATATTCTGATTCGATTTGTTAGGTACAAAAAATGGGGTTTAAGTAAAAGAGTTTTGGGTTTTACATGAAACGATACAAATTGATTATAACTAAGTGGGTGGTGTAGGGCCTTAATTAATTTATATAATAATGTCTTCTGCTAAAATGTCTTTTGTAAAATCTAAAAATCTAAATATCTAAATAGCGAATCTAACGAAAAACGCTCAAGAAGTAGAAGAAAAAAAAAACCACATTTTACAAGACTTAATTGATCTAATGAATAGATGATGATGTTGTATCATTTTAAGTTCTTGTTTTTGTTGTAATAAAAGCACACTTTTACATAACTTTATCAAGTCATGTTAAGTCAGTTCAAATCAACTAAAGTCTAGTAAAAAATAAAGTAAAGTAAAGAGTAAAAAATCATGTGGAAGAAAAGTTAATTTTAATCAGAATAAGCAACAATAACAATGACTTTGACAAGCATCAAGGTTAGAGATTCTATGGTCATTGAACGTTTTAATATGTACACATAAATGTTCAGGCATACCAAGTATGCCATTTGGTATTCATGTACATTTACAAAACATAAAGTTGAGTAAAATAATTATAAAGATAGACGGGAAAAACTTTTATAAAATTGATGCTTATAAATGAGAAATAACCTAAGAAAGTTACATTTGAATAAGAATCAACTCGAAACCAAGTTTTGCTCAAATGAATCGTCATATTCACAAAGACACTGTATTTCACAAATTATAAGAAAAAGATTCAGCGTATAATATGAATTTTAAAAGTTCAGTAATTTTTAATCCTAAGTGGAGTGTTATGGCCTATTATAAATATTGTCGGAGAGTAAGTTATTGCTCGTTTTTGTGGTATGCAACCTTCTTTCATAATCCGTAATATTTGATTTGCGCTGGGGCCATGCCTTTGGACCGTTTAAATATATATGTCATATATGAATATTTCAATGGGCCTCTCAAATTACAAATCGACACATCACTTTTTTCTACCATCTGGCATAAGATTTAAAGCGCTTTGGGTTATAAAGTTTTTGAAATTGACTTTTGCAAATAATTACAAAATCTTATTAAATAATCTGATAAAGGGAAACAAATTAATGCAGGTTTTGATCCCCTATAAAAGAAAAAAATTTACTATTTATTTTTTAATCTATTTTTTCAAATATCCATGGCTTTTTTTTCGCTTCATCATTTCTTGTAACAGGCAACTCTCCATAGAGAGACTTTCATTGTTATTGATTGACTCAAAGGTACTTTTCAATTCGGTTTAGACTGTTTAGACTTTTGTCTGTCCTTGCATAGTTATTGTTAAACAAAGAAAGTATGAAACTATTCCAAGAAAATTTGAATTTGGGTTTTGTTGTTTTGATCCAAAAGTATCCGGCAGTACTTGTGGCCGATATGTGACTCCTCCACCTGTAAAATTGCCTAAGGGTGTGAGGATAAATACAAATCGGACTAGCAAAGAGCCAAACTGTAACATATAGCCGAGCTCTGTTAACTGCTTAAAAGAATTCTGTTAAATGTAGTCTTGGAATGCTTTTGATGAATTTGGTGTATCAAATAAATTTTTTTTCAAAATTTTTATAGAGTAATGAAAAACAAATTCATATTATTTTAATTTGTTAAAATTTTTATTAAGAGACTATTTTTAATGTGCAAGTTATTGGATTAAAAACATCAAAGTTTACCAGCCCACTTCGAACAAAATCGATTTTTTATATCAGATATATCCATCTGATCCCGATTTTTCATTTTTTTCGATTTTGATAAAATTCTTCCTGTATTTATCTTCACGTCCTCAAATTGCCTTTACCAAAGCATTGATTTTTGCAAAAAAATTTCCTATTTCAATTTTTGTTATGTGCTTTATTTATTTATTAAACCTCACGTACGATAACACCAAATATTTACTAATCCAATACAATAATACAATAGACAACTAATAGTTCTTATTGTTTAGTTTAGGGACACTCGTGTAGGCTGTTACAGAGCTGAATCGAAAAGAAATAATAATAATAATAGCGGAAGTAGGATTAAATGAGCGTCTGTAGTTACAGTTATAGGGTTGTCTTTGCTATTTCTGCAAGGTTGCAATATCTCCCTCTTTAAAGATGCTTCGGTGATCGAAAAATCGGTGTTACCGGCTTTTTACATTTGTCTATTCTTCGCGGAATATTTGCTATATTTATTGAGAGTTGTTAACCTTTATTTTCCGGCACATAATTTAAATGAAACTCATGTAGTCGAATATTTAATGGCAAAAAGATTTCGTTATCCGAGGCATCTTCCTTTTCAGTGACTCTGTGTCTTAATTGATCTGTATGAGCTCTTATAAATTTTTTCCTATTACCCAAGTCCGCAAGAATAAAGTTTTTTTTTTTAATTAATCTACTGAATGCCACTGCCAAAATTAGACCAGATAGGTGGCGTTTTGAAAATTTCTTGGCATCTTAAGCACTTGAAACAAAATTGTTTAGAATTTTTAGAAATCAATTTCTTTCCTTATTACTAGAATTTCCGTCTTTAATATTAATAATTATTATTTAAGTCTATTCAATATCCAAATGAGGAAATAGTTAATTGCGAGACATCTTTCTATTTATAACATCTCTTGAAACTCAAGCTTTCAACGAATTCTTACAGTTTTTCTGTTTCTATTGTCCATTCAGACGCTAATTCTTGCCTAATTCCTGACTTTAATTTTCTTTAGTGACTTCACTTATTCTCACACGTGAAACGGACCGAAAAAAAATTTCTGGTGTTTCATTTAAATGGCAAACTTTGTACAGTTTGAAACACAATTATTATGGTAGATGAAATATTTTGTTTTAACTCTTTAATAAATTTCAATTTCTTAATTAATTTTTAAGTAATTTTTATATGAAAAAAATAAATACAAATACAATAAATTTCATTTGTAATTTTATCATTTTGATGCATTTCTTTTGCTTAAACGTTCTTTCTACTTTTACTTTACTCTACATTGAAAATACATAGCCCCCCTTTTTTTTTGCTTTTTTCTTTCAATGAATTTTATTATCACGCTTTATTGTTAAGGTAAGTAAAGTGAAAGTTTTCTCTCATTAATTGTAATTGTGTATTGCCAAATATAATTATTATAATAATGATAATGATAATAATGTAATTATAATAAATAATACAAATCATTCATTTCATTTCAATTCGTTTCGTTTCGTTTCGTTTTGTTTTTTGGGGTTGTTTTTGTTTTGTTTTTTTTTTTTTTTTTGGATTTAAAGAAATGTTAATTTCTTACAAAACATTTCACAATGATAATTTCCGGTATTACCAGCACAATTAATTTGAATAATTTGAATATGAAAAGGGCATATATTTGTTGTTGTATATAATTTTTATATATATATAAATTTTCTATATTATTAAAACGCGCATATTAACTACTGAAACAAAAATTTCATTTTACTTAGTTTGTTGTCATAAATTTCCTAATAATCATTTTTGTTTTTTTCTTCTTCTTGTTTTTTGCTTTTTGTAACGTTGTGTAAATTGTCATCCTGTTTTTGTTGCTATTATTATCATTATCATTATCATTATTAATATGGGTGGTGTTTTTTTTGTTATTGTTGTTGTTGGTGTTGTTTTTGTTGTTTAGGGAACACTATTTATGAGAGATATTTCGTGGAGAAAACAAAACTTTATTATGGTTTCATAAACCTTGAATTTCATTGTCATATTTAAACAATTATCAACAATTTTTTATTTACATATATAAAAATACAAATGTGCATATATATATATATATATATATATATATATATATATATATACACATAGATATCTGGTTATACTTTATGTGGTTACTTTTCTTTATCTAAGTTACCATTTTAAGTGAAAAAAATATTCATGTATTTATTTAGCGTTTTTTTTTTGTTTCTTCTTCATTTTTTACGTAAGAAGCCATGAATTATTTATTTACAAACCATTGATACATGTTTGTGTGTGTGTGTGTGTGTGTGTGTGAGTATGTGTATGCTTATATTCTCTAAGATATCTTAAATCGTCGTATGCGTCTGTTGGGCCTACAACGATTTGCCCTTTTTTCTTTTCAATTGTAACTTTAATTTTTATTAACTTCAAGTTGGCACAATTTAACACGTTGGTTGGTGGTTCATCAAGTGTACAGCCAGTAACAAATTTCAAATTCAGATTATAATATGCTTCAGTTGTGTAAAATATCAAATTGGTGCTTCCATTCTTATCTAAGGAAATCAATTACTATTAAATGCGATCGTATGAGTATCAAAAATGTTCAGTACTGTAATCGTCCGAAATTATTAGTTGCTAAGGAAACTTACATTAAAAATATAGAAAAATTATGCATTTTAAATTTTACGAGGAAATTTGAGCATAGTCATGTTATTTTTATTCACATTGGTCATCTGTTTGTGATACAAATTTGTAAGACATGGACGATTCCTTTCGCAACACTTTTTAAAAATTTTGCCTTCTAGTGCGGAACATTATTATTATTCATTATTAGAGATCTATGGTAAAATGATCATGCCAAAAAAAAAAAAAAAAAAAAAAAAACCAATAGCTTAGTTAAAATTTTCAAAACTTAAGGCACTCTAACAAAAATGCCTCTACTGGCGAATTTTGTATAATAAAAAAAATTTAGTCTGAAAATAGTTAATTGAAATTTGAATTCATAATTGTACAACTGTATAATTCAATTAATAAGGCTTTTGAAATAGATTTAGATCACAAATTTATTGACCCATGTTGGTTGATTACATAAAACTTTATATGTAAGAAATTTTTGATTTCTCACTTTTGAAGTAAATGTTTTAAAATGATATAGTTACACGTCGCCTACAGCACACTCCGCTAAAAAACATATAAATACAAATAAGCTAACAATTCAGTATTACATTTTTATCTCAGATACACTTCAAATAACATCAACAACAACAACAAACAAAAAAAACTAAGAAACTAAAAAACTAACAAAATGTAACAATTTCATGTGAAATTTAAAGAAGTTTTTTTTTTCTCGTTATCGCTTATTTTTTCGGCTTTTTTTTTTTATTTTGAAATTTCAAAATGGACTTAGATTTCTTTGTATGGTGTGTTGTTGTATTATAACATTGGTCGACCCTCCTAAAAACAGCTACAGTTGAGTAAACAACTGTAAAATATGAAAATTGAAACTGAAATTTATGTGAAACTTGTGTTTCATTAAATGAAATAAAAATGACTTTTTTATTTAGTTTGGGTTGGATTGGGTAGGGTTTGTTTGGGGGGTGGGGTTCATAAAATTTTATATTTCAGTAGAAATGCAAGAAAGACAGAAAAGAAAAATGTATGTAAGAAAAGGGAAATTTGAAGGTAAAAATAAAAAGTAAGACCAGTTTACCTTTTAGCTTAACATTTTATTTGGATGCGTTGACGACGTGATATGTTTTACTAAACGATTACAGAATAGATCATGTAATATTTTTTGTTTTTTTTTTTTTTTTTTTTTTTTTTGGAAACTTAAGTATTATGTAAAATAATCTTTGAGTATTTAAGTTAAAAAAGTTTAATTGTTTATTCAAGATGAATTTTCATTCTATTACAAAACTGGCCAAGAAATTGTGTAATAAAAAATTGAATAATTATTAACGGTTAAAGCTAAAAATACTGTTAAATAATGTTAAATATTCTATGCCATGTCAACTATTGTAATCAAATTCTATTGGGTGTCATTTAAAAATAGGGTCGGATCGGACGTGCCTGCCATTCATTCGATTTTAGATTTTATGTATCATTAATTAATATGTCAAATAAATATTATGACGAAATACTAAAAATCAAGAAATTTATTACAATAAAGTATCCAAAAATTTCTTAAGAATTTAATTGTATTAAGTGGATTGGAAATAGAGAAAAAGGGCGTTGTTCAGTTAAGGTGAATACATTTAACATTTGGAAACAATTTATGTAACAACTTAACTCTGTCTGGCCATAATTTATGCTTAAATTACGAATGAATCATATTGAAAATGTGCCGAGTAAAATTTTATTCATGTCCCGCTTTTTTTTTCACCAGAGAATTTAAAGTTTTCAATTTAAAGTTTTCAGTTGAAAATGATAGTAAATCTAAATAATTTTAAAGAAATTTGAAATGAGATTATGGACATTACCACTTATAGAAATTAGCTACAATGATTACTACAAAGTAATTAAAAATTTCGATATAATTCGATGGCTTAAAGAAGAAGACTTTTCTTATACCAATTGAGTAAAAATCATTTTTTATAACGTTTTTAAGTCCATTTGAGATCATATTTCTATATAAAATTTAATTTAATTATTTTATTTATTTATTAAAATCGATAAAGATCGGATCATTTTGAAGGCTTCATATGAAGCTTAGAGTTTTAAGGAAAATGTTGTGGAATATTCATAGTTTTTGAAAAATATTAATTTTTCACAAAATGAGAGTTTACTCACTTTTTCTTTTGCAAATTCAAGAAAAAAAGCTAAAAAAATTGAAATAACTCATTTTGAAAATTTCATTCTGTCGTTGTGAAATTTGCTCATTATTTTACAAAAATAATGAAGGCTTATGAAAATCATAAATATAAAAATTATAAATAAGATTTCTTCAAAATTTGAGACGATTCAAATTTTATTAGATGATAAATTCTTTTGAACGAAATTTTATACAAAATTATTTTTCAAATTCTACGAAAGCAAATATATACAAAGAAGAAGAAGACGAAGAGAAATGTATGAGAATGGTGATTACCAAAGAAATGAAATTTAGTTATAGTACAATAGCAATAATAATAACAAGAACAACAAAATATAATAAAAAAGACATTTGTGAGTGTTAATGTTTTTTTTTTTTTTTTTTTTTAACTTACAAATTCACTTAGATTGATTTACTACGTACAGGGTCATACTCCAATGTACATAAGTAAAAGCTATAAAATAAATCCACACGTATGCAGCGATGGCATGTTTTATGTAAAATGAAATTATAAAATCAGAGCAAGGCGGAGAATGTAAAGAAAAATTGTGACTGACATGTATTGAATAACTTTGTGACCCACTTTATTTTCTTTTCTTTTCAATCGGATGTATTGGGAGTACAAATTAGTATCATCTGTAATTTATTTTTTTTTTTTTGTTTCATAGTAATGAAGGGACTTCTTCTGGTGAACTGGTGCTATGCAATGAGAAATGATCAGATTTCGCTTGGAAATCAGTTATTCCGTTATTGGGTTTATTTTAATTTTGCATGGTGGTTGTAACTTTAAAATGAATTAGAATTGTTTTTTGAATCACTCGACTCCAATTAAATATCTTCTCTTAGCGGCCTTTTCTTTTATTTATCGCCGCTAACAAAGTAGCCAGTTTCGAAGCCACTTCTTACAAGTTTCTTTTTTTTACTACTTCCAATCCGCTTATCACATTAAAAGCATGAATTTATGTCCGCTAATTGTACTTTCACTTTAAAATTTTAAGTAGAATCATAGGCCAGCCCTTTGGATTATTTATATGGGCCTCTTGTTGTTGCCACAACAATTCACCTGATTATAGTACAAAGAAAGTGTCTAGATGAGCCTTCAGGGAAAGAGAGCTCATTTATCGATTTTTAGTCTTAAACTTTAAACTTATTTATCCTCCTAATATTATAAGCATACACATGGCTTCTTTGTTTTCTTATTGCTTATTTTTATCGTTCCAGAAAATCGTTGCAAGGAATCATATAATTGTGTTTTATAAGTTGACGATACTTTGCATCTTTATATGAGCTTTAGTCAAGGATGCAGATGATGTTTATTTGTATAAGACTTTTTATTCAAAATGTATAAGACTTTTTATTCAAAATGAAGTTAATTAATACATTTGTAAAAACTTTAATAGATTTGCCAATGTAAGCGATATCCATCCATGCCTGATAATTGATTGCTTGTTTATGTCAAAGAAATTTTGTTGTAAATAAATATTCGTACAAACAACAACCACGTCTCTGACAAATAAAATTGTATTACTTATATTTAAATCTAATTAAAATCTTTAGAAACAGAAGTTAAAGAAAAATGCTATGTCCTCAACTTATGCGAAGTGATTTGCTTTAAAATTCAAGTCCATAATATCAAATGATCTCTTTGGATATTAAAGATCAAAATTTACAAAAGGAAATGGAAAGTAATGAAATCAAAAGAAGTAGTTAAATTATGTAGTTGGCTCGTTTGAGTGCGCTCTCAGAATCATAGGACTATATTGGAATGATTTTCTCCAGAAAATTTTAAAAATTATGGAATTTTTTCCTTGTAAGAGTTACCCAAAAAGCATGAACTGAGTGAGAGTTAGAGAAAGTGGCTTAGGGTGTGGAGTGTTTAGGTATTGAATCATCTCTGATTATTAGTGGCCAACTTTTGGGCCATGGAATTTTTTCATGTGTTAGACGTTACATGAAAAAATTCCTGAAAAACATGAAGCAAGTGGTAGATAGAGAATGAAACTTAGGGGTTGGAGTGTTTAGGTATTGAATCATCTCCGATTACTACTGACCAACTTTTGGGCCAGTAGTAGAAAGCAGTTTTAGCTTGAAAACAGAAAAGTTTTTTTTTTTATTTAATCGAATGAGTTTATCTCAAGTGGCCTTACGAATGTTGTAAAAGCTTATTAAACTCTAAATTACAAACAATTTATGTATAATTTTGAACATTTTAAAAGGAAGAGTAATCAAATTACTTTTGTGTTTCCTTTCTTGTTGTTTTATAACCCTGGGGATATGTTAAATTTGTCATTTAAACCATGTTTTATGTTGCATGTATAAAAGTGCAAAAGAAGAAAGAAAATAAAAAAAAAGTATAATTATTCAGATCAGGGCAATGCCTTTCGGTGTTCAGTGTTGTTGTATGTCTTTGTTTGTTTTGTTTTGTATTGTTTCCTTTTTTTTTTTTTTTGATTTTATGTCATTTATCAAAATCGATACGACACTGAATTTTGTTGTATTTAAAAAAATGAACATTTCCGTGTTTTAAATAAACATGGAACTTTATTAAATATAGAAAAAGACAAAGAGAGAACAAAAGAGACTGATTTTGTGATACTTTAAATTATTAAATTGGGGGCATTTTTTTTTTAATGTTTATTGTAATTTTCATACTTTATATTTCATCCTCAAAGACTTCAAAGCGGCAAATGGAATAAAGAATAGTATTCTGAAATTAAATTTACAAATTTCGAATTTTATGTTTCTTCTTTATGTAACGTTACATTCTGTATCATTTATAGTACAAGGTATTTTAGGATGATGCAGCTATATGTAACACTCAAAATTAGTTAAGATAGACCCACCTTTTATTATACCGATCAACTCAGAAACAACTTTCTGATTCGAGTTAAGCCCGTCTGTATGTCAGTCCTTCTGTGTGCAAGCTTTAAGTCGCAATTTTACAGATATTTTTATGAAATTTGATATATGGATGTGTTTTGAACCAGAGAAGCTCCGTATAACGCGTTTTTTAAAAAAAAAAAATCTTTATATGGAGAAAAATTACAATTTTTAAAATATTTTACCATAAATTGGCAATTAATTGTATTTTAACATAGACTACAAGCGCACAAAATTTAATCAAGATCGGTTCACTTTTATGACCTTCTTCTGTTTAAGAGCTTTTTTGAAAAAAGTTATTATATGGACAAATTTCATCCTCTAGTATTTAAAAAATGGGCATGAAAAATATGTGTACTGAGTTTGGTCTATATTTTATACCTTTTTTGAACGTCCTCTCATAATTACAATTGAACTTGTTAAATAAATTAAAAATTACAATTTTCTTTCAATTTTGTTAGCTTGTAAATCTCTTACTTGACTTTCAGATTCGGTTTCAGCCAATTCTAAAGTTCTTACTTGTTCTTCTTTAATTCCTAGCAAATTATATATAAATTTTCAAGTTAATCGGGATATTTTTTAAAGGAAACACAAAAAACCTGATTTAGGGAAATGCATATTTAAATGACGTTATGTACCCCAAAGAAAAACCCAAAAAGTCAAGCATATAAATCAAAAATCAGAAAAGGAAATCAAAATTTAAAAATTTGAAAGAAAAGATGAATCAAAAGTGAAGAATCGTTAGTTAGGAAAATGACGTTCCATTTGAAGGAATTTGTGAAACCCTTTACATCCATGGAGATCCCAAATTTAGTTTCATTAGAAAGAAAAATTTGGCGTTGAGATATTCATACATCAAAAGTTAACCTTTTTTTAGTGATAATTGGGAACTTTTCAAATTTTTATATATTTTATATTTTCATATCAAACGTTTTGCTTTGTTAACATTTTTCATCAAATTTTTATGCGTTTAGTAAAGGATTTCCCGACTGCTTGTAACATTTTAACATGTTTCTTATTTCGAGAACTCATCGTATGGAAATTTGTACTTCGTGGCCATTTTTTTCTTTTTGTGAATAATCGGACAGAGATTTAAAGGGAAAATAATTGTTTTGAAAAAAATATCAATAAGAAATAAAGAAAAATCACCCACTTCTCTATTTTAAGGTATATTTGTTTCTGGTTTTCTTGGGGGGTGCTTGTTAAAGCAAAATATATTTTTGTGATTGCTTTCAAAAATGTTTCCATTTATTGTAAAATTATATGATTTTTTAATTTATTTAATGTCTATTTCTTTCATTTTTGTTCATCTATTTGAAATGAATTTTAATGAATTTTGTAAAATGCAAAGTTCATCAAAAAAAGAAAAGAAAAAAGAAGCTGGTCAAAAAAATTACAATTGATGGTGGGCAAGCAAAATTTGATGTCAAATTTTAGATACTAACCACCAGTGTATACCAGCGCTGTTTCAGTTTTTGAGAAATAACGTAAAAAACTCAAAATTTTGTATTGTATAACTTGGCGTAGGCGTGGTCGATTTGTATTATTTTCCAAATGTCAACTTTATATATTTTGACGTGTGCAACTAATGACCAAGGATTGATTTTTTACTTAAAGAACTAAGAGCTAAGAACTCAGTTTACATTACATTGTGGGCGTGTATCCTAATAGATTTCACTCTCTATCATAACCAGTCTGCATGCAAGAATTTTGAGTTCGTTTGTCCAACGTTAGAATGTCACAAACACATGGACAAGGCAGACGGACATGTCTAAATCGATTTAGAATTTGATGTCGATCAAGCATAAATAAACTTTGTAGGGTCTCCGAGAATTTTTATTTGGATGTTACAAACATAAAGATAAAATGTATATACCACCAAATGTATGGTTTGTGCAGACAAAAAGACAAAAAAAAATTAAGAGTAAAGGAAAGCAACCCAAATATCACTAAAACTTTCATTTATAGCAATTTATGTGTCTCAAAAAAATTTTCCTTTCCATTCCAATTAATCCTAAAAAAAAAATTAAAAAATCAAAAAAGAAAAAAGAAAAACATGGGCAACAACAAATAAAACCAAAGCAAACCAATACAAACCAATAGAAAATGCAGAAAAAGGAAGAAGAAGAAGAAGACGAAGAAGAAAAAAGAAATATTTATTTAAGTATGATTTTTGGTTTAAATTTAATGTGCAATAGTTGTAATGCAATGATTATGATTAATGATGATAATTATATTGATGATAATTATGATGTTAATGATGATTAAGATTGTAAATATTAATAATTGGTATTGTTGTTGTTGTTGATTAGTTGGTTGTTTAGAATACGAGGTTGCTGCTGCTGCTGCTGCTGCTGCTGCTGTTGTTGTTGTTGTTGTTGTTTAAAAGAAAGTGTAAAAAATTCAAATCAATTCAGGAAGTGGAAAAAACAATATTATTATTATACAACAATGTAAATGGAATAAATGAAAGCAAATGGTAAATGGTAAAAATGCGGAGAAAATTTGCCAAAGGAAGATTCGATTACTTTTTTTTTGTTTGTTTTGCTTTGTTTCGTTTTCCCTCTTTCTTTTTTAAACTTCAGCCCTGTCTAAGCGGTGTATGTATGCATGTGTATGTGTGTGTGTGTTTGTATTGTGTATATTTATATAGCAAAAAAAGAAGTAAAACTAAAGATGAAAAAAAGTAAAAGTAAAATGAAATTTCACAAATCTATTTTTAAAACTTATGAATATAATATTTCCTTACAAACATTATTTTCGTTTTTCTCTTTCATTTCATTTTTTCATACAATATTTGTTTTGTTTTTTTTTTTTTGCTTTTTTTTCGGTTTTTTCTTTAAATATGTATGAACACACTCACTCAGTCATCACTTCAGCGAACACAAACGATAACAACAATAGAGTACTATTTTTTTTTTGTTTTTGGTTTTTTTTTTTGATTCTTCTTTCCTGGGATTAAATGAAAAGTCAAGTAAAAAATACAAAGATGTTTGATTTTGGGAAAAACTACAAAGGCTAAAATTTCTCTCTGTGGCCCCTCTCACTCTCTGCTTCTTTTGAACTTTCACTCTACCTTTCTCTCTTCTCTCTCATTCTCTGTTTGTCTCTCTCCCCGTCTGCGTCTCTCTCTCTCTATCTCCCTTTCTATATCAAACTTTTTTGTGAATGGATACTTATATTACAATAACAATAACAATAACAATAACATTAATTGCAATAACATTTTCTCATATGCATATATATAAATAAAATATAAAATGATGGAAAAATTGCCGGGGCACCAATATCACGGCAACAGCAGGAAGAGAAAGTATTAGGGTAATGTACAAATTGTACAAAAAAGAAAAAAGAAAATAGCGAAAAGCAAAAAAGGAAAAAGCATTAAAAGAAAACTTAACACAACAAACATAATCATATGAATTTATAAATAAATTAATGAAAAACAGTTACTCATTTAATATATAAATATATGTATGTGTATGTGTATGTGTATGGTTGAGTGTATGTGAAGTTGTTATTTAATTATATGAAAAGCATTAACATCTTAATGATATGCAAACATTTTACATTACATCAAATTAAAATATAGCGAAACGAAATAAAACCAAATAAAATTAAATTAAATGAAATCATATTAAATTGCTGAGCTAAATTAAAATTTAAAGTATGGGCGTACACATTTCACACATCTCTAAACATTTTATTATTAAAAATGCAACATTATAATTATTAAGATGGAAAAACATTTACATGGTAGTTGTTCAAGTTCCCGGCCCATTACAGAAGAATTTTAAATGAATAGTTTTTGATAAAATTTTTTAATGAACTTGCTTAGGGTTCGATCATCAAACTACTTTGTTTTGGTAAGACCTTTAGATTTTGCCAAGAAAATTTTGCAAGATTATAAATTTTCCAATAGCAAGAATAATTTGCCTCATGGTAAAAAATTTAATATTAGCAAAGTGAAATCTGACAAAATCGTATGTAGAATTCGTAATTCACTGTAAACCATCTTCGTATTTGTTGCTTTGTTCGCACCATAGTATTGCAAACAATGCAATTAGTAATTCTAAAAAAATTAAATGTGACAACATTGCATAGGCAAATTTTACAAGCAATAGAAATCAGCTTTATTAATCTATATAGTAAGTGAAAAGTGGCAACACTGCTTATAGAATTTTTTCCTCTCATTATTCAAATTACAGTTAACAACGATGAAGAATGAAAAGAATTACATTTTTTAATACTTTTTCAATGATTGGCAACACTGTGTATGGAATTTTAAAAGCTTTGCATTTTTCTCGCTGCTTATTTATTTATTTATTTAAAAAAAATCAAATTTTCTAATATTCCTTCTTTGATTAAACTTGTCTGGTATAACAAGGGCACGCGCTGCATTGCTCTTGATAAAATCTCTCATCAAAAGTGACACAATCGTCGCACATAATTGTCAATTCCAAAACAAGCAATAGATTTTTATATTTAATTAATGCTAACAGTTTTATTATCTTGGGGCTCATATTTCATATAAACCATAATATTTACTGCAAATCCACAGAATGAAAATAATATTTATTATTATGATGAAGCAATGACTTGGAATGCTACAAAATAACAACAGAAAATTAAATTTAAAACATTTGTAATGTATAAATAAATGCAATACAATATTTTTTTCCATGGCCAATAGTACATAGAAAAAGAAGAAGAATTATATATGCTTGTTTTTGTCTCTATTGGCGTTTGTCTTTCAACGTGAAATGAGTACATATGATGTGTGTAAATATGTAAGAGAGAGAATGACTGAATAAATTTTATTAACATTTAACAAGGAAGTGGCGGTTCTGTAGGCACGAATATAGATAAATATGCAGACTGATAGAGGCATATAGAATTAATGTAGAAATTTATATATACCAAGAACTTAGCGCGAGCATATCAAATTTTAACCATCAACCATAAATCATAAGCTAAATGTATGTACAAAACACGCACATTAAATAAAAGTGTAGAATGTTACGGCCAAAATAAAAAAAAAGCCGAAAAGAAAAAATTATAAAAGAATGAAAAGAAGAAAGACACGCACCCATTATGTGAACAATTTAAGAAAAAAAAATGCACTACTTGTCTGGTGTGCTCAATATTTATAAAAGCGATAACAAACTACAAAGTGAATTCAAAAAAAAAAAAAATGGAATGGAAAGGAAAGGCAAAACAAGCATTACTAAAAAAGTTACGTTTAGATTAGGCCTAATTTTGAATGCCCTCATGAATTTCTTGGATATTTCATAAAGAGATATAAGGAATCTCTGAACACCAACTGATTTAATACGTGACTTTCTTAGGCATTTAACGGAAAAATTCCTCATACCCTTTCAAAGTGAAGTGCAGTGAGTGGTTTACATGCATAACTGCCGTGAAGGCTCAAATGCATGGTACACAAACTTACATAATGAGCGCTAGCACTGGTAGTCACGTCACACAGGATGCATGCTAACGTCACGACTAGCTTCCAATATAAAACCTGCATTGCACCTTATATACATGGCTTAATCTTTGGTATCTAGATTCGGGTCCTTCCTATTACTCCTCGGCTTAGCTTAAATTAGTCCAACAAGCTTACACAGCTACCCATTTTATTCGGGAAATGGGACCCTGCACGACAAGCATATATATGTATGAGCGAGCAACGCCCACGGCATGCGCACCGCACCCCACACAAAGCCAATCTCAATATCACTACAATGGGCTTTATTAAAACTGGTGTTTCCGTATGTACCAAATTAAACCTTTGGATCTGATCTCGTGACTTATAATGCCCCCTGATAGCCGGCATCACCAACGAGCATCTCATAAGCCATTCCCAGTTGAGCAGGTGCTTCTCGGGACTAGTTGCCCCCAGGCAAAGTGAAGTGTCGCACATTAAGCATTACGTGTGTAAGTCAAGGAAAGCTTTCCCTTAATGCTAGATGAATCTAGATTCTCTAGGAAAATGTTGGGCCTCATCAGAAGGCTCTTCGAGAAAAACACGGATTAGTACAGTAATCTAAATCAACTTTGCATGACATCTTTTAATAGATCGATGTTTTTGAACTTGTGGACGAAATTGTTTGATTGGGAATAGGCCCCGATATGTAGTCATATAAAAGAACAAATTAATACTTGCAGAGGAGACGTATGTTAAGCATCAAGAATTAAGTCCAATTTGAGCGCCAAGTTTCCATACAATTAGCGTAAAATTAAGTCTGCACGTGCATATAAAAAATACCACACGGACAATCTTAGATGTCCTTTAGATATTTGAATTTTTTTGTTTTTGTTTTTTTTTGTGATTAGCCGCATGTTAACGATATTTATAGACGGACAATTTTAGAATTCTTAAGATATGTTTGTAGATATTTTAAGGTAGCGACAGATTTTGATAAAATGACTAAACTACTTAATTTTTTAGAATGATGTGGGTATAAATAAGTAAAATCAAAAAACTGCAAAAGCAAACTGAATATAAAGAATTGCAAGAACGTAAAACAGACGCGACAAAAAAGAAACGGTAGTTTATTGCCACATCATCATTGTTTTTATATTGTGCCCTTTTTTTCGATCTCTCTCTCTCTTTTTAATGTTTTTCTTCTTTCAGATTAAATTTATAATAAATAATTTTGAAACAAAAAGAAAATGAAAGAAGAAAAGAAAAAAGAAATAATATTTTTTTTAATAATCTCTCGGTCATTTTTATGTAGGAAATAGAAACAGAAACAGAACAGTGGAAAGATGGCATCAAGGCGTATTCTCAATTTGAATAGCAACTGAGAAAGAAAAACGGCGTGTGTGAGATATATAGATATTTAAAAAGATGGAGAGAGATGCGATGCGATAGATGGATAAAAAGAAGGTACTACTTTTCGTTGTTGTAGTTGTTGTTAAAAATAAATTACATTAATAAAGAAAATTATAAAAAAAATAAATGTTGAAAATGTTGAAGGTATTAAGGACAAAAAAGTATGATATAAAAAAAAAACGAAATAATAATGTTTATGTATAACAACAACAACAACAACAACAACATAAGCAGCAAGAGCAATGATAAATCCCATTAACATAAAATGCTTCTTAAGTCGTTAGCCAGCCACATCATCAGAAGCAACAGCAACACAATAATAATTATAATTATTATAATTATAACGATGATGATGATGATGATGATGATGATAATGGTGATGGTAACAATTTGAGATAGAAAGTCAGACAGAATAATGGCGCAAAAACATAAACCCAAACTAAAAACTCAAAATCCAATCGAAGCACAGATATGTGAACAGAAAAATGCTCCATTTAATTTTAATTTTGATATAAATTCCATTCAAGTATATAGAAAATTAAAAGAAAAAGTCCAAGAATATACAGCAACAATAACAATAACAAATGGCAATTTAGATATCAACTAAAAGGTACTGAAATAAATTTGCATTAAAGAACTAACTAAGAACTAAAGAACGAATCTAAGATCTAATCGCCTAAAAATAGTTTTATTCAACAATTGCAAATGACATGACATGTCATGTGGAATGTCATGTTATTTTGTTAAATAATCTTAAATAAATTTTAATTATAAGGCATTTTAATTTGGTGCTTAAGAATTTCAAATTGAAACGGTTCTATTTTTAATTCTTTTCGCAATGTTTTTATATGCTTTATTGAATTTTAGATATTACGAGGCTCAAAAGTAAACTTCACTTACTCGAAGCAAAAAATAAAAAATTTTTAGATTCCATATGCCCTTGCAAAAACTAATTGGCCATTTCTCAAATATCAAGAAAATAAAATTAAATTTGGATTATAATGCATGAAATGCATAAATTCTCGATTTTATTAAATAAGGATCAATTGTAGGATCAGTTTTGATTATTTTATAAACGAAATTCTTTTGTGTTTGCCAAAAAAACCAGGAACATTATTTGGATAGAACGCATAAAATACTCCGAATGTAGAATGGAGGTAAAACTTTAACTGTCTGCTCTACTTTTTTAGATTAGTTTCTTACGACTGCGAAACATAAATAATTTTTGGAAATTTTGGAGAGCTTGATAAAATGGATAAAATCAAGATCAAATAGAATCTATAACTTTTATAATTTTGACTGATTCATTGCACATTTTTTTTTTGAATGTTTGCGCATTTTATTTTTTTTTACATTTTTTTTTATTTTTTATTTTTTGTTGGAATTTGAAAATAATGTTAAATTGTATGGAGATCTTCAAATATTTTGAAATTGTTAGAATTTTTATTGCATTTAATTTATGATTTGCTCATAATGTCACACATTTTTGAATATGATTTTTTCATTTGTTTGAAAAATTATCGAAATCTCAAGGTTCTTGTTCTTTTTTTATTTTTTTATTTTTTTGTAATTATTTTTTCGCTTATAAAATTGAAGTTTTCAGTAGTTTTTGTTTTTGTTTCTTCTTAATTTTTTTTCTCTTGGTAGGTTTTATTTCGTCTTTTTAAAGAAAAGATAAAGAAGTATTGTTATGTGTACGATTATTGTGTATCGGCGTGTGTGTGTGTATGTGTGCGTTTGTTTCTGTATTATTTTGTGGTTGTAATTTTTATTTTTGTTCTGTTTTGTTTGAAATTGTTTTCTTGTGTACGAATGGAATATACACCCACTTCACATTTTTAAAAAGTTATTCAATAATGATGTCGTGTTCCACATATTTTTCTGCGCTTTTTCATTTTTTGTTGTTTGCTTTTTTTGTTCTTTTTTTTTTTTTGAGATTATTTACTGTAGCTGTTATTATTGTTGTTATTGTTGTTACTATTATTATTATCATTATGGTTGCTATTATTATTGTATATGTTTAATTTAGTAGATTCATTGTGACATTTATTATAAGTTGAACGCGAATCAGAAATATACAACAGTTTTTATCGTTGTTGTTTTTTTCGCTTCCATTTTCATTAAAATTTTGTTTTTTATTTTGTCTGCCTGCTTCCATTATGTAGTAACTCTGTCACACATACTTACACACACACACACACACACACACACACACATCAAAACACAAAAAGAGAGCCACAGAGAGAAAAAAAATTGAGAGAAAAAAGAGAGAATTATATATACATTATAACACATAGGTCAATAAATTTTTGATAATATTAATGGCCCATTTATATGATTTTTCAATAATGTAAATTTTCATATGATTCATATATAGTTTTTAACAATTAACATCCAGATTATAACGGTTTTAGGAGTCGTCATTTTTACAAGATTAGAAAAGAGAAAATCCATTGCTGAAGTAGTAATACACTTTGAAGTGAAACTTTGATTAAGTATTATGAAAAAAAATTCTCTATTGAAATATAAATAAATATTGCTGGATATATTGAATTTAAAAAATTGGACCAAGAATTAAAGTTATCGTATCGGTTTTTATTTGGAAAGACAAAGTTCACCAAGTAGTTTTAAGAGATCATAAGATGAAATTCCTTAAAATAGTATGAATTTTTTAAGAATATCGACAAATAGTTTGCTTATAATTTTAGGTGAAAATTTAAGCAATTCATAAGTGGCTTTTAAAATGAGTGCAACATTTGCTCAGGCTACATCAAAAAAAAACAACGAAAAATAATTCCGCTCGTTTAATAAGTTTTTCAAGTCAAAGTGGATTTTTTACATGGGATCACAAACGTTGAACTGAATTTAATAAAGAAATAATTAAAATGCTTACTCATCTAGCATTCTACCGATTTGCCCATCATTTATGCTGAATTTTTAAAGTTATCAAAAACTTGCCATAGAGCAAACAAAAAATGCAAACAAAAATTTATCATGGGAGGTAAAGAAAAGTGAAAAATTTCTTAATTAGATCGAAGACTTGTACACCGTTTTATTGCATAATCTATTGCATTGCATTATGTTCTGTACTTTTTGTTGTTGTTGTTGTTGTTGTTGTTGTTGCATATACGATAATAACTTAAGGCAAAATTTCAATTATCTTGAAACTTAATTTACGGTGCTTGTTACAAAAGACTTTAACACAACTAAATGTAAAATTTCAAATGAAATTAAAATATATTAGCACTAGCTAGTAGTGTATCAGGTGAGGCCGCATAACTTCCAATCATATTGAATAGCACAATAAATCAAAATCAAAATTAATGTAAATTAATTTTATAAAGTGATTAAAAAAAAAGAGGGAAAATATTATAGTCGAATGGAGTCGATCATTAAGTGTCATGCATCATATTGGCCATGTCGCCAATATCGACTTAAATGGGTTCGCATAAAAACAATGCGATCCATAACTATTTACAAAGTTTGCAGGAAAAGACTCGCTTGAACATTCAATATGTGTTTTACATGCATACCCGCCATGAAGGCTTAACTGCATGGTACACAATTGTACAAATGAGCGCTAGCGTTGGTAATCACGTCACACATGGTATATGTTCCCGTTACGACTAGCTTCCAATTTAAAGCCCATATTGAACTTTGTATACATGGCTTAATCTTTGGTATCCAAGTTCGGAGCTTTCCAATTACTCCTTGGGTTAGTTTGGTTAACTCAATAAGCCTACCCAGCTACACATTTTATTCGGGAAATGAGACCCTGCACGACTGAGCATATTGCCAGCATTATGAGTAGCACAGCCCCCACTAAGCCAACCTCAATATCACCACGATGGGCTTTATCAAAACTGGTGATCCCATGGTACTAAATTAAATCTTTGGTCCGATCTTGTGGCTCATGATAATCTTGATGTCCGGCAACACCAACGACCATCTTATGAGCCACTCCCAGTTGAGCAGGTGCTTTTCGGCACTCGTTGCCCCAACTCGCCTGATAATAAGCAAAATATATTGAAGCGTATTTGAATTGTCTAGAGAGTGAATGCTTAGAAAAGAACTAAATTGGACGGAGGGCATTTCTTAAGCTTCTCTTTTTGTACTTTTGGATAAAGCGTTAAAATGTGGTGCGATTTTTTTTTGAGTTGCTATTTGAAATCCAAATGAGTTCTAACTATTTCAATAGTTCAATTATTTGCAAAAATGAATTTCAATTAATTAAGGCAATAAATTATAACGTTATAGTAGTTTTCCAATTTGTATACATTTTGTTTTAATTCAATTTAATACAAAATGAAATTTCAAAAATTCTTTTCACAAAACGAATTTTTACCTGATATTTCCTTTACTCTTATTGATATAACAGCAGCAAAACGGACAGACAGATAGACTGAAATTAATTTGTAGTGCCATTCATTTATATGTATGAATTAGTGTTATTACAAATGAATATAATGATTAAATTTAACGTTCATTATTTTTCGACGAATGCAACATAAAAAAACTAAACAAAAAGAAAAAAAACCCAAAAAAAAAATATAAAGAGAAAATGACAAATGAGATTGTAGTAAATAAATAAAAAAATAAAAGGAAATATAATTCTTACTTTTCATTTAAATCTTTCATTTTCTTTATTTTTTGTCTTCTTATTATTTTTCAAAATTTTTCACTTCACAAAACTAACATAATTCTACCACTTATCTCATTTGCTTTATAAGTTCATAGAATATAAACAAAAAATGATCTAAATAAAGGCAGACTCTCATAAATTTCGTTTTACTTCAATTTTATATTATACACATATAAATATGTATAGATGTTTGTGTGTGTGTTGTGTGTGTTTGCGTGTTTGTGTACTTTATTAGTTTGCTAGTTTGTTAGTGATGAGTACCCATAACAAACTTCAAAGAATTAATCAGTAAATGTACGGTTGAATATGAGATGTGTACATTCAGTTGTTGTTGTTGTTATTGTGTTTGTTGTTATCTGTGTGACATGCACATGCCTGATAATATTCTTCAAACATACCCACATGATTATTTGTGTACGTGTGTACGTGTGTACGTTTGTGAATTCATATGCATTGTTTTCTGTTTATTATTTCAATTTCTCCTTTTTTTTATACCTACAATGTAAAAATTATTGGTGTACTCTTTTAATCATTATGTTTGTAACATTCAAGAAGAATTCTCATTTGTCTTACCAAGTATGTACATTCGTGAGTAAAATCAAATTTTGAATCGATGTAGATATGTCTGTCAGTCTGTCCGAACATCTCGCGGTCGATTAAGACAGAGAACGAGCTCAAATTTGCCAGAAACATAGAAAGTTCTTGCAAGCAATTTAGTATTGAAAATGGCCAAAATCGAATCGGTCGAAGGACAAGTCCATTGTTCAACGTAAACTGAACTCTGAAACTCTGTTTTTTAAATAAAATTTGGTAGTTTTTCTGCTAATTATCATCTGAAAACTATGAAGTATAGAAAGCGGAAACTTTGCGCAAGTGAGAAGGGAGGCCATTCAAAAAACCGTATAAATCGGCCACGCCTACCCAATGTTATACATTATTTTATGTACACGCTTTCTACTTTTATTACTGAAAAGCAGAAACAGGTTCTATTGAAAAGTAGAGACACGCGCGGAATCTTGATGTTGTGGTGTTTGCGTGGTGGGTGTCCTAGATTTGGCTTCCGTTTAAGTATAACTTTTTTTGCTGGTTATAATTGTGCCTTTTAATTCTTTGAACTCTTAAAATTAAGTTCATTTGAACGCACCCATTCTCGACATTTGGTTTATTCGTCATCTTAGAAAATATGCACTCAAACAACAGAGAAACAAAAATTACACATTAAGTAATAATTGAGAATAAGTTAGCAAAGCAAAATGAAGCAAGAAAATTATAAAAGCAACAACAATAACAGCTTTATTTGATGAGATATCTATGAGACAGATTGACATTTAAACAGACAGTTAAGACTGACAGTTAGACAGACAGACAGACAGACAGACAGGCAGACCGACAAACAGATGAATAGACGGATAGACAGGCAGGCAAAATAGACAGGTAGATGAGTAAATAGATTAAAGATAAAAAGATAAATAAATAAAGAGAAGGAAACACGCGTACACAGATAAACATTTGCACTTATCTAACAAATGGACAAATAAACTGACATGGCAAAGAAACTTTAACAATAAGTAAATAACAGCAACAAACAAAAACCAATAAGAAAACAGCAAAAAATAATAACATTAACAATGTACAAAGAAAAGGGTTTGCTAGGTGGGTTGGTCGGAGGGGGGGGGGGGGGGGGGTAAGCCCGACTAATAACAAAAAAAGTTTTTTATCATTTACTTTTGTCTTTGAGATTGTTGAGTGTGGAAATAACATAAAACAAAAAATAAATAAGTGACAACAACAGCAACATTAACAACAACAATAGCAGCAAAGATAAAAGTTTAATACTTTTGATTTGTTTCATGGCATAAGAAACTGAAAGTTAAACGAAGCAACGCAAAAAATACGCGCATTAACCGCATAGAAAAAACTAACAGATTGCTAGGCAGATACGCACACACACACACACACACACACATATATATATATATATATATATATATATATATATATATACTTATAATTTATACATATTTTGTGGTTCATCATAAACCATTTGATTTAACGATTGTGATGATTGGATTGGAAATTTGTGGCAAATGTTGCAAGTACATTTTTAAGTTTTTATGAGCCATACATAAAAATTCGATTAACAGCCTTATAAAAACAGCAGTAGAAGAAGCATAGAAAAAAAATAATAGATGATGAAGAAGAAGACTTTCAAAATATATATCGCAAATATTTAATAAATCAATTAAATTTTGATTAAAGATCCTAAACTTGTTTATTCAACTATAATTTGCTAAAAATTATCGCAAATGTATTTACTTTTGCAGACTTATTTAAAGTATGACTTTAATTCTCTTAATTAGTCCTGCAGTAATTGAGATGAAAAAGTTTTAAATCTACATGCAGAATTTGTTGATTAGATAGTATCTCTATTTATCTATACGATCTTAACGGTACATAAGCGATATTCGTGCCATTGTTTCGTCTGATTTGATTCGTTCATTGAATTCTCTGAATATAAATCTTGTATTAATTCTTGCCGTTGTCTCAACCTCTCTTTTAATTTAATGAAGTTCTCAATTCTTACAATTCAACTCATTGAATTCTTAAGTGTTGAGAACTTCACGTTCAATCAGCTTGAGTCAGTCTTTATTAATAAGAAAACTTTCTACATAGAATTTAGGTTAATTTTTTACATGTTATAAATGTAAATCAATTGAATAATTAGTATTAAATAAAATCTGGCGCTTGAGAAAGTTTCAAACGATGCTATGATTGTACTTAATGCCTAAAATGGTTGACTTAACTTGTGCCTTTTAACCTTCTAATGGCCATGATAATTTTGTGCCCTTGAAATGTGTATTAATCTTGTCATATTTATATCAAGCACAAATTTTATTTTCTCTCTATAATTATTACTCTCATTCAATAATGTGAAGTTCACATCTAAGGAAAGAAAGTTTTCATTTACATTATTTTCACTTTCGTTTCTTCATTGGCATATTTTATTTCGCCTATTTTACTTCATTAATATATTTCCTATTGAAATTGGTAAGCAGATCGTGATTTTAATATGCCTTCTGTTGAACAATCAACAATGAACAATTGTTCAATATTTAATAGTGCGGAGAAAATTATTTCATTTAATATGTAAAAATGATTATTTTATTTAATATGAAAAATCATATAAATAAATTGCCGTACACCAATTTAAACAAAGTTGAACATATTTATGGACCAGTAAAGTTATCCCTGTATAATGAAATTGTACAAATTTATTAAAGCAATGAAAAACTAGAAAAGAGTAAAGAGACTAAACAAAATTCAAAATTATCACTCGATTTCTACAACTGCACACCTAAATTTAAAATAGGCTTCTATGGGTACAATTGCCTTAAGAAAAAGTTTTGTAAGTAGCATACGCCAAATGAATTTTTCTTTTCTTAGATGTACAGATTACTTAGATTAAGCTTCGATCACATTTAATTCCACAAAATTTCGTACTCCTTTATCGTAAATGGCCTGACATGCCAAGCAAATATCACGAGGCAAATCTGTGAAACTTACATTTTAAAATAAAATATTTCAATAACCACTCTACTTATTCTCGAAGGGGGCGAATAACGACTTTCAGGCCAAGAGCGTAGTCTATTGAAATAAAACGAATAAATAACGAATATCACACTCTCGTTGAAATCTGCTCGTTAACCGAGCAGATTTTGTATCTTATCGTTTGATATTTTAAGGTTTCTACCTATCAAATAGTTGCTCAAATTTATTTCTCCTAATTTTTTTTTTTGTTTTCATCTACTTTACACGTACCTCTTTAATTGATATTTATATGTTGTATGAGATGAAAATATGAAAAAAAGAGACTAATTTAACAGTCGACCTCAAGCGATTGCAACGCTTTTACTGGTTTTTTTTTAAATAAATTTGTTTTATAACAAATGAAAGTTTCATACATAACTTTAACTTTTCAAAATTAAACGCAACATATATATATATAAATTAGGTTGTTTGAAAAATCATTTCAGTTAAGTGCAATTTTTAATTGAATTTTGTTTTTTAAACGATTTTGCCCAAAAAGCAAAACTCTATTTGCGAAATGATTCGATTGATTCTGTGCAATACTTTTTTTCAATTATTGGGTCTTTCTAAATATGGAATGTTAACTTGAAATATGATAAGTGCAAATTGTCCATCTAATTTATTGGTCTAGTAATGAAAAGGTCAAAAAAGGCTACTCAAACAAATTCCGTTATGTATGGCGCCAGTAAAAAATTTGTATATGGCAATTTTTATTTTGCAGAAGAAGGTCGCTTTTTAAAAAGTCATCACTAATTGATAGAAACACAATTTAAGTTAATAATTACAAAATTGAAATGATTGATTTGATAGAAAAGCATTAAATGATTTTCTGAATAACTTAATACATTTTCTAAGGCTTTTTTTTCTTTTTTTTTGTGACAATAATTTCAATTTAATATGCAACAATGGATGTGTAACAAATTTATATTTTTAAAATATTTGTGTAGTATTATGAAAGGCACGTCTCCATGCCAGTCCAACCATCCATCCATCCATTCATCCATTCATCTAAACCAATATCACAATTACAATAATAACAATAATAACAGCAATAACAAATCTCGTCAACAAAAAAAAAAAAATTCACAAAAAAGCAATAGCAACAACAACAACAATGATGTGAGAAAATGAAAGCAAATCCAGAAAAAACGGTGAAATTTTTTTTACATGGCCACTAATGATTTTTTATTTTATTATACTCACCACCCAGAGGTTAAGGATATATTCATTTTATCATTATGTTTTTAACACTCAAAGGGAAGTGTCGGGAAGCCTACAAAGTATATGCATTCCTGAGAAACAGCAAATTCTGATCGTGTGTCTATCTGTTCGTCCATTTTTGTGTTGTTTAAAATCTCCTGATCGCCAAAAAAGAGATATTAAGTTAAAATTTTAGAGGAACATTGGAAGTTCGTGCGGGCTGGTTAATATTGAAAATGGGCACAATCGATAGAACTGAATACAACTGAATACACCTCTGCTCTTTAAGAAAAATTTGATCGTTTTTCCTCTAATTATCATCTGCAAAATGCAAAATATAGATAGCGGAATTTTTGTGCAAGTAAAAAGGGAGGCCATTGCTTTACAAAGTCTATTAAAAAATCATGCAAATTGGCCATTCCTATTGGAAAAATTATACACTTTTTTATGTACACTTTTACGTTTTCTATTTACTACAGAAAAAGTTTTAAACAGGCTCTGAAAAGTAGTGCCATGATGTATATGTGATGGGTGTCCCAAATTTGGTGCTAGCCAAATATAATTTTCTTACTTGCCTTAATGGTTTTTATATATTTTTATTAAATTTCATTTTAAGTTTTATATCATTTCTTCTTCTTCTGTTTTATATTTTTTATATTTTCTTTTTGGTGGATTTCTTTTATTTTGTGAAATTTAAAATTTATGTGTTTAATACAAAACAGAAAGGAGAGCAGAGTAAGCATACATGGCATCAGGTATACATAAATGAAACAAGAGAAAAAATTGAGAGAAGAGATAAGGGCCAGAGAGAAAAACACCACAATTTCACTGAGATAAAATGAAATGACATGACAATAAGGACAAATATATGCCACAACAGTAAATTATTGATTTAGTTAAACATTTAAATATACGTTCATCACTTACAATGTAAGAGAAGTACAACACAATGCAATCTTTAACGGTTGAATTAGTTAGGTCAAAAATGTGTATGAGGATTTAAAGTACAGCATTAAAATGATTAAAATAGATGTTTGTATAAAGCCAGAGCATACGAGATTGATGTTGATGGTAAAAGTTGAAAATAATAACAAAAGTTTTTCCTTTACTATTTTCGAGGCCATACCCAAAAAATCAGCCTTCATTATTTATTCACATGTACATTACAAAATATTTTATTGTCTAAATGTTTATAATATATAAAATACTTTTGCTTTTGGCAAGATGTATGAGAGTACCTGAAAGGCCTTGAAATTATGTTTGATGTACACTTTCACCTTTATGCTCCATTGAAAATGACTTTCTATTTATATCATTTAAATCTTACTCGTGATTTTTCAAACATTTTTGGGCACACTTTTAAGTTGAGATAACTTTTTTCATAATTGATGGTTCGATAATGGTAAAAATTTTGACAAATTATTAAATTTTTGAAAACATCATCAACAAGAGTTTAGAAAAAAGTTTTATGAAATTTTTTTCTAATTATTATTAATACTGAGCCCGAATGGCAGTTGAGCCAAAGTTACTTACTAATGAAGTTCTGTACATCTGAAGATGCTCCTTCAAATGTTATGTGAAAGTAAAAGGCTTTGATAGAATGCAATAACTTGCTTTAGCAGAAACGCTCTCTCTTTAAAAATATACAAAAATAAGAAAGTTAGTGTTTTTTTGGCATTAGCTTAATAAAAATTTAATTCAAAATATTGCTTTGGTCTGTATGATTCTTAAATGTTCAAAAATATCCTTAAAGCAATAGATTGGAAACCTTTCCGATTGAGAGAATTATACCGACGTCTCAAAGTTTCTGTTTTATAGTTGTTGACAATTAATTGATTTGTGATTTTTGATTGACTTGTGTGTGCTCGAAGAAATTGTGATGATGTTTGATTGAGAGTGCTTTTCCTGCTTGAAAAAACAATTAAAACTGTAGAAAATTGTTTCTTTCTTTTACAAAAGGAAAATCTTCCTAATTTCAATTTTAATGAAGAAATTTTTGGTTATTAAAGAAAAAACTAAATCAAATTTTAGGTTTTATTTTTATTCATTTCATTGGTTTGTTCTTTGTCTCATTTTTAATATCGTTAAGAAGAATTTTAGTTTAAAGTATTTTGTGTTTATTTTAGAAAAGTGGGCATGGCTTTGGAGAACCCATTTAATACTTCGATTAAGTAATAAATTCAGTTATTGCGCTTTTGTTGATGTTGATGTTGATGTTGAATGGAAACAATCGACGAGTAAAATTTAGAAAAATACTAAAAACAACAGTAAGAATCACAAAAGTGTTAAGGACAATTACAACAACTACAACAACCAGACTTTATTTAGAGAAGAATTGCACCGCTTGAAGGTTACGGTTTCTTCTTTTGTTTTTTTGTTTTTTTTTTTTTGTTTTTTGCTTTGTGTGTACTTTTTTTAATAGATTTTAATTTATAACTTTAACTTGATGTCAAATGCACTCACCACACCTCATGATTAATACATGCATATGCACATAGAGAGTGCGAGAGAGATAGAGACAGAGAGATAAATAGATAGATAAATAAATAGACAGAGAAAGGTAAAGTCAGGTAAAGTCATAGTTAGAAAAGGGCCGCTGAATTTTGTAAGTGTTGATGGGAACGGTAGTGGAACAAAAATACCATTTCGTCAAGGGCTGAGTTTGAGCAAACATCATTTACTTTCAGCGTATTCTTGCTTTTCAAATACAAAAATAATTTCTATTTATTGCTTTGTTTGCTTGTTCATTAATTTATTGTTGAGTTTTCCCTTAAATTAATTGAATTGAACTAAATTGAGTTGGTTTGAAAGAATAAGCGAACAAGGGAACATGTAAGACGGACGGTTATGGTAGACTTCATTAATTACTTTACGATATTTTATACAATAAAATATCGTTAAAATGAAAGAGAAATCAGGGAATTGTTCATGTAGACTTTAAGTTTATGTCTTATTGATTTTCGTAAGTCCAGAAAACAAATTGTTCTAAACTGAACTTTTCACCTAAATTTATTAGACTAAAATGTTATTTTGCATCGACTTACCTTGAAAACGAAAATGTTTGTAATCGTCCATTTTCAGGATCTTGATCTACATTATCCAGATTTATTTTTTGTTGCATCGACTTTCTTTGAAAACGACCATACTTGATAACATCCATTTTCGGGGTCTTGAAAACGTATCGATCTACATTATCCAGATTTATGTTTTAGTTGCTCCAACAACTTCTGTTGTTGCATTGACTTTCCTTGAAAACGAAAACATTTGTAATCATCTATTTTCTGGATCTTGAAAGCATATCGATCTACATTACCCAGATTTATTTTTTTCAACAACTTTTTACATGGTAAATTTTCTTCGACTTTTTGTCCAAAGAAACCTCTTTGTGGGGAAAATTTTCAATGCTTATTGTGAAATCTAAAGGCTTCATCAACTTATCAAATAATTCGACGGGGAGTCAGACAATTTTATATGATGCTAAATCTAAATCGATGTATAAATAATGATAAGCGATTGGTAGGATCCATCTTTAATGGTGCAGAGAGTAAACAATTGAATCTAAAGTGTTAGTAATAACAAGGAGAAGCGGAAAAAGTTGAAGCTGAAAATAAGATAAAAATACTACAACAATAAGAACGATTGACTCCCCTTTTGTAGATATTAAAGTTGCTACATTCAAAGTTTTTCTTCTTACTGTTACTTATACGTAAAGAAGTATATACGTGGGAGCCAGTCGGAGCCGACTATGAAATACCACGGAATAAATTTTTATAAATGAATTGTTAATTTTTCTACATAAAAAAGCTTTCCAAAATATTTCGTTGTATGGGCGCTATCGTAATAATTGTCCAAACTAGTTTATAATTATTTCGGGCCGTCTTTGAACTGCGCACCCCGTCTACATTTCATTTAAATTTCATTTAAATAGCTTCATGCATTGTTGAAGCGGAGTGCCGTTTTAAATGGATGGACGAACAACGGATAGACGGATGTTTAAGTTTAAATCGAATCAAAAAGTGATTCTCAGTCCATCGGTATAAAAAAAGTGATTCCATGTGGTTTTCAAACCTTTCCATGCAACTCTGCACAAATCTATAACAGTCTGTATAATAATTATAATATACCGTACCATATTAAACCCAAAACTGCTGTCCAAAACTAGCATTTGAACGACAAGAAAGTTACTAAGAAAGTTTTGCAATTTTGGTTGAGATTATAATTTGAGATATCACCACACCGAAATTTGATCTCAATTCAATTCAATGAATTTGATGTACATTATTCATCATATTAGGACAGACAGTATCAGTGTTTTAGTGGGTATTGGAAAATATTTTAGAAGTTTCATGGAATCGTCAACGCGCTGTTCATAATTTGTTTTAGAGGAACATGAATTTGACAAGGACAATTAATTTTCAGCAATTTTTTAATTCATTTCAATTCAATGAATTTGGATTTTTTTTAAATTTTGCACTTACTGATGACTAAACACACGATCACTTAAATGGTTAAATAAATAGAAGAGCAATCTGAAATCGTTCGAAATGTTTTTAAATGATTTTCATCTGATAATTTTTTTCTTCTTTTATTTTCCTTTTAAATGTTACAAACAGTTCTAATTAAATGAATAAATCCATGTTAGTTGTAATGTTGTTGAAATGTTTTTGGGGGTTGGATGATACAATAACAAATAGGTAATGATAATGAATGGAAAAAGAAAAAGAAAAATATATAAAAAGAAAAAGAAAAGTTAGTTTGTAAAGAGAAATCGCCTTAAATTTCATTTATATCGTTTATCGTGTTCTTTGTTTATTTTATATGTTTGCTTTGTATGTTTTACATTATCTGTTTATATTATAGTTATTGTTGTTGCTATTGTTGGGTATTCACGCTTATAGCGTGTGCTTTAGCTTATGATCATTTCGTAACTTCGATTTGTCTTGTTAGTCTGTACTTTTGCAACACGTTTTTATAACAATCATTTATGTTTGAAAAGAAATGCATTTCTCTCTCTCTCTCTCTCTCTCTCTCTCTTCTTCTTCCAATTTTTGTTTGCCTGTTCTGTTGTAATCCCTTTTTCAACTTACCTTCATATCAATTCAATTTCATTATGTTTCATTGCATGATACAAACAATTTTAACAAAACTGACTTAATAATCATATACAGAAATTGTTGTTGCTGCCACAATTGTGCTGATGGCAATGTGGCGATGTAAAAATGCTGGTTGATGGTGTTAGTGGTGGTGTCGGTGATGATGATGGTGACATTTAATTTGTTGTTGCTGATCATTATCAATTATTGAATATGATGTTATTGCATGACAAGCAGATGCTTATTTTACAAAGGGGTCAATATATACCTGGCTCCATCCATTCAGCCAATGCAATCGATCTAACAACTATCAACAATAATTTCAACTATAATTTCAACACATTTAGTTTGCATTCTCGTCTCGGTTTTTGTTTTTTTGCTTTTATTATTGTTATTTGCAGTTATTCTTGTTAAATTTCGTTTGATTTTGAAGTTTATCTTGTTCTTTTATCGTTAAAATATCAAATGAAAATATTATAATCAAAATTGTAGTCTTGTTGTTGCTAAAGCAGTATATATATAAATTAATTAAAGAAGTGCATGTTTTAACCCATATAATTAAATGTCACTTTTTTGGTACGAAGGAAAAAAAAAAGTAAAAAGAGAAAAAGAGCAAAAAAAAGTCTCTCTTTAGTTACACACTTGTACATACCGTTATAATGATAACATAATTAAGCTTGCATTCAAATAACTGTTTTTTTCTATATTATTTCGCCTCTCTTTCTCAATTCAAAGTAATCCAATGTTTATTTAAAATACCGTTAGGTAAGAATATTATTAATCAGCAACAATTCATAGTAAAGAGAGCAAAAACAACAACAACAGTATTTATAACAATAGAATGGAATATTTATAGCAATTTCTTGTGACAGTGATTAAAGCAATAAATAGAAGGCAAAAATTAACATACAACAATATCAATATAAATAATAAACTTAGAACATGAAAAAAGTACATTTTTCAGATATCACAAATTCTCCATCACACTCAAACATACACATATGAATACGTTATATATAAATATATTATGAGTCAATAAGTTTTTGGTCTTGTAATATATTTTTGTCAAAGAATTTTATAAGGTATTTGCAGAAGCAAACTTTGTAGAGTGTGAATAAATATAATAGTGGATACTCTGTGGAGAAAAGTTAAATTATCGCGCAAATGCAACGCTGTTCGACAATTTGCTCATAACATCACTAAACATGGATTCTGCGTAGTACCGAAACAAAATAGCAAAAGTAATAGTAAGTTTCATATGGCCCGTTGTAAATTGAGTTCAAATTTAAAAGTGGGGCAGTACTCTAATTATGAAACTAATTTTGTACAGGAATTCGATTTTATGTACCCGTGCAGTTATTCTGCTGACACCATTTACTCATTTTAAACGTTACCTAACTTTTATGCTATTTTTTTTTTTTTTTGTATAATTTTACTCTCTTTAATCTCAAAATAACTCTTGATGTCAGCATTTTAAAATTAATATAGAACTCCTCAGAGTTCTATATTGACATTTGCAAAATGTAAATAATCATGCGCGATCAGTTGTGACTGCGAAATTCCTCTGAGACTGTAACACTTTTCCTTTTGAATCTAAAATCTTGTTACTTCCTTTAAGATTCTTACGCTTAATCGATCACAGTAGTATTAGATATGTACATCCTAAAATAGGTAAACTACAAACTTGTCAGTTGGGTTTTGAGTTTGCGAAGAAATGCCCAACTATTCAATATGACGATCTCCTCTCGAATTGAATAATTTCGGCGTTTGTAATTTGACAATTATGCAAGTTTGAAATGTATCATATGAAAGTTGATGTTTTATTTGTTGTTGTTAACATTAAACTGTAAACTTATTGACCCATATCTTATATATGCATAAACTCAAATCATCGTGCTTGTGTGTATTTATTTCCTATTACGCAATTAATTTATTTGTGTATCAGAAGTACACAAGTGTATGCCTTCATTCGTTCAAGTATTTTCGATCTATTGTTAAAGGTCGTTGTTGTTGTTGTTGTTGTTGTTTTTTAATTTAAAAATATTTGTTACTTTATTTGGTTAGGTTTGACTCCAATTTGATTTCATTGCATGTGCACCCTACAACAACAATAGTGTGTTTTTTTTAAAATCTATTTTTACCACCACCCTACTACACCCTACACCACAAAAAAATAAAAAAGAAAAAAAAATTAAATAACACAATTGTCACAATTGTTAAAATTTTTTGTAAATATATAAATATTTTTGCAAAATTATACGATTATTGTTTCTTTTGGCTTTTTTTGTTGTTTCGTTGTTTCATTTTGTGTGTGTTCTTTTCTTTCTATGTGTTTGTTTGTTTGTTTGTTTGTTTTGATAAGAAAGTCACATTTTAATGAAATTGAAATAAAAAAAAAGCTCATAAACGATTCATTGCCGATAAATGATAATCACAATTAATTTTCATAAATAACCTTGTTTTATTAGTTCATGATTGATTGGAATTCTTCTTGATATTTATTCAATGATATTGTTCGGTAATGAGAAAACGAAGAAACAAAAAAAAAAAATTTCAACGTATGTGACTACTACTAATGGAATCAATCATAAAGATGAATTCACCAACACACTTCAATCATGGTCAAATCAAGTTTCTTTTTCTTGTTTTATGTTTTATGTTTGGCGTTTTAATTTATTTATGCCTAAAAATACTTCCTTATCAAGAATTAAAAATAATAAAATTATTTTATTGAAATCTCAATAAATGTATTTTAAAATTAGACCAAAATATGTGTAGCCTTGTATAGATTTAGGAATTCAGATACGCCTTTTGCTATTTGGTCTGCTGAATGGAATGAATTAAATTGAATTGATTTGTATAATTGATAGATCCATAAGTAAGTGGCCTTAGTTTTACAAAATTTGAGACAAGTATAAGTAGAGATTAAATTTATCAAATAGACCGCAATGTCTAATCGATAGATTTATAACTATTCTTTGTAAAGATGCTGAAAGCAATGAAGTCCTGATTGAATAATTGTGTACAATTTTCGTCCTTTTTAGGCTTTTGAATTTAAGACTGATCTATTAATATTTCATCAATAAAACTTTATTATCTTGTGCAATTTCTGTTCCGTATTGGATGCTGCCTAATTGAAGACGTAGGATACGTAGATACGTAGGAGCCCAGATGTTCTTAATTTACATTTTTAATATGGGTGTGTCCTTTAACCGATTTCTAACCCACTTTTAATATTACAAAAACCTGCAATGTTTCTGCTAAATTTTAAGTTCACATCTCCCGTTTTGTGTTCACGATAACAGACGGACAGATATATCTAAATTGAATTAGAAATTGCTGCTGATCAAGAATTTATATACTTTATGGGATCTACGACTTTTAAAAGGAAATGTCGAAGTGATGAGTATAAAAATTGAAATGAGAATTAGACGAAATATTCCCCCCATTAATAATAATAAATTTTATTTTAGTTAATTTAAATTATATAATAGTTGACCATGAAACGTTCTAATTTTCGGTATTCTCAAGTGTTCCCTCCGTCAGGTTTGCAAAATGATGTCAGAAAAAGATGAATTATTTCAAAATTCTTCTGAAAATGAGCACAATTTTCTGTTAAAAATTTTATTGCGTATAATTTTTGTTGAAACTTATTTTCTCAAGTGAAACTTCATGTCATTTTCACAATGCAATGCCATAAGGAAATTTAAAATTTTTAAGAGTGCAATTAATTAATGCAGCAGAATGCCATTCAATTAAAATAATAGAAAGTTCAAGTGTTTTCTAAATGAAAGAAATAAATTGAAGGGGGTAATAAGGCTGATGAAATTTATGTTCACCACTGCCATAGTCATATTGGCTTAACATTTTTTTTTTTTTTTTTTTTTACTTATTTTCAAATCAATCGAAATGAGTATAATGTATTTGAAGGGCCATAAAAATTTAAAAAAAATTTAAAAAAAAGAAGGAAGACTAATAATTTACTGAAATAATAATTAAAAGATAACATAAACATACGCAAATGAAACGTTCAATAGATAAATAGACCTATAGACTGACAGTCATTCATGGTCTTTTCCTTTGTAAGGTTGTTCACATTATCTTGTTTTTTTACGTTTTTTGTTTTCCTTATATTTGATTTAAATGTGAGACAATGTCTACATAAAAACACATTTATGGATTTTTTTTTAACATTATTTGCATAAAGTTGCTTCCCCTTAGATTAGTCAGTTATGCGTGTTAACAGTAGTTGTCATAGTAGTAGTAGTAAAAAAAAAGACTTTGGTGTTTGTTTAATTATCTATATAAAGTGTCAATAAGTTTTCAATTCTCGCTAAATCTACATGATCGTTGTTAGATAAGTTTTAACCTACTCAAAATTTTATTTATGATGAAAATTATGGCATATCTAAATTATTTATCATTTACTTATGATTTTGAATTTTTAATATTGTGGAGATTTCATTTATGTTATTGGATTACTCTCTGTTCATTCCATGACAGCAATTAATTGGGAAAATATACAAAAAAAAACCAAAAAAATAGATTTGATGGATCACAAAGGAAAATTGTGAAAGAGACTTGATATCTTAAAAATTTTAGAAAGATATTTTATGTGAAAATTTAAAATTAATATAAAATGCTTCTGTTATGAAATATTGTTTCTTTTTATATCGGTTCATCATGAAAGATCTGAATATCTACTTGGAACTGGAGGTGAAGTTGAAATGACTACGGCATTTTTTGGTTTGGTTACGTGGCAATAAATAAATTCGATACTGCAGATCTATTAAAAGCTTAACAAGTATAGAAACCCGGAAAACTACATAAAATGATCCGTAGTATGCTTTCTATAACGGTCCATATGTAACAGCGATCGATTGAGTGTGAGCTATACAGAAATATAACTGCTTAGAGCAAAGACTTATTGATCGACTTGCAATTTATGTTTATAGAATTTATATACTTTTTTCTCATATTTTATACTTTTTTGTGTGTGCTTTGCTGTAGAGTGAGTGTGCGCGTTTTTACTTTGCTTTTTTTTGGTTTTTTTTTGTTGCTTTTGTTTTTGGAGGTTAAATGAGTTTCTTAACCTTTTCGATAAAATATTCTAAATACACTTCAGAATTTATGATCGCCAGTGTGTATTTTTTTTGGTTTGGTATGCGACCAGATCATGTGAAATCTTCATAGGTATCAACAGTTGTCTGTTGGCATGTGCGATTTATGAACAGGTCTGGACCTGGTTTCACTCCTGCTTACTCCTACGTACTAAAACTCGATCTTCTTCGTCATCCACCCGACTCCCCCGCGGCACTGCCATTAGTTATTACTTTATGAGGGGCTGGTTAGCATACTTAAGCATTCATTGTCCTTCTTGTTTTCTTCTGGCCTGTTCAGTCGCTCTCGTCGTTCCTCAGTACGGTGTTAATAATTTCGCTAATCTCCCTTCAATTGGCCTTTTTTGTCAACATGTAATCCACCACGCTTCGTGTTGTAGGGTGCCTCAATCCAAACGTAGCGAAACGGGGGCAATGAAACAAGACATGTTCCACGTCTTCCTCCTCGTAGATGGACAGTAAGCATGCCGGTGACTCGTCGTGCCCTAAGTTATGAAGGTATTTCCTAAAAGCGCCATGTCCAGTCAAGAACTGTGTAAAAATGTAAAAATTTACATACCCACCTTTTTTACTAATCCAGGTTAACGTGTCCGGTATAAGCCTTCATTTCCCATTCGCCGACTTAACCCAACGGTTCTGCCAAAGCAAAAGGGACACTTCCCTTTTAACAAGCGAAGTGGGGATTCCACCAGCTGCTCTCCGAGTGTGAGCTTCGGTCATCCCATCTGCAAGGATGTCTAGTGGAATGGCTCCTGCTACTGCGTTAGCAGATTCATCAGAGATAATTCTGTATCCATAGATGGTCCTCAATGTGAATAATCTTTGCACAATCGCAAACTTCCGATGAAGTACCATGTTTTTTAGGCACCCCGCCCAAACTGGGCATGCATATAGCAGTCTAAAGCTAACTACTTTAGCCATCAAAGCTCTTTTTGCTTACTTAAATCTTTAAAAACAAAGCACGAGTGCGAGTTATTATTATTATTTATACTGCTTTTGTTGTTGTTGGTTTTGCTATTGTTATTGTATTGTTAACTCTCGTCATTTATTGCGGCTGGAAACCAGAAACTTTTTATTATAGTTTTCTTTCTGATATTCATAGATGTGCATGTATGTGTGTATGTGGGTATGTGTGTACGAATGTATGTGTGTGTTTCATGTTAACCTTGAAAATTTCAATCTAACCATAAGAACATACTTTAATTTAATGTTTTTTATTTCTTTCTCATAGTTTTTTTTGTTGCGTTTTTAGCGTCTTTTAAAATTCTCAATTCAATTAAATATTTTTCCGTTTCCTATTTTCTATTCCACAATTTTTTTCAATATTATGTTTTTTTTTTTTTTTTGGTTATTGATGTATCATTTAAAATTTCCCTGTGAGTTCTTTTTATGTTAATTTAAAGAAGAGTTGAATTTTTTGGAAAACTTTTTACTTTTCCATTTTCGTAATAAAACTTTCTCAAAAAGAGAAATAATAGCAACAACAATAAAAACAGCACTAGCAAATTTGCTCCATTCTATCTCTTTCTCTTTCTCTCTTTCTCTCTTAAATGAAATCGTCTCAAATATATTTTGTGGTTAAATGGTATTTCAAAAAACAAAAGTGAAAAATCCCCCCTGAAACAAAAAAAAGGAAAGAAAAGGAAAAACAAAAAAGAAAAAGTTGAAGAAAGCTGAAGAAACGAGAAAACTCAACTCTTTTTATAATAATAATAAAAAAAAAAAAAAGAAATATGCATAATCATTCATATATGCATCACACGTGTTAAAAGTTAACAACAACAACAACAACAAAAAAAATTTTTTTTTATAAAATGCAACAATCATTTACCGTCACCATCGCCCCATTGCACCATCACTATCACCAACACTGTTACTTTTACTTTTACATTTTAAATACAATTGAAAAAGTTCGCATTTAAATTTCAAATATTATAAGTTTCTAGATCTCTAATATCAAATGTACAAATATTTATTTAATCAGAGGTACATTTAATTAAGGACAATAATAGGTATAAATTTCTGAATAATCAATACAGCGAATTCAGAAAATTTTGGCAAACCTCTACTTCTTGAAGTTGTGGTTTCTAATGAGTTATTAGAACGAGTGCACTTTAAAAGTATGCTGTGTATGTTTAAAGCGAGGTGCCCACAATTCCCGAAAAGCATCAACTTAACTGAATGCGTGTGTTGCATGAGTTTTTTCACAGATTTAAAGTGGACTCACCTTCTTCGAACGGCCATTGGTGATATTGGTGATACTTAATGGTGGCTCTGAGATCAATATCGTTGAAGTTACTCGTTTAATCATATTTACATAATTGTTTCTTTCCATTTTAATGAATGGATAATTGAGGGGTTTGATCTGCTGGTTTTTAGAAGACATCTTTACCCAACAAAGAGAAGAGTGCGTACCATTTGTAAGGTGAACATACGATCTTTAGGTTGGCAGAATCGAAAACTACTGTAAAGTGCATATTTCTGAGTCTTTCTTTTTCTGATACCCCCTTCTTTAAAAGTTGTTATGTTTTGCGATTCATGGAGTGCCAAGTACAGTTTCTTTCTTCAAGGCTGGTATAGAATTTTGCGTAATGCTGATTTCGTTTTCTTCATTCAGTTTATTTGCACAAAATTTCTATTAAGTAGAATCAGTTGGCATTAGAAATATAGTTTCAAATATTGCAGCGATATTTTTTTTAATTATACGACAATGCGGCTGCTAGGCCGGTCCCCTCCCGATCAATAAAATTTATGATTTAATGATTAAATGATTATGATCAAATGATTTAATGTGAGACAAAGTACCCGTGTGTAGAAACCGTCTCTGATCTGACAACTTATATTTTGTCCTCTATTAAACCTAAGGACCCCTAAAAATTATCAAACGGTGAATGCGAAAGTAATATAAATGCCAGTATTTAGAGAGATCAACTCATTTGTACTGTCACTACATAATTTTTGCATTATGCCAAAAAAATTTTATGAATCCTTTAAATTGGCGATTTAGAAATTGGTGGCGAGATTTCCCCAAAAAAAGAAAATACGCATCCTTCTAAAAGATGCCACTAAATAGTGGTTTTTTTAGTCTTATTGACACTTGTTGAGGGTGGAAGAGGGCGCTAAATTTTGTTTGTTGTAATTGGGATTGCACAATATCTTAAAGTTTGGCAACCACTGCTCTAATTAAATTAATCTAAAATTAAAGGAAGCAAAGCCCAAAATCCTTATAACACTTTTCGTATTAGTTGTGTTGCGTTGGTGTAATTTGAATGACCAAAAAAAGAAAGAGTTAAACAAAGACTAACAAATATATTTATCTTTTATATTTTGTGACACTTTCCGTTTACGATTTAATAATAAAGGGATTATGGTGATCATTAAAAAAAAACACGTAATATTTTAATTGTTACAACAACGGCAACAACAACAACAACAACAACAACAACAACAACAACAACAACAAGAATAACGACAACATTTAAAAATTTTGTAAAAGCAAAGTTAATTTTATAAAGTCAGATCTATACATTTATTGGCTAGTACACACACACACACACACACACACACACACACACACACACACACACACACACACACACACACACACACACACACACACACACACACACACACACACACTCACACACACAAACACAAACATAAGTTCAAGTACACATGTGAAAATACAAACACCGAAACAGACAAAGTTACAAAATCATAAAAGAAACCAAAGAAAGAGAAAAAATTATAACGCTCAAACAGGAAAATTATTACAAAACGTGATCTGTTACTTTAGAAACATTTCTGATGTTGATTATTTATGGGCTTTTGTTTTTTAATTGGCAAATAAATTATTACAAGTAATGAACTATCGCAACGTGTTCATTACTCGTGCAGTACAGTTCATAATAAATTTGCTGTGGAAATTTAATTGTCTGATGCATTTAAGCAGAGAATCTGAATTAAATAAAGCTGCCTTTACCGGTGGCATTTTTTAGATGCCCTGCTTATAGGCAAAATACTAAAATAGATCCCTTATCTATAAAATTTTAATGGCAATATAAAATGAAAGTCTCTCCAAAACATCTGGGGTCAATTTTCAATATTGACTTGCTAAACACTTCAGGGGGAATAAGTCCCGTTTGATAAGCAAATGGAAGTTGTGGTAAAATATTTTCTAGCGATCTAAGTAGTAAAGTCCACAAGAGCTGAACTTTAACATCACTTATGCTAGACTAGAGAGCTAAAATTAAGCCTTTGATTCGAACGAAAAGCTTCTACGAATTTTATTACTAACATTAAAATTTAATTTTTATTAATATTGTGCTTTCTTGGTTAAAATACAAGCAAGTGCCAATTTTTGCTAACATATTTCTAAAATTGAATAATGATATTTTTCGAAAAATGTGTCATATGGGTAGGGAGCCCCAAAAATAAACCGATATGGACCTAATTTTTGTACAAATATTTTCTATGTTAAAGTACAACTAAGCGCCATTTAATTTTAAAATATACTTGACAATTTTTATCCATGGCGTTCCTTAAAAAGGCCTAATTTTAACCATTTTTAATAGGGTGCTTGCCCCTTCACCCTAGACACCCATATAACAAATTTCGCTAAAAATATCTTTGAAATTGCGATCTGTATAACGCGGATTTAGAAATTGATTTCTTCTTGTCGATCGATAGAATAAAAAATTGTACTCTTTTCCTCAAAGCAAACAAGTAAGAAAATTATATTTAGCTGGAGGCAAATCTTTCATACCCACCAACCAAACATTAATTTTACTCATTCAAAATCCATTTCAGTTTTTCAGTAGTAGATAGAAAACATGAACGTAAAAAAAATTAAAATTCGATTTTGTACAAATTCATGGAGGCAACCACGATTTGCATGATTTTTGGAAAGACATTGTAGACTAAGGGCCTTACTGCAGGCACAAAATTTCAAGAAAATGAAAAAAACTGAAATGTTTTGAGTTTACGTTACACTGCGGGCGTGTCCTTTAACCGATTTGGCCCATTTTTAATCCTAAACAATGTTCATGAATTATCATTGCTAACGTCAAATTTTGACCTTGCCATCTGTTTTTTTTTTTTTTTTTGTAACTACAAAAATGATAATGACACACGTATTCAGGGAAAGGCGGTGGGACATGCCTAAATCAATTCAAAATTTTATATTAATCAAGAATTCATTTAGAATTTTACAAACAAAACGACTAAATGAAATGATAGTGGTTCCAAAAAAAAAAAAAAAAAAAAAAAAAAATGTTGTAGCAATACTTAACTGAGCGTGCTGAAAATATTAAAGAAAAATGTGATGAAGAAGTAAATGAAATAAAGAGAAGAAGAATTTAGCACATGTTTTTGCAATTTAATGTCTATTTGTAAGCCAGGCTATGCTACTGGGGCCGTCAGGCAGTCAAGTCGGCAGACGGCCATAGAAAAGACGATATCGCATTAAGAAACAATAAAAAAAAAAAACAAAGAAACACGACAGATTTGAAATTATTTCTTTGCTCTGCTTTGCTCTGCTCTGCTCCACTCTGCTCTGCTCTGCTCTGCTTTGAATCTTTCAAAATAGATTATGAAATGTTTAAAGCAAACAAGCGTTGTTAGAGGTTTATTGAACGATACCGATGCTATTTTATACATCAAAATTGTAAAGAAAGAGTAAACCAAAAAAAAAAAAAAAAGAAAAAAGTAAAAAGAAAAAAAGCAGCTCAAAAAAAAAAAAGATGATGGCAATAAGCCGAAACTGATTTTTAGTTAAAAAAAAGAAAAAAGAAAAATTATAATAAAAATATGAAAATATATAAATAAATGAATATAAAGAAGGAGAAGTAACGACAACAGCTAAAGAAGCAGAAGAAGAACGCGACGTAACTTATAATTATAATTCTGAATCATCAAAAAACCAACGAGTGGATCGATCCATCGATCCATCGATCCATCGATCACTCAATATAATTTTTTATTTCACTATATATCTATATATCTTTCACTCTCTCTCTCTCTCTCTCTCTCTCTCTCTCTCTGACTATTTGTTTTATTCTTGCTGGCATTGTCTACTTGAAATGCGCCCACTTTTTTGACGCTTCTCTTTTTAAATGCATAAAATCGTAAACTTTTGCCCAAATGCGTAAACAAATAAGACAAACATGTTGGAAAATATGTATGCGTATGTGTGTGTATTGTGTGTTATTATTGTTGATTGTTGATTGTTGATTGTGTACAGTACCATAAGTTAAGACTTTTTCTTCAATGAGACCCGTATTATCTGGAGTTTTGCTTTACTTCAACATTTTTAATAATCATCATATTCGTATTTTCGTAAAAAATATAATTTCATTTTTCCTCTTTGTTCTACTTTATCTCTTTACACTCTTTCTTCGTTTTATTATTTCGTTTTATTTGATTGTTGTTATTTGCCGGTTTTCTACTTTCTTGTTTTTTACGTCTTCTTGTATGTACAAATTTTCATACAGCACAACACAACACAACACAACTAAGCTGAGTTGAAGTGACCCGCGGTAGCGGTAGCGGTAGCGGCAGCGGCAGCGAGAGCATTAAGGAAAAAAGAAAAAAATAAGTGAAAAGTATAAAAATCTACGGAAACACCGCAAAAATAAATAAATAAAAAATTGTATGCAATGTATGTGTGTATGTGTGTGTGTGTGTGTGTGTGTGTGTGTGCATGTATGTGTTTGTGTGCAATGCGTACATGGTAAAACAAGTATTAACCTTGAGTGTAAATTTTCAAGGTGTTCACACGTTAATGGCCGTTAACAACTAAAAGCCACTAAAACCATAATAGTTATAATGATTGTTATTGTTATTGTTATTGTTATTGTTATTGTTATTGTTATTGTTATTGTTATTGTTATTGTTACTGTTATTGTTATTGTGCTTTTTTTTGCTTTTTTTTTTTTTTGGTAGCCATATTGTTGCCGTTGTTGCCATTGTTGTTGTTGTTGTTGCCATTGTTGTTGTTGTATTTATTTCATTACCATTGTTGTTGTTACTTTGGCTTTTTGTTTGCCGTTTTACGTGGAATCGTTTAGTTTATATATAAAATATTTACAATACGATTAGTTATTGGCGTATCTCTTCATATGGATGTACATCATCCATATTATGTAAATTTTATATAAATAAAAAACAGAGAAAAGAAAAAAAAACATTTCTTATGTAAAAAAATTTTTTTGCGTAATATACAAAATTTTCGCCCAACTTGTTAGCTCAACGAAATTTTTTTTTTCATTTTTGTTTTTTTTTTTTGTTTTAAATCTCCATTTCAATTTAATTCAAATGAATACACATTTGAATTATTTTGCTCCCAAATGAAATATCTTAAAAATTTGTTATATTGGATATTTGAAAATTTCTTTAAATAATATTTTAATTAATAATTTAAGAAAAGTGATCACATTTATCTGGAGACAATATTTTGCAATTACTTTTTTTTTGCATTGGAATAAATTAACTTAAAGAATTTCTTAAAATTCTTGCTTGCGGAACTGCGCTTCGATAAGTTCACTTTTGAACTTGTGAATCGTCAACTGGCGATCATCTATTATAATGAAATAATTAAAGTGTAAAATCAGTTTTATTTAATCTAAAACGCTTTAAATATCACAAGAAAATGTGTTTAGTTATTATGGCAAAATTTTTACAAAATAAAACGAGCGATAGTTGCTCAGTAATTTAAAAGATACCTTTTTCCAACTACCTCGATGAATTTATATAGACAAAGTCTTTTTATAGGCCTAAGTTTTATAATAGCCTCATTCTAAGACTTAGGAAATTTCGAGAGCTTAATCACTTTAAGTAAAGCTTTAGACCCTTGTAAATAATTTTTGTACCCATCATCTAGAAATTTGGTGTATACTCATTTTGTTATTTTGTTGGCAAAAAACTAGAAAATAGTGTCGCAGATCATACAAAGTATATATATTTTTAATTAGCATTAAATTCTGAATCGATTTAGGCATGTCTGTCTGTCCGTCTATCTATCCGTTTGCCCGTGTGTTGTTGGCAGGAACATTGAAATTACTTGCAGTCAGATTGATACTGAAAATGACAAAATCGCCCACAGTGCAACATAAACTGAGAAGATCTCAATTTTTTTTTTTAAATTCGATAATTTTTTGCTCATTATTTATACAAAAGATAGAAACATAAAATTTTGTAAAATTAGTAAAGCCATTGATCTATAACATTTGTCTTTAGGTCAAATATGACTGCTACTGAAAATAGTTTGGATCGGAGCACTTTTACGTCAACATTCCACATAATGCCTTTGTTTAGAAAAGTCATTAGTTAGAAGGAACTTACAATTTTGGGCAATTTTTTTTTAGCTCGAATTGAAACTTAGTTTATTTGGTTAAGTCAAATTTATTAAAAATTGATCTATTAATTGGACTGGATCTCTTATAATGAAAAAAAAAAAAAATCGTTGCCAACAGATAATAATGTTGCTCCTTATTTTTTCTTTGTCCTTTTTCTTTTTTTAAATTTAATCAACAAAGGCCAATATTCGATATCAAAATGCACTGCATGCATCATTTTAAGTAGCCCCTAAATAAAATAATGAATTGGCGAAATTGAAAATTCTGGGTAAATATGAAATAATATTAAACAATTTTTTATAAATAATATAAATATTTGATCAAAACTTTTACAAACTTTTACAAAACTTTTTGTATGTTTAACATTAAAAAGTTATTTTCTTGTCTCTTTTAAAATGGAAATTTAATTTTCGATTTTTAATCGATTGCGACAGACTCTTAAATACCCTACAGCATGTTTCTTAATTATTAAAAAAGTTCATTATATAAGAGTAGGTACAAAAAAATTGATCGATCTGGATAAAATGTGGTGCATATAGTTTTTTACATTTTAATGCAAAACAAACCATTTTCCATAAAATACATTCAAAACTAAATTTTTTTTTGTCCAAGTAATGATTCTTTTCAAAAAAGGTTTTACATCGGAAGTGGTCGTAAAAATGGATTTGGTGGGGACGAAATTCGATAGACGTAATTTTTATGTCAAAACAAAGTGCAGTAGTATCAATATTTGCTAAAATACATTCAAAATTAGAACTTGTGTCTATATGAAATTTTTTTATCCGGGGAGTGGTAGAAATAATAGTCTCATTTTAAGCGTAACTTTGCCATAACCCACCCATGTAACTAATTTCATTAAAATATCTCAAAAATTACGATTTGTAGCTTCATAATAAAATTACCTGAACAGACGGACAAATAGACACGCTGGCAGAAAATAATTTTGTGTAGATTGGTAAAATAAAAAATTGAACCGTCTCAAAGCCTTTTGGGTGTAGTATATAAAAATTTTTCAGTGTCATATAAAAACTTTTATATATCAAAAAAATTAGTCTTTTACATTCTACATTCATGAGTTTCCATTTCTTGTATCTTTACAGATAAAAATTATTGAACAGCTAAAGGCAGAAATTTTGCTGAATATTCAGAAACAGTCATGTACGTATTTATTTACATTGATCAAATATTTCTATTATTCATTAACATTTCCATTATAAAAAGTTTACTACTTTCAAAATAATCCAATAGATTTACACAATGTCTCTAGATTTCATTATCTTCCACTTCTTTTTTCTGTTTTTTTTTTTTTGCTGCATTTTCACTTACAAGAGTTCACATGTGTGCGAAAAGAAAAAATACGTAAAAAAAGGGGAAAAAATGAAGGTAAAGGAGAGATTTTTTTCTTTATGACCATTCAAATAGTATACAAGATTTCGTATTATGCATTTTATACAGAACTTTCTCTCATAACTTTCATAAATTTTTTTTTAAATCGTATTCCGTTTACTCTTTGCTTTTAATGATAAATTTTTAATCAGTTGATAATAATACTGATAAAATGCTGATTTCATTATGCCCATATAAAATATAAAAATATCTATAAACGTCATAAAATTAATTGGCTGGAGATACTTACTATCTAGACAAAAAGGTAAAGTCCGGGTGGGCGTCTAGACAAACAGGTAAAGTTCGGGTGGGCACCTAGACAAGAAGGTAAAGTTCGGGTGGGCATCTAGACAAAAAGGTAAAGTTCGGGTGGGCATCTAGACAAAAATGTAAACTTTCGATAGGCACTTAGACAAAAAGGTAAAGTTCAGGTGGGCATCTAGACAAACAGGTAAAGTTCGGGTGGGCACCTAGACAAGAAGGTAAAGTTCGGGGGGGCATCTAGACAAAAAGGTAAAGTTCGGGTGGGCATCTAGACAAAAATGTAAACTTTCGATAGGCACTTAGACAAAAAGGTAAAGTTCAGGTGGGCATCTAGACAAACAGGTAAAGTTCGGGTGGGCATCTAGACAAAAAGGTAAAGTTCGGGTGGGCACCTAGACAAGAAGGTAAAGTTCGGGTGGGCATCTAGGCAAAAAGGTAAAGTTCGGATGGGCATCTAGACAAAAAGGTAAACTTTCGATAGGCACTTAGACAAAAAGGTAAAGTTCGGGTGGGCATCTAGACAAACAGGTAAAGTTCGGGTGGGCACTTAGACAAGAAGGTAAAGTTCGGGTGGGCATCTAGACAAAAAGGTAAAGTTCGGGTGGGCACCTAGACAAGAAGGTAAAGTTCGGGTGGGCATCTAGACAAAAAGGTAAAGTTCGGATGGGCATCTAGACAAAAAGGTAAACTTTCGATAGGCACTTAGACAAAAAGGTAAAGTTCGGGTGGGCATCTAGACAAACAGGTAAAGTTCGGGTGGGCACCTAGACAAGAAGGTAAAGTTCGGGTGGGTATCTAGACAAAAAGGTAAAGTTCGAATAGGCATGATCGATTTGCGCAATTTTTATATAAAATTTAGAGAATAATGCCATTTACAGTTTTCTGTTCAGTTACAATTTTCATGAAATGGGCAAAAAAAAAACCTAAGAATTTTTGCTTAAAAAAAATCGAGGCGATCTCAGTTTACTTTGCACTGCAGTCATGTCCTTTAACTGATTTAATCCTCGACCAACCTGCATGAATTTTCATTACTTCCAACACACGGACAAATGAATAAACAAATAGGCGAGCAAGTCTAAACCAATTCAGAATTTAATACTGCTCAAGAATATATAAACTTTGTAGGGCCTCCGACGCTTTCTTTCAAGCGTTACCATCATAATGACAAATTGACAAATTTCATTAAAATATTGAAATGAAATTTAAATTCACTTTTTATATAACAGATGTACTTTTTTTTTGTAATTTGGAAATTTGCAAAAATTTGAAAATTTAGACGCCCTTTAATTTTGTCTTCGAATTTCTCTAAAAAATAGATTTATGATTTGAATTGAAAAAAATTTACGATATAAGTGATAAGTGGAGTGTGTATTGAAGATTCACAATAGTTGAATGTCTAAAATATTTTTATACAATATGGCAACTCTAAGTTGTAAAAAAACTGTAAAGAGTCAAAGTAAAAGTTTTATGAAAGTCATATGTAAAATGAAATAAAACAAATAAGGAAAAAAGTTATATGTAAGAAGGGGGCAACAGGTGTTAATATCATGTAATTAATTTTCTCATGTAATATAAAATCAACATAAAAATGAATCGAAACGCATGATGATTATAATGAAAGTTTTCTTTGACTACTTTTCATTTTCGTTTGTTGAATTTTCTTACCTTTGTTTCTGTCTTTTCTTTTTTCTTTCATTACTCTTTTTTTTTTCTTTTGTTTAACTTTTCCATGAAGATGCAACTTATCAAAATGTAGTAGAAACATTTATACAATCTTCTTTAAGTAGCAAAATAGTAAAATACCAAAAAAAAAACAAAAAAAAAATAAAGTGAATAAAGGAACAATTAATTAATTTTTTTCAGCAAAAAATAAAAACAATTATAAAAATTATAAAATTAATAAAATTGAATCAAAAAGAAAATGGCAAAAAGAGAGGAAGAAAATAAAATTTGGTTAGGGGGAGGAAGTAGGTGCAGTGGGAGTGGAAAAAAATGAAACTAAAATATCGCAACTGAAACATTAAACGACCTAAACGAGTCCATTTATACAAAATCGAATTTTTTACCAAATCATATTTGTTGTTTATTAAGCTACAAGTAAAAATTTTTTTCTTATTATTTGGTTGATTTGTCAACTAAGTTCTTGAGATGATTATTAAATATATTGATTTATTGTGTTGAACTTTTTTTGGCCGATATGAAAATTTGGCCTTTACAAATAATATTTGGTTGAGTTATTTTTTTTTTTTTTTTGGAAAAAACAAAAAGGAGAACGTTTCAAAATTTTTCTAAATAATTATGAGAAAAATTTTTGTCAAATTTCATTGTTAACAATTTTTTGATATTTTATTTTATATGCTCACTTAAAATTATTGAAATCTTAATAATTTCAGATTGTAAGAGCATAAGTTTATAAATTGCATTTCATTTATTTTGATTCTTACGCTTTTATATAAAATTTCACTAACATTTAATTAACAACCCAATACATATGTAATATGTAAAAATTTAATAAATACTTAATATAAATTGTTGGTGTGTACTACACACATAAGTAAAATGTGGATTACAACAGAAAGGTGCGCTTTCATAGACGTTCGTATGCGAAGTGAATGCTACACATACACATAAACATACCGTTATATACCGTTATATTAGACAAGACCACATAAGTATGTTAAAATAAAATAAAATAAAATAAAATAAAATAAATTAAAAAAAAATTATTTTGTTATTATTGCTGCTGTTCTTGTTGTTGTTGCAATTATATTATTATTATTTTTTTGTTTTTGTAAACTTTTATGCCCTACACCACTTGTGATGCAGGGTTTTATTTAAGTATGTGCAAATGTTTGTAACACCCAAAAAAGGCTTAAGGCGGCAAAACCAACATGGATCTAACTAATCGATTCGGAATTACTTGCTGGTTCGATTTAAGCATGTCTGTTCGTCTGTGTAAGTGCTATAGATCTGAATTTTAAAGATATGAAATTTTGTACATGGATATGTTGTGGTCTAGAGGCAGCAACACTATTGAAATCGTTTAAAATCAGATCATTTTTTTTTTTTTGATTATTCCTCATATAATGACATTTTTAAAAAAAAAACTTTATTTGCTTATTTTAACTTAAAAAAAAAAATTTGGTCCAAACTGATCCAATTTTACGATTACTTCCCCTAAAGTTTGGTTATTTCGTATAAGATCGTTATATGGACAAAATTTGCAGTTTAATATAAATTTTAACGAAAATTGGCAGGTATTTAAAATTTCATATGAATAATAAGTGTTTCAAATTTCATTCATTTCAGATCAGTCCATTTTTTTTTTTTTTTTGCCAAATTTTATTGGCTTGACTTTCATCATGTTAAGCAAAATGGTGTAGAATGTTTAAGACTCGGCTCAGATTTTTATTTTTATTTTTACTTTTTTTTTTTTTTTTTGGGGGGGGCACAGTGAGAGTTAAAAAAACAATCACTTTATGCGCTAAGGCGCTCACTTGTGAACTCGTTGTTTGACCAAATCACTGTCTCACCCATTAGCGTTAATATAAACTTGATTTGTTATTGTTGTTGTAATTATTGTTATTGCAGTTGTTGTTATTGTTATTATTATTATTATTATTATTATTATTATGATTTTTTTGTTATTATAAGTGTTGTTGTTGTGTGTGGCTGTAGTTGGGTTCGATAGTTTTAGTTGCGGCAATTATTTGTTTGTTATTATAACCTCAATAACTGCAATAATAAAAAGCTATAAACAAAAAAAAAAACAAAAACAAAAAAAACAAAAAAGTACAAAAAAGTGCAAAAAATATAAAAAAACAAAATCAAACGGAAAATTAAAACGAATCTTTCAAAATTTCGATTGTTGCGATCGCTGCTCTATTGCTGCTTTTTAATTGTTACCGCTGCTGTTGTTGCTGTTGCTATGTCTATTGTTATTATTGTTATTGTAAATTATTTAAAATAAAAACAGAAAGCACAAGAAAATTCTGCGCCAAAAAAAAAATGCAAAAATAACGAAATAAGATAAACAAATTTTTTTTTTGTTTATTTTATTGTTTTATTTTTTTTTTGTTTTTTAACGGAGCATAACGTGTATCATGCGTTCATTTTTTGTTTGCTTACTATTTGTTTGTCCGTCTGTGCGGCTGTTTGTTTGTGCTTGTGTTTTTGCACCATTCGAATGGTTTAATTCTAAAACGATTTAGCCATGTCCCCATTTTTTTACATTAAATTTTTGGCTCTCAACTTTAAACAGCAAAAGATGGTAAATTATATTTGCATATTTTAAACGTTTTCAAAATATAAATCCATTAGTTACGCCCAATGTAACAAAAATGGAAATGTAACAAAAATTTCAGATTCATCAACTTTTTTTTTTTACGAAATTTTTGCCTTTGCCTTTGCAAATAACAAGCGAGCCGAACTAAGTTTTCCTGTTGCATTTGTTGACTTAAAAAAAATCGTAAAAAAGCGTAAAAAAATTTTGGTTTAAATTTTTTTAACTGGGGTCTTTTTCTTTGATTTTTTAACTTTTTACATCCATCATACAAAAAAATTTAAAGTGCATGCAGATATTTCATCGAAAGACTTTGTAGCAACTCCAAGAAGGTTTTGCAAGGGAATTTTCAATTTTCATCTTAATTAAGTACACTCTGAAAAGATAAAGTTCAATGGGACGGTCCTTTTTTATATTATTTGGTGGCTTAAGACAAATGAAAAACATTAATTTTTAAATTGCATCCACTAGAGTATTATTAAAAATGGTCTAAATAAATTTTTAAAAAAATTACCATAGAGATTTTATAAAGAGCTTAGCAAATATCTGTTTACTCCTCAAGTATCTCTTATATAAGGAAAGTTCGAAAAATCATTTATATCGTAAACTTTCTCTCTAGAGAATCTGCCATTTTCTTTAGGATCTTTTCAAATTTTTCAAAAAAAGTAACAACTTTATAGTTGATCTGGAATCGATTCCTAAATACCTTGCACCACTTTGCTAAGTGAAAAAAATTGTAATTTTTATATTATTTAAAAAATTTGTTATATGATGGGCGTCTGTTCAAAAAGTGGTTACCGATCTGGATCTTAATAGAAGGCAATGCCAATTTTCTCTAAAGTATATTCAAAATTGAACCATAGGTCTATACGACAACCGTATTCGAAAAAGATGTTTTATGGGAAGTGATTGTAAATATGGATCGATCTGGCTCACATTTGCTACACACGCTTTTTATGTTAAAATACAATAAAGCACCATTTTATGTAAAACTATTTTAAAAATTGTAATTTTTTGCCAAGTAAGAACTTTTGTTTCTTAAAAAATACACTGAAAAAAGTGAGCCGATTTTAACTTAGGGATTCAAAAACACACGTAGAGAATTTCAATAAAATATCTCCGAATTGAGGGCCTGTACAGCTTGCAAGAAAACTGGCGGACATACAGACGGACAGATATGTTTAAATCGAATCAGGAATTGATGATGAATCGTTCATGTTTACCTCAACCTAGACCAGGCCTATTGAATGTCTCAACAAATATTTGAAAGGTGAGCATAAATTAAGATTTAGCTGGAACATAATTTTCCTTCAGACTTTTCTTTGAATTTTCCAAAAAAAAAAATCCGCCCTTTTTTTTTTTTAATTTAGTAATATAAAAATGTGAAATGAAATGAAGAAATTATAAAAATAAAAATAAGAGAAAAAAAAAACAAAAAGCACATTGCAAAACATGTGCCACATAATTTTTTACATATAAAAGAAAAATAATAACTAAAATCAAAATAAATTCAATGAAAATTAAATGAATGTACAAAATTTGCGCGCGCACTTTTATTCCCATGTATCGCTCCGCCTTCCTGTCACTCTGTCCCTCTATCTCTCTCCCTCTGTCCGTTTGTTTTTGCATTTAAATATTTATGCTTATTAATAAAGTGATCAAATAAGCTTTAAAGAGGGCGGTAGATGGCGCTGATAATGGTTGCTGATGAAATTTCCTTTTATCAGGTCTGTGCGGTTTAGAGTGTGTGTTTGATGTGGAAAGGGAATGGATGAAGGTATTATGGCGATAGAGTAAAGTTATAACAACAATGTATATTTTTATCTAACTATCTATTTATAAATTTAACTATCGATATTTTATATTTCATTGTCTTTTATTTCACTTCATTTCTATAATAATTTTTACATTGTTTTTGCATTTGATTTGGTTTCTTTTTTTTGCTTTTGGCCTTTTTTTTTTTTTTTTTTTTTGTTCAAAATATACGATTTTACAATAGCATTTAGCCTAGATTATTATTATGGCTAAAAGAAAAAATAAAAAAGCAACAAAAAAGAGTAAAAAATATCTAACTGGTCATTTAGCGTTAAATGAGTAAAGAATGGCGTCATATAAAAAGCCTCCGCTATACACCGACATACAATTAGGTCCATATACATACATAAATACATAAAGTATGTAATCATGTTATCAACGTATCTTATTTTCGATTTTTCTTTGTTTCTTTTTTTTTTTTTTTGTCTTTGTTGATTAATAGAATTGTGGATAAAGTGTGGATAACAAGTTAAACGCGTAGTGTAGTAATCATAAAACTGTTATCATGAACTTATCATGTAATTATACCTATGACTCAAATATGGTCAATATAATAATTGCCTGAAGTGTGTATATGTGTGTGTAACAAATCATTATTTTCCATATTGTTTGTGTTTTTTTTTTTTTGTTTTTTATTTACATTTATCGCCATCAATAAGATTATTTACTCCAATTATCTGTAATAAATATGATTCAAAATGAAAAACTTCAAAATGAAAAAGCAGAAAAAGTACAAGACAAAGAAGAAATAATAATTTTATCATACTCTATGAATTTGGAACAAAGTTCACAATAAGATAATTTGTGAATTACAAAGATAAAAAATAAAGGTAAAATAATAAAAAAAAAAAATTAGCCAATTCATTGTTTACATGCGAATAGGCTTAAAAAATAGATCACAAAATATTCATATTGCATTAAAAAGATCAAAAGTCTAGTAATAAAAGTATTTATTGTCGTACGTTGAGTATTTTATAGTTGACTCTCTTAGCTCACATACCCTACATCTAATAATTAAAAAGTCAAAAGGGTGTAAACAAAATGTATGTCAAAAATGTCAAAAATTGTAATTGTAATTTCTTAAATGATTTGTAAAGGTCATTACATGGCGGTTGAGCCAAATTTGTTGCGTATATTTAGTTTTTTAGTTGATAAAAATGCAATAGTTCCATTAAAATACTCTCAAAATTCTACTTTATTCTTTTCTGTATAAATTTTTACTTTTAAAAGAGTGTGTTGAGTGAGTTTTGGGGGGGAATAGTGATCACGGAAAATTTCCAACCAAAATTATTTGCAATAGAGTTCACCTTCAGACTAAAAAGATGCATGTACACCAGGTTTCATTAAAGTATTTCAAAAATTGCGATCTGTAGCATAAAAATGGGCATATACATTTTATTCGATTCATTGAAAGTAATTTCGTGACGTTAAGTATAATAATATAACATTCTGGGTGTTACAAATATCTGTACAAACTTACACTACTCCGCAACGCAAAGTACAAGACTGAAAGTTAATCTTGCTCTTGGTTTTTCCTAGAAGTTTTCTTATATAGCTTTTCTATGTGGTTCTCTTTCATGGCAGTTTTTTCATACAAAGAATTTAGTTTTTTTAATTTTTTTTTTTCCATAAAAATTATGACAAAAATAATAAGAATAAGAAAAAAGTGAATTTAATAGTAAATAATTTTTACAAAATGAAATTATAATGTCAATAGGAAGAGCTTCCTTAGGGAAAAAGCCTCATTCACGTAATTACTCTGTTGCCTTTTTTGAAATTTTGAAACAAAAACAAAAAAAAAAAAAGGAAAATGGCAAAAGAGGGGAAGGAAACAAAATTTGTTAAGGTAGGGGCAGGTGTAGTGGGAGGGGGAAAAATGAAATTAAATTGCCGCAACTGAAACTGAAGCTTGCAGTTTCCGTAATATGCGAAGTAGAGTTTCGTCAATGCCAGAATGATACCTAAATTAACAAGCTCCTTTAACTCTTTCTATTATTACATTTTGGAACATATTTTTTTACTCAAAGGTCTGGGCAATAAAAAACGAAATTTTTAAATCTCATAATTTCAGGGCTTTCAAAAAAATTACAATCACATGTCCATATGTGAAGAAAACGATTTGAAAAATGATTTAGAGTACGATTTTAGTCAGAGCTGTTCAACACAAAAATTGATAAAAAGTTTTTTTTTGATGCGATACTTGACAATTAATAAAAAATGTTGCCATTATCATTAACTAAATAGAAAGCATTTAATGAAAATTACTTATGGCGGTAAAATTATGTGTGGCGTCCTTATTATAACTCACACATCACATTTTCCTTATAAATCATTTTTAGAAATGTAAATATGTAAAACGTCAACAACGCATAATTATGTGGCCTTAGCGAATCGTTTAAGTTTAAAAAAAAAATCAAGAAAATATGCTCAATTAGATCGGAGATTTAATCGGAGAATTAATGTGTTACAAGGCCTCATAAACTGACTCATATTAATCTCTATCATTATTAACATTATCATTATTGGCCAATTACAATCTTAAGATATTTAACCAGCTGCAAATGAGGTCGCTATGCGTCATTCGCTTTACGTTCAATAAAATAAGCACTTTTTCAAAATGGTCAAGTTTTCTCACAGAGAGAGGGAGAGAGAGGGAGAGAGGGAGAGAGAGAGAGAGAGTGAGTGCGTGAGTGAGAATGGGGGCAGCAGTTAAAAACAAACAAAGAAAAAAAATTATTAAAAAATTATAAAAAAGCAATAAATAAATGGAGAAAAATCTCCCACCCCCCCCCCTCCTACCCCACCCCACCAACCCATTTTCATTACAAAATAATACTTGACAAACTTTTGTTAAAATGCGGTTTTAGATTATATCAGCCTCATTTTAAATATAGTTTAATGCAATATTTCACATTTTGTAACTTCACTATGAAAACGGAACAGGTCAGGTTCACATTTTTCCTAATGAACCTTTTTTTCTTTTACAATTTTTACCATTTACCAAATGTATATTAAATTTGTACAAACAACAACAAACAGTTAAAGTCGTACCTTATTTTTATTGTATGCATTGACTCTGAATAATTTTTTGAATCGATTTAAGCCCTTCCTCTAAAAAGCATGTGAAGATAAATACAATTTTATCAACCAAAGATATAAATTTAGCAGTGCACTGTTAACAGATTTTTATTAAATGTTATTTTGAAAGGATTTTATAAAAAATTTGCATATAGAATCATTTTTCTATATGTAAATTTTTTGTGGTACATGAGAAGAAACTTTCATTTATCATAAATTTCCCCCAGTGTTCATAGATTTTCCTTTGTAAAATATATGGTTGAGAAAGATAACAAGATGAATTTTGTAACTTTGTAGCAACATTGGAATGCCATGGCATTTGCTTTGGACCAACCAAAACAAAAACTCCCTCAAATTTTAGAATATACCACTTTTGTATGGGGATGATAGAAATTTCATTTTTTCTTTTTTTTTTTTTTTTTTTTTATTTTAAAAAATATACATGGGTCTTTTTAAAAACAGCCTTAGACTGCCACGGTATTTGTTTTGGGCATAAGATCAAAAATTCATATTTGTTAAAATCGAAAAAAATTACATTTTAATGAGCCACAATATTTTCTTTAAGCATACCATTCTCTCAAAGTTCCTTCTATTGTTACATTATACATATCTCTTTTAACCATATAAAAAATTCAGATGTATTTGTGATAAATAAAAATTCTACTTCATTTTCTAATGAATGCCTTTTTTTTTGTCAAAGTTCTATCAACTTTTTTACATTAAATAAAATTATACAGATTGTGCCTTTGCTAGTTAAATTCTTATTTATCTTCCTGCTCCCTTTCCGTTAAGGTTTATTCAAATTTAAATTAAACTTTTACACTAATTTAAAGAAATTTACTGGATGAGCCCAAGAAACAATTACGAGAAATTGGTTAAGTTAAGATTGGTTTTGAATGAATTAATAAATATTTTGATATATCTATCTATTACTTCTAGAAATCTGAAAAATTTCAATCATATCGATCAATCAAGTTTTTTTTTTTTATATTTTTTTTAAATAATTGTACCTTAAATTTCTTGAAAATAATAAATTCATTCTTTCGATTTTATTTTGATTGGAGTGCTTTTCTTGAACTAGTAAATAAAATAAAATAAAAATCAACCCTGTTTGTACGTGTGTTTTATTTTTAAAGTATGTGTAATCATGTAAAATTCATGTAAAATACTGAAAGAAATAATTTAAGAAGGGGAAAAAACCAGCAAGAACTAAAATCCTTGAAATGAGTTGAGTTGTACATGTATCATAATCTTCTTCTTCTTCTTCTACTACTTCGCTCCACAAATTATGGATATATTCACTTTGTCATTATATTTGTAACGTCTAGAAGGAAACTACAAAATTCTTGATCAATAACAAATTCTAAATCGATTTAGGCATGTGCTAAGCTGAAGTTAGGCAGAATAATTGAAAATTTTTGCACTCAGATTAAGATTGAAAATAGATAAAATTAGAATCCATTTTCCTAAACAAAATTTATAGTAGCTTTTTGCATATCATCTATAAACCTTAAAAACTGAAATTGGTCTACAATTTCTAACCAAAAAGTCATGCATATTGGGTAGGCCTAAGTGAATTTATACAATGCCAAATTTCACCATTTTGATGTTTACGTTTTCAATTTAGTTTTGAAAAAACTGAAAAACTGAAAAACTGAAATAGACTTTGAATAAAATCTGGATGGTGTTTGAGTTGGTGGCCAACTAACATTTCTCCTCAACCAAATATAAATTCCTTTACTTATTTCAATTACTTTTGATCATTTAACATACGCACATCATTGTTTCTGCCAGATCATAAAATTTATGACCTTTAAATTAAAATTAAATTAAAATGTAGAAAAATAAAAATCTCATCAAACATTTCATATACATTCATACATATTTATATATATATATATATATGTACATGTAAATAATTGTTTAAGCATCATTTGCTTTTTTGACTTTAGTCTCAGTGTATTAAAATTTCAGTTTTTCATACCCTGCTTGAGACAGACTCACCTTTTAATTATACCAAACAATTCAAAATCACTTTGTTTATTCTTTTAAAGTCAATTTATATTATGGTTCAGATAATATTTTTGGACATAGATTGGTAGAATTTATTAATTGGAGTATTTTTTTTTTTTTTGGGTTGAAAATGAATTCTATTAAAAATTTCTTTTCCCATAAATGCGGCCACACTTAATTGAAGGCCTTGTTTAATAAAGGAATTTTTACGTGTGAAATGGTTTAAAATTTTTGCTTTTTTTTTTTAAAAGTATTTTTTTCTAAAACTAGACAAAAAGAGAACAGACTAGTGGTTTTTTTTTTACACTCCGCGCCTAATTTGATGAACTTTGTTGCAAAATTTTCTCAATCAATTTCTAGATTTTTTATTTGTAAAAAAGGGTGACATAACGTGTAAGATATTTAAATGCCTATCGTGATCAACTATAAAATTGTTCATTACTTTTATGGATTCATTTCCCTCTAGTCTCTCCTTTAATTTACTTGCTCTTTTTCTATCATTAAAATTATAATGTGATTATTGTTGATATCGCACAGAGTGAGATCTGATCGCTTAGTTCTGATTAATAAAAATTGCATTAATTGCTGCATCGATGCCAAAGACATTACAATAGAAAATTTTTTCGATCAATTTTTCTATGCCACTTAGAGGAAGAGGAAAATCCGACAAGAACTGAAGAATTGAAAAATTTATGATGAAGAGAATGAAATAATAATATGATAAAAAAAATAAAAAATAGCAGCAGCAACAGCAGTTACAATAACAACAATAATAACAACAACATTAATAATGTTTGAAAATAATTTTCAAAAATGACCACCAACGTTGTGTGTATTGGCTTTGTTGCTTTGCGATTGCTATTGCTGTTGCTGTTGCTGTTGCTGTTGCCTATTTCATTAGGTTCATGTTGCTATTACTGGATTTTCATATGTATATTTGTATACCATACATACATACATACAAATACACTGCTTACTTATATAAATACATGTTCATTTTAATTTAATGTTTAATGAGCCTTTTCAAATTAAAGTAGAATAAGAACACACACAGAGATAGAGCGACATATAAAGAGCGTGAGAGAGAGAGAGAGAGAGAGAGAGAGAGAGACAAATAACAAGTCGGAAAGAAAGTGTGTGTGTATATATGTATGAGTTTGTTTACATATCAAATGTCTCTATGCATGTGTATTGAGAAATTTATTATGTGAGACATAAACTTCGAGTTATATTATCCATGATATGGCGGATAAAATTGTATGTTGCTGCTTTGTGTCATTAGTTTTCATGCACTTATTTACTGATTCCATTTATATTGAACTAAAATTATTATTAGATTTTTCTTCATTTGAATGAAATTAAAAATTCTCTATTTCCTACTTCTATTTAAAGCAATTTTTAATAAATAAAAAAAAGGCTGCTTCATTTAATATCCATGTATATGGACGTAATTGTTAAATTGCTTAATTCAAAATCATATTATCCCTTTAACAAATCTACAGCTAAACATTAAATTTATTCATAGATAATTTATAGTTTGAAGCATGGAAGATCAAAAGTTTGTGATTTGTATTTTTATTCAAAGTTACTTATAAATGATCTTCGTATAACTGTACTTAACTGTACTTAACTGCGCATATTGAATAAAGCGAAAATTTACTTTTTACTTTGTAGTTTCTATTCTCTAACTAAAGAAGAATCTACATAATATTTTCATTTTTTCATTTTTTTTATTATTGATGCTTTAAAGAATTAAACTACACGGATTCTAAATGAGATTTTTTATAGTTTTCAAGAGTGTTTATTGCTTCTTTTCTTTTCCATCATCTTCTCTATATGCTTAACAGTAAGTCTACTAATTCTTCATTCGCCACATTTCCTTTGACAATCTCTTTGGTCTTTTTTGTTGCGGTTTTTTTTTTTTTTGTATTTTTTCATATAAATATCTTGTATATTAAGCATATTATTTGAATTTGACATGCTGCTCCCTTTTTATGGTTTAGTAGCAACAGCAGCAGCAGCAGCAGCAGCAGCAGCAGCAGCAATAGCAATAGCAACAACAGCAGCATGGCATAAGTGATTTGTGTTTTTAGTAATGCACAAGCATTTAAATGTTCGTTCATTTTTATAGTTTTTTATGTTTACAATTACAATGACAATTACAATTACGAAATACAAATGCAAATACAACTGAGTTGACTTGACAATTACATAAAAAGTATAACAGTCAACAATTTACAAGGTACAATTACATAAAAAAATATATAGCAGGCAATAATCGTCTAATGTTATTGCTATCGCTAATGTTTTACTGTGTGTGTTTGTGTATTTGTGTGTGTGTGTGTGTGTGTGTGTGTGTGTGTGTTTGTGTGTGTGTGTGGTATCCAAGTGTCAAACACACCAAATTGGAATATAAAAGAAATTCTTCTTTTTTCTTTTTGTTTTCTTGTTTTTTTTTTTTTTGTTGCCTTTGTTAAATACACTTTCAATTTATTGCGCATGTTTGTGTTAGATAAGAGAGAAACCTGTTTCAGATTACACATATACGATTTATTTACAATATCCAAAAAAAAGAAGACAAAACAAAGAAAGAAAAAGCAACAGCAAAAGCAGCAGTAGCGGCAACAGCAGCAGCCGCAGCCGCAGCCGCAGCCGCAGCATGAGATAAATTCTAGCAAACATAAAAACATCTTTGCATAACACGCAAATTATGTTTGACACATTTAAAGTCATTTATATATTTAGAACTTTTGTTTTCTGCCAGTTAATTCTGCCAGTCAATTCAAAAGGAGCTCCCTCTATTTGAGAAGCAAAACTTTATTCTCTTTATACTTTATGCTCTTTTTTTTTATTTTATATATAAAGAAGAAATAAATGAAATGAAACACAACAAACAAAACAAAAAGAAAACATAAGAATAAAATTTATGATTTTATGACATTTCTCTCCATTTTAAGTTGAAATGAAACGATTTGATATCTTATGCGAGTTCTTCATTTATTTTATCATCCTAATCATAGAAATTTTTAATTGCAATTTGATTAAACTATTATGCATTAACATTTGAAAAGAGATTACTTAGAAAAATTTCAATTCAATGGATAAAAGTAACAATCAAATGAGAAAATTTCTCGAAATATAAATATTATTTATTGAAATGCCTTCAATAAATCAATTGTTGCTGTACGAAAATCCTCTAATTTAGAAAAATGTCTTACAGAACTTGGGAATGTGAAATATAACTCAAAATACTTTGTAGTTTAAAGTATCAGCCTTTTAATGTTAAAGCAAATTTTATATGCTTCAAAGAATCCACCGCCTAGAAATTCGATGGAAACCTCCCAAACTCTATAAAGAATGTACATTCTAAATTGTTAAATTAGCTTGTCCGTTTGTCTGTTATGTTGATTTTATGAAACATATTAAAAATTGTTAGAAAAAAAAAATGTTGGAAATTTTTCTAAGCAAATAGGCCAAGTCAATATTGTGGCCTTGTTTAAATGGAGACCCTTTCTATTTTTGAACGTTTTTCAATGCAATTTAACAGATGATGCCATCAGAATAGCATTTTTCAAATCTAAAATGCAAAAAGTTCGATCAGCAGTTCTGCCTCAAGCTGCATGGCTTAGTGCCCCTAATTTTTATCCTATAATTTTAATCTAAAACTAAATTTAAAAATCAAAATATTAAAACTATCACGTTTGCATAGAATTTTGCATAAAATAATGATTAACAAAAAATATATGGAATCGAGTAAAATTGAAAAGCAATAGTACCAAATGATGAGTAAATAATCATCGAAGGAGATTGGAAAGTATGATCGCATTGACTTATTTACTTGACTTTATGAAATTTATGAAACCGAAAATGCAACGATTTCGTTTTTTGTTTTTTGTTTTTTGTTTTTTTTTTGTTAATTTAAATATTAGAGTCATAGATGCATGGGCCTGTTGGTGGTCGTTGCCATCCTCTTCTATAATAAATAAAAATGATAATACAAGATGTTTAACTTGTGTATAAATAATTAACTTTAACATTAAACTGTCGAGTTAAACTGAGTTAAATTTTCCTCTTATGATATTTTATTATCATTTATTTTTCTTGCAGCTTTCAAATGAACCCTTTTTTTTTATAAATTAAGCAAAAATAATAAACAAGAAGTAAAATTGTTAAATAGATAAAATAATAAAAGCAACCGACAGTAACGACTCTTAAACACGTTACTACGTTTAATAAGTTTTGAAATTTTGTGTAAATCTAAATAAAATATTATAAAAGTCAGACATTTGGCGATTATTTAAAAGAAAAGATTTTGTAAAAATTGCATAACTAAAATTTCTTGGATGTTTAATACGTAAACTAAAATTTCTCATATGAATTTCATACAGATACAGAATAATGCTCTTAAAAAAGTCAAAATTACTTTAAGATTTTTACTAATAGATTGATGCATTCGTATTCGGAAGTCTGATTTTTTGCGCCTATTTGGACAAGCCGCTTGTATTCTATTTAATAAACATAAAAGATTTTTTTTTTTTAAAAAAGGGCCTTACTTTCGTTAATTTTAAGATCTTTATTATCGGGGGTCGGGGCCAACTCTTAAATATCCTATGCCAATTCGCTTTTATAAAATTAAAGTCAACAAAATTGAAAAACACTTTTTAAAAATTATCATAATATGAGAAACGGTTTAAAAAATTGACCGATTTGGACGAATTTTGCTACATTTAATTTGTTATGCCGTAAATTAAGGGCAGTGCATGTTTCCATTACAGTGTATTCAAAATTAAAGTTCTTGTCCATATAATGACTTTTTTGGAAAGAGGCGTTATATGGAAAATGTCTGTCCGATTTTAATGATTTTCAATAGGGTTCGTCTCTGAGACAAAATATATAAAAAATTGCGACCTCTAACTTGTTATTAGAATTTACAGACAAACATCAGATGGATACACAAGTAGGCAGGCTGAAATCGAATCAGCAAGTAATTCTGCATCGATCAGCCTAATAAAAAGTAGGTTTGACTCAATGCCTTTTGGATATTACAAAAACAAACTGCATAAAGTTATAATAACTTGTACCACTAGTGGTAAAAAAAAAAAGTGCGCAGACTTTTGAAGGACTTTTGAAGTCGAATTAGCCTGATTCATTTTGAAAATGTTTTTCTTAAATCAAGGAATCAATTGTGGTTGCATAAAGTCCATCGAATATAACATTGTTCTTCTCGTGTGTAGGGTATTAATTTTTATGCTCCCTTTAATTTGTGTTGCAGTTGTTTCGTTTGTTTTTTTTTTTTTTTGCAATTCTTTTTTCATTTTTGTTGTGTATTTTTTTAAAAGCAGCAAATAAGAAAGAAAGAAAAAAGGAGTACGAAGAATTTTCTAGTAAGTTGCGTGAAATAGAGCAAAAATTATAATGTTTCTTTTTTCTTTGGTGTTGTGTTTCTTTTTATGATTATTTGTTTTGTTTTGTTTTGTGTTGTTTAGTTATTTTGTATTATTGTTTTTTTTTTGCGCTTTTTAAACACCGTTAACTTGAATGTTGTTTATAAACAATAGCCACCGCTTTTTTGTCTTCTCTTTACTTTTCTTTTTAATTTAAATTTGTTTCTGTTCGCATTTTGTTTTATGTGTTACTTTTTATGATTTCTGCTTTTTATTTTACGTATTGTTTTTGTTGCTGTTGGTGCTGTATATTTTAAAATTGAACATTTGTTGTTTTCTTTGTTTTCTTGCTTTCTCTGCATTTGTGTTTTCCTTTTTTTTTATTGCTTTTATGCATTTAAAATTCACAAGTTATTACATAATAAATGAAAAAAATGAAACAAGAAAAGAAATAGCAACAAAAAACAACAACAATGTTATTAATGATGGTTTACTTTTTGTTATGGATAATGAATGTGTCGTTAATATTTATTGTTATTGTTGTCATTATTTTTATTATAATTATTGTTGTTTTGTTGTTGTTTGCTGCTTTTGTTATTATATATTATTTTTCTATTGATATTGCTACAATTGTTTTCACCAACAAATAAAAATGTTTACAATATGAATTTTTAAATAAATTCAGTTCATTTGGCTTTGCACTACTCTCTTCATTTCTTTAAATCTTTCTCTTTATTTGCTTAAGTTTTATGTAAAGATTTTAATTTTATTATTAACGCTGATTATTAATGGTGCAATAAAGTTCAGCAACAAAGAAAGGCATATAATTTTATGTAAATTTTATTTTGTGGCTGAAATAAATAAAAAAAGTTACTTAAGTTTTTGTCATACTCCTTTTGGCTCTGACTGACTATTTCTTAATTTTATATAATTCTTATACTCTCTCTCTCCCTCTCTCTCTCTCGCTCTCGCTCTTCTCAATATTTATCACTATCTCTTCTCACCGTTACTTCGTGTACCAACTAACTTTCGCTCAATATTTCCTGTATCTCTCACCTATCTGCACTCTCAGTTAGAGTGTTGGAAATAAGCAATTTATAAGCGATGTAAAAAGTGGGCACGCCATAGTAATAGATTTGCTTGTACGCGGCTGAATTTTTTTCTTGCTCATTATGTTTGATTGTTGTTGTTGTTGTTGTTATTATTATTATTATTATTATTATTATTACTGTTACTGGTGGTAGGTAGTAAAATGACGCTTAATATATACATTTATTTATTTATTTATATAATTCTGTTGCGATTTTAGTTGTTGATGGTTGATTATGTAGCTTAACTAAGGACTGAACGGATAATTGTTGCGCTTACTTAACAAATAATCCAACCAAACCAGGCGCAAACTTCTTTTTCTTTATGTTCACATTTAAACATACAGGCATACACATATGTATGTATATAAACACACACATCATCACACACTTATGCATTTGCGTCGAGCACGTTTTATTGAAAATTTTAAACGTCATTTGTTGTTCAACTTTTCCTTTTGTTGTTGTTATTATTATGTTAATTCTTTTTATGGCTTTTTTTTTCTTTCAGTCATTTTTGTTATTCAAAATTTATGTTGTAATCGAAATGAAAATATAAAACTGTATATTTTATATGATTGTTGTTTTTTATAGGTTTTGTTTTTTTTTTTCTTTAATGAATTTTTTTCTCTGGTCTCTATTGTTGTTGCAATTTTTTGTTCACTGTTTTTCGTTTTCTTATTTATGTAATAAGTAAACTTCATTAACTTTACTTGGCTGACTGTGTAAGGGTGTAAAAATGGTAGGGACAGAGACAAGGAGAGAGAATTAAATGCAGCTGCCGCTGTTACTATTGCTGTTGCTATTGTTGCTCTCCAGTGTTGTGCTATTCGATGATGATGATGATGATGATGGCTGTTGCTTAAGAAATTCATTATTATTCATTTTGTTGTTGTTGTTGTTGTTGTTGTTGTTGTTGTTGTTGTTGTTGCGGTTGTTGGGGTTATAATGATATGTACGAGTGCAGTTAACACTCAATGCGACCAACTTTCTTTAATTTCAGTTAAATTTTATTTATGATTTCGTTTCCTTTTTCTTTTTTATTTTCATTTATTTATTTGTGCATTGTTTTTGCTGCTGTTGTTGCTGTTGTTATTATTATTGTATAGTAAGTTTTTTTTTTGTTGATATGTGTGCATTTTATCTGGTGTTCCTTGATTTGATTTTATTATGTTTTTTCGGTTTGGTTTCGTTTTTTGCTCATTTTCATTTTCTTTTCCCTTTTTGCTTTTTTTTTTTTTGTTTGTTACATTAGTATTATTATTGTTGATGTTTTTATTGTTGTTCTTATTGTTGTCGATTTCTCTCTGTATGAAAAAATGTGCTCCAAACGAAGGTCTACAACGTTTTTTTTTTATCTTTTTTGACAATCCGCGTTTTTTCTGGTTTCACCACCAGCTTTTATATTTTGGATAAGATAAGAAATTGAGGCAATACACTTTTTTTTTCTTCTGTTATACTTCATTTCTTCTTCTTCTTCGACGACGAATATCTTGTTGTTTTTATTTGTTATTGTTGTTGTTGTTGTTGCTGTTGCTACTGTTTTGTTTTGTTTTTTGTTTTTTTTTTTGTTTCTTTTATTTGCAGTTGATTGTACGTGTTCAAGAGGAAGACCTAGTTTCCTTCTACCAAAATATATTTCTTAAATCAATCAATTAAACAATTGTTAAAGAGAAATGGCAAAAAACAAAAAATCCAAAGAAAAAAAAAAGAAAGACTTTAAGAAATATAAAATCGACATTTTAACTGCTACTAGAAATTGTAAACTTTTCAAGTAGCTTAAATAAGTAATAAACTTATTTTGTTAAAGTTCCCTTTTAGTGGAAATTAAATCGCTGAAGAAAACTAAATAAATAAAATTCGTTTTATTGAAATGTAAATGTAAAATGTTATCAATTATGAATCAATGACTCAATAAATTCTCGGTCGCTTTCAACTTCTTCGCTTCTCAATTTAATTGAATTAATTGAATAAAATATTCGTTTCATGAATAAATTGTGATACTTGGATTGGATGTCTTGAAATGTTTAATGTTAAAGGCATAAATTAAAGCAAAATAATTTAACGAATAACTTTTTTTTTTATTAAATATTTCTTTAAAAAACATAAACTTAACTCTCGGAATCGTGTAGATAAAGCATTTTTTAATCCCAATAATTGATTTTAGACTCTAAACAACTTGCTGAGAAAATCATTAACCTTAAGAATTAATAAGGCACTCAGTAATATTCTTTTTAGTGTTAAAATTGATCTCAGGATTAGAACGGATTTGTTGGTTACCATTATTTTGATGCCTAAGCATTCTCTTTTCTCTTTTTCTCTTACGCTTTCCACTCTAATGTCACAATAATTTAAAGACTTTTAAAAGACCGACTAAAGAATTTTATTCTTGGTATTGCCCAAATAATTCTTAGTATGCTTTATTGTATCGTCCTCTGTTCAATGCTTATTATGACTTATAAATCTAATCGTAACAGCAATGAAAAAATAAAGTAGAAGTCAAAATTAAAATGAAAATGAAAATATGTTACAATAAATTTTAAATTGAGATCACATTTGAAAATGTAAGATCATAAATCAAATTATTAATTTGTAACGTACACATATTTTGCTACTGTTCACTTGAATAGGCGGATTAAAAGATTAAAGAATTTGAATTATCCCTCGATTATATTTTACATTTTATTTTTCTGCTTTCCATCTAGATCCCTTTTGAAAAATAATACGATTACTGGGCAACAGAACGAAAAGAAAGTCTTTGGCACAAATTTTATGCAAAAAAAAAAAAAAATAGCAAACAAAACAATAATTATTAATTAACGTACAATAAGAGCAATAACAACAACAATAATATTAATAATAAAATCAATAATAAAAACCATAAGATGGAAATTTAAAGAAAACGAAAGTAAAATTCTAAAATCATCAAAGCAGGTAAAAAATGATTTTGTAGAAGTGTGTGTTAGAGATATTTCAGAATGATGGTGGTCGCAAAATTTCTACCACCTGGGCATACATATAAATAAATATATTTTGACACAAGCGCAGCACGATTGAGGTTACCACCTACATAGAATTTTTCAAGAAGAACACAAAAGTCAAGGAAATCCAAAAAAAAAAAAAAGTGAAAAAAAGACAACAAAAGACAAATTGAATGGGACAGCATTAGGACAGCGTAAGGATAATAAAAACAAAGTAAAAAAAAAAAAATTTATAAACAGAACAGAAAAAAGAAGAAAGGGAATAAAAGAAGAATAAAAAAAGGGAGTGAAAAAAGATGCTTAATAAAATGGACTATAAAAGGCTGATTACTATGAAAACAAGAAGAAGAAAATGACAAAAGTTACAAAGGGCTACAGACTAAAGGAGAAGAGTAAAAATTAAATAAAGCCCAACACATAAATGAAATCTTTTTTTTTGGCACATTAAAAAAACGAAATCTGTTGTTTGTTTAAATGAAAGAGATGAAAATTAAATTTAAAAATTTGTATTTTACAATAAACCAAACTAAAATAAACTGAAATCAATTAAAATAGATTCTCTTCCATTCTTACTAACCCAGCACTCAACAATTCTGGAAAAGTCTAGAGTAAAGAAAAAAAAATCAATGAAATTTTTGAAATTTTTCCTATTAAAATAAAACTTTGTAATTTAATGCCTTTGTAAAATAAACTAAGAAAATCGTCGGAAGGTCGCCTAAAATATCTAGATGTTTAGAGTTCTTTATTTGATATTAAAATTAAGTAATATGCGGAAAATGATACCAAAACTTTTATTTATTCTAAATATTCGACTCTTCCCTGAGGCCAACGCAATTTCCTTAAATATAATTGCTTATATTTTACAAGGCATTTTATGCAAGAAGTTACTGAGTTTAATAACAATTATCATGGTTCCATTATTTTTATGAAAATCTTCAATTCAACTTTCATGAAAATCTGTATCGACATTATTGATAATATGTCGATTTGTACATAGTTCAGTTGATTTATCTACTTTAAATGCATGAACTATTTGAGATTTGATTTTATATGATTTTGATTTTATGAAAAAGTCCATGTCATAGGAAAGGACACCTTCAATTTGAAATTTATTTAAGTTATACTTACTTTATCAATTTTTTGGGAAGTACCAAAAAAAAAATTCATTAATTGTTGTAAAACTTGATTTTAGTATTGAATTTTGCACCGCTTAAGTAATTTTTATCGCTTAATTTGTTCAGAATTATTATTTTTCATTATTAAAAAAAAATATCAAAAAAACAAGTCCAACTTTATAAGTTTTGATAATTTTGTAATAGTGAAAACATATGCCACGCCCCCTCTATATGAAACACAATTATTCTACTGATATAAAAGTTTTAATAAAAAATAAATTCTTCATACTCTCTTTCCCCATTTCATTACGCTTAATTCAGCGCAGCAATAACAACAAGTTGTTTTGGGGACAAAAAGAGAAAAAAACAATTTAAAAAATAAACGTCATCATCATAATTTTAATTGTTATTATTATTGGCGTCCTTGGTTTTTATTTAAAACTTCTCAAATGGAAGTAGAAAAGGAAAAACGCAAGAAAAGACAAGAGACAAAAAGACCAAAGAAAAAACAATGAAAGCAGCTCATATTATGGGTCTGTCTATCTTAAGGTCTGGTCTGACTGTGTTTGTAATTATTAATTTCCATTTTTGTTTATTCCAATTAATTTTTTTTTTTTTGTTCTGAAAGCCCACCACCATATTTGAAAACTATGAAAATACAAGAAAAATGAATTATAAAGCAAAACAATAAATAACATAAATCGGATTTTTTTTTTGTCTTCTATTCAATTTTACTCTTTTTCCTCATCGTTTTGTTTCTTTTATTGAAAGTGATATTGATCTTTTAAGTAAACACTTACATACATACAAACATACATGAATAGAGATAATCACTCAAAAATCGAAAAGAATTCAATAAATGCTACCACAGAACAAAAACTCGATTTTGGATATGAAACTTGTCATCCATAACAACAAATTGATGAAGAAAGATTAATTGAAAAAATATAAAAAAAAAAAAATAAACACACAATAATAGATAAACGTTTTTTTTTAATAAATGAAATATGATGATGATAGATTATTATTATTATTAAAATTATCATGAATACACAAAAAACAAATGTATACAAAGTTAATAATAACAATAACTATATCAAATAATGATAGCGACAAAGTCCAGATTGACAAATCAAAAACATGAAGAATTATTTAATATTCTCGTATGACATGACGATATTTTAACGTTACAAATTCCTTCTTACAAAATATAAATTCTAAAATACATTCTAAATATAAAATTTTAAAAACGCAAAATTTCCAAACACTTCCCACAGATAATCAAATAGTAAAATTAGTAAAATTATGATAACAAAATTGGGCGATTAGAAATTTGATAGAGCTTGTTGGGTTCTCGAGGAAGCCATTTTGATATAGGCTTGCGCCAAAGAATTTATAGAATTTCAAATTACATTAAACCTTGACTTGAAGCAGACTTGAAATGCCACAAGCACGCTTTTTCATTTAAATTAAAAGTTTTTTCCTTACAGCTGCGCAATTTTTCGTAAAACATCTAAAATGGCATAAGAGAAAAAGTTATAAAAAGTTTGAAGTTTGACGTTTGACTTTTGACGTTTGACGTTTGACGTTTGAAGTTTGAAGTTTGAAGTTTTGCTTGGCATAATAAAATTTATGAATTCTATGTTATAATAAAACTCTACAGCCGAATGATTAGTTTAAATTTTTATAAATATTTTTTAAAGGTAAAAATTGCTCCTAAAAAATTAAAATTTAACTTTGCATTTGTGATCCAACAAATTGAAATTGAATTAATGAAAATATAAACTTCAAATTTTATATAGAAAAGGAGATAAAAATGATCATTTAGGAAATCGAAAAATACTTTCATAAATAAAAGTAACAGAAATGAAGGCAGGAGTTATTTGCACTAGGAATAATCGCGAAAGTCAGCTCAGTATGCCATGGGCAAGCCTCACTTCGTAGGTAACGCCTTCGTGATCATGGTAATGTCTTACCTTACTTCAAAGGCAAATGTTTTCCCAATAACAACATGTGCCTTTGGTAGAATAATAATTTGCGGATTTCTAATTTATTAGTTCCATTAAATTGAAATGGAATTTGTATAACAATTCAAATTAATACGTTAAATTTTGAAAATGATTTTATTTAGGTCCAAAACAATAAATAATACAAAGATTATATAATTGAAAGATTATGATTTATCAACTTTCGTGTAATTTCTTAAATTTTAATTGAATATTAAGAAGTGTAGATTAAAATTTCCTAAAACTAATAAATAACAAAAAAAATTCTGATGTTTGGAAATTTTGCAGTATGATTCAGTATTTTTCAATGTTTATTTCTCGATTGTGTGACTTTAGAAAGAGAATTGTACAAGAGTTGTAAAAATTGTAATAGAATTGTGAACTAATTGTACAATTTGATGGATTGTAACGTTTATCGTTTCAAGGGGTTTCATTATTATTGCCTTGGCCATATTGAACACGCCTACATTTATTAGGTTTAATTAGCGTATTTTGTTATTTGCTTTACGCTATTTTAAGGACTAAGGCAGACGACTTTTCGTCTTTTTGGTACTTTTCTTCAGTATTTCGAAGCGCTACTGTTGGTGTAGGTAAGCGTTTGAATTTTCGCTTAATGTGATAACAAAATAAAAAATATCATCATTATAGTTAAATTAATTAACTCTCGGTTTAATGTTCTCTACAACTCATAGAGGAATATTACAAAAAAAAAATAAATAAATAAATAAACAAGAAAAATAATAAAGAAGAAAAGAAAATGATGCCCAAGTATATTAAATAATCTCAAAGTATTAAAGAAGTAAGAAAGAGTAAAAAGTAAAATCAAATCACATCAAATAAAATGGAGTCAACCCTGAAAATATAAACAATTTAACTAAGCAAACAAATAAACTAAGAAAACGAGAGAAACAAACAAATCAACAAACAACAAATAAAGAACAAAAGAAAGAAAGAAAGAAAGAAAGAAAGAAAAAAGCAAATAAATATTCCGCATTTGCCGCATAAAATATTGGCATAAAATCTTACCCTTCACAAAAATCGTAATCGTCAAATGAACTGTTTGATTTTAATGTTAACAATGACGATGACTGCACGAACTGACTGAACGAACTGATAGACTGACGGAGTGATTGCGACTGATTGTGACGCCAAGACAAACTGAACTTCATGTGTGGTCGTTGTATGCACAGTTAGAAGAAATGCCACACACATAACTATAAGCATACACACACACACACACACACACACATGTACGCATACACGCACTGACATGCAGATTAAAGTAAGCATAGATTTAACAGCACTAAAGAAACCGAACAGAACAACGAATAATAATACGAAGTACGAGGAATAATAATAAGAAGAAGTATAAAAAGTATAAGAAAACTGTACGGATAGCAATAGCGCAGCAATAGTTAGAATTCAACGTTGAGAATTGAACAATAATCGTACAACTATTGGATCATATAAAAAAGTGTTGGCGTTTAATTTTGAAACAATTTTTTTTCATATTCCGGCATTCTTCCTTAATCGACGTAAATTTTCGTTAACTAATCTATAAAGAAAAAACTTACTCAAGTGATATGCAGCGCCTCCTTGATTAATTAACTTCTAACAATTTCTTGACAAGAGAGTTTTACAGAGATTGTAACAACTAACATTCAGACAATACAAAATGGATAAATTTTTAAACTTTTCAACTAAGTTTCGTTAATTTGTTGCGAATCATCAACAATGGTCCATACTGATCAATTCTACTCCCATTTCTTTGTTTAAATGGTCCAGTTGAAAGCAGCAATAGAAAATCTAATAAACCCTGGAATTATACCAGAAATTCAACATAATCAAAATCTATTTTAATTATTAAGTTTCAGCAAAATTTGCCAAATACTAAGTCGAATGATTAAATTTATTATTTACCTTAATTCATATGTAAAAAAAGCGCCCTTATGCAGGGCGCTCTATTTAAATGAATTCAAATTGGCATGTGAATAATAAAATGATGTATTGTGAACATTTGTTCGTTTAATGTAATGATAATAAAACTGTCAGACCACCGCTGATACTTTTTATATGACCTAATATTTTTGTATGCAGCCAACTAATAAGGTAAGCATTGTAGGCGCATTTATACCACAGACTCACAAAAAAAATAAATCCATTATATTCTAGATTGATGTGTCTCATCTATTCTATTCGGTCGGTCGGTCGATCGGTCGATCGGTCAGTCAGTGCTTTCCTAAAGTACAAAAAAAAGTCAACATAGTTGAGACGATTGCCTTAGCTCTAAAATACACAACCGCAAATGAAATGAAAATTATATACACATTCATCGTCAATCCATCTGCATATACCAATAAATAACAATATGCGGTTTAGTTGTTGCTATTACTTTCATGATAAGTCACCATTACGACCAGCATCATCATTATCGCCATCACCATCATCATCGAAATCATCATCATCGAAATCATCATCACCATCACAATCATTCACTGCGGAATTCGTTGAGTTCAATTCAATAAACATTTACACAAATAATAAGAATACGAACAAAATGGTAATTATGCAGACAAGGAATAAGAATAAAACAAGAAGAAGAAGAAGAAAAGCAAGAAAAGAAAATTAATGTGACTTTAGATAGATAGAAATCCATCCATCCAGCCATCCATCCATCCATCCAATATGAGAGAACATGTTTATATTTATTTAATACGCACACACATTCAATATACAAATGTATGCATGTATACGTGTGTGTATATATGCGTGCATGTGTTTGTATATGTAAGCACATTTCAACCATTAACACACGGAGCCAAATAAAATGAAATCAAATCATAAGAAAATGATTTTTTTTTACTTTTCCCTTAGTTTGTTTTTATTCAAGTGAAAAGATGGGACGAAGTTATAGGTGGTATTGAGGATGAGGCAAAAAAAGTATTCTATTTTTACAATATTAAACGAAAAACAGCAGGCTATTTCAAGTCTTGTGCATCTCAGATTTCCAATGATGATGTTCGCCTAAAGTCTAAACTGGCTTAGCCTGTAACATCATGTCGCCATGTAATGTATCCATATCGTTTGCTTTAAATTTAACCGCAACAATATAAAACATTTGTTTTTATTATTATTATTCTGAATATTTTTTGCTTTCCTGTTTTCATTTGTGCAAGTGAAGCCCAAAGAGCCCACAACAAAATCAACCAACTTACCAACCAACCTATCAACCAAGCAGCGGATTATTACAAAAAAAAAAAACCAATACACATGAAAACTTTCTTATACATAGATAAATATATAATTTTTAATCTCTAAAGTATATAAATTCAATGTCAAAACGGAAGGGCCATAGAAAGCAGTCTCAATATTTTTACAATTCAAACGTGCCATATTTTCAAACAAAATAAAGTATATGCCGTAGGAAGAGAAAAAGTTAATCGAAGCAGAACAAGAATGAAAATAAGGAGAAACGAACAAGAAACTCAAAAAATGAGCAAACGAAAAAATATATCAAAAAAAAAAACAAAACTAAAATAGTTACGCGAGACCTTCTCTTTAAATACCCTACAAAACTTTGTTTAGTGCGATGAGAAAAATTTCTTTTATTTGACTTTTATGAGAAAGTCATATAAAAGAAATTTGCAAGTCATAAGGATAAAAAAAGTTTTAATTGTGAAAAATTAAAAAGTTTATTGTATGAGACGAGATCTAAGGAATGACCCAAACCCTATGAACTTAATTTGCCATACTTATTTAGGTGGCCCTCGCTCGATCGCCACTCAAATATTCAAAATCTCTCATATTATTATATGAAAATTCTATTCAAAATAAAGTGTTACAAATTTTCCGATTGAAGCCATTCTCAATAAAGTTCGAAAATTAAAAAAAATAGGTCGAAAATTGCAACCTCTAACTTAATAAAAAATTTACTTTACACGGACCTGCTTGATATGTATAATTAAATCTAATCTAAAGGTATTACCTTCATTCTAAGTGTTACATATATTAACTTAAACTTACACTACAAACATAGACTGTAAGGTACAAAATGTGAAACAACAGTCGGAGCAAACAAACCAAAGCTCTTTTAAAAGAAAAGAAAAACAAAAACGAGCGAAATAAAAGAATAAAGTTCGTCATTTACGATCTTATTACACGTATACTTACATGTATGGCATATGCCATTGCATTGTTATTGTTACAATTCTTGTTGTTTGGTTTTTCTTATAAAAAAAAAATACAAAACGCAATTAAAACACAATGAATTTCATTCATATGAAATGGCATGATATTAAACCTAGCAAGCTCAAGTTCAAGTTAATTTTGCACAAAGTAAAGAGGAAGTTATTTGTTTTGTATCGGGAGTTTCATATGCGAAAAATATGTTAAAATTTTATTACAATAATTTTATTAAAATTTTTTATTAATATTGAATATACAAATTTTATAGAATCTTAAAATAGTCATGTAAAAGAGTTGTGCGAGGGCCTTAAGTATAACGATTTTTGGCAATTTTCCCTAAGCTTTGCTTTGAAAATCATAAATCTACAAGAACATCTTGAAATATAATAAGCTATGTTTGTAAAAATATCGAGCATATACATAAATCATAGAAGCCTTAGATAAATATTAACTTTAATAAAAAATTATCGCCCTCATTCGTTTAACATTTTTTTTAGCTATCGATACATTAGATATAAATCTTACTTCGCAAAATAGACAGACAAAATAGACACTTCAAACTTCATGACAATGGATGCCCTAGAGTTCTCTAAGCACTGAAGACTGAGGAGCAGCGGGTGATTATTTCTTCACTTTACTTATCCCATAGAAGACTAATGGTCTCTGTAATCATCAATGAAAACAGAAATCTTTCTTTTTTTAAATAATGCTTATTATTACAGGACCATTAGAAAGGATAAAGGATCGTAAGATTTTATTTTTTTTTTTATATATTAAACACTTTATTTCACAAAAAATATTTGACTTCTTCTATTACACAGATTTTTTTTTTGTATTTTTTATCTAGAAAAAACACGGATTTATATTGAAATAATATTCTGATAGCAGAATTTTTATCTAGAAATTTAATGCGAACTCCTCATCTAAACATATTTGTCGATTGCGAATTATATTTTGCAAATTTCATTCTAATTTAAGAAACGTTATTAAAGCAAATTAAACAGAACATAATAGCAAACTTATTAGTTGCACTTTTATCTGGTAAAATCACCTTATGAAAAATTCTTTGGATGCTTAAAGGAATTTTGCAAAATTATCAAATTTCACACATTTGAAAAATGCTTAATAAGCAAACATAAAGGAGCCAAATAGCATAAGAGCATAAGAGCATAAGAGCATAAAACGCTAAGGTGCTAAAAATTTATAAAGGCAATTTAACACATTTCCTATAATTAATTTTTTTTTTAGCTGATGAATATAAATTAATTTTACAGCTGTCGATTGCTTCTCATTTATTTATTTACATTTGTACTTAAATTTTTACTTGTTTTTTTTTTCTACTTTTTTGTTACTCATTTTGTTATTCACTACTTTGGGTGGTCTCCAACGTTCCTTTTGTTCTTGTAATTCTATCCACTTGAAAGGTGTGAAAATTGAATAAATTAACTAGCTCAGAGAATCGATTATCATAATGAAGAATGAATCTTATTAAAAATAGAAAAATATATAACGCTATCGATTTTATTTTATGTTATTTATTTTGCTGTCCAAACATTCTGAAATATTAAAGATCTAATAAATAAATGATCTGTATGACACAATTTTTTTTCATCATAAAATTCTAATTTTCATAGAGTGTGGGTTGTAATGAGTTGTCCAGTAATTTTATGAATATTTTAATGTATCAGCTATCTGACTCCTGGCACAAATATGCAATTTTTAGGTAAAATTAATTTTCATAATTTCATGGACTTTGTCATATTTAGTTACCATCAGGTTATAGCGGTTTTAGTGAACGGAGTTTCATGATTTTTTATACCCACCACCCACAGATATGGGGATACATTTGCTTTCTCATTATACTTTTGTAACGCCTAGAAGGAAGCATCGGAAAACAGCACTAACAATGCTTGCCTGTCTGCTTTAAAAAGGTTTGACGGGAGTAAGAAAAGATGGTTTTCCTTCTTCTCTTTCGAGTGACGAAGTAACAATAGAGACACGTGGCCGAGTACAAATTTTAACAGAGATTTGATAACTTCTGAAACATACAAAAACATGAATTTTGAGGGAAAAAGTGAAAGACGTAAAATAACACCAAACAAAATAATATAAACAATTCTAGATAAACGAAATTATAATTGACCCAATAAAGTGCTTTCCCATTCGTTTAACGTAGTAATATTAGAGATTTCTTTGAATAAATTTGATTGACCCTGGTAGAGACTGAGCTTACTCCACATAAAACTGTGAATCGATTTGGGCATGTCTGTCTATCTATTCGTCTATCCGTCCATCTGTGTATGTATTAACATTCTCCCAGTCAACAAAAAAGAGATATCGAGCTCGACTTTGAAAGAAGAAACATTGAAAGTTCTTGCAGGCAGGCAGGTGGGTATTGAAAATGGGGAAATTTTAAAATAAATTATTTAAAAATTTCACCATTAAACCTTTGTAACATGAAAATTTTATAGTTTTCAATAAGCTGCAGTCAAAAATTTAAAAGTTATAAAAGAAAAAACTTATACAACATCAATTAAAGCATGCTCTTTTTTTTGCTTTATTATTTTAATAAACTTGGGAATAAATACGAAAGCAAATGAAAAATGTATCAATTGATTAGAGCCGACTACTAAATACTCTACACTACTTCGCCTAATATTTGAGAAAAATATTTAAAAAATGCAAACTACGAAGTTTGAACAAAGGAGAGTAGTTACAAAAAGGCATCGATCTAAAGCAGATTTGATCAACATCTTTGTGCCATTTCGAGTTGAAAAGAAAAAAAAATAGCAATTTTTATTGTAAATTTTTTTCATACAATAACTATTTTTTCAATATAAAGTGATATTAGGGAAGCAGCCAACAAATATAATCTGACCTTAATTATTTTTAAATGGGGTAGAATTACATTAAAATTCTTAGATAACGAAAATTGTTTTGTTTAGGAAAATCTTGAGATAATTTTCGATCAAGCAATTCAAAATCATTTAAAAAAAATTTTCTATTATTCATTGTAAAATTCTTTGGTCTATTGCGTACAACCGCACTCATTACATTCCAAACATGGAAGCGGAGTTGGTAAAAGAAGGATAAAAAGCAAATATTATGCAATTTTACGATAAATTATATCACTCATTTTATTATCATCTGAAATGGAACTGAAACATGAAACTGAGATACAATAACAAAAAAATTACAAAGGATAGATTATGGAAAATAGAGACTCTGAATAGACAACTCAGCGTACACATAAACGTACATGCATACAAAGACACAGAACTATCAATAACTATAAATAACTACCTTTATACAATTTCAATTTTTATACTACAATTTTCATATAACATTTTATATATTATGTGCGTGCGTGTGTGTTATATTGCATATTGAAAAAATACTTACATTCGTCCTCTCTTTTGGCCTTTGCTTCTTTTAATGGTGTAGATAAACGTGGAAGTAGTTCAACATGTAAAAAAATGAAATGTGTAATAAAGAAAAATAGCTCGAGGGAATACGAACAAACTTACATTAAACTTGCATATAAATATATATAATATCTTTGAATTACACAATTAGGGTAAGTAAGTTGACAATTTAGAGTGAATAAGCAGAAGTAGAAGAAGAAGAAGATGAAAAGAAACACCAAAAAAACGAATAGTAACTGAAAATGTCGACCAAACAGCAGAGTCAGAGAAAATGTGAAAGAAGTACAACAACTAAAATAACAATAACATTAACCACAGTACCAGCAGAAGGAGCAACAACAACAACATAAAACGAACAAAATACGATCTAACCAAACGAGGACGAGTCATATGAAACTAAGAACATCCCGCGAGAGAGTCGTTAATATATTTTTTGAATGCTTTCTACTCCTTCAATACACACACACAAACACACAAACTAAATACAATTGATATAAATATCTTTTGCTTACACATGAGTGTATTTATATAAGATGCGTATATATATAACCTATATATGACATTAGTATATCAAATTACGTATATTTAAAGAGGAAGAGAAAAATTAAGAAATTATCGCATTTGAATAGAACATTGTTTGTGTTCCCCTTCTTTTGTGGAAAGTGACTTTCTAAAAGCACATTTAATTTGTTTTATTCTTTTTATACATATCACAATGGCTTGCTTTTTCTCTTCCACTTCCTCTTTCTCTGCTTCTGTCTTTATCTTATACAATAAATATCAACATTTAAACTTTTTTTAAACCCTACACTCACGAACATTTATGCTACAAAATGTTATTTATGCAGATGTTTTTAATATCCAGAAGAGTTTGCGTTAAATCAACTTTTTCACTACTTGAATCAATTTAAGACTGCTTATCCTATGTCCATATAATACCTATCCACGTAAATTTATCAAGTTGACAAATTTTTTGATGAAAATTAGTACGCAAAAACCCTTTTTCTTAAAAAAAAAAATTTACAATTTTCGATAGTTCGGAATGTAAATCATTCACCGTTAAATTGTTGCATGGCTCATTAAGCAAGCATTGTAAATTTGATTTAGATCGGTCAATTTTTAAGACCCTCTCAAATATTACAAATGTTTTGCCACTATTTTGATAGGTAAACCAATTTTCAATTGTCTAGCTATTTCCTACTTTTACATAAAAAAGTGAGTTCTTTCCTATTGTTCCATTAGGATATTTTCGAATAAGCCTTGAACAAACTATCATAATTTTTTTACTTATTATATCTATGAAGTACAAAGTAAAACGTGCAGTAATCATCGTTAATTTTCCTATTGGCGTAATAATTTTCTTAAACGATTCTTGAATTAATTATACCACATAAATATTAAAAGGGTATATCATTATCCTTGAGATATTAATAATAATAAAAGGAAAATTTTTTAAAAGAGCAAAATAACTTTTGCCAAATGCTATGAAAAAAAAAGGTTATTCCTTTTATTCTTTTCCTTTTGAAAATCATCTCGATAATACATCAAGATTTGTAAGAAGTGGTAATCACGTTTGAACATTAATAGTCAGCATTGACAAAATATTTATTAGGCACTCTACACTAGGTAATGTTTGTTATTATCAACTAATTTACGTTATAAAATTTTACAAAAATTTTACAAAAGCAAAAATTTGGCAATGTTATTTACATTGCTCGGAAGAGTCATTTCATACATAAATCTTAAATGAGATTAGATGAAATAAATTAGATTATGCCACCTAGAAACGTAATTATAGTTCCAAAAATCGATCTAGATATACCATTTATCCGAATTTATTCAAAATTGCTAAATTTGTTTCGTATAAAATTGTTCGGTCCTTTACAAATGTCAAGCCAATATGGCGTAATGGTCTTCAATTAAAAGTATTTTCCGAAGGAGATCTTAATAAAATATTTTAGAAGCCATAAATTTCAGTTTGGGATCATTTAAAAAACAGCAAACAAATGAAAGACGATTTTGAATGGATAATTTGTTGTTAATTCCATCTCAGATCTTCACGTGTATCCGTAAAACTTTATTACTTTATTTAATGTGTAGCGTACATTATAAAGCCGCATAAAATGTCTTCAAAATGAGTAAGCAATTGGGGTATTTTTTCTTTTTCTTTCATTGCTTTATAAAATTTTCACCACTTAAGTTGAACTTTTTTTACCTTTCAAGACATAAAATTTATCTGAAAATGGTTTAATGTCTCATATCTGACTACAATGAAAACATCTGTTGTGTTGTTTTTAGTAAGTGAAACAACAAAAACAGATCACAATTTATTGCAAACGCGTAGCAGCAGTAAATAACATTGACATGCTTTTAGATGGTCACACTTACATGAGATATGAAGAAATAATCATTAACATTGAAATTCGATTTTTCATAATTTTTTTTATCTCTCTCTGTCAATTTTTTGTAATATTTTTGAATTAAATTCTGAATGGCAAAGACTAGCAGCAAGAAAGAAAACGCAATCTCTCTCAATTCATTCTACTTTTATGTATTGAGCCATTTCATTTGATTTATACGATTTAATCAAAAAAAAGAAAAAAAACAATTTCAAGAGTTTTAGTAGAATTTCAAAAGTGTTATTAAAACTATGCGAATGAAACAAATTAAGTAAGAATTCACTAAAATTATAACATTTCCACAAATTAAAACCTCTTTCTGTCACATATTTTTCTTATTGAATAACTTTATCCAAGAAGCTCTTTTAGAAGAGAGGAGAATAATGGAGTAATTGGTAATCACTCAGTCTGAAGATTCAATTTTGATACTTTAAGAGTAGTTAAAGCAAGAAATTGACTTTATGGTGATTATGACTGAATTAATATTCGATATTCTCAAACAATCATTGTCATTGTGCCATTTTCATAAATCTTACACGCATGCTCCTCACATGGATTTCAAATTTATTTGTTGAGCTTGTTCTCTAAATACTTAAATACATGAATGCGAAAAAAAATAATGAGCACTTTAACACTGATAAAATAATGTACAATGATACTCTAATTGAGAATCCATAAATAGTCAAATGTCTTTATTAATATTCAGTAAAAACTTTCTCAATAAATTACCTCTAAGAGTTTACCTTACTCATTTATGATATAGTTAAGTAAGTACAGAGTTGCCAGGCAACATTTTTAAAGAACGATCAATAAGAGTTGGATTGCCTGAAGTATCCATAATCTTATTTGATGAGCATGACTTTGATTCAAACATATGTCAGACATGTACTCTTTTTTGCTCTACATCACGTATGATACAGAATCAAAAGAGAGTAAATGGTCATAAGGGCTTAAGTATTTTCCTATCCGATTTAAACTTATCTAACTATATAAAATTTTTACTAAGCTATCATACATCGCACTTTCAAAGTTATTCTTCACATTAATGGGTGGTTGGCAAGGCAAAGATAACTACTTACGAATATAGATAAGATCAAATAATTTTTATCTGGCGCGTTCTGAGGAAGGTGGGATGCCCGGAGTGAGGCTTGGCCATTGAGTACGCTTAATAAGCCACCACGATTGCTGCCATTCAATTTTGAATATTTTCAAACGAAAAATCAGCCCATACTAATATTTCGATTTAATGAACTCACGGATCGTATTTAATTCAGTCAGAGTGCTTTTGAGTACCTACCCACCCATATAATGAATTTATTAAATCTTTATCATATTTTTATATTTACACGTTTTTAACTTTACGCATAATGAAAAGAAGAATGGTGTAGAGTAAAAAAAAGTCGATCCTAACGTCGATCGTAACGTTTTTACTTACTTTAACTCTGTTCATTCGATAGAATCAGGGTCATTGGTCGTTTATCGTTTTTTACGAGTTCTATATGGAAGAGTGGAGAGAGAGAGAAAGACATGAAATGTATGGCAACAAAAAAAAATGGGATCAAGTTGTGCACACTGATACATCGATTAAGTGTGTGTATGTGTGCATTTGTTCCATGTATGTGTGGTTACTATTGAACGATGAGCTAGATTGATTTTTTTTGACGACCAGAATACAAATGTTTAAAAGAAATATAACCAGAACGCGTTCAATAATTTGTTAATACAGTAGGCTACTACGCACACATAGATATTACTGATATTACGTTCTTTGTTCCTTATAGCAGTTATTATGCCTTAAGACAAAACAATACAAATGCTGGTACCAATCTTTACTATTAAATGGAAAACACATCGTACCTTCTTTAATTGGGTGAAATTTTCGAAAAAAACGCGATAAGTCTATGGAAAGCATTCTTTTTCCTTAGATTTATTTTCCTACTTAAGGTAAACTAACAAAACTACTGAAGTAAGTGGCTGAAACTGCAGTCACTTACTTCTACAACTCGAAATTATCATTAAAGAAGAGTAATAATTGATATTATTTCTTATATAATTAATTAATAATCATTTTTCTTTAACATTTTTGTTTATTTATTCTTCTCCACGTTGTTGTTGTTGTCACATATTACAATGACCTCTCAAAATATATGTATAATGTATGTGCATGCATACATTTATGAATATGAGATTGAATCAAGAGAGTAATGCTTAAAGTTTTGTAGTTTGTATTTATAGTTGTTGCTCTTTTTTTTTGTAGAAACCCCAATAAAAATGAGTTCAAATTATTTTCATATAATGATTTTACTCTAATGCCACTCTTCCTCTACCGCTCTACATTTCTCTCTATTTGCTTTTAAGCAATCGTTTCTATATTTACCTCTCAATTGTGTTTGTTTAAGAGAGAAAAGAAGAGACACTTTTTCTCTCTTGTATGGACTTGTATTTTACTTTGTGAACTCATTTAACTTTATATTATTTTGAATCATTCAGGGTTGCGCGTGTGTTTTGCTGCATTGTTTTCTTGGTTTTTTTTTTTGCTTTTTCATTTCATAAGTGATTTTGAGATAACACACAAACAACAAAGCACATGCGTATCACATTTGGTTACTCATTGTTTTGATTAATACGATTGTCGATATTTGCCGCTGCTTTTTTGTTGTTACTGCTGCTGGTTGCTCTTGCTATTTATCGTTACTCTAGAGGTGCATATATTATTAAAATACTACGAGATACAATAAATATTATTAATACTGTCAGGCAAGCAGTCAGCCTGCCAAACATTTGAGTATAAATGGGAGCAGCAGCAACACAGCAAAGGCAGCAGGTTTCCAATGCCTATGCATATATGTGTGTGTATGAGATTTTGTACAAATTTTTTTTTCATGTTCGCGTTTGCCTGTATATATATATAAAAGACCACAAAGCAACAACAATAACAACATAAAGGGAAAATCGAAATGAAACAAGGAAATCGAACACATTTATTTGTTTTAATTTTTTTTTTCTGTTAAACGAAAGTCAACTAACCAACCAATCCACCAGCAAATCAACTCAGCTCAACACTTCTCTCGTTTCATTTACTCTTGCCAACAATCGTTTGTTATACATTTGTTCTCATTTATTGGTTCGCCTGTGTGTGTGCTCATTTGTTTATTCATCATTTGTTAGTTCGCTCTCTCTAACTCAGTCGCTCACGGCAAAATAATATTTGAAATAAACCCACAATTAGTGGAAGGCAACTAAACAAAGTAATTTAAAGAGCGGCAGGCAGGCAGGTAGTAGATAGCACAAAGTGAAATGAAATTGTGTGTCGATGAGTAGACGACAGATCATAGATTGGGCACGTTTAGTTCACTATAAACATTTCAAATGAAAGCATCGTGGTTTTGTGAGCGTCGCTAACATTCGTTATTCTGTATTGTACACATTTATTATCTTTATTTTCCATTCTTTCAACTTTTCTGTTATTTGTATTTCATAAGTAACAGCGTGACCTGTAAAATTGTGCAAAATAAAAAGGTAAATTACTTATTACAAATTATAATAAAAGGCAATAAAATAAAAGAAATAACAACAACAACGTTCCTTTGTGTAAATTTATATGTGAAAGCAAGAAATTGTCAGAGGAAATTTAATAAATGGAAAATTAAAAAATTGCGAGAGATAAATTATAAAACAAAAAGTTACAAGTGGTGGATGTATTTTCGTGCTTCATAGCCCGAAAATCCAACAAACAGAAAAAAAAGACGAAAAAAACAAGTTAAAACACAAATTTAAGACCCCAAAAAAAAAAAGAAATAAATAGAAAAAGTAGAAAAAAATTGAATGTGAGAAAATAAAATACCGCAAAAACTTGACATTTAGAATAATAAAAAACGAAAATTTTCATAGAAAAAAATTTATAACTGAACAAAAATTATTTCCTCATATTTTTTTTTAGTTGTACAAAACGAATAACAAGTTTTCAATATGCATGTATATTTTAATATAATAATGAAAATAATAAATGATTAAAATTTTGCTTCAAAAAAAAAACATTTATAAAAATTGACAAACCTAAAAATTTATACGACAAAAAATTTTTAATTTAAAATTGTAATAATAAGAAGAAATTACATTCAAAAAAAATTAAAGAAGTGAAAGTATAATTAAGGAAAATTTAAATTAAAAAAATTAAAGCAAAATATAAGTAAGTAAGAAAAAGTAAGTAAGTAAAATATTTTAATAAATCTTTTACAAAAAGCAACATATTACAAAACAAGAGAAAGGGAAGTAAAACTCGGATTCTTAAAAGATTTTGTGAAACTTCAACAAAAAAAAAAAAGAACAGAAAAGAAAGAAAAAGAAAGAGGAATACGCTTCTCCTTAACGCTGTGCATAAAAAAAATGTTGGATACATTTGATGAAGGAACTCGAAATGAGCTCAATACTCAGGGATTTGAAGACAATCTTAGACAAAATGTCAATAAGATCTCATCAAATATGACCATGTCCAGTGCTAATGACTATTGCTGCTTTAAGCCAACCACCACTAGAAGACCCACTGCTTGTACAACAGAAGCGACAGAAGAAGGAGACAGGGACGCGTTGCCATTGCCTTCAGTACAAAATCAAATAGGTAGGAAGCGTAAATATAGTTGCTCTAATACGTTGGCTACAAGTACAACTACTAGTAATAACAGTAGCAGCAGCAACAACAACAACAGCAGCAGCAGCAGCAGCAATAAAAATAATAATTGTACAAATAAAGGTCATAATTATAGTCGTTTGCAAGAATTAATAACGGCACCAACATTATTGCAACAGCAGCAACAACAACATCCATATAAACAGGACGATACAATGGCAACTACGAGTACAGTTAATAATGGTTTTAGTTCAGAATTGAGTAGAAATGGACCACCGACGCCACCACCTTCGACCCCACCAACATCGCCCGCCATAAAAGACTCCCTTAAATTATTGATACCAAATACTGTTTCTCTTGCAACAGCGGCAACAACAACAGCAGCGTCAATGGCATCATCTGCCTCATCATTATCAATATCATCAAATTTGGTACCTACCTCTGGGCCAATGGCCATTTTCTCCGCATCAGCATCAACATCAATATCAAAATCTAAATCTAATAAAACATCCACAGAAAATGCATCTCAAAATTCAACAGTATCATCACTGTTGCAACAACATTTAGGTCACCTGCAGATGGAAACTGTTACAACTGCTAATAAATTATTAAATGCTGCAATTAGCACAACATCATCTAGTTCAAGTAATATGATTAGCAACAATAATAGCAGTAATAACAACAGCAATATAAATAGCAATTTGATAAATAATCGAAATTTACAAACGTTAGCCCAACATTTGGCTGCACCACCACAAAATGCTGCTGCACAAAATGGTGCTGCTCCTTCTGCTGTTGCTAATGTTGCTGCTACTACGGCTACCAATACCAATACCGAATTTATTGATAATTATTTGCGTCAGCATTATCAGCAACGGCAGTCAACGCATACTTCATTATTGCAAGAGACCTTTGAAAATCGTGCCGATAGTTCGGGTAATTTGGAGCCTAATATCCGAGCCCAAATTAGCAATAGTAATCATGATAATAGTAATAATGTTGTCACCACTCACCATAATAATGGTTGCAGTAGTTTATTAAATGTATTAAGTAGGCCAATTAGTTCCTCTTTGCCCACTTCTCCAACATTGTCATCGTCTCAGTCGCCATCTTCGTCATTATCGTTTGCTTCACTGGTAGAACCATCATCATCACCAAGCATTATAAATTCTACGCCAACATTGAGAAGTTTAGTAACATCAGCAACACCAGCAACAGCAATGGCAGCAATAGCTTCCTCTTCAACCTCACCAAATATTAATAATAATGGTAATAATCCTAATGGTATTATAACAAACAGATTAAATTCCATAGTAAATAATATAGAACATTGCCAACAATTGCAACAATTGCAAGTACAATCGCAAGAACAACAAAAACAACATTCCGGTTTTGCAAATTCATTAACGCAACGCATACATCAATCGATACGAAGACATTTGAATCAACAGCAGCAATTAACTGCAACAGCAGGTGGTGTGGCGGCAACAGTAGCAACAGTTGCAACAATTAATCAACAACAAGCAACAAGGGGGAATCATAATTATCATCATGCTCGACAACATCGCCAAAATCATTTCAATATAAATCAACAACAGCAACAGGGGCAACAACAAATAAAAAATCCAACAATATCATCAAATATCCCTTCACGTTATCATCAACAGCAACATTCATTGTTAACAACGCATAATCACCAGCAGCAACAGCAACAACAACAACAATCACAGCAAAATTCGACGAATTCTACAGTTGCAGCAGCAGCAGCTGCTGCTGCTGCTGCTACAGCAACACCAGTCTGTGTTGTCCTGTTGGTCAAATGCCCAAATTCGAAAGAGTATTGTAATGCAGCAGCCGCCGCTATAGCAACATCTCAAAATGGTAGCACTAATAGCAACAACAATGGTCTTTTACCTCCTCCTGTTGGTGGAATAGCACCATTACAGCATTTTCAACAACAACATCATTATCATCATCACCATCATTGCTGCGACAATAAAAGGTAAACTAAGCTATGCCTGCTAATTCTACTGTTAGAACTGCTACTATACTGTTCTACAATATTAGTACCCTGCCATTAACACCTGGCATTAACTGGGCATTTTACACAACACAACATATGTTATACATACGTATAACATAGATTTTATGATAAATATTCAAAGTTTGCTCAATAGGCATGCGCTGAGTGCAAATGTGTACCCTACCCAAACATGAGTGAATGTTCTTAATTCGAAAGCTCTTTAAGAAAAATAACAACATATAAAAAAATATAGCAAAATTGAATTCTCTTTAGCTTCTATTTACAATGTTCCTCTCTTGTCAATCATACAATAATAAAATGATGAGAATGTGAATATGGTATGTATGATAAGGGCATATACGGGGATACCGAGAGAAAGTGAGAGAGTAAGGTTTCTAATTCATTTTCGTATATTTGATTTCTACATACTCTCATGGTCTCAAATGTCTTTGTTGTTTTTATAATTATAACTATAACTGAGGTCATTGCTTTCTTTTCGTTTCGCAGCAACACACCAGAAATATAGAAAATAATATTGAAATATTTGTAATGACCTTATTGTCCTTTTTCTTATTCGAATACATTTTTGACTTTTCATATATTTGCTGTTTGGGTTTTCTTATTTCAATGTCCTCATTTTAACCACTCTCTAGATTTTTTTCTATTCAATTGTATATTAATTTGTAATTAGGACGTTTGATTGCATTACTGTGCGTGTGTGTGTGTGTGTGTAAGCGAGGAGAGAGTAAGTTGAAAATTTACATCTATCTCTCTCCTCTTTTCTTCTCATTTCTAATGTCCTAACTCTTTTTCATTTTTTGGTGGATAACATTTGGAATTTATCTTGTTTTTGGAACACACCGAACATGGTCATGAAGGTAAGCAGCGAAACAGAGAAAAAGGGAAACAATTAGATTTTTAGGATAAGTTTTTTTCCACTTCTTTTTTTTCTTTTGTAATGAATACTTTCTATTTTTCTAATTTAGACTCAATTTCCATGGTATGTCATCACGTTTTTATAGAGTTGTATTTCCATTACTTTTCGTTCTATTCTATTCCTTTCTATCCCATTCCATTCCATTCCATTTTATATGATTAAAAGAAATCTAAAGTTCTACCGTCTACAATCTCTGAATTTTATCTCTCATGAAATTTATTAAAAATATAAAGAATATTTGAATCGTAAGCAATCTTTATTGAATTTCTCCTGTTTACACTAAGTATAACTTATTATTTTTTTAACTACGTTAATTCAAACGAAATAAACATAATATAAACAAAAATGAAGCGGTATAACATTTCAGGGTGAATTTTCTCTTAGTGCTACAAATACTAACGAATTCACGATCACTCTCTTTTTCTGCCTCTCTTTCATTCATGATCTTTTACTAGATTTTACGATATTTCTAAGAATATTTATTTTATAATAGTTTCACAATTTGACAAATCAACCTTGAGTATGAATGTCTTTTCTTTCTTAAAATTCGAAAGATATTTCTTAGCATATTTTACTTTTTATTTTATTCCATTATGAAATTCTATTCCGTTGTACAATGGTAAAAGAATTTGTACTTGCAACAACAACGACAATGGAAAACGACGATAATAATAAAAGAGAATGATAAACATATTCACTTCATCTCTCCGCAATTTCTTCTCTCTAATTTATGGTTTATTCAGTTAATATTTTTAAAGCGTTAAAATAACTTTCTGGTAGAGATTTTTGTTTCACTGATTCTTAATAAAATGAATAATAATTAAAAATTTATGTTTAAATAAAATTGAAAAAAAAAACAAACATTTCGTTTATTCGTTTATAAAATTCAAATTTATAGATCTTTCTCTACATGCGATTTGATGCCAGTTTCATCTATTTCATTTTGTACCATTTCGTTCTGTTTTACAATTTATTTATTCGTGTCATATTTATTTCATAAAAGTGATTTTAATTGAGTGAATTTATATTTAATTTACAATTTATTGTTAAAAGAAAATGCATTTACTTTTCGGATACGAACTGAAAATTTATTTATTTAGTATTTTATTTTATTTCGTTATTCAAATTTTTTGTTTTTGTTTTATTTTTTGGTTTATTTTGAAAGTTTTTAATTCTATATTTCAATGTTTCTCAAATCAACAGCGATAAAGAAAAAAGGAGCAACAACAATAACAACAAGTTAATTTCAATAATTTCAATTATTATTAATGGATGGCAAACGAAACATACATAAATAGGTCACGGTCTAGTTTTTTTTTTCATTTATTTTGTTACTGTTTCGTTTAGTTTTTCATTTCGTTTTGTTTTGTTCATTTGCTTGTTTTTTGGCCTTCATTGCTGTGTGTGTGTTTATTATTATTTTCATTTTCCTTTATTTATTTATTTTTTGTGTAATAAATATTTTTAAAACAGAAAAACAGAAAAAGAGAGAGAGAGAGAAGTAAAAGAAAAACAAACAAAAAATTAATGGGTTCATTTTTTCTTTGAGCGTATGTGACGCGTATATTAACGATAGCAGCTTTTCTTATTACTTTTTTTTATTTATATTTAAAAAAATGTTACGTTATAAGATTTAATATGTTTACAGATGTGTTAAATTTAACACACAACTCATAATACACGTTGTACTCATTTCTTTATTCTGTTATATACCAATAAAAAAAGAGAAAGAGAGCAAAAGCAAAGAGATTTATGTGGAGTATGTAGCTTTATTTTTTTTGTATTTTATAACATCACTTTTTTTTGCATTCTTATAACATCATCGCAAATTCTTAGGTGTAATCCTTTTATATACACCACCCAGAGATTGGAGATATATTCAGTTTATCATTTTATTTGTAACGCCTAAAAGGAAATTTATATATTCAATATCAAATTCTGAAACGATTGAAACATGTCCGTCTGTCCTTCAATGTGTTTGTCTGTTGTAAACATTCTGAGATATCCAGCTTAAATTTGCCAAAATCATGGAAAGTTCTTGTGCGCAGGTTGCGATTGAAAATGGACAAAATTTGTCGAAGAACACGCCTACAAGACCACTGGTCTACAATGTTTGTCCAAAAAATCATCATCAATACTAAACTTTCATTTATTTAATGTTTACATTTCAATTTACTCATAAAAAATTGAAGCAGCTTGTGAATTTTAATGTCATCGTCGTGCATTGGTGATGATGGGGGGTATCCAAATTTTGGCATCAGCCAAATATAATTTTCTTAGTTACTCCTTTTTGTTTTTGTTTTTTGTGAGCATTAAATCAACGTAAAACGTGATCCGATCTTTTAGAATACGATTTTCTTAAGATGTATCCATGATGCGATAAATGAAATTAAAATATCGCTAAAGTAGTAAATTTTTTAGATTTCTTTTGTTGTAATGAATGTGATACATTTGGTAAAACTTATGAATGTATTCTCCACTTTGGAAAAGTACATTCAAGTATTTTCTGAAGTGATATTGACATTTGCCATACAAAAACATCCAGTAAAAGGAAAATTTCAGTTGGATTGGAGGGCCTTACTTTCTCGTGATTTTTTTTCAATTCTTTTAAAATATTATTTTCTTAGTTTATTGGCCAATTTCAAAGAAAAAGACTGCTTAAGCTTGTGATCATTGTTTGCACCGTATATAATTTAGAAAGAACGTTTACCAAGACTTCTTTGTACACTGTTGCCAAATTTCATTTTTAGTTTTTTCACTTTAAAGGCAAATTAAATATAATTGCCATTGATAATTTTGGAAAACCTGCTTAATATTTGTGACTGAAAACTATAAAAACATAAGTGATGTGAAAATTATGCCTTTTCATTGCAATTAGCCACGCCTACTAAATATAGTATGCATAAGACGAATGTTAGTTAAAAGCAAACTTTCCTATTAAATTATAAAAAAATTTTCTATTGTTACATACATTTTAGCATTCATAAATATTTCAATGGTATATTTCAATGGTACATTTAAAGTATTGCTCTTCCTTAATATAGAGGCCTTCTAAATGCTACGCAGTAGCGTAACAGCAATAGTAGAAGCAACGGTAGTGGTAGCGATAGCTATAGCGATAGCCATAGCAAAATGTCGATGTGTTATTATTAATTTCATTCTTTGCTAAAGTTAAACATTAAACATTAAAATTTTAAGATAATTATAATCATTTGTATTGATATCAATGTATACACATTGACATACATACATACATACAAACATACATACATTTATATATACGTTTAATTATTTTATTTAGATTCATACATAATAATGAAATACTAGATTTTTTTGTATATTGCAAAGCAATAAAAATAAAAGTGCCTTGATAAATGACCTCAGAAAATATTGAGATAAATTGAGATGACGTCGAATTCTGTCAAAAGAAAAAAAGGCAGCATTAACAATAACAACAAGAAATTAAAACAAAATTGCACGTAACATTTAACTATTTCTAGACAACAACAATAATAATAATAACAATACCAACAACATTAACATTAACAGTAAAATAAACAAATTATTGTACACGCATATTTGTACTTTTTTTTTTGATTTTTTTTTTTTTTTTTGGTGAGAATTTCCTCGTTTGTGGTTTTGTTGCTTTTTGTAGCTGGCGCTGCTGTTTTGGTTGATGTTGCTTAGCTTTATGCTCTCTCTTGGATATTGTAATGTAAAATGTTTATATGCATGCAAATCCAAGTATTTTGTATTTTTTATGATACAATCGGCTACATTTTTGTGTGCTGACTATCTGTATGTATGTATGTATGTATGTGTGTATGTATGTATGATGATTTTAGTCAAGTACTTGAAATTAATTAACCTTTTGCTCTGTTATTCAAGTATCACCAGAACGTATACAAGCACGCACATCTCAAAGGCACGTACATACATACACACATACATACATACATACATACAATATGCACAGACCCATATTTATATTCAAGAGTACAATCATTTATATATATATATATATATATATATATATATATATATATATATATATATAACATGACTGACTAAGCAAAAACTCAATTTGAAAAGTAAGAGAGAGAGATTGTACAAGCATCGTTTAGCCTTAATTTAGATCATTATGCATATATATATATAAATTTTTGTATATATACATAATATTGAAAAAAAAGAAAACTTCCGCATATAATAACGGCAATTGATATTAAAATGAGAATATAAAATCTATGCAAGTATTTCTCATATAGAAGCACACTCTTCAATTTATTTAGTTTTGAAAACTTTATAACATAAATGTATGAAATATGTAGGGGAGGCTTATAAGTAGTCGTTACATGAATATTATTTTATCACACCTTACAAAAACAGAATTTTTTTAATCGTAATAGTAATTTTTCCAAAAGAAAATTAAAATATGTTTTAAATTAAAAAAAAAAAATTAAATAAATAAACTTCAAATATGTTTTCAGTTAGATGCAATTTTAGGCAGTTTTCGGTACAAGTACACGTTAATGGTTCAAAAATTCGACGTGACAATTTGTCAGAATATTATAACAATAAAAATTTGTTGGATAGACGAGTTTTCTCAACAAAAATGACTCGCATTGAAAATTTTTGTAATCGGATTTCCTCTTAAAAAACATTTAGTTTAAGAAAAACTTAATTACATGAATAAATTTGAACGAAAGTTAGGCCAAATCAAATATTTCATATTTCTTTTTCAAACTCTTTCTTACGGATCTTCTACTCAATTTTATCAAAGTCTTTTTAGGAAGTTTTAATACATGTTCTTCTTACTTTCTAAGGACCATTAGGGATCATCAATTAATAATTTTGTAGAAACCATTTGAGATCTCAAGTTATCTCATGGTCGCTCACAAATGAACTGAATGATTTTTATGTGTTATATTTATTTTTCTGTTATATTTATATAAATTTAAAAAAAATTGTAACAATCATTTTTTTTATTTAGAACTGAATTAGTCCATTTATTGAATCCTTCTTTGTATCAAAAAAAAAATTGTTTTTTAATTTTTAACTTCCTTACTTTTGTGATTTGTATTCTTAACTTTTGAAGATCCTTGAGAAATTTTTATTAATTTCATATAAATTATTTTCCGCTATTATTCTAGAATGTAGGATAGTTAAGAGTCGATTCTATTGGATTCTATAATTTGTGTACTTGTTATATTTCTATTTTTATTTCTATTTCTATTTCTATTTGTATTACACTTGTGCGAAAGTTAAACATTTTTGTTAAACATTTTCACTTAAAAAGGACATATCCATTTATTATTAATATATGTGTAGCAACAACAACTGAAACAACAACAGTAATAATAATAATGATAATAAAGAAAAATAATAATAATAGCGTTAGTAACAATAATTGTTTACATAATAATTTCCTTGAATGCAATAACAGAAAAGCTATTCATTATAAAATATTGTGATTGCTCTTGGTTGTTTTTTTAAACCCACCACTCAAATATTTTGGTGATGTGCTCATTTTATTATTAAATTTATAACATTCAAACAGAAGAGTCGGGCAGATTCTACAAGGTAGACATATTCGTAAGCAGCGCCAAAATGTGAATCGACTTAGACATCCCTACCTCTTTCTCTATTCGTCCGCCCGTCCGTCTATCCAGCCATCCATCTACCCATCCATACATACATCCGCCCGCCCGTCCATTCATCCGACCGCCTGCCCTTCCATTCATCCGCCTGTCCGTCCATCTATCCGTCCGACGGCACTCCTGCCCGTCCATCTATCCGTCCGCCCGCACTCCTGCCCGTCCATCTATCCGTCCGCCCGCACTCCTGCCCGTCCAACTATGCGTCCGCTCGCCCATTCATTCGTCGTCTGTGTGTGTTTTGGTGATAATTTCCTCGTCGCAAAAAGAGAGATATCGAGTTCAACTTTGGATCGTTGGATGTTCTAGCAGGCAGGCTAGTAATAAAATGGGTCAAATAGGTTAAAGGCCACATGCGCACAGTGCAACAGAGAACATCATCACTTTTGGTAAATAAAATTTAGTGCTTTTTTACTGATTATTTGCAAACTACAAAATATAGAAAGCAAAAATTTCGTAAAAGTATTAAGGCCTATTGCCTTACAATATCTGTCCGAAATCGGCCACATCTACACGAAATTATACAATGCCAAATTATCACTTCTTTATGCCTATGTATTCTATTTATTTCTGAAAAGCCTGATTTAAGCTCTGAATTGCTATGCAGAGGTGTCTGAGTGGTGGGTATTCAAGTTTTGGCCCTAGCTAAATAAAAAAATTCGGTTTTGTTCCTCATTTAGTTTTGTTAACAGGTTTTTTGTTGTTGTTGTTGGTGATTTAGTTATTTTAAAAATTATTATTTTTTCATTATCATTAAATAAATTATTTATGTTTTTATTACATTGCAAAAAATAAAAATAAAAATAAAAATTAAAAAAAATCTTTTTGAAGGTTTTCTTTAAAACATGTGCAACCAAAAAAAAAAAAAAAAAAAAATAAAGTTAAATAAAAAAATTTGAATTGCTTATCATAAAAATTCTAATCCATTTAACATGACTAATTATGGCAAATTAGAGTAAAGCAGAACAATAAATAAACAAAAATAATTAATTTTTATAGTTATAGTTTTTTTCTTTTTTGAAGCTGTAAATTTATCAAATAATTACAAGTAAATCTATGCGGACGAGATTTTTTGTTTTTTTTTTTTTTTTGTTAATAATAATTATTCAAGTAAAAATGTTATAATCGATTCCGTATAAGATTTTAAAATGAGAGAATTGAAAAGTTAAGTAATGAAATTCAGATGAGAATAAAGAAATGAGCATTTTGAATTTTTTGTATTAACTTTGCTTTTTGCTTAACTCGTTACCAATGGCCAATATGCAAAAATAAATTTTGTACTGAAACTAAACTGTCATAGGAAAATGTGAAAGGAAGGAGAAATGAATTCAAGTTGCTTATCAAATTTGTATTTGAATTTTTTATTAATATTAACTTTTAATTTAACTTTTTGAAAAAAATAATCAAATCAAAAAATATCTTTCATTTTAATTAATTATTTCAAATTGAATTTTGTATCTACAATTTCCAAAATTTTCACTTTTCATTTTCCCTAAAAGAAAAAGCTCTCCAATTTTAAAGAATATCATCAATATTCATTTAAAAGAGCATTCAATTCGAGAATCGGCATTTTTCAAAGTATATAACGTTTATAAAAGATCTTGACCGCTTTATAAAATAATTAGTAGAATTTTGCCATTTTTTATTATAATATGAGAATGAAACAATTCTAAGAATATCGCATTGTAAAGCTGCTATTAAATGTATTAGTAGGCCTTGACGTTTTATTAAACTGGTTTTTTGTGTTTGTATGTTTCTGTGATTTTTTTTTTTTTTTTTATTTATAAATAAATGATGATAATCTTAATTCTGCCAACAACTGTAAATCATGCTTAAGAAGTCATACTTATTAAAATTGAATATTTTGATTAGTGTTTTGACATTTTCGCATAAGGTTCCCATTACTTAAATGCAAATATTAATATAGATTATGCAGATTTCTGTCAATGATTTTCATTGCACATTTAAATTTAAAATTTTAAATTTTAAATTGCATTATCGATTAAAAATATCCATTTAATATGATAAATATGACATTATGTGTGAAAATGTATCACGAATCACGTACATTAACTAAAATTTATACCCACCCTATAAGACTCTTCCGTTGGAGTGTATGTGTAATGAATTTGTGCAAATTGAAAATAAAAATGAAATACGGTTTAATTTATTTCAGTGTTAGTTTCTGTTTCAAAGTTTCAGTTACGAGAAGTTATGGATTTTCGGTCCTGTTCATAAATTCAGATCATGGCAACGATTTAATCTCTAACAACGTGGCCGCTACACCTGCGCTTATATTTATGTCTTTGCCCTACTCATTGATTTGTATACTAAAAATTAGAGATAGAGATTTTAGGGAGGGTCCGCTATTGAACAAAGTATAAGTTGTGTATATAAAATCGAAGCTGGGTCTTTTGGATTAGCTAATGAAAACAGTACTATTAACACAATCTTTGTATATCAAATATTTCTCTGCTGGCCGTCCATCTATCTATGTATCTGATACTTATGTGGTCAATTCAAAACTTTTAAGATACTACAACAAAATTTTTGCGGGTGTACATAATTAATACTAAGGCAATCGATATGGAATGTAGGTAATATAAGACAATTGTTATGACCGCTTCCAAATTTGCATGGATGCATCGATGCATCGATGTTTATTTGCCATTTCAAGTAAGTGTCTCATTTGTACCCAATTCGATTATTTTTTGAAAGTCCTTACAAATAAAAAATCTCTCATTTCAGTCGATAATTTAATATTTTTTATTTGGTTATTCTCTTATATTTTTTTTCTTGACTTTTGAATTAATTTAATTAAAATAGTGCGGAATATTGAAAAGTTTTTCTGAAACGATCATTCGATTTCTATATTAATTATTCTTATTCTTACAGTCAGTTAGTCTGTTAATTTCAATTTATTTAATTGAAATTTATAAATTATGTTTGCTAAGCGTACTTATTTGTACTTTCTTAATTAATGTCCTTCAATAAATGAAATTTTTGATTTGTTCATTAATAAGCAGTTTCAATATAACTCGCGATTTTATTCAAGTTATTTCTACAACAAAATATCAGAACAGATTATGCTGCATTAATTTAATTTGATTAAGATTAATCTCTAAATGTAAGGCAGGAAAATCGAAAATCGATATTCCATTCCATTCCGTTCCGTTCCATACCAGTACAGGAACCATAATACGACTTTACGAACCATAATACGAAGAAAGAAGAATGAAATTTATGACATTTAACATTTTTGACATTTAATGACAAATTTGTGCTCTATGGAAAAAAAGTAAATGGATTAATTATGTTTGGTGCACAATTAATGTGACCACAATAGATTTGCCCATAATAATTTCTCTTTCTATTCTATTATTCATATAAATCGTCATTCCTCATCCTTTCCAAGCAGCAGAATAAGAAGAATAACAAGAAGAAGAAGAAGGAAAAGATAGAAGTGGAACAGGAACTCATGTTACTAATAGAATACAAAAAAAAGACCAACAAGAACAATAACAATAAAATCAAAAACAGAATCAAAATTCCAGTCGCGTCAATAACTAAGTGGATCGAGAATAATATTAATTTGGTTTCTAGGCTTTCAATCAATTAAATGTGGCAAACAAAACAACAACAACAACAACAACAACAACAACAACAACATCAGCAACAACAACCATAGTAACAATAATAACAATAACGAAAGAAACAAAACTAAAATCAAAGAAAAAAAATGTAAGACAGAAATAAGGCCAGAGGAATGGAATGACTCTCTAAGGCAAATAATTACAATGATTTTTAGTCTTAAATTAGCCGGACATGAACTTGAAAAGTGCAATTTAAAAGATAAATACAACAAGAAAAATGAAAGAAATTTTTGTTTTTCTTCTTCTTCCACCAATCAACTAAATTAGAAATTGTCATTCATTCAAACCAAACACATGAAGAGAAGATTTTGAAGAAGAGGAAAAAGAGGTAGAAAAGAAGAAAAGAAAAGTAGGAAATAGAGAAGCAAGAGGGAGGACAAATGAGATAAGAAAATAGCGTGACAATTTTCATTCACTTTAAACTTTTTCCTTTTCTTTGGCTTTCTATTTTACAAAATTCAAATCTCCATTACACGAAACTATTAAAAGTTTATTACATTTAATCTTAATATCGAATGCGATTGAGATTGCGATTGCGATTGCAATTGCGATTGTGTATGATTAACAAATTGACCAATCAAACGATCATTTCATTTCATGGTGAGTGGCGATAGCCAAAGGATTAGATTGTTATATCCTTTAGCTATATGATCATCCCGTACAGCGCCATTAAATGCAAAACTATCATTTTACGATCTATGTAAATAAACATCATTAACAACTTTCAAAGAATTTTATTAACACGAAAAATGTACATTAAATTAAATTAAATAAATATAAACTAAATAAAATAAAATAAAAGAAGATGAAGCAAAGGAAGAAGAAGAAAAAAGGCCAAACGTTAAGAAGAAGCAGTTATACAAAAGTACTATCAAAAAAAAAAAAAGGTGTACAAAATATGAAAACCGTGACCGTCAACACGTCCGTCAATCCATATAAAACTCTCCCCAACAGTAACAACAATAACAACAATAATAATAACAATAATAGCAATAGCAACATTTTCCCAAAGTCATGCATTCACTTCATTAAAATCTTCACTGGAGTGTGAATGTTAAGAAAAATACAAAGGCAACACAAATACAAACAAAAAATATGAAAGAAAAAAAGAAAAAGACAACTTCCTCCTCATTTACAATGTGTAATTTTTTTTTATCTCTCTCTTTGGTTTTATGTTGCTTTGTTTTCTCTGCTATCGATACAACTTCAAAAAGCGCTTTCTTTTTTTCTTTTTGTTTTTGTTTTCTGTTTGGAAGATTTTAATTTAAGAAAAAAAAAAAAAAAAAAAGAAAAGACAATAAGCAAAAAAAGGGAAGGAAAGAGGCAAAGCACGAAACAAATTCAAAGTAATTGAATCTTTTTTTTTTTTTTTTTTTTTTTTTGATAAACAAAAGTGCGCGGCCTTATAAATATTTCCTCTCAATGCAAACATTTTTCCTTTTTTTTTCCTGGTCACTTTAGTTTTTGCATTTATTTATGTTATTATACTTTTGAGGTTTTCGATAATTTCGACGTAACTGCCGTCTGCTTTCGCTTTGCTAATTATTTTACAATAAAAATAGTATCAACAACATTCCCGGCAGCAACAACAACACCAACAGCAGCAGCACCAAAACCAAATCTAAACGGAAGTAAACTTCAGCGCGTTTCATATTTCAATTTTGTAATGTTTAACCAAAATAAGAAATACATGCATACACACACACACACACACACACACACACACACACACACACACACACACACACACATACATACATACATACATACATACATACATACATACATACATACATACATACATGCATATTCAAAAAGGTTACAATTTATAATTGAACTTTTCATTTATCTTTTTTTTTTGTTTTTCGTTGAGTTTTCTTATCACAACCATGAAACAAAGACCTTTTGCAAAAATTACATTTTTTTTGTATATTAAATAAAAAGGTTTCGTTTCATCAGTTCTCTTCGGTTTTTCTTTATTCTTATTTATTCTTTTTTTTGTTTTTTTTTTTTTGATTTTTTAATATAACAATAAATTTCTATTCTTAATGTCAAGGTGTTTTTTCTCTTTTGCATAAATGAAGGGCTTCTCATTAGTTCTCTTTCTCTCTTTCGTGTTATTCTAACTAATTGCTAAGGAAATTTTTAGTTCAATTGTTCAATCAATAGATCATTTTTCATTTTTTTTTGTCTTGGAAGCCACAATTACGTTACCTTCTTTTAAAGCAATGGATTCAAACCGCTTCAAACCAATTTCATTTTTCATAAATTTTCTTATCCATCTTTTCTATTTAGAACAAAAAAAAAAGGATTTTTTTAAGAAATTTCATGTCGTTGATATTCCGTTTTTTAATTCAAATTTAAATTTTCTTACAACTAAGCAGATTTTCTAGAATGTGATGCTTCTTATACATAAAAGTCGAAAGTAAGAAATTTTAAATCACTAAATCATTTTCACATGGTTTAACTTTCTTACTTTTTTTACTTTTTGATAGTTTAAGTAAAATATTTTAAGATATTAAAAATACGCTCCATATCTTCCTAATCATTTGCGCAAATGAAACAAAAACTCTAGAATAAGATGAATCATATTTTTTTCTTATAGGAAATACGCATACATGTGAAGTTGTCTGTGAAAATTATTCCGTTATTTAATAGAGTGGAATAGAATAGAATAGAACGCTATCTCAAATTTGTAGCTTTTAAATATAGAAAAAAAAAGCTAATAATAATTTTTTATGTACGCTCAATAAAGAGAATTGAAGATGGCGATGCGATACGACTCTATACGATACAATACGATTTATATTGCGACTTATATAAATATGCAAAATATCGTTAAATGTAATTTGGAGGTTTTTACTATTTTATTTTTAATTAATATGATGCGATGAATGCAATTACATTGAACTCAATAAAATTCTTGCCACAGAATATTCTATACAAACGATTTTGAATGAAAAATAGAACAAGAAAGAGAATTATATAAAGCTGGGCCCAAATTTTGAATACCCACCTCTCACGCACTATTTTATTACGTTTTAGAGCCTCTTTCAGTTTTTCAGTAGCAAATAAACAAGTGAAAATTTGGTATTGTGTAGGCGTGGTCGATTTGTATGATTTTTGAAAGATATTGTGGCCCAATGACCTAAGTACTAGTCCAAAGTTTCAACTTTCTATCTCTTGGAATTTACAAGTAATGAGCAAAAAATCGAGATGTCCTCATGGTTGCGTTAAACTGTGGGCTTGTGCTTTAACCGAATTTGCCCATTTTTAATAGTAACTTTTCTGTAAGAATTCCAATAATCCTGCCTCATTTGAACTTGACAAATGTAAATGCTTTATAAGAATCTCCAAAGCTTTTTTCTAGCATTACAAACATAATGGCAAAGTGGGCAAACCTTCAATCCTCCGGGTGGTGAAAACAAAAGAAAAGCGCAGTTTCAATTTCATATTTGAATAATTGTTGATTCGACGTAACTTAATTTAATTTAATTTACTGTAACTAAAAAATAGTTTTTCCTTTCTTGTATGGCCATTTAAAATATGTCGGGCATTCATTGAACTTTCTTCAACTTTATGGCACTAGTTGGATTAGATTTTCTCTCCATCTATTTATCATATTTCCTTTACTATTGTAATTAACTGTTAGAAAAGGGGATTTAGTTTTAGCCAACGATGAAAAAGACTTTCAATCATAGTTTTCCGAGGAATCTTGTTCTAGTAAAGCTTTAAAATTGAAATAAGAAATTATTGAACATCGTGTAATAATATCTATTCGATCGAGCGCTATTTTATATAATTTACACTAATTTGTCTAATATAAAAGAATTTTACTTAATCTCTGGAGAATTTTACTTAATTTCTGGACTATTTGTTAACAAAGATTTAAATAAAATGGAATCAATAGAATTTTTTTTTTTTTTGCCAGGCTAATTCTAAATATTTACATTAAAGGCAAAGCCAATGATTTAGACGAACAGATTGACGGACAGAAATATGTAGATTTGTGATGAGTGACTTTAAGTTCAATTAAAATATTTCTTTATGATATTTTTTGATAGCACATGATGCACAGAGAGATAAGGAAACATTGAAAGCAATTTTACTACAAGATTTTTTGTATAAATAGAAGAAGAATTAAAAGCAGAAGAAAGAAAAACAAATGAATAAGAATAATTGAACAACTAAAAATATAATACGTACATAAAATATTTTACTCTCAGTACATACACTAATGAAATAACATAGTAATTAAAGTCAAATAACGGAAATGGTTAACGATTGACATTTATCTTACAAAGTTAAAAAGAAAAGAAAAAGAATAATTACAACAACAATAAATTAAATAAACGGCTTAAATTTATTTCTATTTAATTTTAACTTTAAACAATTGAACATATAAAATAAATAGGTACATACAACTACACCTTCCATAATAATAATAACAGAGACAACAACAAAAACAACAACACATTTAATATTAGCAATTAAAAACTATTAAGAAGAGAGTAACAGTAGCAGCAATCGCAACAACAAGAACAATAAAAATTTTACAATTCGAATTTCCCAAAAAGAAAGAAAAAAATAGCCGATCCATTCAACTTATGATGATGATGATGATGACGGCGATGACGATGAGATGGACACATGGATTAAAATAGATAAGTGAAACGCAAGTTAGATAGACAGAGACAAAAAAAAAAAGAAAATTTTATCAATAATTAATTTTATTTAATGTTAGTGATAGAAATCATTGAACACACGAGGCAATAAATATAAAACACATAACGGTAATAGTAACACAAACAGTAACAGTAATGGTAACGGAACTTAACTGTACACATACGAACAAAGTTCACAGTTATTAGTATTATAAGCATTACCAGATGTTATTGTTGTTGTTGTTTTTGCTATGGCTCTTGTTATTGTTGTTAAATGCTGATGATTTCTCTTCTTTCAATAGCAAAATCAACCAAAAAGGAAAAAAAATAGAAATGAAAGAGAAAATTCATTTTTAATTCAACATTCATTTAGAGATTACATAAAAAAATGTTATAGTTATTATTATTGTTATTGTTGTTATCATCATCATCATCATCATCATCATCATGTTTATCTGGCATATTATAACAAATAATAAATTAAGCACCTAACAATGTTTGAAAAGAAAGTGCTGTTGTCTTTACTCCTTCGTCTTCTTCTTCTTCCTCTTATTTTTTTTCTTGTGTGTTTTTTTTAATTTTACTTTTGATTTTGACGTTATTTGTGCTTGTTGCTATTTTTTGTTATTTCTCTTTGTTTTTTTTTTTTGGTTCCTTTTGATTTTTATTATATGGCCATTGAAAAGAAAAAGCATGAATTTTGTTGTGGGAGTTTTTGTTCGTTTTGCTTCTTTTTTTTGGCTGTCATTTTATTTTGTTTTCTTTTTTTTTGTTTTTTTTTTCTACCATTTTTGAAAAGATAAAAGCGTTCTCATTTCACTAAGTGTGCACACGCACACTTACAAATATATATATATGGATTACTTAAGTCTTTAAATATATAAAAATATGTAAAGTAAAACTATCTCGCTGCGCACATTTCTTTTTTTTTTTGTTTTATTAGAGTTTTGTAAAACTTTCTACTCGTTAGTTACAAATAAAAGGCAAAAGAGATATAAAGCAGAAGAAAATAAAATAGAAAAAAAAAACCAAAAAGCAATAAAACAGTGAAGATTGTTTGGTGAAAAGTTAAACAACAATAACGATAACAACGGCATCAACGGTACCGCCAGCAAAATGAAAGCAATATCTTTCTTGCCATAGTTTTTCATGGTTATGATTATGACTTCTAATATTATTATAATTATTACTATTATTATTATTGTTGTTGTTGTTGTTGTTGTTGTTGTCGTTGTCGTCCTTTTTTCTCTTTAATAGCAAACATTATAAGTGGAATATTTAGATAAAAATGAGCAGAGTTTACAAATTGTAGAATATCCCTAAAGAAAACTAAGAAAATTTTAGCAAAAGGAAAAGGAGAGCAATTAAATTCACACACACACACAGACACTTACATAAAATAAAAACAAAACACCGGAATTGCCGTGTTTCTTTTTTTTTTCTTTTTGTTAATGTTCTTGCTGCTTTTGTAATTGTATAGTTTTATTCTTAAGTTTTTATTTTTTTATTTTTTTATTTTGCTATCCAGTTTTCTTTTCTGATCTTCTGATATTTACTTATGAATTTTCTATGGCTCCTACATTAAAAGGAAATATGAGAAATATGTGAAATTTTAGGGGAGTTCAATATAAATGATTTTCTCACGTTCTTAATGTACGTACACTTACACATATACATACATTCTCGCACGTATGTATGTGGTCGGTCATTCAATATCTTGATCATCATTATCATCATATTGAAATGTTAAATTTAGTAGTTAGTTCACACATAAATTATCGTCCCATTGAAATAGTCACAGATTTTATTTGTTTATTCATTTTTTTTTGGTTTTTTTTTTCGTTTTCTTTCTTTAATTTTTTTTTTATTTATGAATTTTTAATAAGAAAGAAAAAGAAAGGGAGTTAGAGAGAAAGAGAGAGAGAGAGAGAGAGAGACTGAGAAACTGAGAAATGTATTGAAGAAGTGACTCCTGGCCCAACTAGCTGATGACAACTTATTACAATTATCATAAGTGCTCATCAGTAAAACAACACTCGATAAAATAAAAATGTACGCTAAAAATTTCTTAATACTTATTATCGTTGTTATTTTTATTATTGTTATTACCCATGCAATTATCAGGGTTTATAATTGTTATTTTCATCATTGTTGTCGTTGCTACTACTATTAGTGTGTTGGTTGTTGTTGTTGTTATTGTTATTGTAAATATTAAAGTAAAAGTTTATTTATGTTACGCTTTATTCATTTCATTCACTTTTCAAACAGCGTAAGCAGCTAAGCAGCTAAGCAGCTATCACCAAATTGTAATGCTTATTCAACTTCACATCGACCATAAAAAAATTATAAATTATTGATTGTAATAAAATATAAATAAAATAATAAATATTATTATAATTTTCAGTATTTAACTTTTAGAATGGACTTTCCTAATTTTTTTCTACATTGAAAATAAGCAAATTTTGAAAGTAGAGATATCTTTTTAATATCCGAACGAATTATCGAGTGACTTTTGGAGTTAACTTCAATTTGTTTCTTTCTTCATACGTTTGATTGTTTTACCTAAAAGGCGATTGATATTAAACAAATAAAAGATCAGACAATTTTTTGCAATCACTTGCCATATAAAGCTCTATTTTTTCTAGAAAAAAAAAAAAGAAAAAAAGAAGTCATACCTTGAGATAAAAAAAGAATTTCCAATATTAAATCTTCTTATTAAATGAAAATCGTTGCATCTTTGCTAGAGATTATACCAAATAATCGTCTCAATTTTGAATCAAATTGTTTCATTTTTCGATATTTTTGGCTATTTTATGATAAATTCTTTTAAATCATTCAAAACTTATAATTTTATTTGAAATATTTCTTTAGCAATTAAAGTAAAAATTATTCAGAATATAAAATGCATCAATTTAAGAATCGACAACGTACATTCAATATTTGTGAAATAAATGCGACGCTTTAAAATGTTTATTTGTAGAATTAGTGTAATTTGTGGTTTAGTGCAGGCTTTGACATACAAGAAAGAAGAAGAAGAAACAGATAAAATTTAAGAATTAGCACTTTTGATGTACTTTCTTTTCTTATAATTTTATTTGAGCGTTTGGCAAATGAAAACAAAAGCTTCCACAGTAAAGCTTTATAATTGTTAGGAATTTTTCTTTTCTTTTTCTTTTCTTTTTTTTTATAATAATTTTTTTTTTTGTTTATTTGTTAAAAATATTGTTTGTTTATTTAACAGATTCTGCCCCCTTTAAATTTCTTTGCGAACATATTCGAATGTTTATTCGAATATTCTTTAGAATGTCAAATTCTGAATGTAAGATTTTACGATTTGGTGAAAGAGAGAGAATGAGAGAGCGAGGGAGTAGGGAGTAGGGAGTAGGTATGAGTTATTTTTCTATGCACATATAAATTATATAAATTTCATTTGGGTTTCCTTCAATTTCTCTATCATTATTGCAATCTCTGTCTTTCTCTACTTCTCGTACGTCTTTGTCATACTTCAATAGAAATTTTTTACCGGAAGCGTTTATCACCTTGTTAATGGTGAAGAAAATAAAAGACAAAGAAGAAGAAGAAGATGAAAAATATTGGGAAAAAAATTTAATTGGACATACACATGCACATATAAATAAATTCACATGACGAGGCATCACGCTTAAGTAGACTTTTCTTCTTATTTTCTATATGTTTGTCTCTTTTTTTTTTATGTGCTACTTAAATTTTTGCACTATTTTGATTGGTGTAGTTATATTTATTATCGCTGTTTATATCGTGCCATTGTGTTGCATTTGTGTAAAAGTTAAATGAAAACACAAAGCAGCACGACAACAAAAAAAAATACCGTAAGGTAATAGAAAGGAATAGCAAAAGCTTAAACTTAAGCAGCCGGTTTCTTATTATGCATTTCTATCGTATTGCTGCTGCTGCTGCTGCTGCTACTGCTGCTTTTGTTGTTATTGTTGTAACTTGGCTGGTTATTGATGGTTTAGATGATTGTTTCTTAAATATATCGTGATAATGATTAAAGTCATAATCATGATGATAATGTTCATAATGCTCATAATGATATTCAAAATAATAATGATAATGTTGAGTGAGAGTTAAATGTTTAAATTTTCATATAAAATGAAAGCAGAGAAAACAGAAATTTCTCTTTTTTTCTTTTCCGTTGCTTTTTTTTCTTTTTCTTAATTATTTTGATTTTCACTCCCTATAATAATTTTAGTGTGCGTATTTGACCTGCAATTGCAGTGTAGTCACATTAAATCATTTAATGCCTTATTTAGTTAGGTTTTTTCATTATAATTTCTTTATAGACACTAGACTGTTAGTCATCAGGCCTTTATGTGCCATTAGTTTTAGATTCTAAAGTTTTAAATTTTACAGTGTCATTTATTCTCCAGCCTCAGTTTCTATATCTTTATTAACATTTTAGCATAAAATTCTTGAATTTAATCCATCCAAATGTTGAAATTTCATTTACTCTCCATCTCTAGGATTATGAAATTTTATACATACATTCATCTTGATCGCAAGCATCCATCTTTTCCTAAATCGGATATTTATTTAAAATATTTTTTCAATGTATCAAATTGTTTGTGAAAAATCGATTTCATCTACTTATGTACCATTTCTTAATAGAGATTTTCAATTTTTTCAAAGTTTTATATTGTAAAATAGGTAATCGCATCAGAGACTACCTAATTGGAAGTTTAATAATATAATAGTTGTCCCCTTCTTAGATGATCGATTTAGATCGATTCAGAGTAATGTTTTTAATAGTTTCCCATTTCTAGTTTCCAATTTTTTGTTAATCTTTTATTTGAAGTTTTAATAATGTTTAATTATAAGATTAAGGTTTTTGAATCAAGAAATTGTTCGAAATTATAATTCATTAAAATGTTTAACGAGTAAAAGAGAAAACTTCTTTAATTTCCCGTTTTATATCCCGTTGTCAGAAATATCATACATGTTGAAGCATGTTTTTTCTTTTGCACAATTCTCTTTGTCAATTGTTTTCTTTCTTCGTTCTTTATTTTTTGTCAATTTAGCTCTCTCTTTCTCCTCCAAGTGACTATCTCTTGGTTTTTGCTTTTGTTTTTGTTTTTGTTACTTCATTGCAATTCATTGAAAAGAAAATGTGAATGTGAATAAAAGCGTAAAATAAGATTTCGTTTATTTCGTAAAATGGGGGTAACGATTTTTCTTTGCAATGCGAAAGAAAAATACGAAAAGAAAAGTGAGCCATACAAACAACAATAAGACAATTACAACAACAATAACAGTAACAATAACAACAACAATGCAATGTCTACAATATAATTGGGATTCTTCTTTATAAATTATTTCACTGTACATTTCATTGTGTGCGTGTGCGCATGTATTTTTTACGTATTATTTAAGTGAAAATTTCAATGCATTTGGTGTGACTTTTTTGTACGCTACACACCATTTATATTATAAGATATGCAAATGTGCGTAGCAATCAAAAAAGGCTCGACATAAATTTACCATCATTATTATTTTATTGATCGATTCAGCATAATTTTATGGATTCAATTAGATCTATATGCCTGTCCGTCTATTTGTCTATCGGTCCGTCTATTTATGTGTATCTACAGAATTAAATCACCAGGGCTATAAATGTGGGGAAACTTTAATGAAATTTTATAAGCGGGCGTGCAATTTTTCTTTAACTTATGAATGAGGGCGTTAGAAAATTATGATCCAAAAATGGGGAAAGAACAAACCTCTTAATGTGTAGAAAAAATTTCCATTATTTATTTTTCTTTTTTTGATGATTCTTTTTAACACAAATCACAGGCGACTTGTTAGTTTAATATAAGAAATATTTTAAAAAAAAAATTCCGATCAAACGAAGTCATGTATTTCTATATTTTTTCATATTAGAAGCGTATCAAAAATTTTTCGCAAAATTTCTTAACAAATCATCCATTATTTTGTTTAGGGCAGAAGATAGAGATAAAGGGATGCAAAGTAATGTAACGAAATATGAAAGTGGCTTCTGATCGATTATAAACTTTTTTGTTGTTTTTTTTTTTATTTGTTTTTCGTTTCGTCTCATTTTACTTCATTTCATTTCACTTGGTTTCTTTTTTCGTTTTTTTTTTTTGAGTTTATGGATTTTGAACTAACTGTATAAAGAAAAAAATGAATTTTCAAAATTTTCACTTTGATTATAATAACACTTGCTTACCTACATACACGTGCAACACACTTACACTTACGCACACACATATACACAACTCACACTAAAAATGTTGAATTTGAAATTTTCCGTTGATTTTTTTTGTCTTTCATTGGATTGTTAGTGTTGTTGTTATTATTATTTTGGTTATTGTAATCATTTTGTTATTATTAATATTATTATTGTTGGTGTTTTTGTTTACTGTTATTTTATATACATTTATATAATTTATAGTGTAAAGAAAGTTGACAATATCACTATTATTATTATTTTTATTATTGACTTTTTTGTTGTAGTTGTCTTTTCATTATAACTGAACTGAAATGAACTATTATTATCACTATCATTATTATTATTATTATTATTATTGTTGTTGCTGTTGTTTTTGTTGTTTTGGTTACTATAGCTACTCTTGCCGCAATCTCCGCTATTTTTACCGTTATGATTATTATTTCATTTAATCATTTATGGCAGCATTTTTGTTATTGTTATTAATGTTGTGAAACTTGCAATTCATTTTCTTTCTCTGGCCGTTGTTGCTGTTGCTTTTTTTTTTTTTACTTTTCTTACTTTAAAATTATGTAATAATATGATTGTGTTGTTGTAAGTGTCTGTGTGTGTGTGTGCGCATATATTTGCTTTACAATTTTTCTTGTTTGTTTTGCTTTTCTTTTCTTTTCTTTTCATTTCATTTCATTTTTTAGCTTTTTATTCATTGTATTTGCTTTAGTTTAAATTTAAATTTCTCTTTCGATTTTCGATATGCAAATGATTTTGAAAACCTGTAAAAATATGTTGTAGTCAATTTGAACTAATCATTTGAAAATAAATAAGAAATTTATAGTTAGAAGGGACCAAATCTCAAATACCCTGCACAATTTTGTTTAATTTGATTCAAAAACTCAAATAAATGAATTACAAGTCAACGAAATAACAATTTGTATAATTTCAATGATTTGAAAATATATCATTTCAGTTCATTTTATGGAAAGAGATTCAAACAATTGTACCAATCTGGACCAACTTATGTTGCACATATTACTTACTTAATTTTCAATAAAATATATTCAAAATTGAAACTTTTGTCCATGTAATGAGTTTTTTTTTTCGAAAAAGATGTTATATGAGCAATGGCCATAAAAATGGATCTATCTAGGCCAAATTTGGTACAAATATTATTCAGTTTAAACTACACTAAAATGCCAATTTTTGTTAAAGTATATTCAAAACTTCGGTTTGGTTTTTTCATAAACTGCTTTTTACTTGAAAACCTCGTATGCAGAGTGGCCGTAAAAATGGCACGATTTTAACCGTCTTTGGTCTAAGGCACACCCATAAATTAAATTCACTTGAAATATGTTAAAAATTGTTCTGTAACTTAATAACAAAAGGACAAATAGACAGACAGACAGACGGACAGGCATGCTTAACGTGATTTGGGAAATGTTTCCAAGTCGATCAGAGGGGGCTACCTCAACTCTTTTACTTACTTACTCAACATCCGTATAAACTTATAACACCCTGCTCCACAAGTAGTTTTATAGTAAAAGGTATAAAAATATCTAAAAGATAAAATTAAAAAGGAATCGAAAGTATCAAAAAAAAAAATACTGAAATTTCGAAAAAAATATATAAAATTTTTATATGACGGAAAGGTGACCAATCTATGGACCAAAGTTTGATTCTTATTTGAAAGAAAAATATTAATGTTCTCATTGTTCGAATTGTTCTAATTTGAAATGATCGATCATTGATCATTGATATCATTGATCTTAAGATTTTAAAAGAATAAATTGAAAATTCTTATTGTGGGATTGTGGGCGGCTAAAATAGATAGACAAATAAAATAAGATCATTCTCGAGCAAATCTGCAGGCACGCTCATTATTATACATATATGAAAAATTTTCTGAATAGATTTCCTTTTAACTTTCCATCTAACTTGTTTTTATATAAATCTTTTTTTTCAGTAGAAATTTCTTAAGAAAATATTTTGTAAATACGCAAAACAAAAGTTCATCATTAAATCTTCCATTTACGCATATTGAATTAACTATTTCTCATAACGATTGCAACACTAAATGAAGCAGCAGTATTTTGGGAAAGATTTTTATAGAGGCACTTTACCTTAAGAAACTCTAAATTGAACTTCAATGTTAGTTTTTTTTTCCATACAATTATCGCATCATTGTTTTGTTCTGCTAAAGTTTAAATAAGTTCAAATTCAAACAAATTAGAACTTGACTTTTATTAATATAATTTTAATACAAAACAGAGCCATTTTCTAGATAAGTGCTATACCATCTGATAGATAGCATTCCAAATATCCATGATACAGTTACATTGATATTCCGCATAAAATTATCTAGGAAAATGACTCTGTTATTACAGTATATGTACATAAAACGTATATTTTTCAAAATCGAAAATAATGAAATATGGATGGTGCCATTTGCTAAACCGGTTGCCCATTATCTTAAAATGCATATTTCAGGCATTAATGTGATGTCCTTGTTTCTTTTCCACAGTCTTTATTTTGGCTTTGGTGTATAACTAAACTTTGCCATTTTTGACTTTATACTTTATAGACACAAAATTGTATTTTAGCATAAATTTTAGTGAATTAATGAAAATTGAACAAATCTTTTTATTTTTCAATGAAAATATGAAAAAGAAAAGTCTTATATGCTTATTTTCGTCAAAATCTTTTTAATATTAATTCTGCTAAGTGATTAACAAAAGGTCTGCTACATATTTTGGTTTGTGTCTTTGCTAGGTTACACCCTTATTCAAATGCGCGTTTAATCAAGTTATTATGTTATCTAAATGAACTCTTTGTAATATAAGAATTTGTCATCTCTAAAAAGGGTTTAAAATGAAGAGCTTGAAGATCGTTTGGTTTGTCGTCTTTTTTCGTCCTTTTTTAGACTTAGTTTTTTTTTTTTATCTTAATTATGTTATATTCGGCCAACAATATTTTTGATTTTTTGAAATATGAAAACATTGTAACAAAATGCAGTTGATAGCCTTAACAATTAAAAAGGTTTTCTATTCAAGCTTCTTAATTCATTTTAATACTTTGGTCTACTATTTGAGATAATTTTGATATCAATAATCAATGATATTTTGATAGCTATTACAAAATAAAGGCGGTAAAGGGCAAGAAATTTTTTCAAAAACTTGAAATGTAGAAAGTGCTTATAGAAAACTTGAAAAAAAAGAAAAATTTATAATTTTGAAAACTCACTTTATTCCTCTTTCTCGCCTTGTTTTCTTCGTTTTTTTTTTTTTTTTTTGTTGAACATTGGAAAAATTTTGGTGTGATTTGGTGATTTTAGAAGGCAAATAATAATGTTCCCATTGATATTTTGAAATCTGTATTTGTTGATGAATTATGAATTACAAAACGATCAAATTGTTTCGTTTAATCAAAATTTCTTTTGATGTGATTTTAATAATGACATTCTGAACTTTCTGAGTAAGGAGATGAAATAAGTGATTGTTAACTGAGTGCCTGAGATTCTATATGCCCTGCTAACAAATTAACTAAATGATTGTTATTAATCTGAGCTAATCTGTTTATATATTTTAGATTGCCGGTGAATGAATGTCAAGCAGTTAGAGTGACATCAAATTTGAACGCATCGAGTAGCACAATGGCGGTTAGTCGTGTACCATCACCGCCATTACCCGAAGTTAATACACCAGTTGCCGAAAATTGGTGCTATACACAGGTAATTATATAATCGGGGCGGCAGTTAACGCATCGGCGGCCCTACATCTCCATTCATTTTAATCTCCTTTAATTTTTAACAATTCACATTTTCCATTTCAATTTATCCTTTAAAAAAAAACAATTATTTAAAGAGTGTTTTTGTTCTCATTTTTTTCCATTTTTTTTTTTTTTTTTGGGTGGGTTGGGGTGGGGGAAATTGTTGCCATCATGCTACAGGTGAAAGTGGTTAAATTTAGTTACATGTGGACCATAAATAATTTTAGCTTTTGTCGCGAAGAAATGGGTGAAGTATTAAAATCATCAACATTCTCGGCCGGTGCTAATGATAAATTAAAATGGTATTTATAAAATAATTGAATAAATTATTTATTTTTTTTTTCCAAATTATTATTATTACTTTACGAAAAAAAATGTTATTTTATTTTATTTCATTAGGTGTTTACGCGTAAATCCCAAGGGCCTAGATGAGGAAAGTAAAGATTATTTATCATTATATTTATTATTAGTGTCATGTAATAAATCAGAAGTGAGAGCGAAATTTAAATTTTCCATATTGAATGCGAAACGTGAAGAAACCAAAGCCATGGAATCCCAGAGGTAAATTTAATTTCAATCCACCAAATGAAAGAAAAAGTTAATACAAAAATTTCATATTTTAATTTTCTTACATTAAAAATTTAATCACTTATAGAGCATACCGATTTGTTCAAGGTAAAGATTGGGGCTTTAAAAAGTTTATACGTCGTGATTTCCTATTAGATGAAGCCAATGGCTTATTACCGGAAGATAAATTAACCATATTTTGTGAAGTTAGTGTTGTAGCCGATAGCGTTAACATTTCTGGCCAATCGAATATTGTACAATTTAAAGTACCCGAATGTAAATTAAGTGAAGACTTGGGCAATCTATTTGATAATGAAAAATTTAGTGATGTAACATTAGCTGTTGGCGGCCGTGAATTTCAAGCGCATAAGGCTATTTTAGCTGCGCGCAGTGATGTGTTTGCCGCCATGTTTGAGCATGAAATGGAAGAACGTAAATTAAATCGTGTCGCTATAACAGATGTGGATCATGAAGTTTTAAAAGAAATGTTACGCTTTATTTATACGGGCAAAGCACCAAATTTAGATAAAATGGCCGATGATCTCTTAGCAGCAGCTGACAAGGTAAGGCCTTCTCTCCATTTTCATTATTTTCATTAATTATCAATATAAAATAACTCTCTTATTATAACGATTAATTGAGTTATATTTTTTGTATAGATATTTGAAACCTCAAACTAATTTTCTATCTCCATTCTTCGTTCTGATCGCAATTTACATGCTCATTCATTTCATTTTGATACAAATTCAAAGTTATATAGATGCCTTTTGATCATGGAAATTGGACAATTTTTTTACTTTTTATAATGTTTAACATTACCTTGAGAGAAATCGATATAAAATTTAAATTTTTAAGAATTTAAATTATACAATTTTTCTTGACTTTTTGCTTAAAATGAACAATGTGTGAGAGAGAGCACTATTTGCTTTTTATTATATTTAAAAAAAAAATAATTTCTCTGAATTACTTTTCTTTTTTTTAATTACAAATGTTTTAGTATGCTTTGGAAAAATTAAAAGTGATGTGTGAGGAAGCTTTATGCGTGAATTTATCTGTTGAAACGGCAGCTGAAACATTAATATTAGCTGATCTTCATAGTGCGGATCAATTAAAAGCTCAAACAATTGATTTTATTAATACGTAAGTTTTTATATAACGGACAAATATCTAAATTTTAATTATTGCATTTAAATATTTTGTAAGTTTAATAATAATTGTAAAAAAATTTTTTAATTTTTAGTCATGCTACCGATGTTATGGAAACGCAAGGTTGGCAAAATATGATAACAACACATTCACATTTAATTGCAGAGGCATTTCGAGCGCTCGCAACACAACAGATCCCACCAATTGGACCACCAAGGAAACGTGTAAAAATGAGCTGAAATTTTCATATGAATTTTTTCATTATAATAAATTATTACTATAACAACAAAAACGGTAACAGCAGTAGCAACAACAACAACCACAATAATAATAATAATAATAATAATAATAATAATAATAATAATAACAACAACAAAAATAACCACAATTACTATTCTTGCTATTATTATCGCAGTAGCAATAAAAACAACAACAAGAACAACCATAACAACTGTAACTTAATACTTATAATAATAGTAATAATAATAATAATAATAATAATAATAACAACAACAGTAAAAGTTATAATCAACTATTATCACTTTAATAACAATAATAAGAATTATTGTAATTATCATTATCATCATCAGCATTATTATTATTATTATTATAATCATTGTCATCATTATTATAATAATTTTTGTTATTTTTATTATATTTACAATTATTTTTATTATAAAAATTATTTTAGAAACAATCACAATAATAATAATAACAATAAAATCAGTGTATAAGAATTATTCTCTCATTTAATATATAAAATTATTATTACGATTATACTTATTATAATTTATAATTATAATTTACAAGATGAATTGAATGAGAATTTATATTTATATTTTATTGTACTTTGCATTGTGATTTTGATATAAATATATATATATATTTTCTGATAATAATTTAATTAGATTATTTAAAGGCAGATGCTCTAAGAAATATTGAAAGAAGATACAATTTAATTAAATACCTAAAATGTCTTATAAATGTCAAAGCTTTTTTATCTCTCTCTTTTTTTCTTTTTGTCTTCTATTGTTTTTTCTGTTTTTTTTTTTTTTTGTTATATCTCATTTGTTGCATCATGAATAACAAAATTCAATAAGAGCAGAGTGAATTTGGCACAAATAAGTGCAGCAATAAATAGTCAAATTTCTTCAATAGTCAATAATTTCTTTCAAAACTCATTGTCCTTTATTTGATGATTTGAAAAATGCACAATGCAATCCAATTTAAATATATTGAATTCTGGTGGGGAAGGTGCGGGCAGATGGCGGGGGGGGGGGGGGGGGTGGCACGTAAAGAAAAGCATTCATTTGGTTAAGCAAAATTAAAATTAATTTTTTTTAAATTATTGTAAAATCAAAAGAAAAGGGGAAAGAATTTCACTTTTTTTTTTAGATTTCATTTTTGGTCATTTTTGATCTTTCTATTTTTCTTGCTCTATATTTGTTCTATTAATTGTAATAAACTTATTGCTACCACTTTTTCTTTGTCTATTTCAATTAACACTGCATTCTCTCTACACAAAAAGAAATGTAAAGCAATTAAAAAGGAATAAGAAAATTGTTCAGAAAATCAAATTAATATTTCTTTTCATCGCTATTTTATTATGTTTATTATGTGAATGGCTAAATGATGTATTTTTTTTTGTTTGTTTCAAATATCTTCTGATTTGTTTTTTTTAAAGAAAATTTATACAATATTAATAATAATAAGAAATAAGTAACAATAAAACAATGAAACTCGTTATAATAATAATAATAATAATAATTAGAGTAAAAAAAAACTTTTTTTGAATAATTAATTTTTCTTGATTTTATTGTACTTTATTTTAAATGATATGTGTAAATTATATGAGTATGATTTTAATTTTAAATAATCAAGATGAAGAGCATAAAAAACGAAAAAACAAAAAAAAAATAACAAGTAAAAGGTAGAAAAAAAGCCAGAAAACAAACCGAAAAAAAGTAAAAATTTCACTTTTATTATAATTAATGATAAAATATTAATTTAAAGCAGTTTTTTAGAATCGTATACCCGCCAATTAAATGTTAATATCTTTCATTCAATAAACAATAAACTATAAAAACAATACAAAGTAATTATAAATACTTTTTAAATAATTTTTTCATAAAAGTTTTCGTATTTTTATTTCAGTTATCTTTACTTTTTTATTCTTGATTCTCTTTTCATATTTTCAATTTCAAAAAGATCTTATTCGACGCTCTCTCCTTCACTTTCAAGTATGTTTAATTTTTTGAAGTAAAATTTATTTCAGATTTTTCATATTCAAAATTAAATCTAATTAAAAAAAAGCCTGTGTAATTTGAAAGTTGTTTTGTGGACGAAAAAATAAAAAAACTCTATATCAGAAGCGATGCGCTAGTGAAAAGCCACAATGACTTATTTTCTTTGAGATTAAATGTTGCTTTAATTAATTATTTCTATCGATATACCAATTTCAATCTTGCAATTATTATTAATGAATTAAATGATTTGAGTGAAGATTTCCATTTGCGCCATTTATCATAATCTATAATTTATTGAAACTTTTTCTCAAAGACTTTGAATATCAGTAATATCTAAAAATAATTTTTCACAATTTGTATGAAGTTTTTAGTGCGACATTAATAAAATCCAGTAATATAAAATTGTAGGGCAAAAAGGTAAGAGGACGTTTAAATGTATGCGATGAATTAGCAATTTACAATTATGTGGCCTAAAAATAGAGGAGCGAAAATATGAATTTTTAAAACTTAAAATAATAATCATTAAAAACTTTGACAAATCCGCTTGCAACGTTGAATCATAATTTCGCAGCAATTTTATAAAAAATTTTACACATTTTTCCATAAAATGCACAAAACAGAGTCAAAATCCATTTTATAGCATTCATAAATTATCATAAAATGTCGTTGTCAATAGTTTTTGCTCTGTGAATGAGAAATTATAGATGTACATGACAATAATCAAGGGAATAGTGATTGCCAAGACAATGATGGGGATTACTTTATATCACTTAAGGGGTTGCAAAGTAGATCATATTGTAATTGGAAGAAATGTGATGCATTTAGTAAGTTTTTGATTCTTACAAGTCTTTCTCATTAATTGCACAAAAGTACCTTTAAATTCGTTTTACAAGTTTTTTAAAAATGAACTTCTCTACAATATTATAAATATCTCGCAAAGAGTTCATCTAATATCGTAAAAATTTCATGGAATGCGAAAGAAGAATAATTTTACTCATTTTTAATCGATTGCTCCATAAAATTTCGATAATGATTAAATACATTTAAAAATATCCAACTAACAACTGCAACATTCGTTACAGTCGATTGGACCCAACCATACACCATACATACCTAACAGCCCATTTATAAAAATGTAGTGATCGTTTTCTAAATACGAATACCCCTTTGTAGTAGGCGTGATCGTAATAGTAGTGGGAACATACCCACAATTATTTGTGGGCATTTTTGGGTTAAGCCCACAGCCAAATGACTTCAAAATTGCGCCCTGTACTGTAAAATTTACATGGACATATAATGAACGGCAGACTGATCGACAGACGTAATCGTAATAGTAGTGGGAACATACCCACAATTATTTGTGGGCATTTTTGGGTTAAGCCCCCAGCCAAATGACTTTAAAATTTACATGGACATATAATGAACGGCAGACTGATCGACATAGATTATAATAAATAATCGAAAGTTGTTGTAACCTAATTTTTTTTGTTTTTGTATAATTTTCGTTTTAATTTTGATTACTTTATAATTTGCGTTGCGTTATTTGTGTATAAAGTTAATTTAAGTACAAATAAAGAAAACTAAAAATCATTATTCACATTACACATTGTTTTTACAACAAATGGTCAAAGTTGTAGGAAAAGATTTTGTTTGCTTTACACCAAAAGCAACAATAACAATAATAGCAGTAGCAATAATAATAACAACAGACATTCAAAACTCTTGTATAATGAATAAGTGTAACAAAAATAAATGAATATTTTATGATTGTCTTGTAATTTGTAATTTGTAGCATTTAGTGTTTGTAATCATTAATAAAATTAAATGAAAATAATAATAGGAACGTGTTTTAATAAAAACAAAGTGCTAAAAAATGTCAATCCAATATAATAAAAAAAAAAGTTGGAAATTACTTGTCGGTCGGGACCTGACTCTGAAATGGTCTATATCCGTTTGCTTAATGAAAATTCAACTGATTTGAAAAATACATTATATCAAAGGAGTTCCAAAAAAAAAAAAAAAAATGGAACGATTTGGATCAAATTTGCCAATTTTCATAAAAATATACTTCAATCGAAGGAAATTAGGAATATATAAAACGTACAAGTAAAATAATTTGGTTAGAGTCAAGCCTTGAATATCTCGCACAAAGCACACCATTCGATACTTCATGAATTTCCAATGTTTCTATCAAGTTTGAAGTCTATGTTGCTTTTTTTTTGCGGCCGTATACGGAAAAACCTTTAGAATTGTCCAAATCGATACAAAATTGAAGTTGATCAAGAATAACGCTGATTAAGAATAAATCGTATTGTATCTTTGATGTTTCATTTTAAGCGTAACAAAATGACATAACGAAAAATGAATATTTTGGATATAAAAATGCAACAATGTAATGTTTTATTTTATTTTATTTTTTGTTTTGTTTTGTTTTATTTTTTATAGTAAGATATTTTGTATTTGTGAGACTAACTTTCTTGTTCATCTAGAAATTGTTGCAATAATTCATTAGCAATGGGTATATTCAATAATTCAGAACCATCAAAGCCACGTTTCGATTTTACCAATTTATGATCCAAGAATTCCGTAAGTTGAGCACGCAAAGCTAAATCGGAGCTAACTAGAAATGCTTCGCGACAACTGGCATACAAATCTCGAAAAGTCATACCTATAATTTTCAGATATATATGAAGTAAAGTGGAGTCTATGCAAAAATATATTGAACACAGCATACCTTGATAATTATGGACACCTTTATGTTTTAATTGATATTTAACGATAATCATATAAATGCCACGTGAATTGCTGGTTAGTGAAAGGAATACGCTACGCATTGAGGATAATGCCAATTCACCAGAATTTTGTACTAATAAGGAATTCTCAAAGGCTGTTTCCTCCGTATAAGGTAACATTGTTGTACAATCCCACCAAGAAAAATTATAAAGTTGCAATTTGTTATGATCCCATAATAATGGCGTATTGATATTATCTATGGAAGCCAATATATGGATATTAGGCACATTAGCTAATGTGGATAAAATTGTTTGAGCTTTTGTATTTTTCAGCATTGGACCATCCAGATTATGTATAATTATAAACAAGTGTATATCAGGTATATTCGAAAATTCATCTTTTATAATAGCAAGTGCTTCATCCGGATTCGCTGGAGCCTGACCAATCTCTAATATTTCTTTTATAATGCTACTTAATATCTCTTTAAGTGTGAGACTAGGAAAAAAACCGTTAATTACTAAAACGTTTTGTTTGGAAAGGCTTTCACGATGAAACGACTGTAATAATTCACGTTTTGAACCGAGACCATATAACAAAATATTGTAGCCTTCATTAAGTATAAAAAGCCATTTTCCAAAATATGCTTTATAATCCAACATCATATTATTAATAGCTGCTCCATGTTCGTCACTTATTTTCATATCGGCTAAAAGAGCAAATAAGCGGTCAGCTGGCAGGCGTGAATTTTTTAAACTATCCAAAGTATTATCAGATGTGTGAATTTTCTTATTTGATTGTCTTTTAAAATATTTCTCATAGTCTGGTACATAATCATCAGAAATGTTCGATTTTGACTTTTTTCTACATATACGTGATGCTGATGTTGTTGGTAGCAAACTTACTGGATGTGATTTGCTGCTTGTAGATGGTATTTTAATATCACTATCACTAAGTGAGAATGCTTGACTCCCTGCCCTTTCACTTTCAGTACTACTTTCAGAACAACTTTCATCTTGAGTAGGCTCAAAATCACTATCATCTGACGAGAAATCTGTACCTGAAGAAGTATCTTTCAACATTTTAGCGATTTCTAAATTAAGTTAAGAGTAAATAAAAATCAAACAAAGATGATTTTATTAGAATTTTCATTAAATGTGTAATATGACAGAATTTTACCATTTTTCAAGCGTCCACGTACATGGGAAGGTGTTTTAGGTTCACTTGTAATCATTTTACGTAATTGCTTTGTACTCGGTGTTTTAGTTAGTTTAGTATTTGTTCGAGAAGTGGCAGTAGAACGTGTTGGTGTTTTAGGTGAATTTATGCCAATTTTTGTCGTCATACTTTTCTTTTTGGGTGTATTTAAGTTCGACATTATTGGATATGAAATTTTTGCACGTTCAATTTTGTTTACATTCCTGCAATCAGATATTTTTGCTTCCATTTTAACATAATTAATTTCATTATCATCAGCCGCAGCATTCTCTTTCGATAAGTTTCTAATAACTTCTGCTTCATTAATTGTAGTCCGTTTACATGGACTTGTTGTTGTAGACTTCTTTCTAGAATTATCTGTCACAAAATCATAAAACGTTTTAGCTGGCGTATGTTTTCGAGTAGACCTTCTTGGTATGGGGAGAACAGCTTCATCGTCTGAACTCATTACATTAATTTCAATGAAATCCTCATCAGATGTTAAACTTTCACTTTCTCTTCTTAAAGAAGCTTTCGATTGCTTCATTTTACTTTTTGGGGTATTCATTTTTATTTGAAATATTCTTTCGCAATAATGGACTTTTTTTGCTTAATTCTTCTTAAAATGCAAGTTTATTATATATATTTACCAAAACCTTTTTAATTATCTTCTTAATAAGAGCCATGTAATTTATTTCAGGGCTTTAGATATTTAATGGATAAAGGTAAAAATAAAGTATGCAGATAGTAACACCAATAGCCTTCATTTTATATTTTCTTTTGTATGTTGTTCCATTTGAATTTTTCACTTCTGCCGCGAAATTCTAGTCCTTGTACAAACGCAATTTATTTCTGTGTGCTGTTGTTCAAAGCCGTATGAGAAATTCGCAGCACTAAACATAAGAAGTTTCATTAACTAAAAAGGAAAATAACTATCGGGTTTACTTTAGTGTACTTATTTAGCTATTTTGCATTCATTTAACTATACAAAGCACTATCGCTATTTAAATGTTTAAGTATTTTCAAAATTATTTATAAAATAAAATTATTGTTTTTAATTAATTTTGAGCAGCTGTTGCTTTAACTATATGAAGTGTTCTTTTAAAATTAGAATCAATGTTAATTTTTTAATATCATCTCTGTCTTAAAATTAACAGTTGATTAAAATTGTATTTGTAAGTAATGAAAATGTTGCAGAAAATTACGAAACTTTTAAATGCGCCTTTCATAAAACTAACATAAAGAATTTCCGTTGTTTTTTAAATTATTAAATAAATTTTCTTGGAAAAGGCATCACTTTAGAAAAGAAATGCCTTTTTAATTTTTTTTATTGATAAAAATTACTATCAAAATTATACAAAATTAAGTAAATTAATTAGAATTTAGAAAGAAGGAATTTAGAAAGAAGGTGATTTACGATTTTCAACAAGTTGAAATGAAATATGAAATTTTTCTAAGATTATTACAATTTTTAAATACTATTTAAGAATAATTTCTCTTGTACAAATTATGCTAGAAATCAAAATTTTCATAATTGAAACGACATGCATCTTATGGACAATTTTATTTTGATTACCCAATTGAAAAATATTTTATCTGCATTTTACTAAAATTCTTTAAAATGGCAAATTTATCCAATGCGTTACATTTTCAACATTATCTTTAATAGCTAACAAATTATTATTTTCTATATAAATTTTATATTAAGCATGAAAAATATGTATCATTTATATAAATTATAATGAATTCTTTACTTGTAAGCACGCATTTCATGTATAATCATTAATCTTTATACAAATCAATGGGATAGAAAAGAGAAAATCAAATTAAATGAAAAGAAACAGTAAAATGTAAAGTAAAGAAAATGAAGGAGAAAATTATACATGATTGAGACAAAATTTTGTGTGACCACCACCTAGAAACTATTTGATATTTTATGATACAACCAGATAATTAGAAAAAGGATAATTTTTGGTAGGCATAATCGGTTTGCATGATTTTTACATAGACATTACCTTTTTATTAGACAATTTTAATTTTTCATCTGAGCGAAGTACTACAAATTAAAAGTGCTTAAAAAATTAAAACTGCTGCTGTCCTGGGGCACGAACGTGTGTGGTCCATGTTCAATACCATCATGTAAACTAAAACATGAGTTTTCAATGTTTTTTTTTTTTGCAATTTTGAAGTTAATATAACTTTTTTTTCAATCAGAACAACAAAACAGACAGACAGGTAATTAGATCTAAAACGATTCAGAATTTACTGGAATTTACTGGAACAAGATCAAAAATACATATATTTTGCATCATTTTCGTTGCTCCTTTTTGGGTTTTACAATCATAATGATAAAATAAGTATACTCCCAATATCTGGATCTTGTGGATTTATGTCCATCACAATAAAAATCCACAGATATTTTTTTAAATAATTTAAAGGCAACATGCAATATCAATACATGACGCCACAGGATCTCTCTTTGTAAGTAATATGTCATCAATTAGAAATGGAAATGTGTGAAGCGCTAACAAAACCCAACAAAAACAATAATAACAACAACATGTATAAGTGAAGCTATGCATGTATGTGAATGTTTAAAATAAAAAAAAAAGTTTAAAAAAAAAAGAAAAACTGAAATAAAACTCAAATTGTAACCGGTTTAACATTCAATTTGTTTTAATGTATAGCCTTTACGTTAGTTGCATTAGTTTGTTTGTATAATTTTTTTTTTTAAGAAAATAACATAACTCAATCATAAACAGCTCACACATAACACAACAGCAATATGAGCATTTAAATTATACATTGAGTTATATTCATTCTGACGATTTGACCGATTGTCGCATTGTTTAGTTGTCTGTTGCATTGTTGCATTGTTGCATTGTTGCATAACATCTATAAGTTAACAGTTAGAGATTGTTAAATGTAACAGTTAAACATCGACCACAATAGTGGTTGGTTGGTTCATTCGCTTATTTTGGCATTTTGGTATTTTCTATTATTTCAAATAAGTAATTACAACAAAATATAATTTTTTTTTAATAATTTTATTATAACTTTATATAAAAGAAAAAAAAAACAAATATTTCACATACATTTGATTTATTAATGTAATTTTGAGCAAATCAACAAACCAAGAGAAGAAAAAAAAAAAAAAAAAAAAAAACAAAACCGATTAGTAATTAATAAATAAAAAGTTTAACAGATAATTATTTGTCATTTGACCCTGCTTTCATCAACAGTGTGATTTCTTTATTTATTTATTTTTTTTTTGCTTCTGTTTTTTTTTTCTTGGTTTGTTCGTTAGTTTTTGATCATTTTCATTCATTTAGGTGCATTCGTTCTCTCAATTGATTACTACTAAAACTGTTAAATTAATTTATTATTTATAGATTTATTGAATATGCAAACAAAGGAGAAAGTAGAAGAAATAGAAGAAGTAGAGAGTGAAAAATAAAAAAAAAAACTAATTAACATTAACTAATATAATAATAAAAGCAAAATCAATATTGTTCAATAAAGTGCTATGGGGGTAAAAGAAAAAAAAAACATGAGACAAAAATTAAAATTGCTAGTAAAAATCGTTAAGTTAGCTTCAAAAATCGTCAAAAGTCAATTTTAATCAGTTACTGTTTTATTTTATACGACTGTTTTGATTTCTGTTTTGTTTTTTTTTTTGTTTTTTCTTTTTCTAACAATAAAACAACTAATTAATTTAGCGGTTTAATGTTTTCTATTTTCGGTTTCTTTTTCTTTTTCATTGGATTAGTCTTTTCGCTCTGCTTCACAAAAATCACCACAAATTAAAATTTGATTTTTTGATTTGACTGGCTATAAAGAAAAAAATTTATTCAATTTATCAAATTTTTGTAGAATTTTATAGAAATTTTCCTTTTGGACAAGGTCACATAATCATCTAAAATATTTTCTCCAACTTACAAGAATTATACTAAAAAAAATTATAATAATTAATGAATTAATTATTTATAATTAGAATTCTTGCACGAACATAATTTTAAGTATTCAATTAACATCAATTTCTTTTTTTCATAAATTTTATAACATATTTTTTTAATGTATTTATTACATACAAACAATTTGAATTGTATGTATCCTGTGCGTACGTGCTTTAAATTATAATTAATATAAGAAATACATAAAATAACAAGTAACAAAATATAAAAATAAAAGAATAAAGTGATCACACATATTTCGAGCATTAACCTTCATAACAAAAAATTAAAATTTTAGTTATTCTTAGCATAATTACTATGCATAATATTTATACCCTACATCACTTGTGGTACACATTTCATATGTTTGTAATACATAGAAAAATTTCAGATATAGTGGCACCGTTTACTATACCAATTCGATTCAGAATTATTTACAGAATGAATGCAAAGTCTATCTATTCAATCATCTAATGTCTGTCCATGTATATTTGCTCTCAATTTTAAGTAAGTTTTTTTTTTCCAACAGATGTAATGTATTGAAAATTGTTAAAGTACAATCATTTTTGCGGCCACTTTCCATATAACGCTTTTTTTCGAATAAAATATCATTTATGCATAGAAAGGTGAAAATTTTGATTACATTTTTATAAAAATGACATAGCAATTATCCCTACTAGATCAGTATAGTTTTTGATTATCCTCTCATATAATAAACTTTTTAAATTATACATTTACTTTTTGTTTACTTAAAATTTGTATAATGAATTAAATAATATCATTCAAGTAAAGTGGTGTAGGGTATTTAAGTTTATGTTTTTGCTCATTATTTTAAAATTCATTTTTGTATTCTTTCGTTATTCATATTTTTTCCTTAAATTATGATAAAAATTCGTTTAAGATGTACAAATAATCTAAAAACTGTTGTCTACACATGGATACATAACACATTGATCAATAAATCTCGGTTCTACAGTATATTAACTATTAATAATATAGAATTTTTCAAGGCTGACATTTAATTAGTTCAAAATCGTTTCGATTCAGTTTGTATTCAAAAGTCATTATTATATGTTGAAGCATTTCGGGAACAGCTCTAACCTGTCACTTCATTTGTCCATGCTTTGCTACTTTGGTCGACTGTGAACAAATGCAAAGGTATATCGATTTCAAAAACCAATTTAAAAGGCGAGATCTTTACATTTTGATACTTGCATTAAGAAAAGCATATAAAAAATTAATTAATTTCGTTGATATAAAGTCCATACAATACTTTCCAAGGGACTATTTGACTTCAGTAATAACTTTTTATATCAAGTGAAATGTTGTTTTTTAAAAAGAAGCATTAAATGACCCATAAAGTATATATATTTGTGATCATCATCGAATTCTCAAGCCATGTACATCAATGCATTCATTTGTTATCCCTTATCTGGTTTACAAAAATTGATATATTGTATTGAAATATAGTAAAATGATTATGTTTTTTTTTTATCTATTTCTTGGAAGAATACACTTATCGAGACTGGGCCATTTATTTTGATATGCCCTGTTTAAAAGTTGATATTGTATCGAAATTGTACAGTTAGTCAACAGTGTTCCCTTCCATGTGTTAGACTGGTGACTTATAAAACTATGTGCCATTGATTTTTATATCTAACGGTTTTATCCAACAGTCATTGCCATTAACACAGAACTTTAATAATAAATATGCAGTAAACACAACTTGATTATTAGCATATTTGAAAATGTTTTTCATGTGAGGCCTTCATTTTGAAGTGAATACTTTAAACGCTACAACCGTTACCTGTGTAATTGAATAACTGTTTATCTAATTGTATTAATTTTGTCTTATTTTACATTGCTAAACTAATCGATTTAGTAAGCACGTTTATTTTGCACTTACATGTTGCTTACATGTTGCTTACATGTTGCTTACATGTTTTTTTGCCATTTCTTGTATTATTCGCTTATGGTACAAAATTAATTATATACATTATATAGAGAATGAACGGAATCTATGGAACTTCTTTTTCGTAGGATATGTGTGAATGTATACTTTGAAGCGATCATTTAGTTAGAATATAAATCTAGCTGCAAATGAAACTGTTAATACAAATAACAGCAAAAAATTGTTTCATAAACTTTTGATCCTATTGCTTGTGAATTTTTGTGGCACAGATAAGATAGATAACCTACTTAAATATCTGTTCAAGGTCTCATACCTCAACCGATATATAAATTTACCTTTTTTGATATAATTACAAAAAAGTACAAAGCAAACAAATTCTACAAGAAAATTAAAGTTTTCAAATTTAGATACATAAAACAATTATTTACTTAGGAATACTTGATTAAATAAAGAGCAGACCTGAATGGAACAGAATAACTAGTTTTTACTACCACATAAATATGTATAAATACAATGCACAGATAAGGCTTAAGGCGTATTTCATGGAGGCGTACGTAACATTGTTGAACTTAGTGTACATTTTTAATGCATAAACTTAAGAATAACAACAAGAAACAACAAGAAATTTGAATGAATAATTTTAGTGCTCTCAGTTTTATAATGAGATCAATTTAAGAATGAACAGTTTAACAGATTAAAATAAATTAAATTAATGTGAATATAAAGTTACAAAAATTCTATAATATTTAATATAACGTCTCACTAAATAAGAGTCCTCATACAAAAGGTGAAAAAAGCAAAAACAAATTAAGACAACTTAAAGCATCAAGAGTCTACTGTACGATCTAAAGCATAATCTATGATAGATATTTATAAAGTACGCGGTAACAAGTTATTTCGTAACATAGAACATGTAACAAAAAGTTCAATGACATATTGTTGGCATAAGTTTATCTCACTGTGTACGTTTATTAAAGTATCCTCTTTATAAACGTACTCTTATTATTGTTGTAGATTTATATAGACAACATTTCCTCGCTGAATATTTATATCGTGAATGTATACTGAATTTAATAAGCTGATTTTAAATATTTAACTACCTAACAATGGAAATTATGTATACGATATTGTTTAGCTGTTGTCAAAAGTTATTAATCACTTACAATCTTACAATAATAACAAATGACAAAGATAATGATAATTCCAAATAAGTCATTATTATATTTGTACCATTCTTTTAATTTATTGGAAATATTTGTTGGCGAAATGATTTCCAAGGGTCAAGTTTTCAAATAATTGGAAATCACATAGTTTCTATGTCCACCATCCAGAGGTTGCGGGTATATTCATTTTGTCATTATGTTTAGAACACCTAGGAAGAAGCGTTGGAGATCTTACAAAGTATTTACATTCGTGATTAGCATCAAATTCTGAATAGATTTAGCCATGTCTGTCCATCTGTCCGACTATGTGTCTGCCTAGTGTAAGCATTTTTCTGATCGCAAAATTTAAGATATCGAGCTTAAATTTTGTAGAATCATTAAAAGTTCTTGAACGCAGGCTAGTATTGAAAATGGCTAAAATCGGTCAAAGGACACGCCCACAATGCAACATAAACTGAGAACACTTAATTTTTTTTAAGCAAAGTTTGGTAGTTTTTTGTTCATCATCTGGAAACTATAAAATTGTAAATTTTCGAGCTGAAATTTTGCACAAGTAGGAAAGTTATTGGTTTACAATGTTTGTCCAAAAAACATGCAAATCGGATACGACTACGTGAAATTATACAATACCAAAATTTCATTTTTTTTTGTTTACGTTTTCAATTTACTCCTAAAAAACTGAATCAGGTTCTAAATCTTAATATTGTGGTGTCTAGGTGGTGGGTATCCAAAATTCAGCTCCAGCCAAATATAATTTTCTTACTTGTTACATTTCCGATTTTGATAAAATTTTCTAAAACATTCAAAGTCAATTTGGATTTTCTATGAGGTTTTTTTTATTGTTTCTGTTTTGTTTTGTTTTTTATTTCTGATATTTTTATACATAACAAATATATTTAAAGGGTACATACATCTACATGCTTTCTTAGTATAATGCAACACATTAAATTGTCTTTGATTGGAATTGTGGTGGCGTATTTGTTAGCCATCATTAACATTAGTAATGGAGAGGAAATTTATAATTATTACCGTCTACCAACATCAATACAACCGGAACGCTATAAATTGAAGATCTTAACCAATTTGGATAATCTAACATTTAAAGGAGAAATGTCAATGCGATTTATGACGACTGAAATAACAGATAATGTAACTTTACACTCACAAAATCTGACCATCGACATGCAACGTATTCAATTTAAAGATTATAGCGATAATAAGAAATTTTCTTGTGATCAGCCGACAAAAGTTGTGGCCGACCATGATTATCTAATAATACCGACATGCCGTCCTTTAGCTAAAGATCAAATGTATAAAGTAAAATTATATTTTTGGGGTGTATTAAATGAGAAATTACAAGGTTACTATCGCAGCTCTTATGTAGATATTCTTACAAATAAAACCAGGTGCGTAATTCGATGGTCGATTTGTTACTTTGTAGCATTTATTCGATATAAATTTAGAATTTATTTGTAAATTTATCACTTTAGATGGTTATCCATTACACAATTTGAGCCAGCTTTTGCCAGGGCTGCTTTTCCCTGCCTTGATGAACCAAATTATAAAGCAAAATTTATAATTTGGCTAGGTCATCATCGTTCCTATAGAGCTTTAAGTAATATGCCTCTGGAGAAACAGGAACCCATGTAAGCAAAATCTATTCTCAATTTCTTCGCTTTTTCTTCTTTTGTATCCACCATCCAGAGATTGGGCGAAATATCCATTTTGTCATTGTGCTTGACCTTAAAGAGTGTATACATATTTTTGATCAGTATCAAATTCTGAAGCAAGTTGGAGATGTCTGCACGGCTATCCGTCTGTGTGTCTGTATGTTAAAAATATTCTCTTGATCGTAAAATTTGGCAGAATCATTGAAAATTCTTGCACGCAGGTTGGGTTTAAAAATGCGCAAAATTGGATGAAAGACACGACCCCAGTACAAAGTAAACTGAGAACACCTCAATTTTTTAAGCAAAATTTGGCGGTTTTTTTCTAATTATTTGAAAACTGCAAAACACAAAAAACTGCAATTTTGTAGTAAGTAAGTAGTAGGCCGTTGGTCTACAATATCTATCCAAAAATCATTCAAATCGAACCCGATTCACGAAATTATACAATACCAAATTTTCTTTTTCTATGTTTAAGCTTTCCATCTACTACTGAAAAAACTGAAACAGGTTCTGAAATGTAATACCATGGTGTCTGGGTGGTGGCCCCCATCAAATATGATTTTCTTACTGGTTTTTTTTTAAATTTGACAAAACAAAACAATAAAAGCTAGACCAATAAAAACCATTTTCTTTACTTTAGATCCGATATAAAGGATTATGTATGGAGTATATTTGAAGAATCTTTACCTATGTCTACTTATCTAGTGGCCTACACGATAAATGATTTTAAGTATAAATCATCCGGAAATATGCAAGTTACATTCCGTACTTGGTCTCGTGCCGATGCTTTAAACCAATGTGAATATGCCAGTGAAGTGGGTCCGAAAATTTTGAAGTTTTACGAAGAAAGTTTTGGCATAGCATTCCCACTAAAAAAAATTGATCAAATTGCTATACCAGACTTTTCAGCGGCTGCTATGGAAAATTGGGGCTTAGTGACGTATAGGGAAACGGCTTTGTTGTTTGCTCCCAACATTTCTTCAGAATCAAATAAATTGCGAATAGTTAGTGTCATAGCACATGAATTGGCTCATCAATGGTTTGGTAATTTAGTCACAATGAAATGGTGGTCTGATTTATGGTTAAATGAAGGTTTTGCCACTTATATGGCCAGTTTAGCAGTTCATCATCTCTATCCAATTTGGGAATCTTTAAATGAAGAATCATTAGATACTTTATTAATTGTATTTAGACGTGATGCCCAATTAAGTAGCCATCCGATATCGCAACCCATAGAAGGCACTCACCAAATATCAGAACGTTTCGATACAATATCATATAGAAAAGGATCGGCCGTACTACGAATGTTACATTTAATTTTAGGCGAAATTGCATTTTTCGAATCGATTCGGCATTATTTGGAAGAAAATATGTATGGTAATGCTGAGCAAGATGATCTATGGGCATCTTTTACAGAACGTGCTCATATCTACAAACGTTTACCAAATAATTCCAACATGAAAACAATTATGGATTCGTGGACGCTACAAACGGGCTTCCCATTGGTAAAAGTTACTCGGAATTATGATACCGGTACTGCAATTATTTCCCAAACGCGATTTTTGGAAAATAATACTAAAGTTGAACGATCAGCGGAGCCATGTTGGTGGATACCCTTAAGTTTAACCAACTCACAACTCATGGACTTTTCGAAAATTATGCCGCACTATTGGTTAACATGCACAACTAGTAACAAAAGTGTTAATCTCGTAATGGAACATGTGGCAACTAGTAACGATTGGGTAATATTCAATATTCAAATGTCAGGTGTATATCGCGTAATGTATGACGAGAAGAATTGGGCTTTATTAAATAGAACTCTAAATAGTGACGCTTTTACACGTATTCATGTTTTAAATCGAGCACAATTAATTGATGATTCATTATCATTAGCATGGAGTGGTTATCATGATTATGATGTACCCTTGCATATATTAGAATATATGATAAAGGAACGAGAATACTTACCATGGAGATCTGCTTTAGATAGTTTAAGTAATGTCAATCGTTTACTTAGAAATTTTCAACCCACTTATCAAAACTTTGTGGTAAACTTGATCATTATTATTAATATTAGAATCGAATTATCGCTATTATAAATTATTATAATGAATATAAAATTTTCAGGCCTTTATGCGCTATATTATTAAACCCACTTACCTCCATTTGGGTGGATTAAATCGTAGCGAGAACACTTTACCACACACTAATGTGTTGCATAAATCTCTAATGGCCGGTTGGGCTTGCCGCTTAGAAGTAGACGATTGTGTTCATGCAGCTGTACAATATTTCAAAGTGTGGCGTGCTACACCTAAACCACATTTAAATAATGCCATACCAGTTGATTTAAGACCAATAGTATACTGTACTGCTATTCGACATGGTAATGAAGATGACTGGAAATTTTTATGGCAGCAATATCAACAATCAAATGTCGCTAGTGAGAAGGGTATTATAATTTTTGCATTGGCTTGTTCAGAAAATGCAACCGTTTTACATTCCTATCTCAATATGCTCTATGACACAAAACAAGAGCAAATACGACGTCAAGATTCTGCTCACGCCTTTGCTGCCATAGCACGCAATAGAGTTGGATTCAAATTAGCTAAAGATTATTATATTGAAAACATTGATAAATTATACGAATTTTATGGTCCCTATTCTCATGAGTTGGGCAGTTTATTGGGGCCTCTATCAAGTCAAGTTATTAAAATCGAAGATCTCAAGCAACTTGTAAGGTTGATTGATAAGAAGGAGCCTTATTTTAGGAAAGCTCAGAAAAGCGTATTAAATGCCTTGGAAACGATTAATGTGAACTTGGAATGGATTAATCGTAATCTAGGATTATTGCGTGTCCACTTCGAAAGTCGTTTAACTTCAATGAGGATTTAGTTATAACAAAAATCAATAATTATGAAGTATAACCACTTTTTTTTAAGTCTGTACTCATATTGCACTTTTAATACACATATACGATCACATAATTCTTAGGAGTACATATTTACAATGTTACAATTTTAATTTGCTTAGGAACAATATCTACATTTTAATAAATATATATGTATTTAATAAACTTATCAAGCTCTTAAACTTTTTATAGCCACCATTTAGAGTTCGAGGAAATACTTAGTCATTTTATTGCGTAGAAGGAAACGTTAGAGATTCTATAAAATATAAATATTCTTGATCAATATCGAATTCTGAATCGATTTAGACATGACTGTTCGTCTGTGTGTCTGTAAACATTTCCCAGGCTATAAAATTTGAGATATCGAGCTACATTTGGCAAAACCATTGAAAGTTCCTGCACTTAAGTTGAAACAGGAATTGGGGAAAATCGATCAAAGAACAAATGCTCGTACAGTGCTTTTTTAAAGCAAATGGCAAACAATACGTAACAGTACTGAATGCTAGTATTAATAGGGAGGCTAAGTCCTCAATGTTTTTAAAAGAATGATGCAAAGAGGCCCCGCTTTTGCGAAACTGTGCAGTATCAAAATTTTTCTTTAATATGATCTATCGATTTCACAAAAACTCAAATAGTGGTTGTTGGATATTTGAGATTTGGCCCCAGACAAATATAATTATCTTACTTGTATAAATTGTATAATAAATTTTGAGAGGCTAAAGACTAAGGGAAATAGTTTCTCAAAACATTCGAGTTATTTTCCGATGATAGTTAATAAATCTATACTTGAATAGTAGACAACGATAAAGATAAATCTAAAAATCTGAAATTTGTTTTCCCTATTATGCATAGAAAACAATTTCAAAACAAAAAAAAAAAAATGATAAATTCGATAAAAACATTATGGCCAATATTATATATTTTATTTTATTTATGCAATAATAGTCTTAATTTGGAATATGATCATTTTCGTTTACCCACATCCATAAAACCATTGGATTACAAATTGAAAATTATAACGCAATTTGAAGAAGCACCAAATATAAAATTTCATGGCGAAGTAATTATACATTTTATTGTAAAGTCCAATACCAATAATATAACGTTACATGCTTGTAATTTGACAATCGATGATCATCATATACAATTGATGACATATAAAGATAATAAGGTATGTCATTGCGTTAAATCGGTAACGATAGTGAGAACCTTTGATTATTACATTATCAAATTATGTCGTGAATTAATTACAAATGAAGAAGCCAAAATTAAATTACCATTTAAAGGATTATTGAATGACAGATTAGTGGGCTATTATAAAAGTGCTTATCGCGTTAAAGAAACTAATTCAATCAAGTGGGTTTTCTTTGCTCTAATTTAAAATACCCTCTTATATATATCACATATATATAAATATACATATATATGGCAGATGGTTATCAATTACACAATTCGAAGCGACTTTTGCTAGAGCTGCATTTCCATGTCTGGATGAGCCCATTTATAAAGCGAAATTTTATATTTGGTTAGGCCATCATTGTACATATACCGGCCTCAGTAATATGCCATTACAAAAGAAAGAACCTATGTAAGTTATATGTATTAAGTAAATAGAATCAAATTGGATCGTATTGAATTAAAATTAAAAATTTTGAATGCTTTTAGAGAGAATATGACTGGTTATTTTTGGAGTATTTTTGAACCATCTGTGCCAATGTCCACATATTTGGTAGCATTTAGCGTTAATCAATTCCACCATCAACTTAAAGACGATAGCCGGATTACATTTCGCACGTGGTCACGCCCAGAAGTCAATGATCAATGTGAATATGCGAACGATATTGCAGCAAAAGTTTTAGAATTTTATGAGCGTAGTCTTTGTATAGACTTTCCCATACCGAAAATTGATCAAATAGCTGTACCAACATTTGCAGCAGGCGCTATGGAAAATTGGGGCTTAATCACATATCGTGAGGAAGTTTTATTATATTCACCAAAATCATCATCGGAAGCAGATAAACAAAGTATTGTCAGTACAATTGCTCATGAATTGGCTCATCAATGGTTTGGAAATTTAGTTACCCTAAAATGGTGGAATGATTTATGGCTAAATGAAGGTTTTGCCACTTATATGAGCAGCTTATGTACTGATTATTTAAATCGAGATTGGCAAGCTTGGAATGAGGAATCATTAGAAAATATACTCCTTGTATTCAGACGAGATTCATTAGAAAATAGTCACGCAGTAACACAGGACGTACAAACAGTTAAACAAATTTCGGAAGATTTTGACACGATTTCATATAGAAAAGGTGCAGTAATATTACGAATGTTAGATCTAATATTAGGCCGCGATGTTTTCCTTAAAAGTTTGCATAATTATTTAACCCTACATAGTTATAAAAATGCGGTTACGAATGATTTATGGTCAGCTTTCACAGAAGTTTCACGTTCACTCTATCGTATTGATATGAATGACGATATAAAAACAATTATGGATTCATGGACTTTACAAAAAGGTTACCCTATAATATACGTAACACGTGATTATACTAATCGGTCAGTGATAGTGACCCAACAAGTTTTTCATAAAGTACACGATGCAAATAATTTGGATAAAGGCAGATGCTGGTGGATTCCTTTATCTTTTACATCTGCTTCTACATTAGATTTTTCTGCAAATGCTCTCTCATTATGGATGAAATGTGATCAGAATGGGGAAAGCACACCCTTAAATATAGGACGATTAGCTTGCAATCAAGATTGGATATTATTTAATATACAATTATCAGGCTTATATAGAGTTATGTATGATAGAAAAAATTGGAACAAATTGTTTCAAACATTAAATAGTGAACAATTCACGAACATACATGTAATGAATCGTGCTCAACTGATTGATGATGTCTTAAGCTTTGCATGGGGCGGCTATCATGGCTATGATGTTGCATTCGATTTGCTATTGTATCTGACTAGAGAGAAAGAATATTTACCTTGGATGGTAGCTTTAGCGAATTTAAGTACATTGAATCGTTTATTAAGAAATTTCGAAAAACTTTATGAAACATTTTTAGTAAGTGGCCACATGGATCTACTAAGTACGATAATATTAAAAAATTCTTTCGAAATTTTGTAGGATTTCATGAGCAGAATTATTCAACCAGTTTACTACCATCTAAATGGTCTAAATTTCACTGAACCTGAATGTAGGATGACCCATATAGAACTAGTACATAAAGCTTTAATAGGGCGTTGGGCATGCTATTTAAATATTGAAGACTGTATTAAAACTGCTATGAAATATTTCAGTGAATGGAAAGTGAAGCAACATCCAGACACTGAGAATCATATACCAATTAATATTCGTTCAATTGTTTATTGTACGGCTATACGTCATGGCAATAAGCACGATTGGGAATTTTTATGGGATCGTTATAAAGCAACAAATTCAATTAGCGAAAGTCGAACAATACTAATTTGCTTGGCATGTACACAAAATAAAAGAATATTATATTATTATATGCGCTTAGCATTCGCTTGGGGAGAGTTCGTTAATCCATCACACAGCTCTTTAGTATTTGCATCAGTTGCCCGTAATCGATTAGGCTTTCAAATGGCAAAAAATTTCCTTTTCCATAATATTGGCCAATTACATGATTTGTAAGTAAAAATATAAACATTTATATATAAATTTTTTTCTTTGTTAACACTTATCATGATTCATCATCAGTTACAGTCCAAACACAGAAGAATTAGGAAAATTAGTATTGCCATTGGCCACTCAAATCACTGCATTTCGGGATATACAACTACTCAAACAAGTTATCCACGAGAAAAGTGATCTCTTGAAAAAATCCAAAGGAAATTTCTTAACGGCTCTGAATATCAGTCAAGAGAATTGGAATTGGGTACAACGGAGTGTGAAACTAGTTAAAGCACATTTTGAAACTCTTGCCAACTCATATCAAATGGACGATATTAGATAATTTTATGGTCTCTTGCATCCTTTTCAAATAGCATTATGTATTATTTCTACTACAATGCATGTAATTATCGTAATATTATAATTTATTTCAATTCTTACTGATAATACTTCATAAAAATATTTATATATATATTGCGATCTTGATCTACTTTATATATATAATATCTGAATGATGCATAAATCTACCAAATCCATTTATAGCAAAGGAAATTTTTGTGTATTTGTTTTTAAATTTCAAAGTATTTCAATGTTAATGAGCATTCGACAAAAATTGATGGACAAACAGAATGTTCAGTATTATTATAATGATACTTTGCAGTCAATGCCTTTGGATGTCACAAATGTTATAATAAATTTTACATGCATTCGTAACATTTTTATTCAATTGTACAAATCTTCATTTAATAAAAATTATGCAATTGCATACTTTTGGGATTTGATATTTTATGTATCATATCTCACCACATATACACATTACTCACCATTTGTCATTATAACAATTTATATGTAGAGCAATTGTTATTTCTAGATGTACGATTTTATTTTATTTTATTTGAAAAGAATCTTGTTCGGTTGTATGGCTAGAAGAAAGAGCAAGTATCCGCTTAAAAAAGAGAGGTGTCAAAGTTTGACGAAAAATTTTTGTAAATAATTTTACGCAAGAATTCGATGATTAGATATGAGATTTTTACAAGACAAGATCTAGCAAAAAGGGTATAAAAGTAGCAAGAGACTACTCTTACAAATTTTAGCATTATTATACTTGTATACACATTACTTAGAAATTGGGGCGCCTTTACTTTTGCTCAAAAATATGCACAAGCTTTCTTCGGTCTGTTAAAATTAATTCCAGAGAGCTGCGTAAAGTGCCCATTTCCATTTAATTTTGTATGTTCCTTTCCGGAAATATTTAATGGATCACTTATTAAAATTTCTTATATTATAAATTCCTGCAGGCTATAATCGAAAGTGGACCAGATCCATTAAGATCCATCCTTTTTTTTTTTAAATAATGTTTAAACTCTTTGAAACAAATCTATCGATTGTGATGATTTTAAAAACTAAACAAAAATGTAAAACGTTCAAAACATAAAAAACAAAGCTTCTGCTCTTCTTTTCTTTTTCTCTTCAATAAGCAAAAAAAATTTAAGATAAAGAAAAACAGCATTTTTATATTTGATTTTTTTCTCTCAAATACATTTTTATTAAATTGACATGAATTTTAATAATAAATGTTTTTCTTACTTTTCTTCTTGTGTGTTATTTTGTCTTATTTTGTTTTTTTTTTTCAAAAAAAAAATTATTTTTATTGTTGTTTTTGTGTTTTGATTCATGTTCTATCCTCCTACTCCTCAATTCAGTACGCTTCAGTTTCAACTCATTAACAAAACTTCTTACATAGATTGATTTTATTTTATTTTGTTTTACATATTAAGCAAAAATAATTTATAATCCTATTTTAATTATTATAATTATATGTTTATTATTTTTTTTTCTTTTTCTACTTTGTTTGTCCTTCTTCTCCTTTACAATAACATTTAGAGTCATATCTTGTTGGAAATATTTTACGAGAACTCACTTTTCATATGCATTGATTTATATACTTTTAATAATTGCAAAAATTAAGCAGCGTTTATTCATTCATTACGAAATTCTTTCATTTTGATTTGTTGTTTTCCTCTTCTTCTACAATTTTGTTTATTTATTTATTAATTTTTTTTTATTTTGTTGTTTGGCTTTGGCTGCTTTTTCTTTTAATTCATTTTTTTTTTCTTTTTGAGACTCTAAATTGTTTACAAATATCATAAATCAAATGAAAAAAGTTTAAGGACTAAAAAGGCGAAATGATAAAGACATCTCAATTTATGCATTATTTACTTATTTATTTTTTATTCTCATTTTTATTTGTGTAAATTTACTTATTTTGTAAAAATTTGTGACAAAATAAAAGGAGACTATCCCAAGAAGGAGACAAAACCAAATACATATACACTTTTATCTTATATTCTAGAAAATATAACAAACAAAAAAGAAGGTAAATAAAATGAAAATTTATAAACTTAAGCATAAATTTTTCAATAATCAAAAAAATTCTATTATACTTTAAGCTTAATTGAATATAATAATAATAATTTACAATTGAAAACGATAGATTAAAAATTAACATACAAAATAAACTAAGCTAAACTAAACTAAAGTAAAGTATTAGAAGTTTTCTAAAAACCGATTTCTTTTTTATAATAGTTAAATATATGATCGTAAATATAACTCATAGTAAAAATGTTTATATGTAATATAATTATGAGTTAAAACTAAAATTATTACCTTTATATTTATATGTAATTATATATATATATATATAGGTTTGTGTGTGTGTGTGTATTTATGTGTGTATTGATGTATATAATTTTTATTTTATTATTCTTTAAATACTTTTTAAACTACAAACAATTGTGTTTTGTTTTTTTCTTTTACTGATTGTTTCTTACAATTATTTTCTCTATTTTATTTAATTTCATTGGATTTGATTTCATTTGATTAAATTAGATTCATTTGAACAATACAGAATGAGTGGATGTATATAGAATTTTTTACAGTGTATGATATTATTATTATTATTATTATTATTGTTTTTATTGTTGGTACTCTTAATATAATATTAATATATTTATATAAATGTAGATATTATTTTTCTACTTCATTTTCTTCGTTTATTTCTACTTATCATAAATATCATCATCATCGTCATTATCATCATCATGATCTCTCTCATAAAAATTACTTCTTTTATATTTCTATTTCTATTTCTATTTATTTTGCGTTTTGCTTTACTTTCAATATCTTTACTTTTTCAATAATAAAATTTTATTTTACTTATGTTTTCCTTCTTTGACTTATTTTAAATTCTAATCAGTATTTTGCTTTAATTCATTAAACAAAATGCTCACTGTAACTGATCAATATATAAATTGTCTCATTTACTCTGTTTTGGCTTTTTACTGTTTCCCGTTTTCTATATTTTTTTTTGTTCATGTTATGAAAGTGAAAGTGAGAAAAGAAGAAGAGAAATAAAATAGAAATATATCTAGAAAAATTAGTACTTGGATGTATTTCTGGTAGAAATTAATTCTGTTATGTACAAAGCACGCACATGACTCAACGATTTACCAAAACTAACTAACTAATTCATTCATTCATTCTCTCCCCTTCAATTGTTGCAAAGATGCCGTATAATATAATGGTCACATAAATAATTTTCCACTCGTACTTTACGTAAATAACGAGTTATATAAAGTCATTTTCAGTTATTTTGTTTCTTTTTTTTTATTATTTTTATTTTAAATGATCTTGACAATTGTCCATTAAACTGACCAATGTAAAATTACATCCATTGTATGGTGGTGGGCTAGTAGTGGCACGTCTTTTATCTATTATTAAGCGTCCTGGTCGCTATCATACCGTTCAAAATACTCATCAATTGTGAAAGCAACTCAATGTCAAGTGAGTACTTGAAAATTTTTAACACGGTAATAAAAATTTCATTAGAATTTAGAATTGATAATATAATTAATATGAATTCTGGTTGTCTTTTAACTCTCGTTCCTTCAACCTACAATACCACACAATCGTTGAGTCACATCACTAACACTAACGTATTTCAAAAAGTTATGTATCGACACGAAAGATAATAAACTTTCCACGTAGAATTTAGATAATTTCCGCAATTGCATTTTATTGTTAGTTTACTACTTTTTTTTCTTATAATGAATTGTTTGCGTTCATTGAATGTATGTAAGCGCATTATTTCTATACATTTAATTAATAATTTGCCCAAATTGCGTCATTTAGATTACAGAACATTAATCTATAAAACATTTTAACTTAAAGTATGGTTATGGAAGGCGAGTAAGCGGAAAACAATCAGCAATAAATAATAAAAAAAGAATTAATCGATCATAAAAAAAACACTAAATGTAAAAGGAAAAATCAAAATGAAGCATCATTGGAAGCGGAACAAACAGAAATAATAGAAAATAAAATGCCATTAGAAAAAGGCATAAAAAAGATAGGCAGAATAAAAAAGAGAGAAAGGTAGGCAAAGTATGATGATAGGAGACAGAAAGTGAGAGATGAGAAGAAGAGAACGACAACGTTCGTTTGCTTTGTACGTAAAATGTTATTGATATTGTTGTAGTTGAATAATAAATGGAACAATTTTCAAGTTATTTCATCATTTCATATTCATTTTAGATTACCTGCTCTTTGCAATTACTTGATTTCACTTGATGTATATTGCTCATAGATTGCAATTTCTCCAATTTATTAAATTTCATTGCAAATTGTTCTCACAATCTTAAACCCATTGTGCCAACAGAACTGCCACTGCAAAAACTACCTCCATTACCAATACCAACACCAACGCCAATACCAACGCCAACACTACTACCGCTACCGCTGCCACTTTGTAAACTTTCGGTAGAGTAAGAATTTGTATGAAGTGTGGTATCATTGCCACCTACTGTTATAACACTTACTCCTGCCGTCGATGCTGATGACGATGATGTTGTCATTGTGCTACTACTATTACCGCAATGATTAATATTTGTTTTCGGTGGTGATGGCTGAAGATCAAATTTGGCATAAAATAATAAATACGGTGTTATAGTTATTTTGCGCGTTGGCGATAACAATTCTTCAAATTCTCGCTGCGTCATAGCCTTAATTTTATCATCATCGCACATGTACCATATTGGCTCAGTACCATTGCTTGGGGCGTAATTGCTGCTGTTGCTGCTGCTGCTATTGTTGTTGTTGATATTGCCTTTTTGTATGCCACCTCTACCAATACTGCCGTAACCAGATGTTTGCATTGATCCGCTCCCTGAATGTTGTTGCAATTGATGATGCTGATGCTGATGATGTTGATGAGTATGATGATTATTAGTGCAATTATTATTACCCACACCTGTAACGCTGTAGCCGCAACCATTCGGATAACTATTAGAGTCTTCACTGAAATCACTAGCACTGCTACCGCTATTGCTTGGCTGATGTGGCATTTGTAATTGCTGCTGTTGCTGCTGCTGCTGCTGCTGCTGCTGCTGCTGCGCACACAAACGCATTGCACAACAATTGATTCCTTGGCAGGTAGTATTAATCATTTGTTGTTGTTGCTGCTGTTGCTGCTGGTGCTGACTTTGGTTACTATTCCCCAATAGATTTGAATTGCTATTTGCAGAATTAGTACTGCTATTACTACTAGAATTTATACTTAATTTTCCAATACCGTTGGTTATGACTTTACTAACGCCACCACCAATCAAGCCGTTTAAGTGCTTTACATTTTTACTCATATCTCCACTACTGGACGCTTTACTGCGCCCAAATTTCATTTTTTTCATGAAACTAGTACCAGTTGAGGTTATACTGGAGCCAGTGGAATTGCCACTATTATTTGTTGTAGTGGATGATATACCAAGTAAACCGCCACAATTACTTACAGAATTGGGGATGTTGCGTTCTTGACTAGGCCGCCGTCTTAAATCTTTGGGGCAATTTATATATTCATTCGCCCAATCAAGTGAGCAAGTGTATGCGATATAATGACCGACAGACATTGTAGCGCCCACATGAGTTATAACACTGTACAATTTATATATATGCAGTTTATTCCCATCGCTCAATTCGCAACATTTGGAACAGAAGCATTGTAACGTGAACGATGTGGGTATATAGCTATTGATTTTCTCCATACCACCCGAAAATCGGCTCAATTGTATGACTAAAAGACGGGGTAAAACTTCATAGGATATTGAACGTATAGCTTCAGTGTAACCAGTACATTGTTCACATCGATATTTATTCTCATTACGGAAGTATTCACGTGTTATGCAAGAATTCTATATAGAAAATAATCAAATTAAATAAAATTATCATTAAACCATTTATAAAAAAAAAATCCAAATAATCCATTTATGTTATTTTATTTATATACCTGTATGAAAGAATTCGGTCTATTATTTGTGCATTCGTTGCTTTCATAGCCAGCCTGTGGCACAGGTACAGCAATATCAATCATGGTTTCCTTTTGTTCAGTAACCGTTTCACAGCTTAAACATTTTGTCGTCGATACAGTGATGCCTTCGAAATCTTCACTAAAAAAATCCAAACCTAATTCACGGATTTTATCAGCCAAACGTTGCTTATCTTTGAGTAGAGATGGCGTTATTAATAAACCGCCATTAGCATCAGGCTCATCAGATCCACTTATTGTTGTCAAATGGCCAGTTGGCGCTGTAGGTGATGAATTGAGATCATTACTATTTAAATAAAAAAGACTGTTCGCAGTGGCTGCACCGCTTCCAAGTATACCCTCTTTTAGAGGAGATCGTAATCGGGCATTCTTCGAATTTTTCGATTCCTCTTTCCGTTTCGATTTCCGGGAAAATAGTGAAGGCTTGCTACTAGTTAACACACTCAATGCTGATGTTGTAGATGAGGAGGATGTGACATTACCACTATCATTATTACTATTGCTCCCAGTACTGCTTGAATATTTCGCATTTGGTGCATCACGTTCCTCAATTCCGTCAACTTCATCCGGATTCGATATATACCCATTTAAAAGCACATCGGGACATTCAGCTACAGCTTTGATCAATGTTTGACTGGTCTCTCGTATACTGTTCAGTACGCACATTAGAAACTCATGAGCATCTTGCTGTTGATTGCCTTCAAATATTGTGCTAACATCCTGTATAGCTCGTAACAGCGTGTCAGCATGATGAGGCTCTGTAGATTCGGTAATCTCATTACGATATAAACTTTGATAAAGTTCATGCAATTTCTCTGCCAACAACTGATGACTATTCTTTTGAATTAGGGTCTCTTTTAAATTGCTATTACCGACACCACTACCTCCAACATTATATTGCTCCATGGATGCTAAATCTTTGCTAGACCAACTTCGTGCACTTTCCATATGCCCAGAATTTATACCACGACCCAGGGAAGACGATTTCGATCTAGCTCGTGCAATATTTTGCTGTACAGCATTTAAATCGGTTATCAGATGATGTAAGTTATGCAGAAATTTTGGTGCAAAACGTAACGTATACACCACGGAATTCAAATAACAACTATTACCAATATTACATAATGCAGCCATTGAAGGAGCGTGATTTACCACTAGCGCATTGCCATTGCTACCATTACTACCTGTAAATGGTGCTTGTGAATTACTTAATGCCGTCCCAGCATTAGATAAGTAATATTGATTTGCCATATCTTGGCCATCATTTATATCGTTTAATATTCCACTACTAGGATTGCTACCTGTACCACGTGTGCTGGTTGTTAAATAACCATTACCCAACATACCGCGACCATCGTTGCTACCCGTTTGATAACGGCTGTCATACAATGACATGATTCTTGGCCTCTTCTTGCCCTTCGCTATATTCAATGATCCCTCTAATGCTGTTGGCCCAGTTGGTGCTTCTTTACTATCGCTTCTAATTTTATTGTTACTGTTATTATTACTATTAATATTATTGTTGGTGTTATTGTTGGCTTTGATGTTACTGTTAGCGTTAGCGTTAAAGTTACCGTTTGCGTTACCACTTACGTTACGTCTTCTTCGTCGATTTGTATTTATAGCAGTTTTAAAAATGGCTGCGGAATGATTTCGTTTACGTTTCGTATTCGAACGTTTCACATTATACTCATTCAATGGTTCAATTCGATTAAGATCACCATTCTCATCATTAAAGGTTGAGCCTACATCAAATAGCAAGAAGAAAAAACGAAAACAAACAAAAAAAAAAACAGGCAGAAATTATGAAAAACAATGACGCAGAAGAAAGTGAAAAGAAAGCGGACTAGGAAAAGGTCGCAAAGGCTTTAAAAAGGATGAAAAGACATTACTTTTTACCTGATTTCAATGAATTAGGCTTTTTATCATTTGTTTCAGTTAACGAGGAATGTGATACCTGCTCCTGCTGCTGTTGGTTCTGCTGTTTTTCAGATAATTGATTTAACTTTAGGTTTAAGGTCGATCGTCGCTTTGAGTTATTTTTTTTGGCGGTGGTTGTTGTTGTTGTTGTTGTTGTCGCAACTGTATTAACAATTTTTCGTTTCCTTAATGATGCCAAACGTTCACTAACCGCTTTATTTGACACAGATATAGTGGACGCGGATGAGGAGCATATAGATGTGGACGTTGATGTGGATGTAATTGTGGATGTCGATGACAATGATAAAGATGTTGATGCGAACGATGATTTTGCAACTTTCGCCTTCTTGTTTAAAGTATTTTTTGTATTATTCGGTGGAGATTTTTCTTTTATTTGTGCCAATTGCTGATCGTTTTGTTGTACTCGTTCTTGTTCTTGTTGTTGTTGCTGATGTTGCTTTTCTTTTAAACGACTATCAACAAATTTAGTATTAAGTTGTTCTGCTGTTATTGAAATATTATTATGACACTGGAAAAGTTTAGTAGTGTTCGTTTCGTTTAAATTTTCAATCGATGAACTTGAGGCATAAGTTGGTATTGTTGATTTTGATGTTGTTGTTATTGTTGTTACTGCGGTGCTTGTTGTTTCAATAACAATCGGATAGAGGGTGGAATATATTGTTGAAATCTCAGCACCATTTGCTGATACAGCTACTGCTGCTGGTGCTGCTGCTACTGTTGTAACTGTAATTGTTGTTGTTTCTACAGTTGTTGAAGGAGGTAAAGAAGATTCGCTACCATATAATAAAATATTTTCAATTGTTGTTGGTGTTGTTGTTACATTTACTGCTGCTGCTGTTGCTGTAGTTACTTTAAAATTATTGGTCGCTTGAGATTCTTCATCCGAAATTTTCTTTAAATCAGCATCTTTTTCTTCAGAGCTTTCAATCTTTGAAGAATAATTTTCAATATTAGGAAGTAAATTTTGTTGATGTTTCCTCTCCCTTTCTCCGTTTTGCTTTTCGTCTTTCTTTTTATCTTCTGTGTCCGGTTTCTTAGAAACCTTTACCGATGTACTTTCAATTTCTAAAGATTTTCGATCTATGAAACGTTGTTCACACTTTTCGATATTTTTTGTGGGCACTTCAACACAGTCATCACATTTAGTTTTTAAATGATTTTCACTGCCGTTATTGCCGTTATTATTATTGTTGACATTTGTGTTGTTACTGCAATTAATGCAATTTAAAAGAGTCACCCTTGCAGTTGCAGTGGATGCGTTAGATATTACCGTTATTGGTGTTGTTGTTGTTGTTATTGCTGTTCCTGCTGCTGCTGCTGTTCTTGTTGTTGTTGCTGTTCTTGTCACCGTTGGAAGACGTTTCACATTTTTACTTAATCTTTTTGCACCATTTCTGGGCATTTTTTGCGTACCTAAAATCATACAGAAATTTTTGTACCTTTAATTTTCAAACTAGATTTCGATTTCAGCTTTTCCTTTCTTTATTTTTTCTCATTTTCTTGTTTTTTTTGGCAAAAAAAAAATAATGCTCAACTTTCATTATTGGTAGAAATTAATGTTATAATCAGGACAAGGAAAATTTATATTGTAATCATTAGGAGTCACGTTTATGTCACTTGGCATAGGCACTAACACATAAAACAACATGTTGTAACATGCATGACAAACAACATAAATGCCTCTGGACCGTTTATTGAAATAATCATTACTTAGAAACTGAAGTTAGTTGTCTGTCTGCGATCATGTTACAATAACAACGAGCAACTGAAAATTTTGTGTTTAAGAAATATTTCTTAAAATCTAACGAACTACATATATTAATTTTAAATACACATATATAAGTAGTGGGAGTGGTCTTGAACATCAAACTAAACTAATGTCATATTATTGAAATATTTGAAAAGCTGGGTTTCCAAACCAGTTTCCTGTAACAGTGTTATCCTTGTGAAACTGAATAAAAGAAAAGTCAAAGTCCCCAAATGCACTTTTTATCCATTTTTATCAGTTGAAATCAAAAATAGTTTGTATATATATATAAATATATAACTCCGGATATCGAAAAGTTTTTGAAAAATAGAATACACTGTGATCCATATCTCATATCTCATATTTAAGTGGAACTTATGATGGTTTGTTCAAAAAAAAATTAGTTCATCTAATACAACTTTGTTACCATAATTACCTGCTATATCATATCAACAATTGGTCTATATCTTATCAGTTATTGTCGAGAATGTTCAAATACACTATTACAAAACTTTTTCATACAATGATTTCCTAAAAATACGCCATAACCATGAAGGAGTCATAATAAAATAGCATTTCATACGCTCGATCTATAGATCTTTTCAATAGAATTCGTTCTATGATATTTATCATTTAGTATTTATCATTTATCATCATCACGGTACATTTGTTATATGGAAAAGAAATTATACGTGTACTTTCGCCATTGCTGTTTTCGTCATTCAGAATTATAGTAAAGAGTATCCAAAGAATCGGAATGTCAATTTAATAAAATGAAATGCATTCAGTTTTTTGTAGAAAAAAAAAATGCAATAGAGTTCGAACTTGACAAACGTCTATAAAGTTGGATATAAATTACATGCATTTATTATGAAAATTTTTCCGAAATAATTTGGACACAATCTTAGCCTAATAGGCCTCTTGAATCAACTTAAAAATATATTCACATATCTCGTAAATTAGTATTTTTTATTTGCTTGTGAATTTGCTTCACTCATATAAGGCATGACATTTCAAGAATAGACGGATAGGATAAAAGCGGAATATCGGAAATACTTCAATTGTGATAAAAATTAAATTTACATAACTTGATCGATTTATTAAGAGAATATGAAAACATTATTTTATTTTCTTCATATTTTCAATCTCGAAAAAAAAAAAGGAAAAGTGTCTAAATGTTGCAAGTATTATGACGAATTGAATGAATCGCACAATTTTTATATGATGCGTATAATAATAGAACAGACACTACACTACACCAAACTACACTATTCAAAAGTATTAGACAAATGTATCCCACACACACCTATATACAGATTAGCGCGTGCTTCATACATACACATACATACACATATACAATCATACATTCATACACACACACACACACACATATATATATATATATATATGTATAAATAGTCATACACATTCGCACTTGTTTGTTATACTAAATTAATATTAAATAACAATTGTAACTGATGAGGTCAGACGATATGTATTCCATTGTATTTCACATTTATATACAATTTATATTGTAGGTTAGAAATATAGATATCAGTAAATAACATATTTTATTATATTTAATTGTTATTATTATTATTATTATTATTATTATTATTATTATTATTATTATTATTATTATTGTTGCTGTTGTTGATTTTCTTTTTCTTTTTCCTCTTTTTGTACCGTAATCGTACAGAAGTGCAATTATATACAATAGCAATAGCAATAATAATAATAATAACAACAACAGCAAGAACAATAACAAATGAACAAAATAATAGAATAAACTGAATCGAATTGTTGTTTTTGTGTTTTGCCGGAAGTAACTTACACTGTATGTGCATTTTGTTTTTGTTATATGTTATATCTATTGGTGTTGTTGTTTTTTTTTTTTTTTTTTTTTGTATTTGGAATATTCATTCAGATGAACAGATAATGGGGGTGCTCAGCTCATAGTTATGTTTCTTTTTTTCTATTTTTCAATGAATTTATTAAATTTTCAGTAAACTCCTCTCACACAACTCTTTATAGAAATTTCCTAGAGAAGTAATATTAATAATTAAAGGGCGTGGCAATTATGTAATAATTAATTCAAATTCTTTCTTTAATTGACCATATTTGTGATTAAGAAAGCCACAAAAAATAAGAAAAGCTAAGCCCCAAATAGAAGTAAATCAAAAAAGAAAAACCAAAGATTTCAACTTTGATGTTTAAAATTTAATTTGATGAATTTTCTATTGATTTTCTTCAACTTTTTAAAAATGTTTTGTTTTTCTTTTTTTGCTTTAGCTTTAATTTACAGTTCTAACATACTCTCTCGTTTTGCCGCTTTCTCTCACTATATTTTTTTTTTACTCACCACCCACCTCAAGCCATTTTAAAAGAAGAAGAGATAAAGAAAGAAGAAGACGATGTTGAAAACAACAATTGATATGTGAAATATAAATTGCATGGAAGAGGATGGCGCAGCATCAACCACAATAACACAAGTGGCATTAATTATTTATTTTTTGTTTCGTTTCATTTTTCAAATTTTGTGTTTATTTAATGATGACTTAGTTGCATTAATTATTCAATGCTTCTTCTTATGGTTTTATTTATTTTTGCTTTTTGTTTTTAAATACCATTCATTACAATACAAGAAGACGAAGATGAAGAAGCACAATAATGATAATAATAAGAAAATAAAATGAAAATAGAGAAAAAGAAGGGCTTTATCTATATATGCATATATATGCATATATATATATATATATATATATATATATATATATATATATATATATATATATATATGGATGCATGTATGTACGTATGTTTGTATGTATTTGATTACGATTTGTTGCCATTATGAAGGTCACGTTGCATATTTAAGCAATCGAGATAAATAAACAAGAAAACGCATGCACACACACAGTTATGCATGCATACATTGCACAGTGTACAAAGTATTCGCATATGTATAGGGGCAAGTATAAATGTATAAGGATAAACAAAATACTAGATAAGAATTATACGAATGCATTTGCAAAAATACGCACACAATTTTATGGTCCCCCCCATCTCATGAGTTACACTTAAATGCATGTGTAAATGTATGTGTATATGTATAACAAAAATATGCTCATATATATATATAAAATAATACTCAAATCATCATTTATCATTGACCGCATGCAATGGTAAGCATAATTGAATAGATGGTTGAATGGAAGGATGGACGAATAGATAGATGGATGGACAGATGGATTGTCCAGATTGTTAAGTGTCTGGTTGATTGAATAAATAGCTACATACATTATGAAAATGATAAGAAAATAAAAAAGTATTTGATTAGTACAATAAATTAAAGAAAATTTCCAAATTGTTTGCTTTTGTTTTTCTTTTTGAACTTAGTTTAAGATAAATCAAAAATGCTGAACTATTTTACTGTGAATGCAATAACAAATCACATGCCGTTGTATAGTAGGAAGAAGAAGAATTCAAGAGTACACGAGTGTTTGAGTAAGATTTACTATAAAAGAACAGCAACAACAATAATAATAATAATAATAATGGCAATAACAATAACAATACAACAAATATTCTATAAAAGCTCCAAGTGATTAAGTAACATTCGTCCGTATTTATAAATTTCATTTATCAAAAACAAAAAAAATTAATAAAAGAAAACCAAAATAATTGCGTTACAATTATTTTGCAATTTCATGAATGAAACTTACGCAAAACAAGACGCATCTTTTTGGACTTTTTTGATATTTTTTTTTTAATTGTACGAAAAATAATCTTATTGGAATTGTTTTTCTCTTTACTTTTTTTGATAAGATCCACAATAATAATAATAATAATGGAAAAAAAAAAGAACGCCAGAGAAACTTACATAGTTTAATATTAATGTGTGGCAGTAGACATGGATGCAAACTGCCTATAAAGATGCAAGTTATCTTCCTTTTCTCCTCGAATTTTTTTTTTAATTTGGTTTTTGTCGCTTGTGCGTTTTCTTCTTTTTTTTTACACTTTTATAATTATATATATTTTTTCTCTATGGGGACGTCACCTCTAACGATTTTATATGTTGCTCATTTATATATGAATATATATATGCTTGTATGCATGTATATATACGTATATATATATATATATATATATATATATATATACATATATATATCCATGTACATATGTGTATAAATATTGCCTTTTATATGATTGGTGTTGTAATTTATTAGCCTATAAAACTATGTAAAACTTGTTTGCTTATTTTATTTTTTCACTAGTTTTTTTGCTTTGCTGTTATTTTCCCATTTTCTTTCATCTCTAGTTGTGCTGCGTTAAAAGCAAACAAAACGTACAAGAAGAAGAAGAAAAATATAAGATTTTTTTTTCTTTTATCACTTCTTTACAACTGCATTGATGATGATAATAAAGATGATGATGATAATTATGATGATGATGTCAAAACCGCAACCACTTTTCTTTTTTTTCGCTTCTCCTTTTTTCGATTAATTAAATGAAATTACATATAAGGAGCAATAATTCTAAAATTATAAGATTTATGCTGTTATTTGTTATTGACAAAATATGCCAAAATAAATTACATTGTATACAGCATAAAAAAATTAGAGATTTTTTTGTCTTGAATAAATTATTGATAAAAAATTTTCACGGTACACCAGACTTTTTCTTTCCTTTTTTTTAGTAAGGTGAGATTTTTCTCATTCTCTTTAATTACTCTCTTTCTTTTTCTTCTTCTTTTATTCCTCTTTATTACTTCTTCTACTTTTTTTGTGAGTATATTTTAATACATTAACCGAATTTATACAATTTACTTCATTCCACGCTAATTCACAAAAATTTCTTCTTATTTATATTACATATTGAATAAAATAAATTAAAATATATATATACATATATACGCGTGTACGTATGTAGTGCTCCTTTTTTTCTTGATTTACATTTGGATTATTATACTAAATCTGTAATCATTTCAGTTAAATCTTTCCATTTTTTCTTGTTTTTTACTTGAATGCTGAATCCATTCGATTACATATATTAATGTTCACATTTCTTGAAATAATAAATTAATGTTAAGAAAATTTTCACGGCCCGGTTGGAATATCATTTTTCAATCACTCGTTATATAAAATTATAAAAAGAAATAATGAAGGAGAAAGAAAAGCACATTCGTTGTTACTAGAAATAAGTATGAACATTTCTGGCTTAGTAAATGTATTTATAAAAACAGGTTTGTTAATTATATTTTATAGCATTTTATATGGGGTAAATTCAATGTGGTAAACGGGATCAATTTTTAAATCGTATTTTTCAAATAGATAAACGAATAAATACCCAATAAGAGACGTAGAAGCGAAAAAATATGTAAATGCTCCGTACGACTTGTGAGAAAATATATAATGGACATTATGTGAGGCATACATGACGTGAATCAGTTTGTTACCGTGTAATATCATCGAAATATGTATATATTTAATTGAATAAAAAAAGTAATTATTTTACTGGAAATCATGTATCTGAATAATGTTGTAGAAAACGTTGCGAAAAATATAGTAGAAAACAATTTTCTTTTATACAACTACTACTACTATTATGATGCAGTCGTGGCATAATGTTATCAGTTTATTTACTTTGTAAATAATAATAATAAAAAAAATATACCTGCATGCATAATATAAATATATAGCTTTGGTTTCGGAGTGTTTATTTATACGATTTAATTGATTTAAGAATAGAAAAGAATATTCTATTCTAGAACATAAAATTAACCGATATTAACAAAACAGTTGGAGAGAAGCAAGAGAAAAGATGTCTATTCGAATGAAATTATTTGTGGCGACACGAAATGGTCAACGTTTCCTAAGTCCCGCAACTCGTTTGATGAGTACTAATAAGGATAGAGATATAATAAAAGTTCCCAAAGGTTATATATATGTCAACAATAAGGAAGAAAGTTATGAAATGAGCGATATGACGGATAGGGCGGCTGCTAAAATTTTTCTAATAGAATTACTTCGTGGTTGCGGTGTAACATTGGCACATATTTTTAAAGAGCCAGCAACAATTAATTATCCTTTTGAAAAGGGACCACTCAGTCCACGATTTCGCGGTGAACATGCATTGCGTCGTTATCCAAGCGGTGAAGAACGTTGTATTGCCTGTAAATTATGTGAAGCTGTTTGTCCAGCCCAAGCAATTACTATAGAAGCTGAGGAGAGAGCTGATGGTAGCCGTAGAACTACACGTTATGATATTGATATGACTAAATGCATCTATTGTGGTTTCTGTCAGGTACATTTTTCTCTACTTCCACACTTGAATAAGGAAATTTTCTCTTAAGTTATATATATAAATATACTGAATTTTTTTTTTTTATAACAGGAGGCATGTCCAGTTGATGCTATTGTTGAAGGACCAAATTTTGAATTCTCTACCGAAACACACGAGGAATTATTGTATAATAAAGAAAAATTACTAAATAATGGTGATAAATGGGAATCGGAAATCGCTTCAAATTTGCAAGCTGATCATTTGTATCGCTGAATGATCAAATAGATCCTTTAGAATTTTGTTGCTATTATTATAAATAATAAATTTTAATGAAAAATGAAATATTATTAGTTGATTATAAAACAAACGTATTACATAAATGCTTAAGTACATAAAAAAGCAAACAAACGAATTAAATGGAAGTGAAACATTTCACTTGCTTATTCTATGAATTTCAAATATTTTTATTGTAACTTTTTAAAATATTCATGCATGTGTAACAAAACAAAGGTTCCAGTATGCCACCACTTAAATAGAATCTAATGCATTCGAATTAAGTTGTTATGATTTTGAATGAAATGGCGTATATTTATTGCCCAGGTCCGGATAATGATTTCTCCATGAACTTCTTTTTAGCAAAACATAACCACCATTTATTAGGTTTGCCATCTTCTGTATTAAATACTTTTTCGCAAACTCGATTACCCGTCTCATGGCGCAATTGTAGCAAATATTGACGCATTAAATCGCTGTCTTGAGGCGTTTGTGGTCTGGCATAAACGGCATTTAAAGGGAAACCAGCATCACCAGGTATATCAAATTTTGATATAGCTAAACTATACATTTCCTGTTGACCTTGATTTTTATTGGCACATTTTTGCAATTTTTTTAAACACTCCGTTATATATAAAGTAATATAAATAAGAACGCGATCAACTTCTGACTTAATTTCAAATGTTCTAAAGAAAACATTTGCCTTAAAGAAATAAAGTGACTCATCTATAATATCGTTATCATTGTTGTTTGCAATGGGTGCTGGTCCTCTGTATTGCGTACGTATCGGTAATATTGCCATATTCCCAACTACTGATGGCGATCCTTTTATTTGTGAATGGTAAGCCGGCATTTTTTGTTGATTTTATTTCATTCAAATCAATGATCTTTTTATTATTATTTATGCTGACTGCTATTGGAACAAAATAATAGAAATTTCCAACAATGTTTTACTTTTTACATATTTTTCTTTTGTATGGCTTTTATGTTATTTTTGTTGTAGTTTTGTTTGAGATTTATATGAAATCATATGGCAGCAGCAAAGCACTTGCACAAACAATGCAACAATACAGAGGTAGCCAGTACAATTATTTAATGTTTTCATAAAATTTGGAAAGTTGTATAGAAATCACAAATGCTAGACTCTTTGGACAAAAGCAAAAAAAAAAAAATCAATTGAACTAATAAACTTTCTATTACTACTATGATTTTTATACTTATAATATCAACCCTGAGTTGTAGAATAAATATTACCGTTATTTTGAATGCAATGTAAAAAAAGCCTCCAACCGAAAAGAGCAGAAAACAATTTCAATTGCAGATTTATATATAAATTATAATTATAGAATGAAAAGTTATTTGAATGCGCTTAATGCCTGAAAAATTCCTACGGTATTTATTTTCTTCTTTTAATAAATATTTTATTGTTTTATTATATTTTGGTTGTTTGTTTCGTTTCATAAATTTACAATACGTTTAACTTATACGCATTATTTTAATGCGTTTGTAGTCACAAAAAGTAAAATCAAAACAAATAATTGCATAGAAATTAAATAATACGATAATTAGAATAAAAGATAAATAAAAAGGAATATTGAGTAAAGTAAAATATTGTTGAGTTGCAGAATAAAAATCATATCTGCAAAGATAAAAGAAAAGTTAAAAAAAAAGTCAATACATACATAAAAATATGCATTTTTTAATATTATTTAACATACAATAAACTCTCGCATAATTAGTTCTTTTATTTGTGGTATTGAATGAACAAAATTTATTTGATTGAATTTAAAGTAAATACATTTTTCATTTTATCCGTTGTCTTGAAATCTTTATCTAATTTGATTTGCATTTCTCTATATGTCCGTCTGTCTGTCTGTTTGTCTGTCTATGTAATACATTACAACGTATTATTTTAACATATTAAACCTAAGCACCCGATGTGTATCAAATGTTAAATATAATTCGTTTGAATTCCATCCTCTCTTAAATGTTATGAGTTAATCATGGTTTTTAAGGTGTGTAAGATTTTTCCTTTTTTTTTTTTTTAGTACATGAGCATTTACGTTGACATATCTATATATATATGTGTATATATGTTCATATGTATGTATGTATGTATGTATGTATGTATGTATGAAACAAAAAAAAAAATAAATAAATAAATAAACAAATCCGGCAATTGCTGACAGATCAGATCAGATCTCATTATATTTATAAAGAGGATTTTATGAATGGAAGATGTTTTGGGGATGACATGCCTTAATTTTAATGCATCAAGTGTACCCACACATACATGTAAAACCATTATAATATATATGTATAAGTTATGTATCACGCATTAGTAGTGGCTGGCATAGTTTCCATGTGGCCTGAATTTTTATTGGCAGTTTTTCCAATGTTTTGACAGGTTAATAAAAATTTTGGTGGTTTGTATTTTTTTATTTGTTTTGTTTTGTTTTGTTTGTTTGTTTGTTCGTTTTTTTTTTTTTCATAAGGATAAATAAAAGTAAAGAAATGTTATAATGAATAATTTTCAATTTTCAATGTTCAATAAATTTAAAAAATCTAATTTCTTCTACCGAAGAACTTCCTAAAACATAATTAAATTACATGAAAAAAATAACGGAATTAAATTGAATTATCGATTGGTTTTAAAATTATTCAAGATTATGTGCTGGCTACAGTAAGTATTTTTTTTAACGATTCCACTAAAAAAATATTACAAAATTCTAATTCTGTTATTTTTTTCAACATAACACTCAAACACCACATTATTTTAAGAATTAATTAATTGATTATAGAAGAGAAAATTAATAATTATATTATTTCTATCTAAGAGAATGATTAGTTAGAAAAATTTTATATGTAAAATGGAAATAATTTAACTATAATAAAAATAGAAAATAATATTAATACAGCACAGAGTAAATTTGAGAAGTGCACTTTTATAAATTTTTTTATAGACATAATTTGCAAATTTTAAATTTTCTTTTTCTTTTCTTTTTTTTTTTTTTGCACGACCGTACATACCTCTCACTAAAAATACCAGCTTGTAATTTAACATGCTTCTAATAAAAATTTTAAATGGATAGACAAAAAGACAGTTGATGTAAGAAAGCGCAGACTTAAATTAATTCATAGAGTGATTTTAAAACGATCGTTATCATTATAATAAAAAGTAAATCTATGCCAATTCGTTCTATGAGTTTCATGTCTATGCAAATTCTCTAATTTAGTAATACTTTACGATGTAAATAACTTAGGGAAACTTAGGGAAAGAAAAAGAAATAGAGAGAAAGAGGATGGGAAATAGTTATATAAGCACGCTACTTAAATTTTACTTTAATAATGCGTGAGTGAATCGATGGCAGATTGAGTGTTAAAAATATGTTTTTTGTATATTAGTAAATATGTGAAATTATTAGATGAATATTGCACTCACAAATTCAACAACAATAACAACAACTAACAATCATAACTAAACAATAATAATTATATTTATTATTACCAATGAACCCGAGTAACGGATAATATATCCAAAATACTTTGAATAACGTCAGTGCTAGAATTGGTGCCACCTAAATCTATATTAAATGTTAAGAAAAAAAAAAACTAATTTTAATGTAATTGTAATGTAATATTTATCATGTGTTATAAAAAAAATTATAAAAAATTATAAAATTTACCTGGTGTACGTATTGCTTTATTAACAATTGTTTCATAAGTGGCATTCCATATTACACGAGCATGCTCCTTGTGACCAGTGTGATTTAATAGATCTATGCTGGCATTAATCATAGCCACTGGATTAGCAATATTTTTACCAGCTATGGCAGTACCAGTGTTTCGGGTGCCCGGTTCAAAAACAGCATAATAATCGCCATAATTGGCGCCCGATAATAGGCCAGCACCGCCAATTAGGCCACATATAACATTCGAGACAATTGTACCATATAAGTTGGTCATATTCATAACATCAAACTATTTGACAATAACAAAAAAAAAAAAAAAAAAAAAAAAAAAAAAAAGAACAAAAGAGTTAGTAATTAGTTATTATGATTATTACGAATATTATTATAATTGATGTTGCTGTTGTTGGAGTAATTACTTGATAGGGATTTGAAACTAATTGCATACAAGTATTATCGATAATCATATTATCGTGCTCGATTTCTGGATATTCTTTATGCACTTTATTAGCTATTTCCAGAAACAACCCATCCGATAATTTCATAATGTTTGCTTTGTGTATAGTTGTCACCTTCCGACGGCCACATTGGCGAGCATATTCAAAAGCATAGCGCGCTACACGTTCAGCATTTTCTCTTGTTACAATTTTCATACTCTCGACTACACCTTTAACCGATTCATGCTCTAACATAGCATATTCTCCATCAGTATTTTGACGTATCAATACAGTATCAATATTTTTATGACGTGCCGGTATCCCTGGCAGTGATTTACAATGCACTACATTCACATATAAATCTAATTCATTACGTAACGCCACGTTACGCGATGTTTCATTTAAACCATGTGATTTCGTTTCAATGTTGCCCTTTATGGCTATACCATTACGTTTAATTGAGGTGATGGCATACTCTAAATCTTCATTACCCTCTGTAGATGGATCAATATTAACCACTTCAAAGTCAATGGGTGCACCACAAAAATTGAAAATCTCACGTACATAACCCATTAATTCTGGACCAATTCCACCTCCCGGTAACATGGTGACAGCATGTCGACCTCCATATTGAGCCGAAGGTATATCACGTTTCAGTACTTTCCGTTGCAAAGAAGACTTCGTGTGAGCTACATCTTCAGTCTTCTCTTTTGTTACCAACATAGGATAACCACGACTTAAAAATGGCACAGGAGATTTTATTAATCTTTGACTTAAACGCACAGACATTTTTTTAAATATACGGGTAATGTATAATGGCAATTTGCAACAATACTTGTATAAATATTTTGTGTATTTAAATGCTACTTCTATTTCCAATATAATTTTCTATCATTCAAAGACAATCGATAACAAATTTCGTTATTGGAATTCATGTTTATAACAAAAGAGATGCATTTTTTTTTTGAGCAAACGTCCAATTATAACAGTAACTTGAATTGTTTTTACATTAATATTATTCTCTTCTACTTTAATTACAGTCTACTGTCACCACAGACTGTGATTTCAATTAGTAATTATATAGTAAGAAGTCTTGCCACTCAAAGTGGCATGATAGCTTACTATTTAAAACATGTTGCATGAAAATGTTGGGCAACATTGCACTCTTATTTATTTACTTTTTTGATTGTTGCTTTGTGTGGTTTTGTTTATTTTAGTATTATTTTTGGTTAAATGCATATGAACGTATAGTTGGCGTTAAATTGTGGTCTTAACTGTGTGGCATATAAAATACTTCCACTGTATATATATATATTAAAAATCAAATGATAAATACTATTGAAATAAATTTAATCTTTAACATGAAATTGTGAAACCAAAAAAAACACGAAAAAGTATTGCTAGCAATTATTTTACTTTTGTAAATAAAGATGATTGTACGTGAGTGTAAATTTCTTTAAATAAAACAAATTAAGCCCATTGTAAATAAGAGACATGTATGTGTATGTTCACATACACACAGTCATGTATGCTAAAAATATAATTTAACAAATAGAAAAAAATTATTTATAAAAAAAAATGACGAGCAATAATGTTGCAGAAGAGCAAACTTGCGTAAATAATCGTACAAAGATTAATTATCAAACGATGCATATAGAAAATGAAACAGCTGATACGTGTAAACAAATGTTTTTGGATGTCCAGGAAGGCGCAAAATTGGAGCACATTTTACTCTCAGATTTAAATTTAGTGAAAAGAGAAACAAGTGAAATATCACATAATCAACATGATATTGAAGAATTAGAGGAGGAAGTAAAAGAAACGAATTTAATGATAAAGCCATCATATCAATTGCCATTTACAGCACCTTTGGCTCCATTAGATTCAAAGATAACTAAGCCAAATGATTGTGAATATTATAAACGCTATAAGCGCTACTCTAATTATAAAAAGCATATTGAAAAATTAAAACAAAATGAAAATCCGTCCGCATTAGAAATAACACTTAACAATCGTTGCAATTATAGTGCTGGCAAAGAGAAAGATGAAATTATTGATCCTCTTACTGCATTTTTAGAAAATGAGCGTATTCATTCACAGGTTCCTTATGCAAGAAGATTTTCTATCAATATTCAAACGAGTTATGAATCGTTGCCATCAACTCAATGGAGTTATGCGGCTTTTGATGAAATAGATAAATCAACAGATTCATTCAGCTATAATGTAAACAAAAGGTACAATATTTTATTGAATATTTTTTCTAAAAATGTTAATTATTATTAACAATAAATATATTAACATTTGAAATAAATGGACTTTTTAAAGTACATTTGGTTGTAGCGAATAATGCGTTAACTGTGAGAGGCAAAAGTTATGGAAAAAATTGAAACGTAGTAATTCTTTGAGAACTCAGAGATTTTCACAATATTTCTATACTTAATGCAAAAATTTTTTATTAAATTTATTTGTTGGTGAAATATTGAAAATAATCGAACAGCTCTCGTTAGTTAAAGTTATTATAAAGATTTTTATTTATAGAGAATTGGAATTGGATTTTTGTTTATAGAGAATTCATTTCAAAATATTGACAACGCAAAAATATCTAAAAAGTTGAAAATTGAACAATTTATGGGTGAAAATTATATGGAAGGGATTGTATCATATTGTATTTATAAGACAATAATTTCGGATGCCTTATGAAGAAGACTTAATTTCTATTAACCTAATTTTTTCTAGAAACAACTTTATTTTAAATCGAACAACTTTATTTTAAATCGAAGGACAACTTTATTTTAAATCGAACTATTTGTCATATTGAAATTTTTAGATTTTGGGTTTTCTTTTAGTTTTATAATTAAAAAAAAAAAATGATAAAAATCGGCTGTTTGGCGTTGATTTGCTCTCGTTTGAAATGAATGATTAGCAAAATTTTATCTTGTCTTGTTCTGTTTTTTTTTTTTTTTTTGTATTTTTGTACTTTTTGTGCTTACAATTATTTATTAATCAAAATTAGCACTGCAATACAAAGATACAAAAAATAAACACACAAACAATATAATTCGGGAGAAATTTCTTAATCATGAGTGAGTAATTTTTAATGCGCTCTGTTAAAATGTACAAAATACTTCTAGTTTAAAACAATTGTTAATGCAATTTTGTAATTTGTTTTTTCTTTTAGAGTGCTAATTAACTACAATAAGTAAATAAATAAATAAAATCGTTAAAAGTGATTCTGGTTGACTATAAAATTAGCCTTCGCTGATTGTGATAAAAAAAAATGCAAAGTATGATATTTCTTTAAAATTTTAAAAATTTTAAAAAGGTGTTGCAATGTTTGCTTCAATTGGAGCATATAAAAAATTAATGCAAAATCTCAAAGTACACAAAAACAAATTTATGTAAATGAACAAAAAAATATGAAAAAAATGGAGAACACTTGAAAAACTTGGCCAAAAATTTTGAGTGACACACAAAAGAGTTACGGCTAATGTTACGTTTTGTTGATGGTAAATCAATGGACACAGTTAATGTGATATGTTGCCATTATGTTATGAATGGTTACAGATCGCAGATCGTTGTTGTCCGCTACAGATCACCACCAATTGTTACCACCGAATTCCATTAACTGCTACGTTTCAGTTATGTTCGGTCCAGATGACTGAAGACCATTATCTATTCTCTTAATATTTCTAAATGATACTACTATCTTTTTAGCATCGTCATGTATGGGATTCTTATTTTAATAATTCCCAAAATTATTTGTTTAATAAATTTTTTTGTATGAGGTGAACTCCATTTTTAATCTTCCCTCTTCAAAATCCAAAAGTAGACTAATAAAATTTCCATAAAAATGTTTGAAGTAATTTTGAAAAGTAGAAACTTGATATTGTAATTAAGCAAATTCAAATAATTAAGTGTTGAATTTCCATTATTCTTCATTATTTTAATAAAGTGTATGGCAAAAAATATGATCTTCTTCTGTCTCTGTCTCTGTCTCTCTTTCTCTTGCTTTTACGTTTTTTTTTGATTATGTAATTTAATTTTAATCTTTTTATAATTTATCAATGGCTTATTGAACAATGTAATTAAATTGGCGTTACAATTTCTTGGATTTATATGAATTCAATAAATTAAGAAGAAAATTGATAATTTTAAGACATTACATACACATGAATCTCTGTATGTGTGTGCATGCATAAATCTCTCTATTTTTACTTCTCTTCACTCCGCTGAATGCAAAAAGTTATTGGTACAATGGATAACGTAAATGCTTAATAAAAAGCAGTGCTTCTCAAACTTTTTACTCTTTGAATATTGAGCTTGATAACATAAATTTTGATTAGCACTCTCTAAGATACTAAGTATAGTAGGAAAATTGAGAATTGTACTTTTCATTGAATAAACGAATAATCACTATAAAAAGTAGGCTACAAGACCCACCCATAGTACAATAATCAATATTTTAAAATGTTGTCTATGCAAATCTGCAGCAAGTTTAAAGAATTATAATTGTACAAGGCCATATTTTGATTACTGCTTAATCAGTTGGAGGTTTTGTTGAGATTGATGAAGTTTTAGAATAAAACATTTCTAGGGTAAAATTTATGTAATATAAAAATTTATGAACATAATAATTTATGAGTAATGAAGAAATTAGAATATAAATTGTGCACTTTATGGTAGAACTGCAGTAATTCATATAAGCAGTAGATTTAATCTTGTTGGGCCATGTGAAACTTAAGTTTGAGAATAACTGAATTAAAGAGCATATTTTCTCTCTCTCTCTCTTACCTAATTTTATTCTTTCTCCACTGTCTCTCTCTTTCACATTTCATTTATATCTTTAGTAGTTCAATGGAAATTTTATCACTTATTAATGCTGCTGAGTTGGCGGATCTATTTAAATAGCATAAACTTAAAAGAGAAACGGAGGAAAATCGCATTTTAGTTGTCGAAATAAATTTAGCAATCAAGAAGCATGTGCGCCTTTAATTTTAGAAAAACCAAAAAATAAAGAAAATATGTCTCAAGTATATAAAGAAAAAGTTATGAAAGAAATGATATTTTTATCAAATGAATGTATGTATGTATGTATGCGTTTGTGGGTGTCTAATATGTTGGGAAGTATACCCAAAATGATCTGTGTTGTAATTTTTAATACGATATGTTTAAAATTAAAAAAAAAAACAGAAACCGAAAGTAAAGTACTAAGTGATTCATTCTAGTTACAGACAAATTAATCGGCATACAACACATAATATTTTTTAGTGATTTTAATCTTTCATTAATTTTGTATTAAGTAATGATAATTAAATTTTTTTTTTTGGTGCTATGTTTTCATTTATCAAATTTATGTAAAAAAATTTTTTGTAGATTTTGAAAAAATGTTAAAATACTTGTTGCTGTAATTATTTAAACAGATGGCTATTACTCTTCTTGTTGTTTCTGGTTCATTATTCTCTTACTTTCAAAAAAGAAAAGAAAAAAGGAAACAATGCAAAGACATACAAAGGAATGAGAGATAAAACAAGTTTATCAGTCTGATTGTGTATTTGTATAATTTTATGTCTGCTTCTTGTTGCCTTTTGCCTAGTTTTTGTAACTATGTTTATTTTAGTCAAAATCCAAAATGAGATTAGCCATGTCTGTACGCCTGTTGAAACGTGATTTTAAAATACTCATTCAAATGTTATAAAATAATCGGCTACGCCTTCTCAAATTTATATATCGTAAATTGTACAATATCAAATTATTACTTTTTCCGGTGTTTTTTTTCTAAACCCACCATCCACACGTTGAGACCGTACTCATATTTTCATAATGTTTGTAACAACTGGAAGGAAGCGTCGCTACCTCTACAATGTATGTATACTTTTGATTGGCTTCAAATTCTGAATCGATGCAGACATGCCTGTCTGCTTGTCCGTCTTTTGGTGTGTTATTAAGATTCTTCTAAAACTGAAAAAATTAAATTATTGAGCTCAAATGTGGCAGGATTTGTATTGAAAATGGATAAAATCGTTTAAAGGATATTCCTATTGTGTAACATAACTTGAAAACACCCCCCTTAATTTTTTTTTGTTAACTTTTCGTAAACGGCCGATAGAGAAATGATACAAATCGGCCACGTCAATATGAAATTTTCACTTTTCTTTTTTTACGTTTTTTATCAAAAACTTCTATTTATTCAAAAACTAAAGACTGAAATGGTCTCAGTACTACCATGTCATAGGGTTGTGGATGGTGGGTATTTAAGATTTAGCAGCACCAACACCAGCATCAAATATACTTTTCTTATTGGTTTTTTAAATATATAAATTATTCTCTTTATAATAAGCTTGAACGAGATTTGTTATTGTTATGATTGCTTTTGGTTCTTTTTTCTTATTATTATTATTTTTTTTGATTAGATTTTTTCTTTTGTATAAAGTGCATATGTAATTGAACTGTACTCTTTCTTTAAACTTCTTCTAGTTAGTTTATTAGCTTAGTGTATTAATTAATAAATATTTTATTGTGCATTCTATTGTCTTCAATTGTAAAAGTGTTCAAAAGGAAATTATGTAAATAAATTTATGAAAGTGTATAATTCAATTCAATAATTTGAACTAATAAAAATGAAAGAATGGATAAATTTTTTAATAAGTAGAAATGAAAGCAAAAGAAACAAATAGTTGATATAACGTAAATTATAATCTAATTATTATTTCTAAAGTTACATTAAAACTAATCGCTGAAAACGATGAATGAAATATATGCTTACATATATACGTGAAACAAATTTAAATATAACGAATTGTTTTCTTGAATTTTGTTCTCAAATTCATGAAAATTTATTAATGCCCATCAATAAGTGAGCAAACTTTAAATTATAAGATTGAAATTAGATTTGTTTAATTTGTCATATGAAAAGTAAAATTATGCTTTCTGTTTGATTATCATAAATTAAATGCTTAATATCTTCACTTATGGATAGGTATTTAACGTATGACTGGAACTTAAGTGATGAGTTTATATTTTATAATATAATTTTAACTTTTCAAGGGAAATTATTTTAGTGCGTATTATTTTATTTTAATGTGCTTGACAGGGATCATACATTCTGCATAATTTCAGCCGTTATTTATGCCCGACTGTAAATTGCGAACAAATTGCCATCCAAATTAATTTTAGTAGAAAACGATAGTTAATTGTAATAGGTCATACTTGGGCGATCCTAGATAATTGCACTGTAACGTTTTACAGCGAAAATTATTATGTAACTAGTCCGAGAGTTCTCTATAACTGGGCGCGCTTATAATAACGAATTCAACGCATGTAATAACGAATAAAGAGATTTACCATTTCGTTCATAAAATAATTAAAAATAATAATAAAAATATAATTATTACTTGATTTCTATCATAACTTCTGGTTTTTGTTAATCTCGTATTGCTAAATAAAAGTTACTAAAGTCCATCATGGTCAATTATTAAATAAATTCATTCAGTTTACTAAGAAAATTTAGGGCAATACTTTAACAATTAAGCCCGATATTAATTACAGAAGTATTTGAATAATTCTTTATTTGTGGGGGGGGGGGGGGGGGGGGCTATTAAAAAAATTAAGGACTTACATACAAAAGTTAATTGTGTCAAAAATACTGCTTTGCATAGACTTTTCCAAAAAAAATATAATAAATTAAATAAATTTCTTCTAATGTAACTTTCTTGAAGAAGAGGCTTTGATGGTAAAAATTATCCGCTAAGGCCAATGTTTTAATGTGTTAACGTACCTTTACAGCGCTGTGATTTTCTAAAAAAAAAATGCATGGCTTAACTTTAAACGAATGAATGAATACATAGGCAACTCTAAACGATACTTTGAATTTATTGTATCAGTTTTGTTTAAGCAAGAATCTTAAAGTAAATTAAAAATCATAGATTATAGTTTAAATTTGTATTTAGAATGCAATCTAAAATATTGTAAATAATAAATGTTAATTAATAATTTTCTTTTTTCTCTTTTCATTTGAAAAATTATCATTAGTTTAAAAAAGGATCTCTCTACCAGGTCTACTTTATTATTACACGATTATCCCTGTAGTGATCAAGGGATTCATAGTATTACAAATAATATAAGCGTTCATATCAATAACAATAACAATAACAATAACGATCGATTGACTAATTGTGATAAATTATATAAAAAGCCAAATAATTATTCAGATAGTTCCTTAAATCATACAATAACAACACAAATGGTAGAAACAAAATTGGCACCATTTGAAGAAACGCTCGATAATGAATACGCAATAACGCATGAATATTATTTAAAACATGAAAAAAATCCATCATTATTTTTTGAAGATGGCATACGTTCCATTGATTTTGTATTGGTACATAAAATTAATCCACAATCAACAATTGAAGCAGACAATACCGAAAAGCGTCGGGTATTCGAGGGTAATTTACAATTGGAGGGCTTGGATATTGAAAAAATCCATAAACAGAAAGATGATGAAAGAATTTATTGTGTTAAGGCAAATATTTAAATGGGCAATGTCTAAAAAGTGAAATTTTGAGAAATGAAAGCATTGTTAATTGTTATTTATTTTGGTTTTTCTTGTTTCTTTAGATTCATGCCCCTTTAGAAGTATTAAGACGTTATGCGGAAATATTAAAATTGCGCATGCCTATGAAAGAGGTAAGAAATATTTTCATAATAAGCTGACATTGTAGACTCCTCTAAGATAGATATGCGAATGAATTTGAATTTCAGAAAAATGTGAAAACAAGCATTTTTCGTAAAACGATAAATTCTTAAAAAAAACATTTTTTAATACTTGATCCCTAATTTTTTCTCTACATACATGTTTATCTCTTATACAAAATTTTTCTATTTCCTTACATACACGATACAACACGAAGTTACATTGCAAGGCGAATATGAATGCTAAAAATCGTCGACTGCTTAATGCAGCTGAATACATAACACGAAAGGTCTGAAATATTATTTCATTCTTACAAAAAACAAAAAAAAAAAAACAAACAACAAAATCAAGAAAGCACCGCAAGTTGAACGTTTATGCGAAATTATATAATTGGCTTTGTTTGGAATAGGTGTATCATTCTGCACCAGTTAATATAATAAAAATTTTAAATTTATTTCAAAATTATTTTAAGGCACGCTTAATTAAAGAATTCTTCAGATTATGCTACTTATTTTTTATGCGTTTTTCATGATTTGAATGACATTTTCTTAAAATTGTTATTTTGTAATTCTGTTAGAGTAAAATGTATCAGTTAATAAGTTTCGATTTGTTTTTTCTCTTTGGATGTAAGTTTTTGAGAAATTTCGTTCGGCATATCGCTTTAAGGCAAACGCGTAAGCTATTCCGAAGGAAAATATGAACTAATATGTTGCTTTCACACTAAGCTCTTAAAATTAAGTAATTCTGGCTAATATTTGAAAAATATCTAAAATTATCTGCATTTTATTTAAAAAGGAAACTTATAGGCAGTACTGTCCTATATCAAATATTTTGAAATATTTTCCAAAGTATAGAAGGTTTGTAAATTGAATGGTTGTATTCAAGTCTTAAATATTCAAGAAAATTCACAAAAATTACGGAGTAAATTTTTTAAAATAGTTTAAAATAAAAAGTCAAGTCTTTAGAAAGACTCTTCATATGCGTAACACAAGAAATTCCTTTAAACATATGTTGGTGGCGGCATGGAATGGACAATTTTCATTAAATGTGTTTTGTTTGGCTTTAAAATGGTATTTTTTTTTATCAGCTTTTCTGCTTAAAGTGAATCCATATATGTTTGTATGTATGTGGTATTAGCGTTTTATTAATTCTTTTCTTTTAAACATTTCTCTTATATTTTATTATTATTAATCTTTTTAGTCATTTTTTCAGCATAAAATATCAGCAATTTTTAAAAATTTTTTATATTTTAGATACCTGGCATGTCGGTGGTGAATCGTTCAACAAAAAGTGTTTTTTCTAGTCTAAAAGGTGTTGTCACATTTTTCATGAAACATATTTATGTGGATGAACGTTACTTTCCAAGATTTACACAACGTTTCACTGCCATCTATAGTCGTGATAAGGAATATTTGTACGTAACTATAAATGAAATTTACTTAATTTAAACATTTATGTAATCGATTAAAAATAAAAGAGAAAGGAAGAGAGACAGGAAATGAGAGAATAATTTTTTATTTTTATCACATATTTTCCAAGACCTACATTTAGAAAAATATTTCTAATGCTCAGAAATTTTTATGTGCCATAAAGAGACTTTAAAGAATTAGATGATAAATTTTGATTTTTTAAAATTAAAATTTTGATCCGTTGAATGTATACTGTAAGTTAAGTACTACTACCTAATAAAAAGGACGATAAAATACTTTGACTGGCTTATTATTACGTCCTATAATATAATTTGAAAGTATAAAGCTTATTTCAAATGAAATCCCCTTTTAAAATTTCAACTTCACTGAACGCAGTCTTCTGCTTAAATTAACGTGGTAATATTTTGCAGTTTAGTAACTTAATTTGTAACAAGTATACACGTTATAGTCAAGGGGGAACGACAATTAAATTTTTTAAGAAATATCCTTTCTTACATAAAAATTCTCTGCAAAATAGATCGTTATATGTGGCGTGGTCCTAAATATTGTTTGATATTAACTAAAATTATTTCCGAACGTCTTTCATTCAAATAGCTTCAAAATTGCGCCCTGTACTTTGTTAACAAATTTATATGGAAAACAGACAAAGGTACAGGTAGGCTTAAATCGAATCAGGAAGGGATTATGAGGAGCTCAGTATAATAAAAAGCGGGTCTAATTTATCTCTTTTTGGATGCACTAACTCATAATACCCATGCAACATAAGTGGTGTAGAGTATAAAAGTACTTATTTCCAATTTTACGATGTGATTTTTCAAACGCATTTTATATAGATTTGATATACGTCATTCAACTTTCTTTACACCTGCCATTCGTTCACGGATCGTACAATTTATATTGGATCGCCAACGTTTCACACCAAAAGATAAAGATGAAATGGCTTTCGGTATAGAGCGATTAATAACTGATACAGTGTATTGTGCCGCATATCCCTTACACGATGTAAGAGTTTGAAGTACTTTCTTGAAATATTCACAAAAAATTTTTCGAATTATACCTTCTTTTTAATGTAATTTTAGGGTGAGATTACTGAAAAATATACAATGCGTAATACTTTACATACACGTTGGGCAAGTGTACGTAAATGGTATAGATATCAACCATTGGATTATGTTAAAGAATATTTTGGTGTTAAAATTGGCCTCTATTTTGCCTGGTTAGGTTTCTACACCTATATGCTTTTATTAGCCTCCATTGTTGGTGTTATATGCTTCCTTTACTCATGGACAACATTAAAAAGTTATGTACCTGTGTAAGTTACGCTAAATATATAACTTATTACAATTAATTGATGTCACATATAAAATTGTTAATCAAAATAAATATAAGTTTCATTGCAACTTTTACAATAAGAAAAAGTCACACTTTTTCATTGCTTTATTTGATTTGTTTCGATTATAATTTTAATTTTTTTTACAGAAACGATTTATGCCAAATGAATAATAAAGTGAATATAACGATGTGTCCATTATGCGATTGGTGTAATTTTTGGGATTTTAAAGAGACATGTTCGTATGCCAAGATCACGTATTTAATCGATAATCCGAGTACAGTATTTTTTGCCGTATTTATGTCTTTTTGGGCTGCATTATTTTTGGAATTATGGAAACGTTATTCAGCTGAAATAACGCATCGTTGGGATTTAACCGGTTTCGATGTACACGAAGAGCATCCGCGTCCACAATATTTGGCTAAATTACAACATTTACCTGCCACACGTACCGATTATGTCACAAATATGAAAGAGCCTCGTGTGCCTTTTTGGCGTATGAAAGTACCAGCAGCAATATTTAGCTTTTCTATGATTTTACTATTAATTGCTTTAGCTTTTGTTGCTTTAGTAGCTGTTGTTGTTTATCGTATGTCAATGTTAGCCACATTGAAATTGGGCTCAACACCCATAACTACATCTAGTGCGATTATGGTGGCTACTGCTTCAGCTGCTTTCGTTAATTTATGTTTACTTTATGTACTTAATTATGTTTATAATTATTTAGCTGAATATCTTACGGAATTGGAAATGTGGCGCACCCAAACACAATTCGATGATTCATTAACTTTGAAAATTTATCTACTACAATTTGTTAACTATTATGCTTCCATATTTTATATAGCATTTTTTAAAGGGAAATTTGTTGGTCATCCCGGTCAATATAATAAATTGTTCGATTATAGGCAAGAGGAGTGTTCTACCGGTGGTTGCTTAACTGAATTGTGTATTCAATTGGCGATTATTATGATTGGGAAGCAAGCATTCAATTCTATATTGGAAGTGATAATGCCAATGTTTTGGCGACGTGTTATGGCCATAAAGGCAGGCTTATCTAAATTTTTCTATTCACATTATAATGGTGGTGTTAAAGAGAAGGAAGAACGTTGGTTAAAAGATTTAAAACTTTTGGATTGGGGACCACGTAGTTTATTTCCTGAATATTTAGAAATGGTTTTACAATATGGTTTTGTGACAATATTTGTGGCAGCGTTTCCATTGGCCCCATTTTTCGCTTTATTAAATAACATTTTCGAAATGCGTTTAGATGCCAAGAAATTGTTAACACATCATCGCCGTCCCGTTTCTCAACGAGTTCGTGATATTGGTGTTTGGTATCGCATTTTAGATTGTATTGGCAAATTAAGTGTCATCACTAATGGTTTCATTATAGCATTTACTTCTGATATGATACCACGTTGGGTATATCGTGGCTTAGTATCACCCGATGGCTCCCTAAAAGGTTATTTAGAATTCGTTTTATCCGATTTTCGTATTAGTGATTCGGCCACTTTGTATAGCTTGGTTGGCGACAATGACAATATAACAACGTGCAAGTAATTAACATAAATTTATTACATTAAATTTATATTTTTTTGCCAAGTAATAGCGCTTTAAATTATGATAATTATGATTTACTGTACTTAATCATTTAAAGATTATGAAATGTAATTGACTATAATTACATTTTATTAACGCACAATTCATAAAACGTTTACGGATTATATTAAACTCAATTTCTTAAACTTGATTAAGATTCGTAATATAAAAAAGAAGTCTTCATTAGAATGCTCTTAATTATTAGTTAATTGAAAAAATTCCATTATATGATAAAAAACTGCATTGTATTATTTTAAATTATATTAGTTATTTGTATGTAATCATGGAGAGAGTGTGACAAAGATAGATTTCGTGCAATTGTACCTTTAGCCAGTTATTTTATTAAAAATCTTACAAAATTGCCTTAATAAATCTTAAACAGAATTTAAAGGTTTTAGTTAACATAAAATGTTCAATCAACTTCTTTCTATGACTTGCCATAGATAAAATTTTTATGGTTAAACGAACAAGTCAAATTAGTACTTTGTGATGAAGTTAGGAGAAACGAAAATATTTTAAGACTTGCACTTATTAGAACTTTCATTTATTACGAAATCATTAAAGAGAGTTTCTAATGTGTCATATACGACTCTTGCAACTTTCTCTTATTTGTTATTTTTGTTATACTTTGTTATTTTTTATGCTATTTGTTCTTTGTAGAATGTTCAATTTCATATAATTGTCTTTTATATAAAAAGAGAAAAATTTAACAGTAAATTGCATAACTTTAAGAAAAAGAGCACTCATTACAGAAAATATTTAAGTTTAGTTTTTTTTTATTATTAATTTACTCACACTAATATATTTGGTTTCCTTTTTGAACTTACAGATACACTGACTTTCGTGAACCACCCGATTCTGTACATAAATATGAATTAAGTAACATGTTTTATGTGATATTAGCCTGCCGATTGGGATTTGTTGTTGTTTTTGAGGTATGATATCAAAATTTTGTAAAGAAATTTTATTTTTTAATCTTTTTGTGTATGTAAATGTGTGTATGTGTATACAAATTAAACTTTAACATGTTGAAAAATGCCCGTTGTCTCAACAATGCTTTCTTGTAATTCTCCCGTTTCGTTCTGTTGAATTCGTAAGATTTTACATAAAACTGCAACTGCACATGTAAATATTACATTGAACACTGTTAACACAGAGATATAATGGGAAAGTTAGGGCGATAAAGGGATAGGGATGGAAAGAGAAAGGGAGGGATAGAGAGAAAAAAAAATTAAACATATTATATTAAAAAGTGTTGTTGATTATAATTGAAAGTTACCTATAAATATGCCAAATAAAATGCTGCGTATAATCCTTTTATCTAAAGTGGCATCAATTTCATTATATTTCATTTCTATACATGTGTAAATAATCACTTCAATTATAATTGATATGATGGTATTTATTAACCAAGATGCTATACAAATGGTGCGTGCCTAAACATAATTACAATAATATTAGAAGTAAGCGAAAAAAGTTTAATTCTATCGGTACTGTTTGTTAAATACCCTGCACCACTTCAGTCAATCAAATATGAATTTCATCTCAAGAAATTTAAATAATTGTAATTTTAGGGAAATTTAAAAAATCTGTTATGTGGTGGTGGAAAAGTGATTCAAAATGTGATCGATTTGGTCTTAATTTAATATACAGTTTTAATATGTCGAAATACTATTCTTTAGCGATTTTTATAAAAAAAAAATTTTCTCCTTTCTATATAAAAAGCTTTTTTAAAATTAGGCATTACGTTAGGTGAGCGATCGTAAAAAATTATCCGTTTTAAATCAATGTTAAAAGAATTTGTCTCCGGGGTTGTAGCATCTATTTCCCATAAATTTAAACTTGTAGCTTAAAAAGAAATACCTAACGGAAAAATTCAATTCAGAATATCATTCCGAGTCGATCGGTACAATGAAGGCTTGGACACTGCCTCAAGTCCTACTACATGCTGCAAACTTTTACTGGTGCAAAGTTACCAAAAAAAAAAAAAGAAAAGGAAACTTTTTCTTGTAAAGTATTTTAATTAAAAATTTAACAATTTACCCGTTTTATACCATCAATTAAAATTGTGGCCAATATAAAGTTAATTAAAGACTTTATCCACAAAACAATTGATATTACCACATAAAATACATCCGGAAAATTATGTAATAAAATGTAATTTACTTCAAAAAAAGAGAACAATGGAAGAATAAAAAAATTTTGCAAATTACGATGAAAAACGTCATTATTAAATGTTCAATTCAATATATTTTATATAATAATGATACGTGTTCAAGAAATCATACCAATAGTTTTTAATAGACTTCTAAATGAACTGTAAACTTCGATTTGATTATAATTTGGCATTGCAGACCATGCTGTTATATGATAATAATCATGATATAAATAATATGAACATAAACTTAATACTAAACAAGATAATAGTAAATCGATGATAGCGGCACTATAACCCATGCAGCGTAATTTAAGGCAACATGAAAGTCGTTTCATTTTCATCGATAGAAAACAAAATTTAAGTCCAAAACAAATAAATTATTATAATTTTTACTTTTATATTATTTTTCCTTATTATTATTATTATTATTTTGAAATTATTTAATAATCTAATAATTTTTTGTTTTATTTATAGCCAAAATTTTTCCTAAATGTGTGCTATCGTAAACGCTTTGCAATTACAACTGAAAGTGTTAATTTCATTTTGTTCAATTCGTTGATGAATTTGTGCCCTTGCAGCTGTTTAACATTTTTCCTTTAGTTTTTGGCATTTAATATTTTTTATGTAATTCTTTCATTTTACTTGGTTTCTTGTCCTAAATTTTACTGTTTTTCTTTTTCAAATTATTTTAGTCTTTAAATTAAAATTACTGCTTGACCTGAATTTTGGAATTTTCTTTTAGTTCTTATTTCATTTTAAATGCATGTAATTTAATGGGTTTTTTTTCCAATATAAAGAACATTGATCTTTATAAAATCGAATTTATAAAATTGATAAATGGGTAAAAAGGCGTTGTGAAATGGCACAAAGTGAAATTTTTGAGGAAAAGTAAAAATTTTTGAAGAAAAGAAGGACAAAAAAGAAACAGCGAAAGATGATGACGAAAAAGTTGATAAGAAAGGATTTGGTCCATCAAATATGACTTAACCTTTAAGTATCTAAGATTTAGTTTAACTCAAATGTAATTTTCCTACTTTCTTAAATCTAATTAATACTTTAAAAGTTATCGATTACAGATATTTATTAATTCATTTAGTGAATGTAAGTCTTAACATTTAGAAGTTATTTAATATAACTTTTTTGATTATGTAATTTAAATATGTTTATAAAAAATAATGCATACATACAACTTACATGGGCATGTCCACAACTGGTAACACATTAAAGGTTTCTGATAAAATCGGGTATTAACACACTTTAACTTTGCATTGGATTTTACAAAACACCCTTGAATATATCACATTTCTTTATTAGTCTAATTTTACTTCATTTATCGATTTCTATTTATTTTATTGTTTTAAAATAAATAATGTAAAAATTTTATTTTAGATTATCATTGCGCTACAACAACTTTTTTAAAGACGGACTATTAAATTATAGGCAAATCAAATGTGCTTTATTTTTCTTATTTATCAATCACAAAAGTGATCTGAAATTATTATAAGTTTAACTGACAGATTTGATCGAAGGAACAGATATTCTATCTGTTCCTTCGACAATGAATTACATTATAGAAATATTTGATCGAATGAAAAAAATATATATAAAAAGGAATCTTAATTGTAAAGACATTAGATGTGCTTTTAGAAATTTGATGTATGAAAAAAAAATTTTACAATATTTCAGGCCAATTTAGTCAAAAAGTGGAAAAGAGGTTCAATATAATTTAACTGCGCTCCCAAATTAAAGCCTTCTCAATTATTTTAATAGATGATTGTTGTGCTTGAAACCATAATTTTCTTATATGCTGAGAATTTTCCAATGGGCAGCTTATTGTAATTACCTTATTTTTCTATTGGAAACTTTCAGTATGATTTACTTTATAAAATTTATAGTTTTATTTAATTTATAAAAAAAATGTGATGCATGCATCCTGGACATAATGAAAGTAACATCTAGAGTAACTAAATCAAATGTGCCAGAATTTTATAATTTGCATTTTGTAATGATTCTATTTGCAGAATTTCGTTGCGCTAGTTATGATTTTAGTGCGTTGGTGTATACCTGATATGAGTGTTGAATTGCGCGATCAAATCCGTCGGGAAGTTTATATAACAAATGAAATAATTATTGAACAGGAGACAAGACGTGCGCGATTTGAGCGTGCCAAACGTAATTCATCTTTACGTTTACATGACACTTCTGAATCCGTAACACCAGATACAAATGATCGCTTTATTCGTATTGAGAAATTATTATGTAGCGATTTGTCACAATCACAAATAGATTTAATAATACATGGTGAAAATGCTGATACTGGAATACAAGGAACAATGGTTTAAAAAAATTTAGTAATCTAAAAGGCAAAATTTAAGAAAAACAAACCAAAAAAAAGAAGTAAATATTTACAGTGCTCAAACAGATTTGAAAAAGTAATCTTCCTGTATCGTTCTACATTAAAATATCAGCATTTTCTTAAGCTCCTTTGAAAAGTAGTCTGAGTATTAATGGATATAAGGACAATTTTACTTTAAATAGGAAATTAAGCTATTTTTTATTTTTACTTTTACCATTAACTGTTAAATAAGTAATTTAGGGCATGACGATCATTATCTTATTAAATTTCTCATGTATATGAAATATATGTTCACTTAAAGAGAATATAAAAGATGATAAATTTATAGAAACTCTATGGGCCGCCATTAGAAAGCATTATTTGCATTATTAAAGTTCTCTTCTTAACAAAGTAAATAAATATTTATAAATTAATATTTAGTTGGATTTATTCTAGCTCATAAAGTGCTCATAAAATGATTCAAAATGCTAAATATTTATCCGTAGAATGCAACCTTCAACTTATGAGTTGTAAAAAGATGAAAACATTTATATCTACCAAAGTTGTAAAAATTTATAAGAGAAAGAATCATTATAAATTGCATTCAATGTATTAAACATTTCTTTGCTATATGGCTCATTCTTCATTCATTAAATTGATTATTATTATTAAGGTATAAAGTAACCTAAATTAAGTTGAATTATGAAGTGTACCTCAGAATAGCATACATGACCAACTTAAATAATACATTTGAAATTAAGAAACAATAAAGCTGTCATGACATTTATTATCCTTCGATTGAAATGGTTAATCCTTTTGTGGCGTTTCTTGAAATCATATGAGCTTATTTTGTGATATTTTATTTAAAAGAATATATTTTCATTTTTAGAAATATCTCACAGAATAATTAAAATACTACATTTATATCTCAATACATTAGTTTTATTTATGTAATATTTAAAAAATAATTGCCTTCTTGTTTAGAGTAATAAAAATATCAAAGGAAAAATAATTTGTTTAATTAATTAACCTCAATAATAATGAAAATGAAGTTTGGCCTTTAAAAATATAAAGTAAATATTTAATGATATAGAAAATTGATATTAATATCAGGGACATTTGTTTAACCATAGTTTATAAAATATATATATCAGAATGAACATGAACTCTTATCATATAGCATTTTGATATCTTCTATTCTGAAAATACAAAAAAAGAACAAAAGTAAACATGTCTCAAAAGGTCTTCTCAAATCTATGTATAATTTTTATAAATTTTTTTTTTGTATATCTATGAATATACATGAATAAGTTTATATATACATTTACATATATATGTATGTAAAAAATGCAAATCATTGTTGATTTTTGCACATTATTTATGATTGAAATAAAATATTATGAAATATCTGTGAAATTATAATCGCGATTGATTTATTGTTCAATAGAAATCATTCAGTTAAAAAATCAATAAAATAAATTTTCATTTTTTATATCTAAACCTAATGTATGTGTAATAATTATTCGGTTTCTGTTTATATATTAAAGCTTTATTCAATTACAATATATCATTGAATATATTGAGTTTTTACTTACTTTTATATTATTTCCACAAGCAAATTGTAATAAAGATTCGTTTATTATTACGCCATGGTTATTGTATAATAACTTCTGTCGATTTCTTTTAGAAAGAGAAAAATTTTAAGTATATACCAACTTTTGTTATAATCTTAAGTATGAGAACATACTTAAGATTATAACAGAAAATATTACAGATTATACAGAAGTATGTTCAAAAGGTAAATTTTTTTTGTTTCTTGTTTGCTGGTTGAGCGAATTTTTGGTATTATGTTTTGATTTTTAGAGTGGTACAATTTTTAAAAAATCATATATTACACCTAACCATTCATGTGAAATTAGAAAGTGAGATAAATTTAAATAAGTTTTTGCAAAGTTGCCAGCCCCATTGCTTTTTATGGCTGAAAAGTATGAGGGAAGAATCAAGTTGCAATAAAAAAAGTCTAACTAATATCTGATTACGTTTTATGCCTCATAATAATTTTTTAGTTGGAATTATTCTATCTTTCAATGCAATTTGAATTATAAATTGTGATGAGGCATTTATTTTTTTTTCTTTTGTATAATAAGTATATTCTATAAAATAATATAGACTTTTAGTAAATACGAATTTAAGCATTAATAGTTTCTTAAAAATATATACATCGCATTACATAATTCAAAATTACATTCTTGCACAATACAAAATAACATAACCTACGTACACAGTACACAAACTATATAAACCAGGGGATACCCAAACTGCAAAAGCCACATGATAGTAGAACTAGAGTTGTACGAAGGTACAACTCTAGAATATTCTCCGCGATGGCAGCGGATATAAATAGCAGCGTTAATCGAGTCAGCCATTACTTGGACATCTATAGGTAGGTGTCATCTTGTGATACATACATACCAACGGTACAGGTAGCGCCTTACCAGTGAACATGCACACATACCATCGGTAATGTAGGTCTCTTCTTACCGATACACATATATACATGCATACCATTGGTAACGAAGGTAAACACACACACGCCAACGGTAATTAAGGGAATTTCTTATCGATACACGTTCATGCCCATATACAAAGTAGCAGTATCAAGTATTGAGTATGCATTTTCCAGATACGTTTATACGAAAGGACTGATTCTCTCTTAAATCCTGGCTGGCGCAGCTATAGAACCCATAGAAAAAGAGTAGCATTACAAAATTATGGAAAATATCACCTAAATTTATTAAAATAGGTAGCAATTTAAAATCAGATCCATATTGATGTATAGTACTATGCCTGGTAGATTTATTTATAATTTTAATAGTTATATGACATTCACATCATAAATTCACATAATAAACATTACATTTGCTTTCTTTTATTATTTTACATATTTATTTATGTATTTATTATTTATTTATTATTGAAAAAATTTCCGATAAAAATGTACAAATCTTATTGTATCTAGATTTTAATATTACGAATATTAGCTTAATGAATATTGATCATTGTGTTGGCTTATTGTAGTGATAGCCATTACGAATACTGTAAGTGTTGGAGTTTTCTTCATTGAATTTTAAATCTGAAAAAATCGGTACATCGATTACTGCTGGTGCAGCTGATAGCGCTATTCTTCTATCGGTCAGATATTTAGCATAATGTTTTAATTGTTGATTTTCATATTTGTAGGCAATAATAGTACAATTGTACATTAAGGTGGTTAGAATAAACCAGAGCAAGATCTATTTGTGAAGATAAATGCTTTTATTAATACAAGAAATTATAATTATTGATAATTAAATTACAGTACGAGTTTTGATTTTATTTTTTAAATTCTTACAATAAATTTCCGTTTTACCATTTTACAGTTACTTATGGCAATACTAACAAAATGATAACTGGTTTAATAATTGATTCTCTGTTTAGTATTTATATGAATTCATTTAGATGAAATAAACCAAAGAAAGAAAGATACAAAGAAAGAGTTGTTTCCAATCTGTGATATAATTTATTATAAAAAGCAAAAACCATAAAAAAAAAGAATTAATTACAAATTTCATATTAATCAAAATAGAATGAATATAATTAATAAAATTTAGATTGCTATTCATTCATTTAATGACTTCTCTATTTGTTATAATTAATCGATAATCTAAAGTTCAATAAACTTACTAAATAACTTTCTAAATACGAATATATCTGTTTATTATAAAAAAAAAACAAAAATTGCTACTTTATATATATATATATATATATTTATATGTATATATATATATATATGCCTTTATTGTTTTTGCCATTGTATAAATATTTTGTTTCTTCTTGTATGTGAATCCATCATTATCATCTTCATAATTATGGAATAGATTATGAAATACTTGTGTCTTTTTATTCATTGAAATGAATTTTAATGAATGAACTTTTACATTGAACATTTAATGGCAGAGTTATCGAAGGCATTACGCGGAATTTCAATATATTTGAATTATTCAAAAATTTATAAAATCTTAATATATTGATCATAAAAGTACGGTATTTATATCTGAGGAAAATAATAAAATGACAGTTATAAATTGATATATTTATATGGAGAAAATTGTCACATTCAGTAGTTTTAATGAGATGTTATTGTCATTTAGCGATTTCTCAAATTATAATAAATTATTTCGGGCATATTAGTTTGTTTATTGAAGCAACAATTTGTTGCAATTCATATTAGACTTAATGTAATCACATATAAAATATAAGAAAATTATACTTAGCATGGGCCAAATCTTGGATACTAATCACCCATATACTATAATATTACGATTCAGAGCCTATCTCAATTTTTCAGTGACAAATGGAAAACATCAACATAAAAAAAAATGAAAGTTTGGTATTATATAATTTCGCGTAGGCGTGGCTAATAGATGTGCCAGACAAATGGCCTTTCTACTTGTACAAAATTTCAGCTGTTTATCATTTGCCGTTTGCAAATAATGATGCCAGACATTACCAAGTTATGCTTACAAAAACCTAGGCATTCTCAACTAACGTCGTACTGGGGGCATGGCCTTTAACTGATTTTGCCCATTTTCAATACCAATTTGTCTGCAAGAACTTCCGGTGTTCCCATCAAATTTCAGCTCAATATCTCTGTTTTTGTAATCGGGAGAATGTTAGCAATATACGTATGGACGGACAGACAGACAGATAAATCTAAATTCATTTAGAATTTAATGCTGATCAAAAATGTAAATACTTTGTAAGGTCTGTTGTTACAAACATAATGACAAAACGAATGTTTTCCCAACTTATAGGTGGTAGGTATAAAAGCCACTGCAAGCGTTATAATTGATGAGCATCGACTCATAAATACTCTACATACACATCACAGCTATAAAAATGAAAAATGAAATATAAAAATTTTAGAATAATTCCGAAATTTTATTACATGAAAAGGTGTATGACACAAGGATTGATGTAAATAAAACCTTTCAATAATGTGATTTTATTCACATCAGAAATGTCTCAAAGTATGATTTTCATTCATTAGCATTTTATTGAATCGTGAACATCAGTTACTGAAACTGGATTAGATCGATTCAAAAACAAAATTTACTTGCTTTGAACAAAATGTACAAGTCACAAAACTCTTAGCTAAAATCAACATGTTTCGCAATGAAAGTTGCCCCAGATTATATTTTTGGTCTACTAAATGTGTCCTAAATCGATTCAATTTACGTCTGCAGGGCTTCTCAAAATGGATAATAATTCTTCACTTCGTGCAATGCATTTAATAGTTGTTACACACTTATAATTGTCTACGATTTCAATGCGAAGGCGGAAAAGTATTTTTTAAAATAATTTTTGACATTATTAGATTTATTGTTTCTTGCTAATTTTTTCATGTTAACTTTCACATAATTAATTTTAATATTTAATTGTTCAATATATTTCTGTAGCACAATTTTATATTGTTGGTTTTATGTTTAACATTCGTTCACTTCCCGTTTCATATGGTACACTTATTCCAATTAACTTTAATCGAAATATTTTATAAGAAATTAAAATCCTCTAAATTTGATTAATGATGATGATTTTGTAATTTTTCTAGCACTTTTATAACAATAACCATCACCGGCTAGCGCAGCCATATCATTGTAATATTTTTTATATGATAAATAATCATTACTAACTACAGATTGTTCATGATCATTCTCATAAATAGGTGGCATACATTGATTGAATGCATTAACATAATGGCCATACATTGGCCATATCTTAAATGATATAATGAATTTATATGAAAAAGGAGAAAGGGAAGAAGAAAAAAGAAGGTGAATTAATTAATTGTTTAGAAATGTTGTACGTGATTAGGTGGTAAATATTCATTTAAATCAGTAATATCGCTACAATGACGCTGATGATGTTAATTAGAATTCAAACCATTTTATCGAAATTCAGCATAAATATTATGAATGAATAGAACCAAATTGCTTGCAAATACTTCTAGGAAATTTTTAATTTTTAAAATACTTATATATATGAATATACTTATATTTACTTTATTACCAAATTTTATGCAATTTTGTTTACAATAAAAATTACTACGATTAGATTGAAGTAAAAATTTATGTTATAGATGAACAATTTTCCATTTCATCGAATGTTTATCCAGTAACCGAAAGTCCATTATAAAGATGTTATGGCAGAAGTGTAGAATACTTTTCTCATTAATATGTTTCTAATGTTCTATTAATAAACTTTTTATGCATCAATTACTTAAAGTTTACTCTTTAGATAATGAATATATTAAATATGTGAAAATTTTTGTAACATTTAACAAATTACTTATTATTAGAAATTCCTTCACTCAAAAACCTTGCCTCTCATGGCTTTTACTCATCACTAGGCAAATTCTTAATTTTTACGTAAAAAGAAATAACTTTGAATATAAGTACGATTAAATAAAAAATATGATGCATAGCGAGAAGCTGTTTCTTAAGAACCAAAACTAAATATAATTATTTTCTAAAATGATTTGAAGTTGCATATTTTCTAATTTTGTTGCTTAATTTGAAATTACATGCGTTCAATAGTTGGCTTCGATTGATTAATTTAATAATATTTCTATTATAGTGTCCCTTGAAACAATTGCATTGATAATGAATTAGAAGACGAAACTTTTGAAATGACCTTTTCATTGTTTAATTAATTTATTGTAAGATACATACTAATATTAAAGGTCATCAATATGTACGATAAAATTCGATATGATATGAAAAAAACTTGCGTAAAACGGCACTTGAATTTTTAGAGATAACTATTTAATATTTTACATCATTTCGATGATGGCGATTAAAAAATCAAGAAATTGAATGTTCTACTTTTTGAAAAATTTGAAAAGTTCATTCACGAATAAATATTTAATCAAATTTTCTTCATTAAATAAATATTAAATGTGTAAACTTTCCTCTTATATTAAGACAAAGACAGTGATTATAGAGATAAATCGCTTTTAGTCATATATGAACCAACAAATGCCCTCATAATTAAATAATAATTTTTATCTAAATATCTTAATAATTGTTACTTTTAGTGTAGGAGAACTTGTATCAAAGAGACGCTCATATATGACACTGGTCGATCGGTTCTATGTCGAAACCTTTTGGATGTTAAGATGAATTTCTTATAATTTGAATTTTAAGAATAGAAAGTGTATAAAGTGCTAAATTTTGATTAAGTAAAATTTTAAATGCTACTTATTTAGAATTACAACAACATATGGATTTGAGTTAAGCTCCATGGTTAAACTATAAGTATCTTGTTAATTTCAAAAACTTAAACTGAATATAAGAACTAAAAAATTGCAAACGATGGTTGTGAGCACATTTTTTCATCTTTGTGAAAATATAAGAATTATCCATTGAAATTATGTAAAAAATTTTACCAACCGTCTCTTTTTTCCAACTTTGAAAAAATACTTTATTAAGTAGAACATCTAAATAGGGGAGGCTCTGTAAATCTGATATTGGCACCTATCGTTCAACAATTTGTAACAGTTACAGTTTCTTTTTTAGTGTTAAAAATATTTAAAAAAAAGTGAATATATTTAAAAAGCATAGAGAATTTATGTGAATTATTTAAGCAATGACAATCTCTGCACAATAATTTACATTTCAATGTTTTTATTATGTGCACAGAATATAGAAGTTATCTATTTTTGTTTCCGAAATTCCTATAAAAACGCCAATTACTAACTGGAATGTTTTATTCGTTTTTAATGTTTTTTTAATTTTTTATTTGCTAAAAAAAAGTAATTTAAATATATTAAAGATGTTTTAAAAGATCTTTTTACTGTAAATATTCTCTAGATCACGCATTGAAATTACGAATCTTTTTATTGAAATTTTTAAAAATATTTACGTAGCATTATTTTTAAGTTTTCTCTCGCAATTGTTCTCTTACTATTTGAACATTTTTTAATGGAGACAATTTACTGCTCTTAAATGATTAGACTGCTAAACCAAGACGACTTAAATTAACCTTGCAATGTGCTCAACATTTTTCTAACATTTAATTTGAAATGTTTGATTAACTACTTTTTATAAAATTACATCCCTTGAAATTGTTACTTCTAAATATTTATTAATGATTACAAATAAAGTTTTTATATTTTATGCCATTTTTGCTGCAGGGTGTTTGAAATTTATACAGATGTTTATAGTACTCGGAAGGAATTGAGATAAAGCAAATTTTTATTATATCGATCTAGTTAGAATTGCTTTCTATTTCGATTTAAGCTTTTCTGTCTGTCTGTCTGTCTGCCTGACTCCATTTAAATTTTTTATCACGCTAAAGGTTGCAATTTTTGAAATTTTATACTAAAACTGTTTTTATATGAAAAAAGATGATAATTTTAAATATATTTTAATGAAATTTAGTATTTTATTGTATTTTGATATAGAAAAGACGTATACCAAATTTGATGTAGGTTGCCCCATTTTTTGCACCCTTAATCATATAACGAACATTTCATATCATTTAAAAATTACATTTTTTTTTAAATTCTTGTCTTGTAATTAATGTACTTAATTTTTTATTACTTTAAGCAAAGTGGTTTAAGAGTTCGCTCCGACCGATTACAACAATCTTAATTCTTTTATGATGATACTTTCAATTATCAGAAGCTAAGAATCTAATAAATAATTATAACAGTTCACTTATCGTATTTGCAAAAATTGTTATTTAATTTAATCGATTCAACTGCCAAATATTTCAATTATATAAGTATTATACAATATACCTATTGCATGCCGAAATGAAAGTTCTTCGGAGTTGCTTTTTTTTTTTTGTATTTGCAATTTCAAAGGTACAATTTTGTAATTCTATGTAGATAATTATGGATAAAATGAAGATAATTTGCTCAAAATAATTGAGTATGAACAATATAACGTTATAATTGCACCACACATTTACTAACACACATAAAATTTCTCAATTCATTTAGAGAACAAATTAGCATAAATAAATGATAATGGAAAAAGGAAAAGAGCGAAAGATTGAAAGTGGGAAAGAGGGAAAGAGGGAAAGAGGGAAAGAGCGAAAGAGGAGCGAACAGTTGCGTTTTGTATAAAATAATAATAATATGAAAGTATTCAATGTAAATCTATGTATCGTAAGTAAAAGGAGATAGCATGTGTTGAAATATACATAGAAATACACGAACACAGACATGCATACACACATACATGAATTTCATGAATGGCAAATCAGTAGCTATTGAAATATTTAACAAAAAAGAAAGCAAACAAAAAACAGCAAAACAAAACAAAACAAAGCAAAACAAAAACATAAAAACACAAGTAAAATAAGGCAGAAAAGTAAAACTAGGAATTTTATGTTTATTTTTCTTATAGCTATTACTACAATTTCTAGTTAACTTTCAATTTAATATCTATCTCTTGCTCTCTCACTCTCTCTCTTATGCAATCTTCTTTTATAATCGCATTTGCCTTCTTTTATGCACAAAATAATGCATAATTTGTAATGAAAGAGCTTTTAAGTAATTCTGATGTGTTTTATGCTTTGTTTATATATATTTATATATAATATGTAAGTAATTAAATAGTGTGCGTGTGTATATGTGTGTCTATCTAACTGAAAGATTATTTTAATTATACTTTGTATTGTTATTTCTGTTTCAGCAGTTGAATTAACACAACCAGCATAAAACATGAGTGCAACAATTGCATATTAAATTAAATGTTACATTCAAATGTTATCTTATTATAAAGTTGTGAAAAAACACAACAACTTTATAAAATGAAAATAACAGGTTTGTCAATAAATTTACGCAGCATTTTCCTTATTTTCTATATTTACTTTTAATAAGTTTTCACAATTGTGAAATTATTTTTTATTTTGCTACCACTTGAACTTAATGAACATTCTGAAATATCAGCGATATTTATTTGCAATTCAATTCCAACATCTGTTACTCAGGCGATTACTTGAAATAATAATAATAAATAGTTATTTTGAAAATTCTTGTACATCAACTAATATTTAAGAATAATTTTTTTTTGTTGACAATTAGGCCCTAAATATAATACAGACAAGGGTTCTGAAGATTCTGCAAAGCAAAATCCGATTGTTTGTTAAGATATTCAATTATCAGAAATAGTAAAAGTTGTTGCTAGCATTTTAATATTTTAAATGGAGCACATCGATTAAAGAATATGAGAATTATAATACAAGAGCTACAATGTAAAGAAGTCTTTATTTTTCAATGGTTTATTTATTATTAAGGTCAAAGGTCAAATTCATCTAAAAAAAAAGATAAAAAAAAAATGAACTACACTCATTTAATACGATAACATATAAAAAAGTCATATATTCTGCTCACCATCTAGGGATTGGGCGTATAATCACTTTGTAGCTTTTATTGTAATCCCTAGAAAGAAGCCTCGGAGACCGTATAAAGTATACATATGCTTGATCAGCATTAAATTTTGAATTGATTTAGACACGCCTATTCGTCTGTCCATCTATGTATCTATATGTGTCTCCTGCTGGTATAATTTGAGATGTCGAGCTTAAACTTTGTAGAATCATTAGAAGTTCTTGCAAATGGATAAAATCAGTTGAAGCACACGTTCACAGTGCAACATAAACTGAGAACACCTCATTTTTTTTTAAAGCAAAATTTAGTAGCGTTTTGCTTATCAAGTGGCAACTGCAGAGATGGAACGTTGAAATTTTGTATAAGTATTGAGGCCATTAGTTTAAGTGTCTGTCCAAAAATCTTGCAAATCGGATGCACCTTTTGCGATGCGAAATTATATAATACTAAACTTTAATTTTTTTGTTTACGTTTTCAATTTACTCCTAAAAAGCAGAATTAGATTCCGAATCGTAATATTATGGTACATTGATGGTGGGTATCCAAGATTTGGCCACAACTAAATATAATTTTCTATTTATTTGTTGCCCAGCCGGAATTTTTATTATATAGATATACATCTACAACTTCCCAACACGATAGAACATTTTGATAATGTTTATTAGATAAAAAGTCGGTTCGCAGCGGATTTTTAAATATTCTTCACTATTTTATTTATAGCGATACACAATTAGAAAAATTATGTATTGGGAGAGGATGGAAAAAGTGCTCTAATCTGAATCAAATATGGCATTAAAAAACTTCTCAATATTATAAAGTGTTTTTCGTATATTGACCGATTTCAGAATAAATCGTTATATGGGCGAAATTCGTAAACGCTGGCCTATTATAACCATTTTCAACAGAGCTCGTTTTTAAGAAAAACAATGTTAGCGTGCAAAATCTCTTCAAAATATCTTAAAAAATTACATGGATGGACTTTACACAGTCAGTTAGTCTTAAATCGTTTGAGAAAGTGATTCTTAGCTTGATCGATATAATGAATGGTAGATTTATCTCAAGCTCTTCTGGGTGTACAAGCTCATAATATCTTGTACCCAAAGTGATGTACGTTACGAGAAAAAAGCAAATGACAAGTAGACATTATTCAATACACTCAACACATTTTCTCAAGTTAAAAAATATATTTTTACATTCTATCTTAAGGTTTATCTACTTCATGTTATGGTAACATAAGACACTTCAAACACTTTCTAAGGCCGTTTTTGATTAATAGGAATTGAATTTTGTTTTTTTAATTTAATTACGTGTTACTTAAAAATACTTAAATGCATTTATGTCATTTATGTCAATTTAACTCAATTACGTACAAAAAAAAGTTCTTATTGAGTTACATATAGAAAGCTTTATCGATTTATATATGTGTATAAAATGTGTATATATATATAAATATACATGTGTCGCTATAAATGTGAACAAATTATAAAATCATTTATCACAATTAAATAAGCAAAATCTTAATGCGCAAACAAATTGCCGATTACCAGGCCAGCAGTGATGCATGCTTGCTTATATATATGCTCAAGTCCTTAAATAGCAACAACAACAACAACAACAACAAAAAACCAAACAAAAAAAAAATTGAAAAAGAAGAAATTAAAGCAAACAAGGGAACAAAGAAGAAGAAGCTCGAGACATATTTTATGTAAAATGTTATGACACGACGCAGAGATTTTATGTGAGAGATTTATATTCATTCATTTTATATGCTTGATTAAACATGTCACAACTGTCAAACAGTTCACAAACAAACATAGTAACAACATGGTAAAGTAACAATAATAACTGTAATAGTAATAATAGCATAATAACGGCAACATTAACAAGTAACGGCAACATGTTGCTATCTTTTTTTTTATTACATGCAGAATGTTTTTGGTTCAAGCCAAAAGTTTATACGGCACACTTTTCAAAAAGTAAATAGTTTGGGCATAATTGATTCTTTGTCTGTTAATGACGTTAATGTCATGCTATTAACGTCAGTGTCTGTAAAGATGATCCTTTTTTTAATTGGATATTGTCTCTTTTATTGGTTACGCCTTTTATACACATTAATTATAATTAGCCAAATGTAAAGTCGTAATGATTTTACAAAAATTAGATTAGTAAATACTTAACAGAATGATTTACAGTAAATGCTCGTTAGTATTAATCAAGGGCTCCTTAAATATGTTGCTAGTTGAGTTGACGTTCAGATGATTCAAATTTTTAATATTTATTATTATTAATAATTTTATAATAAATTTTTGAAAAAGTTTATTGTATTCATTCATGATTTCAAAAATAGACAGAGAGTATAGAATTACTGAAGTTTACTTGTTGAATACTCTCATGATGGTTACATTTGTATAATTTATTTGTCGTCCAGGTGGTTCTATTAAAGATATGCCAACCATATTCACTTTATAATTCAATTCAATATTTGGTCACATCTAATTTCTGTATAATATTTTTTAGAGATTGATTTTTGTTTACAATGTTAATACATTGCCCGAAATTCGGTGAATAAGTAATCGTAATCTTAAATTTTATCTGAATCTTTAAAGTGAATCATTTTGCTAAAGTGTTTAATTCATTCCTCTGCTACAGTGTAAGGAGCCACCAGAAATGATGGCTTATAGTACAATGTAAGAAAGTGTAGAATGTAGAAGAATGGTATAGAGATGCTGTTCGGCTAAGGAAATTGATGCCCGATTAGAATTTAAGAGGGCGCAATAAAGGCGCCTTTCACATAGAATCTTCTTTTGATTTTGAACAAAACCACGCAATCATAATATTTTTTATATTGCAAACCATTAAAATTTCCATTAATGACATTTTTTTTTTTAAATTTTGTTAGTAAATTAATTTATTATGTTTACCATGACATAAATATACCTTTACATGCTACGTGATGTTAATACCATTTAAAATACTTTTAAAGAGATTTATTTGATTTAGACGATTTTTTGGATTTTTTCTAAACTTTTTGGTACAATATTATTAAGATACTTTTGTAGTAAAATAAAAATTAATAAGTAAGAATTTTTGCTTTGGGCGGCCTACCATTTGTCCAATATCAATTTGCACGCGTAAATTGTCAAAAAGTCTAGCAAATTTACGTGTTTTTTTGTCATTAAGGAAATGTTAATTAAATACAAATAACAGACATATAAACGTCTGTATAATAAATCATATATTTATTTGACAGACAGACAGACAGACAGACGTATGCCCATGCTTTATTAGGTTTCACGATTTTCTTTGAAACATTGTTGTAAACATTTTGACTAATTCAGATAATCACTAACTTGTTACGGGTTCATTTTTAAAAAAAAAATATATATAAAAATATTAATGCATAATTTTAGGAACGTGCCAATATTCATTTTATCTTTTCTCATTTTATATTTTATTCTTTACCAATTTTTAATGGAAAATGAGAAATGGAAAATGAAAACAAAAAAAAAAAAAAATTCACAAAAAATGCAAAATTCAATAAAAATTGATTAAAAAAGTTTATGCTATCCAATTTAATAAACCATAAGCAAATATTTCTTTCACATTCTTCAATCAAATATAATAGAAAAATGCTTTAATTATATGCCCTGTAGCAACAACAATAATCATAACAGAAAATATAATATTGAAAAAAGCAGTTTATAAGCATTAATCCTTGAGTTATGATAACTTGCTAAAAACTTTTTTTTGATAGTGTAAGCATTGTCACGTCCATGTAGTATCATCCTTTTGAGATGTGATGTACATAATTAAAACTTATAGCTTTGGGCATTATGGCACAATCCAGTCCAGTTCAACTCACATCTTTGTAATCGCAAAGAAACCGCATAAGTATGTTTAACTATTGCTCATTTGCATATTTTCACATTTAGGGACAAAACTTAAACTAGAACAAGAGGCGATTTGGTCTTCCATTTTCATTTGGAAGGAACATCATTAATTCAGTTGTCTTATTGATTAATATATTACTCGATGAGGACAAAAAACCATAAGTAAGAAAATTATATTTGGCAAAGGCCAAATCTTCATTACAAAGGCACCACTCTGAGTTTTCAGATAAATAATTTATAGTTGCATACTTTCAGGTGAAGGCGTTATTAGTTTCGACGATTTTTGTGCAGACTTTGGAGATTTTACACTAATCTTTTTACATAATTTGAGCTTTCTTTATATTTCAATTTTCAAGTTTCTCAGTTTCCTTTGTACTGAAGGCATGATCTTTCGACCAAATTAGTCCGTTTTCAAAGTACAACCAATGCACCTGAACTTTCAAGGTTTCTGTCGAATTTGAGGTGCATATCGGACGGACAATCAAATCACCTCAAAATTATTTCAAAATTCGATGCGGATCAAAAGTATGTACACTTTTTTAGACCTCTCGCAAGATGCTTCCTTTTAAACGTAACAAACATAATGACAAAATGTGCACACCCCCTAAACTTCTAGATATAAAAAAAAGAGTGGAAAAATAAAGAAATCAAAACTTTCAGAATACTTAATTTCTACAAACCAAGATAAAGAAAAATAAACTAACAATAAGAAAGTGCTGCATTTTTCCACTTTTTATCCCACAAAGCTAAATGCAATATTTTTTTTTTGGCATTTTTTTTTATTTCTTTTTAAACTAGTTTATTGTACTTTTTTTTATTAATAGAAAAATTTTGAATAGAATGCAAAAATTCAACATCTAATATTTGCTGGTTCGTTAAACAAAAAAAAAATCGGCAAAAATATTTTTATTTAAAGGAAAGAAGAAGGCAAATCCTCTTATTTATCTTAAAAGCTATAAATCATTTGACAGTATTTAGTGTCCTTCAATGGTTCTTGTTGTTGTTGTTGTTGTTGTTGTTGTTCTTGTTTTTATGGGCAAAACATTGTACATGCAATATTTTGCATTTGACAAATCAGAGTTCAATAAGATATCGCATCATATGTCACTTGCTCAAGTTAGATTCTCTTTAGTAAAATTGATTTGCTTTTCGTCAAGTGTGGCAGAAAAAGAAGAAAAAAGTAAATAAAATTCATCAAATAAAAAACAGAAACATTAAAAAATAATCCATTTTAATGTAGATGAAATTCGGTGAGGAAGAAAAAAGTATTAAGGAAATATCGTTGACTCCAACGAGAAATTGACTTATGTGAAGATAAAGTAAAGGTGAACGTTTTGCCTTAGACTAATGTTGAAGATTTATGTCCTTAAATTGTCGCAAATTAAAATTTATGGATGCAAAAGGAGCATGCAACTTGATTTCATTGTCATTTACTTACACTTAAAATGAAATTGGGCTTTAAAAGTGTGCACTTTCTTTAACAAATTAAATAAATTACAAAAAGTTTCAAAATATTATTCAAACTTGTTTAATGTTTGGGACAGATTGTCAAACGACTGTTTGTATGAATTGGCCTCTTGATATATCGATCGATTGAAGGGGATTCCTTGAGTTGACTTACTTGTTGAAAGTCTAGGAATTTTCGGGAATTGCTTGTAGGCAACATTTTGAAGGCACTTTATTCACATTCGGTTTATTGTCATTGGAAGTTTATTGAAAATGGTCAAATTTTAAGGCTTCTTTCGGAAAAAGCTGTTATATAGACAGTAATTCCATTTTGAATATATTTCAATGACGGTCGCTTCAAAACAATATTTTGATACGACTTATGATCGTTTCATTTCTTCTGGAGAGTCTCATTTTTATGACAGAAACTTCAATTTGATGAATTTTTCTGTGCTTAACTTAAAAATATTATAAAGCTAAAATGAAAAGACATTACTTCAAAATTACTTTTACTTCTTTAGGTTATTAGATGAAATCAGCATTAAGATCAATTGAAATGAGATTTTTTATAGTCCTTTAAAATTGACAATATTTTAAGGGACGAAATCACTAAATCGTACAGTTTCAGGAAATTTGATCATAAATAAGCTAGTTTTTGGCATTTTTTTTTTTTTTTTTTAAAAAATATAAATTAATCTATTTTAATAAACTTGGATTTTACTTCATTTACAATCGTTTCTTTTAGATCGCAAAATATACATGAACAATATTTAATATTATTATCATATTTAAAATTATGTAAAAATTATTGTAAGATTAAAATACAAATATTTATTTATATGAAAATCTGTCTGTCTTCTCATTTAAAATGCATTTATTGATGCAAAATATTGTATTATTTATTATTATTTTTATGTAAGATCAAAATACAAATATTTATTTATATGAAAATCTGTCTGTCTTCTCATTTTGCATTTATTGTGCATTTATCTGTTTATTTATCATTGCTTTTTGTCATCTTTTACATATGAAAATATGAAATAAATTTTGTGGTAAATATTTCGCTAAAAGTTTTTCCCCATTTTTATTTAATTTTTTATTTCCAAGCACGTTTGCTTGTTATGCCTCTATTTGATTAGAGTATTATTGTTATTATGAGGCTTTATGAAAAGATGATATTGGCTGAAGTATTTACCAAAAATAGAAAAAAAAAAAAATTAAAAAATATAAAAAGAAAAGAGAAACAGAGGAAACATAATTCTTTATATATATTATCCTTTCTTGAAGTTCTTTTCTCTTAAATACTTTTTAGCTCTTGTCAAAATTTTATAGGATATAGAGTCTGAGGAATGGAGAAAGAACAACGGAAAATTGGTAGACTATAAAAATATGTCTTAATACTTTACTTTCCTACTTTGCTGAATATGGGAAAAAAAAATTAACAGACCCAAAGAAACTTGCTACACTTAAACTTACATTTCTTGCCATCGAATACAGTTCCGTGTACATATATGCATATAAAATATTAAAAAATGGATAATGCATATAACAAAGCTCTAAGGTTTCAGGTTGCTATATATTCAGTTAAAAATTTTTATTGCACATGTTTTGTATTCATGTGTTTATATATTTATATTTATATATTTAAAATTTTTTTATCTTTTGAGAGATAAGATGAGACTTGAGAAAGCTACTTTTCCACTACAAATCCCTACATACACACACACACACACACACACACACACACACAAACATACCCACAGCCACAATACCATTTCTATCAGGTAGAAATTCTATTTGTATGAATTTATGTGGTTTTTTCCCCCCTTTTTTGTTTACATGTATGTGTAGCCATAGATACAAATATATGTAAAAATATTTTCATGATACAAACAATTCTATCGTTTGTGATGTGTCTGTGTCTGTGTGTGTGTGTGTGTGTGTGTGTGTGTGTGTGTGTGTGTGGGTAAGTGGGTGAGTGCATATCCTTTTACCTTTAATGCTTCTTACTGCTGCTGTCAGCATTACTAATCAAAAGTCATCAATTCAATTTTATAAAGAATTTATTTGGAAAGTTACTTGACTGATATTTGATATTGGTAAAATTTCATTTTATAATTTTTTTCTTTTGCATATTTTGAAAGATATGAAATGAAACAAATAAGAAATAAAGCAAATTGCCAAGTTAAGCAATATTAAAAAAAAAACAAAGTACAAATATTTTTATATGATCAATATTTTTAATATTATTTTATAAAGTTTAATTTTGAAAGAACTTTAAAGAGTTTAGTAGACTTTTTTAAATACTCATGAAACTAGTAAATTTATTTTCTACTACTTATTTTTTTTTTTGTTTTGTAATTTAATAAATAATTTCCTCCTAATACTTATTAGATAAAATTCAATTAATTGAAAAAATTATTTTTTTTCGATTTCTTGTCACAATAATGAATATTCCAGCTTTTTAATTTAATTCAGTTTATGGTTCATTTTAAATTAGATTTGAGAGGGAAAGACTTTATTGACAAAACCTAAAGTATGTAATTCCTAAAAAGGATTACTTAAAGTTTCATGTGTAAGATGAAATGTTATTTAAATGACATTGCTCCCGGTTCCGCGTACATATTTTTTTTATAAAACCCAGAAGTAACGTCTAGTTGTGTTTAAATTATAGTCCATTTTAGTTTCATTGATAAAAAAATATTTACCTAAAAGTATGCCAAATATTAATTTATTTTCAGACCCGTAACATATACTTTAATTTTTTTTTTTATAAATTTTTTTTGTAGGTTTTACAATTAAGCGCATATTGTAAAAGGATTATTAAGCGGAGTGAACGATTAATAATCCTTTTACTTTCGCAATTGCTTCGTATGTTTTGCCTAAACATAAGTCCGTATCGTATTTAAGCATGAAACTATTGTACTCTTTTGCTTTCTATGAGTATATTAATAAGACGGGAGGTGGTTGATTTTCATTTTAAGGCTGAATCCTCAAACCAAGGTGACAAGATTTACGTGTGTGCAGATTCGCAACAATTAAACTTCAAATTTTAATTGTCTATGATCGACTTTTTTGATTTCAAATAAAACAATTTTTTTATGAGAAATAATCGCAAGAAATATTTAGTAGGAATAGGCACAAAATCGGCAATTTCATAATTCCGTTAATATTTTAAGAAACATACTTACTGGACTAAGATAATTTCTGAATGTGCGAACATCAAAATTGGTTGCGTACATATTTAGTAGCATTATATTTAAAATAAATTTTGATTTTTTTGAAATAAATTTCCATCAGAATTGTGAAATTGATTTGATTTGATTTTTTTTCAAGTAGCACTTTATTTAAAGTATTACTTGAAAACTTGTTACTTTCTTATATTCTTATATTTCAATATTGAAGTGATTGCTCTTTATAAAGTAAGTGCAATAATTTGTAATTATAAATATATTGATTAATAAATAAATTGTTTTAATTAACTCCAATTAAGATGAATAAGTAAATTGGGAAAAATTGAAATACAACATTAAAAAAGACAATTAATTCTATAAACAAAAGAGAATTGTTATTTAAAGTCATAAATTACAATCCATGGCATCTGGTTTAGTCTAATTCAGATAAGTAAAATTGATTTAAGAAAAATATGAAAAATCTGTTAAAAATTTAAAATTTACTTCTTTAAAGTTTTAACTATTTTAACATAAGAGTTTCCTTCGGTTTCTGTGTGCCATAGATTTTTTAGGCATTGAGTACTTTAATAAAGCTTCTAGATAAAACAAAGGATCATTTTCAATTGTTAGAATTTATCATGCAGCAAATTAATGAAATTCAAAACTAATGAACAAAAATTCAAGTTATTTGCATTGTTTTGAGAAAATGTGTCTATTTTCTAAAACATTTATTAAATTATTTTATTTCTTTTTAAATGTGCATTATTAGTGAATGGAAAACATTTAATAAAATGCTAAAAAGGATAAAATAATTATTTTTTATTTAAAGTGTGATAATTTTCTATATAAATCTATTCAATTTGAAACAATAATAATACACAAAAAGGGAGAGTATCTTTCATGTCCTTTAACTTTAATAAAAAATTGTTAATATGAAGAGTTTCTAATTTAATTTAATAAATCTTTTAAAATTTATCTTTATTTTATTATTTTGAAATATCCTTCATCTGAGATTTAATAAGATAATTTTACTTTATGTGTTATATAAAGTAAAAAGAAAACTGTAAGAGTAAAGTAAAATTTTTTAATCCTTTTAAAATATCTGACTATACTTAATAATAAACTTAATATACCCGAAATTTTTTTTCCTTAAAATTAATTTATAATACATTTGAGAGTATACAACAATAAATTTCATGTACTTATCATATAGCTTTTCCTAAGCTTATCATTTACAAGTTGGAGTTTAATGTATTTTATTAAAATGTTTGTAACATTCAAAAGAAAGTGTAAAAAGTTTTAATCAAACGTCTAAGATGCATTTAATATTCAAAAAAATTTCGACATATCTATTAAAAATGAGCAAACTTTTGTTTATTATTCATAAATTGCCACATATAACTTGAAAATTTTTTAATAATTTTATTGAAGTAACTGAGGAGTCAGTTTGAGTGGTGGGTATCTAAAATTACGCCCCTTCCTTATTTCCATTTCACTCGACTGATGTAAATGTGCTTGAATTCTTCTTAATATGTATCCTTTTAAATGATATTTTATATTATGGTTTTATCCATCCAAAGCACATAACAATGAATTTGGTATACAATAAAGATATTTATCCACATACACAAGGTATGTAAATTACTGAATATAAATCAAGTAAAAAATGTATAAGCGATCAGAAACAACTATTAAATACCTTATACTATGCCAATGCATTTTATATTTGTAAAAATTGTTCATTAAAATTAAAATGAATAAAAGAAAAATATATGGCAAAGTCCATTATGTGGAAAATTATTGAAAAATAAATATCGATCGGTTATAAATTCTATATTATAAATGTATAATGCCGAAATATAATTTTGTATCTTACGTTAAAAAATATTTTCCTTTATTTAAGCAAAGGATTTTGCGAAGAGACATTTCTAAAATTTACTGTTATTACTAGTGTAAATTATCCACTTCTATTCATTTTCAAAGGCTTTAATTTTCAAATCAAAATTTCATTTAAATATCTGCCATAAATATCTGCCATAAATATCTGCCATAAGTAAACATAAAGAATAAATAAATAGAAGTAAATTGATTAAAATAAGAAGTGCTTGGAACTGCCAGATTGGCTTGTCGCAAATTCCTATAGATTTTAGAGATTTAATGTAAATATTGTATGGCGTAATGTGATAGTAACTTACTATAAGTTTATACAATGTAAGTTTACATAATCTTCTCATATGTTTCTAAGAATATTGTTTGCAATATCCATATAAAAGGCCTTTATGGTCAACCATACGATTATCATACGATTATTGTAAAAATATTATGCATATGTGTCTATATAAAATAATAATAATAATAATAATAATAATAATAGTCGAAAAAATGAGAAATAAAACAATGAGGAGAGAATGAAGATTGAAAGAGGTACAAAGAGAGAGAGAGAGTTGAGCATTTGAAATAAAATCTATTAATATAATGCGATTTTGTAAATTCTTTTTACTTTCATTTCTTATTTTTGTATGTATTTTTATTACGTTTTTTTTTTACTACAACCGAAACGCAGTAGTAAATTACGGTAAATTGTTACTTGTAGAAATCATACGATATAAATGGATATAATTGAATAAAGAAAGGACTTTTGATTCTTTCATCATGCAATTCTTAAATTGAATTTTTCACTTTTTCGCTTTTTGCATTTCCATGGACAGACTTTGTAAATTTAGAATATTAAAATTAGGAATGTATTGCAATAAAGATAATTGGAATATATATTGTTTACTTTGCCATTATTATACTTGATTTGCATGAGATGTTAGTCCCATTCCCTGAAAAATGTTAATAAATCGGTCATTTAAGACAGTGAGTAAATTGAAGTAGAATTTACAATTATACGAAATGGCTTAAACGTACAAGTGTTTGAGAATTTATTCGACATATTGAGAAGTACTAACATATAGCGCCCACTTAAATGAAATAATTTCCTTCAAGAGAACAGCTCAGTAGTCGATATACGAAATGTATTCGAGAATCCTTTTAAAGACTTTCTAAAGGTGCATAATTATAAGAATAGTGCTTTTATATTTTAAATGGCCCCATTCTTACGGGGCCATTACAAAAATACAATTCATTCGTTACATCAAATTTGAATCTAAATTTTTGAAATAAAATAATATGAACAGCATAATTAAATCTCGACATTAGAATATTTATCATTAAATGTTTTCAAACGGTCTGAACAAACACGTCTAAATATGAAAGTTAACTGATGTTTTCAGGATCACATAGATTACTTAGTCGATAGATTCCGTAATATATTTAGCTTTTAAAGAAAGTGTATAAAGTTAGAAGAAAATTTATTAGTCACCATTTTTGAAATTCAACTTTTAAAATTTGCATTTTATCAAAATCTAAAATAATACGAATAATAAAACTCGGTTGAAGACGACTCTTAAACACCCTACACAATTTTACTATTTTACTAAATTGAAGAAATTTTAATTTTGAAATTATATGAGAGAAGGTTCATAAAATGGATCCATGTGGATCAAATTTGATGGTAAACGTATTTAAAATTGTACTTTTCTTATGGAAATTGTGGTTGTAAAAATAATCCTTTTTTCAGCATTTTTAATAAAATTCGTCTCTGGGTTAGAATACCATGTTTTAAAAATTGCAACATGTAACCTGATAATAAATTCACAAGGATTGATATTAGACGGATAGACAGAGTAAAATAAACGCAGAAAGTGATTCTGAGTCGTTCCGTATAATAAAAAGTGGATTTGCCTAAGCTCCTTTTGGGTATTACAAATTTTTGTATTAAACGATGGTGCCACAAGTGATGTACGGCATAAGCACAACTATTTTGTTAGTTTCATTTAGATAACAGTTCCTTTCATGTTTATGGCAAATTTAAATGCAACTACTTAAATATTAGAAATATTCTGTAATATGATTTTAAAAAAAAATAAATAAATGCAAAAAAGAACATTTTATCAATTCATGTTAATTGAGATGTAATAAAGAAATCTTTGCTGAAATTTAATTCTACTTCTTTATTGTAATTACCTTCATTCAGAATCTTCTATTCCATTCTCTCATCATCTCTCTCTCTCTCTCTCTCTCCTTCTACATATACATATATATATATATATATATATATATATATATATCGCTTTCTCTCTTTATCTAAATGTTTCAAGCTCTAACAGAAAAAAATTATTTAATTTGTTTAGTTGTTTTTTTTTTTGTGTAACCATAAAATATTGGAATAGTTATATTGAGGTGTGTGTTAAGTGCATGTGAGTGCCTGTGAATTTGCTTACATAAATTCTTATCACATTACCGGCATTGTTCAACAAATTGATTTTATGTTGATTTTGGTAAATGTCAAAATCAAAATGTTTGAAGAATGTTTGATACTTTTTGATATCTTTAAGTTTTGCATCAAATATCAGTTTGAACTTTTACCGGCAATTTGCTTTAAATGTTCAAGTCAATTAGTTGTTAAGAACTCTTCTCAAATCTCTGCTTTTTCCTTTATAACCAACTTCTTTATTTTATCTTTACTTTAGTTATTAGTTTTAGTTAAATAAAAGAAATAATTTTTCTTTCACTCAAACAAACAAAATTGATACACTTCCTTTAAATAGATACATTTTTTTTCCAATGCCATCACATGATTAAATGTACTTAACTTTTGTTTTGTATGATACAAAGAACAGAACACCATGAAATAATTTGTTAAATATATTGAACAACTCAAGTTAAGTCATGAAATTTTTATTAAAATGTATGAATTAATTAAAATATAGACAAAAATTTCCGCTTACGCAGCACAATTTGAAAAAGAAAATAAAAGGAAAGGAGTTGATAAAAAAAAAAAAAATAAGAAAAATTTTTAAATTCTTTGTAGGAAAATATCGAATATTCAATAATGTTTTGCCGCATCGAATAAAGAATTTTAATATTTCACTAGTAAAGCTAGAGAAAAGTCGAACGTACAACAAAAAAACAAGGTAAAACGCATAAAGTGAAACATTATTGCCCTCATGTCCTCAATGTATGTATGTATGTACACATACATACATACAAGTATTTGATTGGAATAATCAATGTTTCCAACGTTTCAATTTTTTGCAATATTCTTGCCTCGGGTGCTTACGTTTTTGTCAACTTTCTCAAAATATCCGCGCGGTTTTTATACTCTTTTAATAATAAAATATAAAATACATCTACACATTATTGGGCTGGCAACTCAGTGATAAAGTATTTATGTAATCAATGGCCTCGGTATTTTTAGTGGTTTTTAAGGCGTTATTTTTTATTGTTTGAACTTTTCTTGCAAATTTTCATTCGCCATTTTGAAAATGAAAGAAAATTCCAAAATGTATGGCAAGCATAAGAGAAGTTATACTTCCTTATTGGAAATTTAATTTGGAAACAAAAGAAAAAGGTTTAATTTCATTTATTCTAGTCGTAGAACAATTTATGAAATTTTACAGAAAGTTAATAAATGCATTAACTTTCATTAATTGAACAGAAAAACATTTGAAGAAATTACCTTATGTATCAATTAGTTGCCAACCCAATATGTAGTACATGTATTGTTTAATATTTTTGCTTTTCTTTTATTTGGTGGCTTGTTTCTTGCGGTTGGTTCTATTCATGAAATTTCGCATAGTGAAATGCAGTGGTTTTATTCAGCTTTATTCTTCTTTTGAATACATGACAATAGCTATGGCTTTCCTCTAAAATGGTACATAACATCTGTGATATTCTGAGCCTTCATTTATCTTTTCCTTAGATAATTTTCTATATTGGAAAGTTAGTGCCGTTGTATAAACAAGAAAACATTGCCATTTTTCCTGGTACTCACCATAAGCAGATTCGTAGCTGGCATCTAAATACAAGATTCCTGTGTCCTTTTTAAATTTCCTCATATTTATACGTATAATTCAAAATGTACAAAGTGTATACTTTAATTTTTATTCATAGTCCATTATTTTGAATGTAAAAATGTATGGCCGCAATTTCCAATGTTATCAACAAATTTTATGAATAAATATTGCAATATAAATTTCAGTTAATAAGCGAATGTGTACAACAGATACAATCACTCATCGTCAGCCCTTCAATTCTGCCTGCATTTACTTGTGGCATTGATTTTTGTTACGCCTTTCGAAACTTTTAAATTTTAAAAATGATAATTTTTTAAGTTGCAAATTGATTGGACTTAATAAAGATGGCATCTTAAAAATCCTAGTGGTTTCATGCACTCTTTGTATTATTCTTAAGGGATCAGTGAATTTTATCTCAATCTATCGATAACTAGATCAGATTTTATAATATTTCTCAAATTTAAGTGAACTGTATTAGGGAAAGGAAGAAGCAAAATCTATAGAAAAATGATAGTAGATGGAGAAAAATAGAGAAAGGAACATAGGTAAAATGTTTTACGTTTTATATGGTTCAGGTACACTTTTTTACGAGCATACCACCTTTTAAATAGTTGTTCATAATAATAATAGTAATTTTATACTGATGGCCTTTTTTTTATATTAAATATCAACATTAAATTAAGTTGCTGGGTTTTCTTTAAATATCAAAGACATTTAAGACATTTAATAGTGCCAATATTTGGTGAGCTCTGGCTAGAGATATTAAAGGCCGCCAACCAATTGTGGCTAATGGTTACTAACCAAAGTTAATGACGTGTTATCGAAACAGATGTTGTTCAACATTTTACAGTTTTATACCAAAAACATGAATCGAAACAATATAAAAATAAAAACAAATGAAAAACAAAGCCCGATGACAATAAATGATGAAAGTAATTAAGAAAACGTGTTTGGAAATCTTCTCATTATTTTTCACATAAGAATCCTACGCCTTATTTTACTTCTTTATACACAAACATGAAATAAATGAAATTCAAATGAAAATAATTCACATTTGGTTAAATTTTTTTTTTTTTAATATATTTTTGCTATGAAATTTTAAATTTAATTTTTATAAAAAAGAAATTTTTTCATTGATTTGATTTTCCTTTATTTTTTCTATCATTTTGGAATCAAAATACAATTAACTGCAATTTATTGTTATTTCAAATATTTAAATTTTGATTTAATTAAAAGCCTCATTTAATGAAAATGTATTCGATATACAAGTATATGTCTAGCGTGGCACAAAGCTTCGACGATTCATCTATGATTAGAATGTTAAATTCTCGATTTGGAAAGGTGAAGTGCGCTCCACTTGGATTCATTTTTAATGTCAATCCATTCACATGAACACTACATAAAATCTTTCTGTAAAATCTGAAGTAGATATTTGAGTCTGCTGTTTATACAGAAATGATTTAATAATTAAGATGCAGTTACTAATGGATGAAAGGTTGGAATGAACTTAAGAAAAGTAGACCTCAAATGAATCGGAATCTTTGAAGTATCATTCGGTTTTTTAAATATTTTGATCAATACAATTTATCGACTTGAAAGATGAGTCCTATTTAGACGTGATGGAACATGGAGCGTATGTATTTATAACAGAAGGTACGACGTTATGCATAATGAATAAATGAATTTCGCATGTTCGTGTAAAAATTAGAGTCAACTAATAAATGCCCGGCATAGCGATATTTGTTTTAATCGCAAATTTAACAAAGTTAAAAAAAATTACAATTTTCTCATGTGAGAAAGGGTTCAAAATAGATATCGGCCAAGTTTTTCTCATGACAACTACATTTTATTGGGGAGCATTTGTAAAAATTTTCCAAATTCCGATTTTATTGGCATTCACTTAAAAAAATAAACTTTTGTAAATTATTTCTCCTATATTTTGAACTGATAATATTCATTGAAGGAATTTTCATTCATCGATTCATAAAACCTTTAGTCGGTCGTTGTAATGTCATCCATAAAAACCGCAAGTTTGAACGAGAAATGCTTAATAAATTCATATTTACCTTTCTATAAGTACTTGTGTCTTTATTTATATGCAAGATTTAGCCTCAGTGCTTATTTTTCATATGTTTTATCCAGAAGCTGACAGTGTAGTCACTTACTTGCAAATACAAATATTTCTAAGGTTCAAAAGGGAGTTTTAGAAGTATTGATAGCTTTCGGTAATTTGAAATTTTCTCAAGTCAGTCAAAATATGTTTATAAAGTTTTATAAATAGTAGACATTTTAAGGCTGATCACTTCCATATTTAATACAATAATACTAATTTTTCATACCACATTGAAAACAACAATAAAGGAGACAAGTCAAAGAATGAAATTATGCTTAAGAAAAATATCAATAAAAAAAAAAATTGTACTTATCGAAAAATGTGAAGGCTCTCATAATAAAATTTGATGTTTTGTAATATCAAGTAATCGGAGAATCAGCAGCACTTAAAATACATTGAAAAATTTTCATTGTTTTAGCCTGACATTTAATTAATAAAAAGACAACGTCGAAAAGGCGAAAAAAGTGCAAATGTATTTTTATTTATTTTCCGATAAACGTGGTCGTTTTAATTTACATTTATAATTTACATTTACATTACATTTTAATTTACATTTACATTCTAAAAAGTAATGCAGATTAAAAACTTAAATACAAATACAAAAGAAGACGTCCTCAATTGACAGTGTACTATTGGCCTGTTCTTCAACTTATTTGATCCATTTTTAATAAGAATTTGGAATCTAAATTATAATTTTTACAACCAGCAGAATATTTACAACAGAGAGCTAAGTAAACGGACGCATTACCAAGAATCAAGAATATATATATTTTGAGGTGTCTTTAAACATTTCCTTTTAGGTGTTACATTCATAGTAATAAAATAAGTATTTTACATTTGAAAAATTCTGCTTATTAAAATGTAGATTGTACTAATTTGGATACGTATACTTGATTCCACTACTAAAAGATATCAACACATTTAATTATGCCATCAATGTAAAGTTAAAGGCTTTTGTTGCATTTGATAAACCAACGATGTTGACGTTTGTAATAACCCGTTAAAGTCTGGTTACCCGTTATATTATAATGCGGCTTCTTTTCCTTCTTCCATTTTCTTCTTTTCGTTTAGTAATGACCCAGCTCTTTATATCAATGTCGACTTTATCTTTTTTCGTTGTCTGTTTATCTGTATCTTTGCACTTTTATGACCCAACTATATCGTGTGAAATTTGAGGTAGACGAAGTGCCATTTTGGGCTCTCTTCCACAAAGTAGATTCTTTGAAACATCTAAAAGATTCCAATTTTTCACTTTACCTTGATATTACATTTCTATACTTTTGAATGGCATTCAATAAAGTGCAAAGGATACAAAGGAAGGTCGTGAGATAGATCCACTGCATAATCACTTTCTCAACTTATCCTTTTGTCCAATGTATTCTTTGTATTGATTTGCAACAAATTTCATTTGAATCAGAAAACGTCTATATTTAGATCGAATATTATGTATGAAGTCTAGTTAATATAAAAAAAGAAGTGCTGTAGAGATTACGACCAAATCTTTAGTTTTTATAACGTTTGCCTTTTAGCTTAAATTAATTTTGTGATGCCGTCATTTTCAAGCAAGCATTTAATAAATAAAATGTTTATGTGTGTGTGTAAAGGTTACAATCGATTTAAATTATCGATCATTATCTCAATAGGTAACGGGTACTTTAAAGAAAATCACTGTTTTCAGCATTTTCTCATTTATTTTTTAAAGACACAGCAGGCAAATTTTATAAATGTAGATTCTAAATTGCTTTAATTATTTGTTACACTTTTTACATTAAAAGCGTTTTTTTTCAGATAATTTAAAATACAAGAGAAAGAAATTTCTTTGATATTTTTTAAGTAAAAATAAAAAAAATGAATAATGAAAAAAAGTGAATTTTCGATATTATTTTACTTCTTAGATTTTCAATTCTTAACCTTTTTTTGGTTACTTCAAAAAAACTTCATGAAATTTTTTCTATGGTTTAAAATTTAACAAAATTGATTCAATCAAAAAAAAAGAATAAAGTGCATTTGTCTCATATCAGAATCCATCCGTATCAAAATCAATTTAATTCAATTTTGTACCGATACCGCACCTTTCCAAATGAGTTGAGATACTTTGTATCTCTTATAAATCCAGGGGAAGGAAAATGCACTTTCTACAATGTTGGTTACAATCGTTAGCATTCAGGCTAATCGACAACAATACATATGGTTATATAATTATATACACACACATTTACAAACATATTATAAAGAAGCGGTAAATAAAAAGCCTTGGGGCCTTATAAAGTAAATAATATTTAATATATCTACACATTTGTATAGTTGATTATTTATATGAATGTGTGTATCGAAGTATAGTGATTTAGTGTATGAAGCATATTTGGATGTTTTCTTTGTTGCTTTGCCAGTCCATCATTTTCAGTCATTTTAATAAAGACATTAACTGGCCCCCAAAAACTTAATTTATACTTTTGCAAGTCAATCGTATAAATCAAGACCAATAGTTATATTATGTTATGTTACGTTATACTTTTACAAACATAAAAATACGTATGTACCATTTAATTTTGTGTAATGTATCAAATAATTTCTAAAGTTACACAAACATAGACATAGCCATACACACACATGGGTATTTCCCATATGAAATTGCTTCTAGGGAATGGCCGTCTTTAACACGCAGTCATATCAATTGCTTTAATAAACAAATAACCTAAAAAAAAAAAAACAAAGAAAAAAATTATATTTGGCTTAGGGAAAATCTGGAATACCCACCAATAGTAATAAATTATCATATTGTTATGTAGAGCTTGATTCAGTTTTTCAATATTAAATAAAAAGGGCAAACATAAAAAAATTAGAAAATTAGATATTGTATAATTTCCTGTAGGCGTGGCCGTTATGAATGATTTTTGATGAGATGTTAAAAACTAAGGACCTTACTTGTCCTTAGGACGCTTCAGCATTTATATTTTCCAAATAATGAGCAAGTAACAAGCAATAATTTTGCTTAAAAAAACCGTGATGCTCTCAGTTTACGTTATATTGTAGGCGTGTCTTATGATATTACCTATTATATTACCTATATTTGACCCTAATATGCCTGTAAGATTTCTCAATGTTTCGACCAATTTTAACCGCGTTGCCTCTTTTTTTGCGATCACTAAAATGTTAACAAAATACGGACAGACGGATAGACAAACAGGCATGTCTAAATCAATCTAGAATTTCCAGCTAATCATAAATATATACTTTGCTTCCTTTTGGCTTGTCAAATATACTAAAGAAATGATTATACCCCCAATCTCTGGATAGAGCGTACAATAAGCATTTGTAGAGAGTTGTGTTTGTATGAATCCATGCAACACACTCGGCCAAGCAAGCATTTGTGCATATATGCAATATGTATGTATGTGTGTGAATAACTGCATTTTACTTCGTATTTTCAGTTAGTTGAAGCTGAAGGCTTTAATTTTATTTTAGCCATATAATACTTTGTATCGTTCTCAGTGGAGAGCAACAGTAACATCATCGAAATATAAAAACAACAATTATTTTAATAATGATACAGAAGCAATCCATTCAATAATAACATACATTTTTATATTTTTACATTTTTACATTTTTACATATTTACATTTTTACATTTATTTTTACCTACCGTTTGTGTTTTACAGTCACTCGTACTGTTTTTTGACTCATGAATGAGGAGAATATGTAAAATGTGATACGTGAAAAAAATTATATGTGGCTGGGGCCAAATCTTGGATATGCAACATTATATTATATACATTACATTAATATTTGAAGCTGTGTAAGCTTTGGGAGGCGTGGTCTATAAATCATTTCTGCACAGATATTTTAGGCCAAAATTTTAACTTTCTATCAGTTGTACTTTCTAAGTAACTTGTGAAAAAACTTAAGAAAACGAAAATTAAATTTGATATTTTATAACTTTTGGTTGGGTTGATCGCTTTAATCAATTTTTGAAATAATATTGTGTAACCATATTATTTACATAAATGCTAAATTTCAGTTCCCTGTCTGTTGTATTACTCAAATTATAAGCAAATAAGTATGAATTTTTGCGTAAGCAAGAGTGGTGTTTCCAGAGTATGATGCACTGTGGGCGTGTCTTTCAACCGTTTTGGCTCGATTTCAATATTAATCCGCATGCAAAAACTTCAAATGATTTTAATAGATTTGATTTTCATATCGTACATCTTACGATCAGAAGAATGTTTAGAACAGACAAAGACACAGATAGACAAATGAATTGATGAAGATGATCAAAAATATACATACTTTGTAGGGCCTGCGATACTTCCACTTTAGATGTTGTAAACGTAATAATAAAAATGACTCCAACTTCTGAATTGTGGGTATGAAAATATGCCTTCAACTTTTATTGATTTTGTTACAATAATTTGCTTTTAAGATTTTTTTTAACACAAATATAACGGTATTAAGATGAAGCATTTGTGCTTCTTCTTTATTGAACCATCAAGACAATTAAGTTTTGTTCAAATTTAATGGGCCAAAAATTTTCACAAAAAATTATACATAAATTGTTTTAAATATACTGCCATATTTTATTGTAAACAATCGATCAAATAATTAGAGAAGTCCTTTTTTAAATTTAGATTACTTAGTCGCTTGTAATTTATACATAAACTGCAGTAATTTCATTATTTTTGGTATATTTTGTCATAACCCATTTCATAGATAATGGACGCTTTATTATTATTTAAGTTTCGGAAGTAGAAAACGAGTTAACGAAAATTCTTTTTCAGCATCACAAATGGATCAAATTTGTGCTAAGAATTTGTTCATTTACTCTAATTTTTTCATATTTATATATTTATTTTAAAAAACCTTTCAGCTGAAAGGTTTTTTGGAATTGGGAGTTGGGAGTTCGGATTTGAGTTAGCAAATATAAATTAAGTGCAACAAAAGTAATGCAAAAATAAAAATAATATTTTTTCTTAATATCTGAAAAATCGATAAAAGCTGCAATCTTCTTTCAGGCCATTTCATTAAATTATCCTTCTCTTAATTAATATAAGCAAGGATTGTAAAGTTGGTAGAGTCGGTGCCCTTTCCATTTTGCCTAATGCGATTTAAAAAGTCAAAGTCCACATAACGAGTTTTTTTTTTCCGAGTAAAATGTAATATGGCAAGAGATCACCAAAATCGACCGATCTGGATTAAATTTAGTATGCAATAATTTCCATGTCAAAATACAATAAATTGCCAGTCGATTAGATCATTTTGTCAATGAATTAAAAAACTGTAATTTTTAAAGGACTTGTATTTTGTAAGAGTTTATATGGAATGACTTTTAAAAAATGAAAGTATATGGACCACGTAATACTGTAATACTTTAATACTTTAGGTAAATCGTGTTAGTAAAATTTAACTTTTAAAAAATTCAATTTTACAACGATGTTATGTCACTTTTATAAAATAGATTTTTTCACAATAAATATTTTTATCATTACGGAAAGTTGGTTTATTGTTAAAGTTACATTCATTAACAAAAATAAAGTAAAAAATTAATTAAAAGATTAATAAAAATTAATTAAATAATTGACCTGGCCATTAAAAATTAAATTCGCTGCATAAATTTTTTATAACAAAATATAAGACACTGCCAGTTTTCCTTAAAATATATTTGAAATATTTGATTTTTTTCAAAAAAGGCATTATATAGGAAGGGATCGTAAAAATTGTACGATTTGGACACAGTTTGGTACATATATTTTTCATATCAATAAAAAATTACGTGATAGTTTTATTTAAAATCCATAAAAATATGTAATATATTTTCCAATAACAACTTTTTGAAAGAAAGATGTTAAATGAAGCGTGATTCTGAAAATAATCTTATTCTAACCTAATCTAATTTTCAAAAAGTTTCATATGTGGGCTTAAATCAACCTAATTATCAAATTTCATTAAAATATCTCATCGGTTTTATGTGGACAGACAGACAGGCAGATAAGCTTAAATCGTTTCAAAATATTATTCTGAGTTAGTCAGTATAATAAAAGATAACTGTAACATTTTTTAAAAGTTCCACCTGTACCCAGATGGAACTTTTAAAAAACATTAACACAAATGCTACAAACATCTACACAAATATATAATAAACTTTTTGGTAATAGTCACTTTTTGTGTGTGAAATTGCTTATTAAAGGATTTATCTTTAAAATGATTTTTATTTACTAATTAGTCCAATGAAAAAAACAAAGTTACACTTAGAAAAATTTTAAAACTTTAATTGACATTCTTTTCATATAATTAATGGCGTATTGCGCTTAATCAAAATTTTTTTTATGAATAAAAGTGATTCCTGTTTAAAAGTAAAGAAAAGTTTAGTTACTTTTCTATGGAAAAAGTTTAAACAAAGTACAAAAATAGATAAAATAAATATATATAAATAAACGATTTGAGATTTGTTTAATCAATCTTCGAATTAAACTATTGAAACGGAAACGGAAACAAATGTGTTTGAAATAATAAAATCATTCATGTAATGTGTGATTTGAATTGTGCTCGATTCATATTACAAACACGAAAAATATTTCAAATACAAAATGATTAAACAGACCCTTGTGAATATGTAGTAAAAAAAACTAATGAAAATCATTTGTTATCGTTCGGTCTTAAACCAAAATCAAAATCAAAGTCAAAGCCAAAGCCAAAGCCAGAACAAAAGCCAGAACAAAAGCCAAACTCAAAGATAAACTCAGCCAAACCGACCTTTATTGTTACTTATTGACATTTTATTAATAATAATTTAAAAAGAAAAAGATCTACAATTTACAATGAATAACAGCAACAGACAACAGCAACTACAGTAAAAACAATAGTAATTGGAGAAAGTGCAATGTTATAGAAGAAGTAACAATTTTAGAATAAATCGTTTCTAAATTCATAGTTCCATGTTAATTGAAATTTTGCGAAAGATGCACAGAATAAAAGAAGCAAAAATTTTTCCAAAATTGACGCTTTTTTTTTTTCAATTTAAAATATAGAACTGTGCAAATTCTAAATTTCTAATCAATTTAGAATTCTACAGTATTGATTTTTCTCATATGATCGATCTTATTCTGTAAAATTAGATAAAATTAGAAAGAATCATTATAGAAGTTACCCAAGTTCAGACTAAAATATGTTTGTGCTTATCATGAAATGAATTCCGAAAAAATATTTCAAAAACAAGCAAAAACATTACAATCGGTTGAGGTCATCTCTCAAGTACCTTAAACAACATTGCTTAACCCATAAAAAAGTAACCAAAATGTTAAGATAATAAAAAATTGTAATTTCCAAAGTAAAAAATACATCGTTTTGAAGTAAATTGGAATTTATTTACAATAATAAATTACAATTATTTAAAAAATATTCACCAAGATAATTTCTACTTTATTTCTCAGAATGAGGCGTTATATAGAAAGTGGCTGTAAAAATAATAAATTTGTCATTATTTTCAATCTTAAGAATTATGATTTAGAAATATTACCAAATGGACAAATAGCCATGCTTCAATATAGAAAATAATATTAAAGTGTTCTATGTATTGGGTAGGTATAAATGACTTTACACTGTGCAAGCCGCAGACCAAGTAGAGCAATGTAATATTAAAACACCAAAAATGCAATCAGTAGCACGTTAAAATCATCAAGGCAACTATCACAGCCATTATTGTAATAGCCACAATACCAATAACAAATACATAGACATTTTGGCATTCCATTCACATTATAAATATGTATCATACACCATAAGGCTTGTATGGATAACTTTGAAAGAGGTATGCGAAAAGCAATATTGGAATTTATCAGGAAAAATATTTTAAATTTTTAATAGATGTATTTTCGAAACTCCTTTGGATATTTTTGAGGCATTTGAAACATATTTTTATAAATAGAACACAATTATCGGTGATTTGAAACAATAATAAAAATAATAATATGGTTTTCATAATTAATGCCTGATTAGAGGCCTTAGTCTCACTATGAAACGTGAAACGTGGCGTAAAATTATCAAAGTAATATCTATATATTGCTCCATAATCATAGTTTTTAATCAATTTTCTAAATACACATACACATACACATACACATACACATACACATACACATACATATGCATATGGTGTACAATATTTCTATGTATTTAGAATAACAATAACAATAATGTTTGTAATAATAATAACTTTTAAGAAGAAAATTCATTAGTAATTTGTTGTGAAAATTTATTTTCTGTTTGTTTTTGTGTAGGCTATAAAAGCCCAATATTCAGCATAGTTTTTCCAAAACATTACACAAGCAAACAAATAATATACCACATATAACACAGCACGTTCAATATAAAACAATAAAAACGAAAAAAATAAGCAAAAACAGAAGCAGAAATTTGTTAAACAAAGTACTGTAAATTAACAATAATACTATAAATTTAGAACGATCCAGTTGCCTTGCTCCATTTGTGGGGAAATTTATATGTAATTGAATACGTTTTGAGTTATCAAATGGGATTTTAAAAAGTTTGATGATTATTAGGTCGAATATGTAGGCGCTGTGATTGTGGTTGGACCCAACACTATAAAAAGTTATATTAATTTTCAGTATACTGAACAATAAAATTTTCGCAGTGAATCAGTAATTTCATGTACTTGCTTTTCAATTGGGTTAAATCGACATAAAAGAGTATTCAAAAAGTTATAGTTTAAAATTTTTTATCTACTGATGATGAAACTTTAATTAATTTTGAGAAAAAGTTTAATGTAAGATCATTAAAATGATTTCGATGCAATAAAAGGTAAATAAAAGTTGTTAGTTATTTTTAAAGGTTTTCTTTAAGAAATTAAATCATTAAAAAAAAGTTTCTCACTTGTACTGATGGTTCACGAATATGGAAGGTAATCAGTGATATCGGTATTGGAAAGCGGCATTTTGAATCAATGAGATCAATCGAAATTTTCTGAACATTTCTTCCCCACCTACCAAAATGTCTTTTTATTCAGATAGACACCATTGATAATTGCTTTTCCATTTTTGACTTTCGAAAGCATTCTTATACATAAAATAATGCGACTGGCTATAATGACTTTCTTATACATAAAATAATGCGACTGGCTATAATGACTTTAATCCCAAGTTTTTAATACCTTCTATTGCCCAAAATTATTAAATAGAGTACCCATTTTTTCAATTACATTAACCAAAATTATGCTTTTGCTAAAAGCAAATGGTAAATAACGACCGATTGCTATTCTACCATTTTAATCTGAAACCTTTGAGCGTGTAATGCAAAAACAGACTTCATTATTTGGCTTAGGTACAATCTTCTCTCAGAAAAGCAATCTGGCTTACTTTCAAATAGATCCTGCACCACTCCTCTAATTGATATATTGTTGGGAATTTAAGATTAGGGTTTGATGTCGGCATGATATCCTGCTTGGTACTTCTTGATTATTCAAAGGCATTTAATACCGTAACCACACCCTTCTGTGCTATAGGCTAAGCACACTTTTCAATTCTTCTCGTCGGTCTTGTCAGCTAATCCAATCCTATCTGTCCAATTGAGCTCAATGTGTTTTTGCAAATGACCTATTTTCCGGCTCTCGGTCCGTTATACGAGATGTCCCCCAGGGATTAATTCTTGGTCCGCTGGTTTTTTTTTTTGTATATCAACGACGTAGCATTCCAAACTAAATACATTGACTATAAAAACCATCATATGCACACTCTAATGCAAATACCTCTATGGGATGTGTACGTACCACTTGCAAGAAACGGAATTCATTTTATTGTCGATTTAGTAGCCATTTGAACAAAAAAACAAAGTATGGAAAAGTTGGAAATATAGAAAGGAAATTTTATATATGTATATAAATGTATACAACTGTGTCTGGGTACAAGCAACACTTACTTGCTGTTGGTAAAGGTTTTCCATAATTTCTGGCTATAACTAAATTTTTGTAACTTTTTGCGGTAACTGAAGAAATAACAAATGAAAATACGACAATTAAACAAAAAAAATTTAAAGAGCAACAAATAAAAGAGAGACAAAGGGAATTTTCAATAGAAAATGTATTAATTCAAAACTATTGCATAGTTTCAGGTAACTAAAATAATAAAAATATAATATATAAATTGAAGAGTTTCTTTATTTTAATAGAAGCAACTTAAAAAATTCTATTTAATACTTTGTGCTACAGGCAGTGTAACACCATGTTTACAATTAAACCTGAAAAAATTTTAGCTACGTATCTTTTTGAATAATAAATACAATGCTTAGAAAAAAAAATGTAGTACTTTAGTATTGTGGAATTTAATGTGGGCGTGATGGATTTGTATGATATTTGGAAACGTATTATAGAATAAGAGTATTAACATTTTGGTTAAATTTGAGTTTACTACTAACGTAGATGTTCTCTGTGGGCGTGTCATTTGACTAATTTTAGCCGTTTTTAATACCAATTTGCATGCAAAATCTTCCAATGCCACTATCAAATTTAAAGTTGATATGTAAATTCTCTAGATCAGAAAAGTACTTAGACACACATATAGACAGACAAATGGACATGCCTGAATCGATTCAGAATTTGATGCTGAACAAGTGTAGAGTCCCTGATATTTTCTTTCGAAGTTTGCAAGCATAATGATAGAAGGAGTATACCTAAATCTATGGGTAGATATAGATATAGATATAAAAAAGTTAGCAAATAAGTATTGTAAAGGACAATGCAAGTAAATCAATTTAAAATTTCTTGTCCATATTTCCCATAAATCGTAATAATTTAAAGAAAAAATAACAAAAGAAAAAAATTAAATGCGAAGTTGTAAAGTACAAATAATTGTTAAAAGTTTTTTTTTTTCCTATTTTAAATGTTATAAGATACAAATATAAATACAAATACATGTGAGCAGGCTAGTTGATGGATGATTTTAGTATAAAAGTCATGGAAATGAGATGAAGCAAAGAAAATAAATAAATAATCTTTAATTCCAATGATAACTTTTCCTGTTGCTTCATTCAGCTTTAGCAGAAATCAATAATCAAAATTTACTAATAATAATAGAAAAATTATAAAAGCAAAAAAAAAAAACCAAATAGAAATAAAAATAGAATAAGGCAACTGAAAAATGAACTAAAAAAGAAAATAATAAACGCTAAAGTAAATTACATGGAAAACCGAAATAAAGCAAAAGTAAAACTAATGCGAAAGTAAAAAATTAAAACAAAAAGGAACTCAAAGTGAACAAAAAACCAAAAACATAGCGAAATAGAAAAAAAACCGGAGAAACACTTAACAAAGATTAAGAATAAAACTAGAACATATATCAGGCGGAACTTCCAAAAAAAAAAAAAAAAAAAAAAATAACACCACAGCAGAGCATCAAGAAACATGAAATATAAAAGTAAAAACAAAATACAAATAATACGAAAATAATAAAAATGAAAATGCCAAAAAAAAAAAAGAAACTCACATAAATGTTGTTTAAAAGGGAAACGAAAGTGAAAACAAAAAAAAAAGATTCATTAAAAAAAATTAAGAATGTACAAATGTATAGAACGAAAGAAATTAAAATAAAGTCCTTTTTTTTAGATAGTATCGAATCATTAAATTGGAGAAACTCAACAAACCAAAGTAAAAATTCTTCTTTTCTTTGCCATATTATTCTAAAATTGATCTATTGAAGTAGAAGTTAATTTTGGCAACATTAAGGTGTGATATGAATGATAACAACACTAAAAGCAATAGAAATAGAAATTTTATGGTCGAATATGTAATATTTCATATTCTGTTTTTTTCTTTTTTTTTTCTCTTTTTTTTTTTTTTTTGATAAATTGTAGAGATTTGTCTGTTTTACTCCTTTCTTTTTATGCGCTTTGAAATCATTTCTCATACTTAATGTCGTTAGATTGTTCTGGGTTCCGTGTTTTAAAAATATTCAACCTTTTATTTTTCGAGATTGAGCATGATTCATCAGATTTCTTATGTTACATTTATTAAAAATTATAATATGAAAAATTTCCTTTTGTAGCATACCTTAAGGCTTCAATTGTCTAATGAAGAAACGCCTAACTTTCACTTTATACCCATAAACTTAAACGGCTTAATCAAATTTAAGAATGACATTCAGTCTAAAAAGTGTAAAACAAGTGACCTTGCTAGTACTTTTTATTTAACTTTAATTTGCTGTAAATTCTTATAAAACAATTGTAGAAATATTTAAATTTCATTTTGCAAAAACAATAACGTCATCTGCGTAATTAAAAAATAACTCAAACAAATGAAAAATTTATATATAAATTGCTTAAACGAAGGAGCAATGAGTCGTATACAAATATGGATTTGAAATGGTTTTTTCTTCAATGAATTCATAAGAGAATTCATTATCTTTGATTAGTCCAGTGAGCACTTGGATGATTTGTTCGACTAACTTTTTTCAAGCGTTTTAATTACTATTTTAAATGTTCTTGCTACTTTTTCTCGACTCTTTTTTTTTTTTTTCCAAGATTCATTAACTAATATTTTACGTTTCTGTAAAGCAAAATTTTTTATATAAAATTCGTCTCTCATTTATTTTGCCTTTAATTTGTTTTTCACATAAAAAATTCTCTGAGATATAGAATGATAACAAATTCTTTGTTATATAAATTTATATGTTTCCTTTTATATTATCTTTACAATTTAATTCATTTCAGATAATTGCCTAAGAATTCTAAAGATGAGAATTTATGAATAATATGAAAATAAAATAAAGATTAAACATTTTGATTGAATCTATTTCATGTAATTTTTACTTATAACATTCATTTATTTATGTAAAATTTGGGTAAGAAAAAAATATGCTTTTGGTCTTGTTTAACCATTAAATTTCAAATTTAAAGTAAATTTCAATCATTTTGTTATCATTTTGTGAGCATATGAAAAATATTCTATTGAAAAACTTATTTATTTTATTTTCTTTTTTCGGCCTTACCTTACCTTTTTTTTTTTTTTGTTCTTTCTTTATCATTTGCAACTTGACATTCATTTCATTTAATTTAAACACTAACCAAAAGTTATAAGTACATTTGATTTTGATAAAACTCTTGCAACATAAAGAGAAAAGCTTTAAAAATCTAACATATTTTGATTAACATTCTAAATCGATGTAGCCAGGTTCATTTACAAATTTCCCTTAAGCCAAAAATTGGAAACTTTATTTCAAATTTATTAAATGCTTACAAAGTTCTTGGAGATCATTATCAGAAGCAGAGTTAATTAATCAGCCTAATTTTATATCTACAAAAAAAAAAAAATGATAAAAAAATTACATGAAAAAAGTAGTTTTATTAGGGATTTTTTGATTCAATACTTAAGTTGAATGTTTTAAGTATAACATTGAAAATATTTTAATAAAATTTTCTACCAAAATTGATAGAATTATAATAATGCGTTAATGCGTTAATGCGTTAATGCCAATGTTATGTATGTATCAATGGTAGAAGTCTTAAGTGGCGGCCTCAACCAAATACAGGATTTTTAAATCATTTTGTTTTTTTTATTTTGCTCTGTTAAAGTTTTCCTTTCACACATGTAGCATATAAATTCGCTTTATCTGAAGTGAGGAAAAACGTAATAAAAAAAAAAAAAAAAATTAGGAACAATAGTTAGGAATGTTGAATGAATGAAAGGAAGAGTTGAGATAAAAAGTAGACATTTTTCTTTTGCTTCAATTCAGTTTATCTCACTTTTCTACCTTAATTTCTTGTTCTACCTTAATTTCTTTGTCATTTGCTTCGCTTCTTCTATTTATTTGTATTATTAACATTAAAAGTTGTTGGACTGATTTTTTATTGTTATACACGTAAATAGAAACATATAAACTTGTGTAAAGGCCAGCATCGAGCATCGAGCATCGAGCATCGAGTGTAATTTAATTATTTGTTATTTTATACATCTTTTCATTTTTCTCCTTCTTTTTTTTCTTTTTCTTTTTTTGTTTGCTTGTTTATTTTTTTCATATTTATATCCTTTTTTTTTAAATGGACTTTCTTTTTTTCTCAAGTTAAAGTTAAGGTGTCATTTTGTATGTTTTATATTATTAGCTGTCTCCTTGCATAACTCCGCCTCCAGTAAAATTGATTGCCAGTGATTTGTACAATGTCAGAGGTACACATTAAATATTACTACAATATTGTTTTTCTTTTCTTGTTTTCTTTATTTTATTATATCGCTGGTAAACATTTACCTTTAAGCCATTTAAAAGTTACTTCATTCTTCTTGTTACTTTTTTTTTTTTTGTTACCTTTTCTTTTTTAACCTTTCTCTTATTACCTTGTTCATATTAAGTTAAAGCAAATTTACACAATAATAAATAAACAAAAAATCAAAAAAAAAAAAAAAAATAAAAATAAAAATTAAAAGCAAAAGAAAAGGAAAGTAACAATGTTATAAGTGATCGAAGCGGACTAATAATTGTTCAGAAGTCAAAACGTTTTATGTCTTAAAAAATTATAAAAAAAAAAAAATAAATTATAAAATTTCATAAAATTTTTTCAATTAAAAGAATTTTGAAAAATAAACTGATTTGATCTAAAACTTCAACTAATTTTCATTTTGTAATGTAACTGAAGCTTTCTAGAAAATTATATCTTTATATACCTTTAAGTGTAAAAGGATTCAAAAAATTGGACATTTTGTCATTCAAACTTTCCGTATAAATGTAATATATTGAAAAAGTTTTTCTACATTCATTTTCCTTAAAACTTAGTCCAAAATCCTTCGATCCTCATAAAAGTGTTATAGTAGAAATCAATGGACTTTTAAAGGACTCTCATTTTCAATCAAAACATGCTTCTATGTTAAATTTGATTAAAAAAAAAAAAAAAAGGAAATTGCTTACCAAGAATCTATCCATAGGCAGACAGACAAACAAGTTTAGTAAATGATCCCTGCAGTCGACTTAAGCTCTTCTAAGGTTTTATAAATTTTTGTATGGTGCAATGAGTAAAAATGAAAATGAAAATAAAATAATAAGTTCAGAAGATTACAAAACCTTTCTGCTTGTCCTATTGTTATTGTTGTTTTTTTTTTATTATTCATACTTATTATGATTGTTTTAGCAAAGCAGAAGTTCATTCAACATAATAAAACCTCAAAATTCATATTGCGTAAGATGAAATCAATCATGACTGTCAGATATGAGCACTAGGAGAAAATAAAAGGAAACAAAACTAAAAATGTTTTATAAATATTAAATTATATAAAGATTTTTTTTTTTTACATCATAAACTTCCTCAGATCCAAAGGGCTTCATTATTCTTTCTTACATTTCGGATGCTCTTTCCATTTGTGTTGCGTTCAAGTGTTAAAGTGCAAATCTTTCGTGTTTTTTCATTTTCATTCAAAAATGAATAAAATCAATCACGCTTGTCAAAAGTTATAAATTTTTCTATCAATTAAATCATTCTCACTTAAATATTGACATGGAATATAAAATATTCCATAATATTTTGAAATATTTTACATACATAAATCTTTGTTAAAAATCTCTTCAAATCTATTTGCTTTTGTGGCATAGAAAAGTTCTATATAAAAGTTGATGAAATTTAATAAAACTTCTACAAAACAATTCCATTAAGTTTTGTTTACTAACAAAAATTCACTTTTTTTTTTTTTTTAATAAATTTATTATTATAAAAAGAGCCCCAAAGGCAGTAAATCATAACAATTATCTTATAATACTAAAACAACACAAACCTGAAGGCTCAAAAGATTTTTATTCTTTTCTTTTCATTTTTTTTTTTTTTTTATGAGAGTATAAAGTGAACTTTTTATTTGTAAGACATAAAGAAATCACAATTAAAGAAAATGAAAAGCGAAAGCAAAAAATTAAAAATGTATAAGCGAAGAAAGAAAATTTTTTTTTCAAGTAAAGAAGAAGCAAATAAATGAGAATTACAAAAATAATTAGTTGGTTGAGACCACAATCTAAATATACATTGTTTAAATATTTTATTAGACTTGATGCATATGCTTAAATTTTTTTTCAATTTTCAAAAAAATTTTAAAATTCTCATAAAAAAAAAAAAAAAAAATCAATGAATAAGCGCAATTTATGGATCAATATTGGCCAATATAAAATAACCGGGCGGTATTAAAATGTCAAAGTTGAAGTTTAGTTTTCCTAAAAGCGATTTCTTCAAAAAGATTTCTTCAAAAGAATTCAGTGCTGATAAAGAATTGAGAATTTTTATATATATCCTGCTTTCATATAGCAATTAGTCCTTAACAAAAAAAAAAAAAAATGCAATAAGAAATATTTGAATTTTTGTGAACTCTAAAAAAAAACTCTAAAAACTCTAAAAAAAATATATTTGAGAAATATTTGCAAAAATTCATTTGGAAATATGCACAAACACAAAATAATTTAAATATCATTCATTTCAATCAGTCATTAGAATAATTTATGAAACAATTGGAAATTGAAAGCAACACACAACGCTATGCAACACAATAAAACACAAAATAAATAATTTATACTTTTCACTTAAAGATATTTTTTGCTAATTTCATTTTCATTTTCATTTTCATTTCCTAATCTCAATTATGTTGTTTCTTATTGAAATAATGTAATGTATAAAATATTTGAATATTTGATTCAAAGAAAAACACAATCTAAATGTATCGCATTGATTATCAATTAGAAAGTATAATTTATATAAAAAAATTATCCATAACAAGTAAGAAAATAATAAATTTAACTTGGGCCAAATCTTGGATACGCATCACTAAGATACCATAAAATTAGTTAGTTTTAGTTTTTAGTGATATAGTTTTTTAGAAGTAAATTTATACATAAAACAAAAAAACAGGAAATTTTGATATTGCTCAATTTCGCATAGACTTTTAGGCAAACATTAAAAGCCAATTGGCTTCTTAATTGTGCAAAATTTCAGCTCTCTAATTTCTAGATGATGAGCAATAAACTACCAAATTTTGTTTATAAAATTGAAATTTTCTCAATTTATGTTGCATTGTGGGCGTGTCTTTAAACCGATTTACCTTATTTTCAATCTAAATCTGCGTGCAAGAACTTCCAATAATTCTGCCAAATTTAAACTCGATATCTCAAATTTAACGTTCAGTAAAATGTTTACAACCGACAGATACACAAATGGATGGATGGACAGACATGTCAAAGCCGATTCAGAATGTGATGAGGATAAAATATATATATATATATATATATATACAAACATAAAGTCAAAGAGAATACACTTTCAACTTCAGGGTGGTGGATATAAGAAAACAGATTAAATCACATGAACATATGTTACCATAAAACATTAAATTAGTCTGGAGATTTGCAATTAGCCAAATGATGAAACTTTTGGTCATTACTTAGTAAAATATTCAAAAAATGATCGTTTTGCTCTAACACTAACAATTTCGATCAATTATATTATTCTTGAGCATTAAATCGAGATCTGTCCATCAATTCATGTGTAATATGTGAAAGTATCTGAAAAACCGAAAAGTAAAATTACAAAAGTCTTGAATTTTTATTTAATTGCAGTTTTCTTTTATTGGCCAAACATAATCGGGGAAAATTATTTTTTATTCGAAACTACTTTAAAGTACAAGACTGAAATTTCTTATATGCTATTTAAGTTTAGAAAAAAAACGCTACCAAATGCCTTGAAAATCGACAAATTATCAAATTCTTACAATTAAATCGTGTAATGTCTTTCCAAAATCGACAAATATCAATTGAACCTAAAAAAACTTTGAAATTTTGATAGTAATCAAATATTATTGATCTGATTCAATGGAGCCGAATGCACTGAACTTTCCATTTCAGTAAATACAAACTTTAAGATACGTTATTGTATTAAATGTAATTTTAACCGTAAAGCGATTGAAGTATTTTAGAAAAAAACTTATATTTGATTTGTGTTTCCCACCCAAATTTCAAGGAATTGCTACTTTACAGCATTTAGAAGGGTTTCAGGCAAAATTACTCTGCCTGAAACTCTTCGTAGCCTACAAAGGGCTACAAATGTAAGAGGTTTTAAAAACTATTCTGATATTTTGAATGATACCTTTCTTCGTCTTCTTCTTATTCTTCTTTTTGTGAAGAGCCCGTTTACAATTTTAGGCGTTTCAGCGTTTCAACGTTTCAACGTTTCAACGTTTCAGCGTAGATAGTTAAGTAGCCATCTCTGATCAACATTAAGTTTTGTATATTTTCTAAGCAGAATATTAAATTGAAAATTTATAACTTTTGTGGTCATTTAATGTTTACTAAAACTTCGGGTCAGAGCTTAAATTAAGAAGTTGATTTTCATACATTACAAACAAAATATTATTAAGAATAATAATAATAACAAGAACAACAACAACTACAATGGCAATGGAATTGCAGAAACTTTTACAATTATCCTGTGAAAGCTGTGTGCATTTGTAAAATGTGTGTCTGTCTATTTTACAGCAGATTACTCTGATGGACATTAAAATAAAATTGTAATATTATAATTGTTGTTGCTTTTGTTGTTGTTGTTGTTGTTATTAGTGTTGTTGTTGTTGTTGTTATTGTTATTGTTGTTGTTGTTGTTATTATTATTATTATTACTCTTATTATTGTTGTTATTGCAGGTAAAAGGTTAATTATATTTTATAACAAAAATGTTTGAATGACAGGCATTTTCCTGTCCTAATCTTTTTCTATAGTTGCTGTTTTTCTCCTTCTACACAAGAAAATAAAGAAACAAAATGCTGCCAGTTGCATTCAGAAACTGGTTTTTTTTTTTATATGTTTTTCGTTTTCTGTTTTCTGTTTTATATTTTACTTCAATATTTTCCTTCCATTAACCTTTTGCCATAACTACAATAACAAAAATGTGGCAGAGAAAAGTTTTTTTTTTTGTTGAAAAAAGTTCTTACCCCCGCCCAAACGCTTCATTTAATTAATTTCTATTTTTTAGATACAGACATTTTAATATTAGTTTGTCATGTTATTTAAATTTTTGTTGCCAGGACACACCTTTTAAATTGGTTCTTCGTTTCTTTATAAAACATTAACTCAATTGAGTTATCATTGTTTTCATTTTCTAAGTAAAATTATTTAAAAATTTTTCAATTTTTATTATTCATTTATCAATAAAATGTACAAAGAAAATTACATGTAGTAAAAGTAAAAGGTTTAAATTTTAGGGCAAAAAATTTTTGAAAATTATGTGAAAACATTTTAAGCGTTCTTAGCTAACTCTGAAATACCTTACACCTTACACACAAACTGGTAAAAGTGATTAAAAAGCTAATGAGATTCATGGGAAGTTAGGAAATTAAAAAATTGTAATTAACAATTGATCTGAAAAAGATGATTATGTAATGAATTCAAACAATTAAAAAAATTATATTTGGCTGGGATTAAATCTTGGATATCCATGACTAACGCATCATAATATTACGATTCAGATCCTGATTCATTTTCACAGTAGAAAATAAAAAAACATAGATATCATAAAAAATCACAAAAATATGAAAATTTGGTATTGCATAATTTTGCTTAAAAAAAAATTTGTTTAAAAATACCGAAGTATTCTCGGTTTACGTTGCCCACTGGGCGTGTTCTATAAACGATTCTTTCCATTTTCAATATCAATCTAACTACAAGAATTGTTAATATTTTTACCAAATTTGTGGTCGATATCTTTGCTTTGTGACCAGGAGAGTGTTAGCAATACACGGTCAGACAGACATGTCTTAATTTAATTCAGAATTTGATGCTGACATTTCCTTTTAGATGTTACAAATGTAGTGACAAAACGAACCAAACTATGAGTGATGAGTATAAAAACAAATAATAAATAACGATGAACTAAAGTCTTATTTTTCAGGCGCGCTTTATAAACTACTTATTTCATTTCATTTCATTTATTTATGTCATTATTAAAGTAAAATAATTTTTCATAGTAACCATTATTATTATTATTGTAGTAAAAATACTAAGCAGCTTTAAAAATTATCAAAAAATTTTTAATTTTCATTAAAATACTTTTTGGTACAAGACATAAATGAGAGGCTTTTATTGTGCATATCACTCTCTCTTGTTCCGTCTTTTTATACCCTACATTACTTGTGGCACAAGAAGCTCATGCAAATGTTTGAAACACTTAAAAGGAGTTATAATACCAAACGTTTCAGTATCACTTCCTCATTTGATTTAAGTCTGTCTGTCTGACTGTCCATCTGATGTCTGTGCCTGTATATTTTTATCAAGCTATAAATCGCCATTTTTAAGATATTTTATTGAAATTTAGTATAAAAATATTTTTTGGCTTAGAGACAAACCTTGTTAGTGGGAATGGAATTATTACAATCGCATAAATTTTATGACCATGCGAACTTATAATATTAAATGTATTTTAACGTAAATTGGAGCTAATTTATATTTTGATATAAAAAATATGTGTACCAAATTTTGTCGAAATCAGTTCATTCTTAAGACTTCTTTCCGTTTATTGGTTTTTTCGAAAAAACTCACTAATTGAAAAAAAACCTTTAATTTTAAATACATTTGGCATTGCCTCGTGTTTTGTTATAAAAAATATATGTACCATGATCTAAATTTGGTTTAGATCGATCCATTCTTTGAGCTTCCTCTCCTATAACGAATTGAGATATAATTTTTTCAATATTATTCATTTGTAATTCTCCTAATTGATTATAATCAACTTAAGGAAAGTTGTGTAGGGTATTTAATAGTCGTCTTTTTCCTATTTAGATTGACTGGTAAGCCCTTTTGTGATTGCCAATGCAGAAAATAAAATTATGTCTTAAATCCAAATAACCGTAAAATGCGCACTGCCAAAACTACCTTACCCAGGACATTTTCTAAGTTTTCCATTTTGTAAAAAATAAAAAAAATTTTTCGAACTACCTAATATGCATTTTTATATATATATATTTAAATGTTTTAACTTTTTTGTAAATTATAAGGAAATAAAACTTTAACTTTTTTACAAATCTTCCCAACTGTAATTAAGGCATTTTATATTGCACAATATCAAACGATAACATTACAAAAACAAAAATATCATTAGGAAAATTTTGCATAATATTTTGTGATTTTTTAGAAAATGTTAATTATTATTTGAACATTTTTCAAATAATCCCATTTATCGAAGTTTTTACATTACACTTCAAAAGTTTTAAATACATTTTAAAAAAGTGAAGCATTTCCATTTCCATTTCAATTTTTTTTGATTTGTATTACAAAATCAAATGTGTATACAAATTTCTTTGAGTTTTCATTTTGGGCACAAATTGCTTCATCTTTAAAACCAATTTTCATTGTTGATTTGTCACATTTAAATTTTTACGGCAATGACAGTGCTAACATAGCGTGATCAAATCAAACCGCACCATCAGTAAAGTACAGTTTTCATTAAGTTCTTCAAAACCTCCTTTTACATATATTTTGATATTTTCATTTTGGTTTCTTGTTAGTGGCCATTAAAAATATTCTATTTTTTCTTTTTTAGGTAATTATATATTTTTGTATATTGAGAGTGATCGTTTCTTCAAAAAAGTGAACTTTTTTAAGACATTACTTCAAGTTTTTACTTTAAAAATTGCCATTTGAAAATTTTATATTTCTTCCCATTTACATTTAGAATTTCATATCACTTTTTATATACATTTAATATTCAATCACAAAATGACAACATCGAAATCAACATTTTTAATATTTTCCATTTAATAATTTGCGAAAATTTATATAATTACTTTTATTTTATCGCATAAAATTTAATATCTCTCAATCAATTAAAGTTGTGATTATTGTGTTAAACTTTTTCCGTTTAGCTATTTGATTTGTATTTCCATTGACATAGTAAAATAGAAATAGTAAAATTCAAATCTGTACTTTGTTTATACTTGTAGTATAAGGTATTATAAGTTTTTTTTTGTACAAATTAACTTAAAATCACTTTATGTTTCGATTTGATCCTGTTGACCCTTCAGTCTAATTCGATATTTATTCGAGATAGTTGCTGGTAGTGTCGAAATTCAAAGGCGATCATAAGTCACGGTATCGGACCAAAGATTTAATTTGGATCCACGGAATTACCAGTCTTGATATGCCCATCAGGTGATATTAGAGTTGGCTTCGCGTGGCTTGTGGTGCCCACATAGCCGGCGATACTCGTTCAAACATATTTATATGCTTGTCATGCAGGGTCCCATTTCTCTAATCAAATTTATTGAGCTGACCAAACTAGGCCAAATTTTAAGAAGACTTGGAATCTGGATAACACAGGTTAAGCTTCGTATATAAGGTGCAATAGTTGCTTTAAATTGCAAATACACATGACTACCAACCCTAGCGCTCAGGTTGTACCTTTGTGTACCATGCGGTTAAGTTATTAAAGTAAGTGCGCACGTAAAACAATTACTGAATGTCTGTTTGTTCATTTGATGTCCGTCTGATGTAAATGTGTTATCAAGCTAAATGTGTTATCAAGCGCAATTGTTGCAACTGTTTACTGAAATTCAGTATGTATTGAAAATATTTAGAGTTGGACAATTTTTAAGGCCAACGCATAAGCTTAACGAATTTTTAAAAAAAAAATTGTTATATGGAAAATAATTACAATTTTGTATAAATTTTAACGATAATTGTCATGTAATTTTATGTGACCCAAAAAAAAATATATGAACCATATTTGGCCTAAATGGTCTTTCCATATGACACCATTTTCAAAAAAAAATCCCTTTTATGAACAAAAGTTACGATTTACAATTTAATGTATTTTAATATTAAAAAAAAATATATGCGTACTGAATTTCATCTAGATCCCTCCATCCAATTTCACAAACCTTTCGTACTATTCTCAAATAATTGAAATGTTACAATTTTTTATTTCGTTAATTTATATTTATTTATTTGACTTTTAATCACATTAGGCAATTAAGGTATAGGATATTTAAGAGTCGGCTCTGCTTCTTATTTGTTTGACTGGAAAAAAAACTAAATAGATTATTTTCACTTGAGTGAATAAAGTAAATAAATTTAACAATTTTAATGCACTTTAAAGCACTAGCAAAAATATTCCAGTCCGTGCCATTCGATCAATGCCCAGTTACATTTCTTTTTCCATATAAAATTTAAAATTATGTTCCTTTTTTTTTTACGGCTTAGTTTTGGTAAATTCTTGTTGAATGAAAGAATTACATAAAAATATGGACCAAACTGTCAAACTGTCAAACTGTCAAACTGTCAAATTTTCAATATATATTTTATGTGTCATTATATTAACACACATTAAATTTGATGAATAACTTTTAAAATTACATTTTTTCTTGTGAATCTTGTCTCAAAATTAGACTTTACATAAGAAATCATCATAAAAATAGCACAATCCCATCTATTTTCATTAGCATTCGTTTCAGGTCACTAACATTTGTTTTCATTTATTTCTGATCAGCACAAAATATATTTGAAGAATGGCGATTTTCAAATTCTCTTGTAAATTATCCAACTTTCAGCATTTCAAAAATGTGAAAAATTAAAATTTTTGTTTCGTGTATTCTCTCTTAAATGAGTTCGCGCTTTAAAGTCTAGAAGCGATGGTTGTAGAATATAAAATAAATTATAATAAATTTTAATGATTTTGCATATTTTGCATATTTAATTTTACTGTTAATTTCAATTCAACTGTGAATTGTTTAAGGACTTTTTTTCTCAATAGACTCTATACCGAACGATTAATTTTAATTAATGAGATAATCTAAAAGACAAGTTAATTGAATTGCTTAACAATTGTCACTAAACTTACTTCTTCCAGTTCACTGACTGAAAAATTACTACACTTTCAATTGTTAAACGCTAACTTTCCAAAGAAATGATCTCTAAAAGGATTTTTATTTTAACAATTTAAAAAAAAAAAAAGAGGCAATGAATGGGGAGTGGTCGCAATAATTTCAATTTTAAAGGGATTTGATTTTATTCTAAAAAATATCTTCGTATCAAATTTCTTTAAGATAACTTTCAAATTTTGGTTTGTATTTTAATAATTTAAAATGACTAGAAGCAAAGAGAAGCAGGAGAACAATTCAGAAGTGTAAAATCCAATTGATCGGTTTAATCGGTTTAATTGGTTTAATAATAAAAAGTTGGATTTATCTCAATGTGCTCTGGTTGTTATAAACAGCTTAGAGTGCCATAAAAATGCTGATGTCAATTATTAATAAATTATTATAAATTTATAAATAAGCACAATAAATGAGCAAAGCAAATTTATTTAATCAAGTGACATATAATTTTAATTTTTCCTTTTTTTTTTTTTTTTTTTTTTTGAGTTTAGAAGCTTTCGCGACCGCAACTGATAATGTGTTCATATTGTAAATAAACAAAAAAAAAATTATTTCAAAAATGGAAATTTTATTTGAAAAATAAAAATGTCAACGTTAAAAATTTTCCATGTGGCTGTTTCTTTTTCTCATTATTCGAATCTGCAATTAATATAATGTGTTTTCTAAACTGGATTAAATAAGGCATTTCCAGAGATTATATTATTTCATGTATTGAGGTTAATAAATTTATTCATATTTAAAAAAGTATATTTTGAATTTAAAATTTTACAAAAATGTAACGCTCGCAATGAATGAGTTTCTGAACTGAGTAGGCGATAGCAATATTTCAACCTTTTTCAATACACTTCTTTATTAATTAATTGTCAAATCTTTTACGACAAAATTTAAAGTCGGTATCATAATTATTCTAATAAAAGTGCTACTTTCCTAAGTTTCTACCGAATATTTAATAGGGAAAGTAGTAACATTTGGCCTCGCTGAAATACTAATTTAGAAATAGCCTTTCGCAAATTACTTTGCCAGAACTAATGTACTTTCAATTGTCAGTCATAATATTTGAAATATTTTTTAAGAGAAATTGCAGGAGACTAAAAGGCCGCTTAGAATTGTTCCCGCCAAATGTTCACGTTGAGGTATAATTTGCAAACTACTTAAATGCAACAGAACGAAAAGAGATTTTAAAGTGAGCGCTAAAGCTATCGCATCTATAGAAATTAAGAAGACCGATAACTTATTGCCCAATATGTTGTGTACATATAAATAAATGTTATCATTATAACGCTAAAAGCATATAAATATAATTTGAAATTTAGATGAACAAATAAATGCTATTGCATGGACATTTAAGTAAATTTAATTTTTGTAATATTAATTTCAACTTTATAAAAAATGAACATGAAAAGTGACAACATCAAATAGCTATAGAACAAAAAGTAAAAAAATAGACAAGTAAAAAGGTTTTTAAAAGAAAAGGAAAGAAAGGAAAGAAATTAATAAAGGCCATTAAAAGGCCATATAAATCCTCTGTGATAAAATGAAAATCAATATAATTTTATAAATTTTTTTAAATATAAATTTAGGAAGAAAATTTGTTTTGCTTTTTTTTATAATACGGCATTTACAGTTCCTTTATACGAGGAAGCCGACTTGTCATAATCTTTTGAATTACTTTTTGAATTGAATTGAACTTCCGCTCATCCTTTTACGTTCTTTATCTTTAAAATATATTTTTTCTCGGGCATGTTATAACTCCGCAATGAATTCTGTTGAAAGGTTATTTCGTAGAAAAAATTCATTACTCTCAGAAATATTTCTACTAAAATTATTACAAAATGATTTTCTGATGTATTGCACATATGAGTGAAATTCGAGATATGTCCATATTTTCAACCCAATCTTATATTATAGACTTCTTTAAATGAAACTTTGTTGAATTTGTGATCAAAACAGGGAATGCCATGTCGGACATATAATCGTTGACTCCAATTAAAATTGTATTTTTATATACTTTCATTAAATTACCCTTTTTTATAATGAAATATACATGAACATGCGAAATTCATTTATTCATTATGCATAACGTCGTACCTTCTGTTATAAATACATACGCTCCATGTTCCATCACGTCTAAATAGGACTCATCTTTCAAGTCGATAAATTGTATTGATCAAAATATTTAAAAAACCGAATGATACTTCAAAGATTCCGATTCATTTGAGGTCTACTTTTCTTAAGTTCATTCCAACCTTTCATCCATTAGTAACTGCATCTTAATTATTAAATCATTTCTGTATAAACAGCAGACTCAAATATCTACTTCAGATTTTACAGAAAGATTTTATGTAGTGTTCATGTGAATGGATTGACATTAAAAATGAATCCAAGTGGAGCGCACTTCACCTTTCCAAATAGAGAATTTAACATTCTTATCATAGATGAATCGTCGAAGCTTTGTGCCACGCTAGACATATACTTGTATATCGAATACATTTTCATTAAATGAGGCTTTTAATTAAATCAAAATTTAAATATTTGAAATAACAATAAATTGCAGTTAATTGTATTTTGATTCCAAAATGATAGAAAAAATAAAGGAAAATCAAATCAATGAAAAAATTTCTTTTTTATAAAAATTAAATTTAAAATTTCATAGCAAAAATATATTAAAAAAAAAAAAAATTTAACCAAATGTGAATTATTTTCATTTGAATTTCATTTATTTCATGTTTGTGTATAAAGAAGTAAAATAAGGCGTAGGATTCTTATGTGAAAAATAATGAGAAGATTTCCAAACACGTTTTCTTAATTACTTTCATCATTTATTGTCATCAACAATGATTTTCTTTTCCCTTCTTTTTTTTTATTGTTCTTTTTTATGTTACATTTTCTGCTGCTGTGCCATTAACTTTGTTTAACAACCATTGGCCACATTTGGTTGATGACAATAGTCTCTCTATTCGGAATTTAACCAAATCGGTTGTCTGTAAACTGTAATCTTCAATATTAAAACTTTAAAGTTCAACATGCTCATGTTTTATATCAATTTTAGAGTTATTTAAATTAAAGTGAAACAGTTTAGTTACTTCTGATATTTAACTTTAAAAAATTGTCCAAAGAACATGATAAAATGGGTTCTCTCCATTTTTATTTGTTTATTTCCCATTATGGTTTTCTTTACTCCTTTCTTTCTGTTTTTTTGCTGTAGCACAATTTTCAATTTAAATTTAAGGAATTTTTATACAATTAAAACTCCAAGTCACTTGCGATGCAGTTTGGGAGAAATCTATATGATTCAGTTAAATGTTTTTGAAATGAACTTTTCATAAGAAAAAGTACTTTTTATTATTTTGGCTCAAGGTAAAAGAGGTAGATGTACTCCTTTATTATATTTGAATAGGTCTTGCATGATCTTTTTGAATTAAACTTAAGCCACAATTGGAAAATTTAAAGTGCATTGTTGGTATAATTTTGAGATAAATTTAAAAATTATACGCTATTGAAAATGAGCAAACGCACTCATTTTTGATAAAGTAAAGTGTCTTTTAGTGAACATTAATGTAAAGTACTATTTTCGTATTCTAAATATATGTAGAAATGGACTTTATAAATTCTCTTGAGAAATTGAAAAATTCCAAACTGAAAATTTTATAATTTTAATTATCATTGGGGCTGTTTTTTCGTTTTTCTAACTTTTATAAATTTATTATTAATAAATTATTGTTATTATTGTTGTTATTGTTATTGTTATTATTGTTGTTATTATTATCGATGATATTTATAATTTGTTATTATTGTATGGCATTAATATATAAACAACACAAAATATCCATTAGTTGTGAATCTAATTTAATGAATGCAATTACTTTTGTTGCTATTTTTATAAATTATAACAATTTTTCTTCGTATAAATAATTATCATTAACAAAAATGATCATTATCCTCATCATTTTGCACAAGAAGATTTAAATGAATCATTTTATTTCTAATTCAATTTAAATAAAAAAAAAATTTTTTTATTACGTTTGTATGCTTAAAACTCATTAAAAACTTAATTGTATTTAATAGAAGAAAAGATTTTTGTATAATGAGTATAAATAATAAGTACAATGATAAAGTCTTACAATCATAAATGCATCAATTTTTGTTGTGAGAAAAATTTTAAACTTTAAAAGTATTTGGTAAAAGTTATTGAAAGAAATATTCATTTGGTTAGCTTTGGTTTTACATAAGCATGACGCCATGACCGGCTGGACCGGCTAGTACCCTAAAGGCGATTTCTCGCATCATTTAGAGTCACTATTAGTTACCTCGCATTAGATTTTATCTACAAAATGTATTTTTTGGTAAAGAGCGAAGTTTTTCAAAGAAGCCTCCATTGAATTTAGAGTACAAGGCTTATTAGTTACTCGTTCAATCGGGAGAAAGGCACATCTCTTTGCAGCATATAAAACATTGGCCCTTTACATGAACACCCTGAAGCCAGCATTAATATCATTAGTGGTATTCACATATTTATTCCATATTTATTCCATATAACGGCGCATGAATCCTTCTTTAGTTGAGCTGTTGAATCCATTAAACTGAAGAACAATTATTAAATTTATTTGAGCACGGAGTAAAATACTTTCATTGGATAAAACAGGCATCACACATAAAGCAGTGATTGATAAAGCTGTAATTGAAGTTTAAAGTGAGAGTGAAAGTTGAAATTCAGAATCAAATCAAATCAAATGGTGATTTGAAAAAACTCAGTATGAATTATTGCACCTAGTTTTATAGAGTCAAAACTTTCCTAATGCTCGCAAAGCATGTTTAAGACTAAATAAAATTTTGATTGATTTTGAGTATATTTTATTGTGCATAGTTGTTGTTGTTGTTGTAGTTATTATTGCTAACATTCCCTTAATATTTAAAAATTTGAATATCGATTACATATTTGTTATTGTTGTATATATTGGAAATTCTTTTTTATGTTACGTTATGCAAATAATGATTGATTCTGTACGTAGAAAAATGAGCAAAGCAGTTATGTTACGTTATTCTGCCAAAAAATGTGAAAGCAATAGAAAATGAATAAATAAACCCAATCATAGATTTATGTGGAAGCCAAAAATTGTATTGTCTGGGTGGAAGGGAGAGGAAATCATAGGAAGCGTACTTTCCTTTTTTGTATATCACAAAATTAAACTATCAATAGAATCATATGAAAGACAAGGAGATTATAGATGGCAAAATAGAGACTCATAGAATGTAGCATCAACAGATGTTGTGACTTGTTATGAAGGAAGGCTACGTGGCCCTAGTTATTGCCATTTATTAAAAAAAAAAAAAAAGAAGAAGGAAAAACAAAACCACTGGGGTTTTGTTCCCACACTCTGGGAAATTTTATGAATGGTATAAACCATAAGAGCAAGGCTACCGAAACGAAAAAGAAAAATATGAAAGTGCAACTACGTATTGGGTTGGCAACTCAGTGATTAAGGATTGTAAAGAGAAGCAATTAAGGTTTAAGCTTCTTCACGTTTTACTCTCGTTGTGCAATCTGAATCTGAATAATGGTCTTAAATTAAATTACATCAATTGAACCGTCGAAGAAATATTTTCATTTGAACAGTGTTTTAAGGTCATTCTCAATTGTAATGTTCAATCACTGAGTTGCCAGCCCAATAATGTGTAGATGTATTTTATATTTTATTATTAAAAGAGTATAAAAACCGCGCGGATATTTTGAGAAAGTTGACAAAAACGTAAGCACCCGAGGCAAGAATATTGCAAAAAATTGAAACGTTGGAAACATTGATTGTTCCATTCAAATACTTGTATGTATGTATGTGTACATACATACATACATTGAGGACATGAGGACAATAATGTTTCACTTTATGCGTTTTACCTTGTTTTTTTGTTGTACGTTCGACTTTTCTCTAGCTTTACTAGTGAAATATTAAAATTCTTTATTCGATGCGGCAAAACATTATTGAATATTCGATATTTTCCTACAAAGAATTTAAAAATTTTTCTTATTTTTTTTTTTTTTTATCAACTCCTTTCCTTTTATTTTCTTTTTCAAATTGTGCTGCGTAAGCGGAAATTTTTGTCTATATTTTAATTAATTCATACATTTTAATAAAAATTTCATGACTTAATTTTCATGAGTTGTTCTGTTCTTTGTATCATACAAAATAAAGTTAAGTACATTTAATCATGTGATGGCATTGGAAAAAAAATGTATCTATTTAAAGGAAGTGTATCAATTTTGTTTGTTTGAGTGAAAGAAAAATTATTTCTTTTATTTAACTAAAACTAATAACTAAAGTAAAGTGTTTTAAGTAAAATAAAGAAGTTGGTTATAAAGGAAAAAGCAGAGATTTGAGAAGAGTTCTTAACAACTAATTGACTTGAACATTTAAAGCAAATTGCCGGTAAAAGTCTTTCTATATCGAAATCACATCACTTTCTCAAGTTCAAACTGATATTTGATGCAAAACTTAAAGATATCAAAAAGTATCAAACATTCTTCAAACATTTTGATTTTGACATTTACCAAAATCAACATAAAATCAATTTGTTGAACAATGCCGGTAATGTGATAAGAATTTATGTAAGCAAATTCACAGGCACTCACATGCACTTAACACACACCTCAATATAACTATTCCAATATTTTATGGTTACACAAAAAAAAAAAACAACTAAACAAATTAAATAATTTTTTTCTGTTAGAGCTTGAAACATTTAGATAAAGAGAGAAAGCGATATATATATATATATATATATATAGAAAGAGAGATAGAGATAATCAAAGATTGGAATTGAAGATTCTGTATGGAACATGCACTTTAAAGGTAATTGGAATTGGATTTCAATAGAGATTCTTTTGTTACATCTCAATTGAATTAAATTTGCAGGATAAAGTTTGCTTTTAAAACTTTTATTGAACTTATAAGTTTGAAATTATAAAAAATTATTAATAAATTATTATTAAATTTTGAGTTTTAAATGGATTAATAAAATCGTAGTATTTCACTTAAAAAATTAATGAAAAGATCTCTTTGAATTTTTATCATTTTGTAGAATATCGAATTTGTAGGACTTGAGGTATGGCCAAGGATAAACTCATCAGCCTGATGTTATGAATTTGTAGACTACGCCAAATCATGCTCGAAAAATTCTTTATTTCAAAATGCGATTTTGTAGTTTGTTAATTCTTTTCTCAAGTAAATGGAATAATTTAAAAAAAAAACCCAATTCCATTATTGCGAAATCGTTCGATTTGAAGTATAAAATTTATAAATTTACACAATTGACCTCGTTTGTTTGGAAGCAAGCCCTTTTGCTTAAGCCAAATAATATCTCAGGAAAATGATTTAGAAATCTAGAAAATAAGAAATTGTAAGTATTCAATACGTGTTGTACATGCATACCTGCCGTGAAGTCTTAACTTCATGGTACACAATTGTACAAATGAGCGGTAGCGTTGGTAATCATCTACACATGGTAAATGCCACTGTCACAACTAGCTTCCAATTTAAAGCCCGTATTGTATCTTATATACAGAGTTTAATGTTTGGTATCTAGATTCGGAGCTTTTCTATTACTCCTTGGCTTAGTTTGATTAGCTCAATAAGTCTATCCAGCTACCTATGTATTCGGGAAATGAGACCCTGCGCGACAGGCATATATATGTTTGAACGAGCATCACCCTCGATAAGGGCACTTCAGCCCCCACGAAGCCAATTTCAATATCAATGCGATGGACTTTATCAAAACTGGTGATCCCGTGGTACCAAAAATAAATCTTTGGTCCGAGCTCGTGACTTATGATGCCCCATGATGGCCGGTAACACCAACGACCACTCCCAGTTAAGCAGATGCTTCTCGGGACTGGTTGCCCCCAAGATATTGTAAGTGTTATGTTATCGGAAAAGTTCTTTACAAGGAGGATGGTTGAAAAAATGGTCTGATCTGAACTAAATTTTATACAAATATATTTTATGCCAATAAACACTACCAATTTTTTTGAAAAAATATTCAAAATTGTACATCTTTTCTCAGATGTTGAAAGTGGTTGTAATTTAAAAAATTGCTCAATCTTAAACGTTTTTACAAAGTTCGTCTTTGGGCGAAGATATATTTGAAATTACAACATTCATTTTGACAGTAAATTTTATAACCAGGCAACTTCAAATGGCATCTAAAAGTAATTCAGTGTTCATAGTAAAAAATGAGTCTAACTCCAAACCAAAAACGAAAAAATTAAAGAAAATTCCAATAAAAAACTTTACATAATTTCATTGTATTAATAGATATTTTTTAGATGCTTAACTTTCTCAACCTCTTCCTCTAATATATTTTTTCACTTACCACTTCCCTTTAATTCACCGTATATATTCTATACGTTTGGTCCATTATTGTTATATATAGAACATAAATATATTAAATGTATGCATAATATCTTAATGGTATCTACGATAATCGTATGGATGACCACAAAGGCCTTTTTATATGAATATTCAAACAATGTCCTCATAAACATATGAGAAGATTGCATATGCATATTTATAGTAAGTACAATATGTTATCACTATTCTCGTTCGTTTATACCGACATCACTTGTGGTAAGCCGTAAGTTTGGACCAGTAAAAGTTGATTCTTAATTTACATCCATAAGTGGTGCCACTCCTATTAAAATGAGTAAACTTACCTACTATGATTATTGGACCCTTGCGCTCCAAGCATATATATGTTTGAACGAGCATCACCCGCGATATGGGCACCACAGCCCCCACGAAGCAAATCTCAATATTAACCCGATGGACTTTATCAAAACTGGTGATCTCGTGGTACCAAATTAAATCTTTGGCCCTAATCTCGGGACTCATGATGCCCCATGATGGCCGGCAACACTTTACGAAAATCTGCACAGCAGGATATTTACCGTTATCTTTATTACCCGTTTACAATTACTTTTGGAAAATTTCCATGCGTCCTTCAGGCGTAATGGTTTTCTCGAATTTATTGCAAATTTTTCTATTTCACTTTGAAGGTTTTCTAAAGATATTAATTAAAGTAGTGTACAGCATTTTTAAAAGTCGTTGCTGATCGATTATAAAATTTTTATTAAATTTACATATGTAAATGTATGTTTCTTGTGCATGTGGATAAATATCTTTATTGTATACCAAATTCATTGTTATGTGCTATGGATGGATAAAACCTTAAAAGGATACATTTTAAGGAGAATTCAAGTAATACGATGTTGGTTGAGAAAAAAATAAATTAAAAAAAAAGAAAAAGAAACAGAAAAAATAAAAGAAAGCTACATGCAGGATAAGTGAAATTTATTGTTATATATACCAAAATGTATTATAAATTAAGTCGCAAGAAAATTTCAAGTATATTAAGTTTATCATAAAGTGCAACCAGATATTAAAGAAGGATTAAAGTCTCTTATCTTTAAGATATACCAAATGTGATACGCAATAAAGAGACATTAAGAAACATAAAGTTACTTTCAAAAGATGCATAATGGAGAAAATTTCAGTAATACTCTGAAATGGATACATTTTAAAATGGCTTAAATCTTACAATGTAAACTCTCTACAATAATCGTAAGTGTTCATTACCGTTCATTACTATATAAGATATAAGAAAGATATTTAGGACTTTCTTATATCTTTTTTTTCCGTATAAGTTTCATGTTCGTTAGAAATTGGTAAATAATTCCTTTAAACTACCTGGTACTTTTATTAAATTTCTTTCATTCATTCCAACAAAATTTTAAAGAAAAATTAAAATATTTCAATAGTTGTAATTTTGTTCATTTCTAAAATGGAATGCCATTTTGCCGCCATAAGTTTAAAAATTTCATTAAAGAACGAGGGAATATCAAGGAAGTCTCTTTTTTTTAGTTACAACACTTTCAAAGATTATCTCGCAAATAAAGATTTCTATAGATACCTTTAATAGAGATCTCAAATATATCTTTAATGAAGGTTCATCAAATCTGTAATAAGCGATTTTTGTTTGCCGATATTTAATGCGTACAATTCGTAAAGTCGTAAACCTTTAAAGACAAATCTACAGCCAGCATCGCAGATTTGTAGCGCCATGATGCAGTCATCTTTTGTTGCTACAAATAATAAAATTTGAAAATTAAAGAAAACCTTAAAGAGAAATTTTACAAATCAATGAATTAAAAGCATATTTTTGTTAAAAAAATATAATTTTCCTTCTTCAACAAATTAGATTTTCTAATTAATTAATTGATTAATAACTAAATTTTTATAAATTACTTAATCATAATTATTACATGTATAATTAATCAAGTCAATTTAGTAGGAGAAAAATCAATTACCTAAACATTTTAATTGATCGATTCATTATAAATATTTCAAGGAATAAATCTTATTAATTCCTTTTTAGAGATCTAACGAATGCATGCACTTTTATATTAATCATATAAATTTTTTGATAATCATTTCAGTATCATCGATTATATATTTAAGTAAATGAATAAAAAATTTAAATTACAATTTTTAAACTTTATATAAGAAAATTTTATATAAGAAAATATCAACACTTTGTATATAAAATTGCAATGTAAGTATGTATGTGTAAATGTATGCTGCATAGTTAAGCACTTAAGAGACTTAAATTAATACAAAATATTTATTGATTTTATTGTGAATACTAAAATGAATGAATGGTTTTTTTTTTTGAAAGGCAAAAATCAACAGTTCATACATGAATTTTTATTACTAAGAAAGTCATAATGCGTTGGAACGCATTAATATTTTTCCTGCATTCTACAAAATATTATTTGAGCAGTTCATGGAATGAAAGCAAACTTCTATTTCTTTATATATGAAATGAGAAAATTTTCAACAAGAAATTTTCACCATTACACTTTAAAATAAAATATTGCCAGCAGGACAACATTTAGGGAAAACATTCAAGGAATTGAAAAATAAAGTACTCACTTTCAAAATGTGTGAGATAATTTGTAACAGGAGTAATGACTTGATATAGAAGTAGCGTTTTCTATGTCAATCGATTCGGAATTACAGCCATTGAAAAATTTTGTAAAATTTTGAGATATAACACTATTAAACGTAGTTAAAATTGTATCACTTTTACAATCACTTCACAAATAACTTTTAACTTTTTTTTTTTTTGAAAAAAATCAATGTGTGAAAAAAAGTTAAAATGGAGAATATTTTTGCTTGAAAGCATCCATTTTAGACCCACAATCAATTTCTTGAACATTTCAATTGCATTACAGAAATTAAGAAAATTCTGCAGTCACAAAATTTGGTATCTGCCCAATTTCGATAGATTTCTTTGACTACGTCTCATTGTGAAAAAAATTCTCTACATGTGAAAACAAATTATCTAGAGATAATTATAATTTGAAGCTTTATGAATGCTTTGCATAAATTATCACGTGACGAAAAGATTTTTTGAATGTCCAGAAAAAATTATTGGCATTGTTTTGTTCAATTTTCAATATAATTCTCATATGGTTTTATTTTTGGCAATTTGCACTAATTACGTTTCTTTCATTTCTTCCAAATACTCTTCTTCTACCTATTTGTATTTGTACATATGACTACGAATGGATAAACTTGTTAGTCCATTGGTCCACTTATACAAGCGTAAATCCGACAAGTGTACTTACCTGTATAAATGTTCGTACATGGGCATTTGTACATGGGACCTCTGTACATGAATGTTTTGTTAGTTTGCTTTTATGACGATTTAGCCTGAAAATTACAATTATCGATTTTCTGGGAGAGGCAAACCTAAATACATATTAAAAAAAACAGACAAAACAACAAACAAAACAAATATACAAGAAGAAGTGTGAGTGGGAAAGTAAGAGATGGTGCAATTTTATATTCGCTTAGAGAAATTTGGAGAAATTTTGTTATTTGTACGATTGTTATTGTTTTTGTTATTTAACCAGCTTCACAAAATCACTTCAATTCAATCGATTTATGGTTTAACTCAAAATATCCTGTTTTGATATGGTTTTCATTATCGTTGATTGCCTTAAGCTATTTCTTCAATTCTATTCCCCTCACTTCTATCACTGCATTCCGTTTGTCAATTTTTTCTTCCTTTTTTATGAGGTTCAACTTGTTTGCCGCCTTATTGTCACTTTCAGGCAGATTTTTTTTTTTTTTTTTTTTTTTTTGATAATGAATAGTTTGATAGGAAATTTTTAGTTAATTTAGTTCAGTTCAATTTAGTTCAGTTCCTTTAAATTAGTAAAGAGCTAAATAAATTCAGAATTTATAGGAAATCATAATTATTACATACAAAAACAAAAAAATATTAAATGCATATTAAAAATTAATTTTATTTTGTATATAAATCTGATTGCAAACGTAGATCCGTTCACAATATTTTTTATGTTTAAGCAACAGCAATAAAATCAAAATTCGATCAGCAAATCGACAAAAATTCAAGTTAAATTTAAATGCTAATAAAATTAAGGCCATAAAAGTTTAAAATATTAGTTGAAATGTAAAATATAAAATTAAAAAAAAAATGAAAAAAATTTCAAAAAGGTAAACTCTTAAAGAAGTCAAAAGAACATTCATGTATAATTTAATGTTCTTAACAAAAGAGAAATAATTTTACAATACTTTCTAAAATAAACACACAGTGGTTGCTAAAGTTAACATTGTACTTAAGAATGTTTACTAATATTTCACTGGGTATTATTATGCTTATAACAAAACATTTTGAAGTATATTTAATGGCGTTGCAATTAAAGTTAAAAGTTAACTTACTTTTAGGAAAACATAAAATTAAAACTAATAAGGAAAATATTTTCCATGATATTAGAACTATGAAAGGAAATGCTTTTTAAATGAAATAGAAAAAACAATCAATAAAATTTCTTGGTAAATTCATGTTATTAATCATTTTGCTTTTATAAATTGAAGTAAACTGAAGAAAAGTTGCTACAAAAAATTGGTTGAAAAGAGTCTATTAAAATAACAAGTTCTTATAAAGGTTGCCAGATTAATTTGTAAAGAAGGAAGAAAAAAAAAACAAATACTTTTAATTGTTTGTGAGAAAATATGAAAATATTACTTGAATTTTTATGATTCTTTGCAAAATTCAATCCTTTGAATTTCCATTAAAAATGCCTTTAGTAGAAATATTTTCGCAGTTTGTAATCTGTTTTTTTTTTTTTATTAGATTGCATAACTTAGCATTTTGTTCCATTTTTTGGCTAATATTTTTCAAAATACCAAAAAAAAAAAAAAAAAAGATTGGAAATTAAAAATTGAAAATTTATCCATATCAAATAACTTTCCAAATAAAATTCTTTATAAAATTGTATTGATAGTTTTTGATTAGTCATGCAGACAGCAGCAATAAGAAGCATTAAATCTAAAAGGATATTCATTCACCCATCCATCCACACACACACACACACACACACATACTCTCTCCCATAAAGGAAACATTAAAATGTAAGAATTATTTGCATCCCAAAAAATGCCTTTGAATGTATTTTTATATAAAAAAAGAAAACCGTAAAAAATCGTACAAGTAGTTTATCTACCTGATAGAAATACTATATTTTGTCATTGTGTTTGTGTGTATGCCGATTTAAAGTAGTGCATAAGTAGCTGTCTGGAGATAAGACTTTCAAAAAAAATTTAAATAAAAACAGATTTAGAAATATTAGCACTGAATGTGAAACTTTATAATGCATAAAATGTTGGTGCTAATTTTTCTTCTTTTTACTTTTTAGCATTTTTCATGCATATATACAAATAAAACTCCATTCGCTATCAACTAATGTAAGTTTCGATGTAGAAATTTATTCCTTTTTTTTATTTATTTATTTTTTTTTTTTGGATATTTGGAATAGTAAAGTAAAAACAAAGACTTTTGTTTTGTATTTTGTGGTCTGCAAGTTTTGTTTTCCTTTCATTCCACTTCATTCTTCAGATTCACTATTTTGCAATATTGTGGCAAGAGCCAAAAAATAAAATAATATAAAGAATGGAAAAATGTATAAAAAGTTTTAGTGCTTCGGCTCTTTCACTTCCAAGACTTCTTTTTCCAAGAATAGCTTAGCCATATCTTATCAGAAAGCATCATAAATGCAATAATATTTAAAAAAAATAGAGACATAACAAACCAAAGTGCTTGGATGTAAAAAATGAAATAAAAATGACGAAAAATTTTTAGAGGAAAATCCTAAAAGATTTGTTCATATTTTTATGTGTAAGAGATGACAAGTAAACAATGACAAGTAAACAAATACAAGCACAAATAGATGAGAAGGTAGACAGACAGGCAAATTCTTGAACTTTTAACTCACACTAATTTCTGCACAATTGAAAATAGAAAAAAAAGGTAACGTAAAGAACATTACAGGAGGATTTTTTCAATAACAAAAAGTTGTTATGAACTGCCTTTTCCTTTCAATATTTTACACAACGTGTAAAAGGATAAAACAAATTTTCACATATAATTGTGTAAATTTCTGTTTGGAATTAGTATTTTTAAACTTCCATTTTTGTAATTCTGATTGATACGACAAGATTATCGCATTTACTAAACATTTATAGATCACTTAAAATTTATTTAATGTATTTAAAATTCACATTAAAAATATGAAGCAGCTTCAAGCGTATTTTTCTTTTATATCTAAAAAACTTTAATCTTCATCATCGATCACTTTTTTGTTATTAAAAATTATGCAGTAAAATTCCAAGTTGAATATTAAAATATTCATTAATTTATAGTTTATTGAAAATTTCCAAAAAAAAAAAAAAAATGCCAAAAACCAAGTGGCTTATTTATGATCAAATTTCCTGAAACTGTACGATTTAGTGATTTCGTCCCTTAAAATATTGTCAATTTTAAAGGACTATAAAAAATCTTATTTCAATTGATCTTAATGCTGATTTCATCTAATAACCTAAAGAAGTAAAAGTAATTTTGAAGTAATGTCTTTTCATTTTAGCTTTATAATATTTTTAAGTTAAGCACAGAAAAATTCATCAAATTGAAGTTTCTGTCATAAAAATGAGACTCTCCAGAAGAAATGAAACGATCATAAGTCGTATCAAAATATTGTTTTGAAGCGACCGTCATTGAAAAATATTCAAAATGGAATTACTGTCTATATAACAGCTTTTTCCGAAAGAAGCCTTAAAATTTGACCATTTTCAATAAACTTCCAATGACAATAAACCGAATGTGAATAAAGTGCCTTCAAAATGTTGCCTACAAGCAATTCCCGAAAATTCCTAGACTTTCAACAAGTAAGTCAACTCAAGGAATCCCCTTCAATCGATCGATATATCAAGAGGCCAATTCATACAAACAGTCGTTTGACAATCTGTCCCAAACATTAAACAAGTTTGAATAATATTTTGAAACTTTTTGTAATTTATTTAATTTGTTAAAGAAAGTGCACACTTTTAAAGCCCAATTTCATTTTAAGTGTAAGTAAATGACAATGAAATCAAGTTGCATGCTCCTTTTGCATCCATAAATTTTAATTTGCGACAATTTAAGGACATAAATCTTCAACATTAGTCTAAGGCAAAACGTTCACCTTTACTTTATCTTCACATAAGTCAATTTCTCGTTGGAGTCAACGATATTTCCTTAATACTTTTTTCTTCCTCACCGAATTTCATCTACATTAAAATGGATTATTTTTTAATGTTTCTGTTTTTTATTTGATGAATTTTATTTACTTTTTTCTTCTTTTTCTGCCACACTTGACGAAAAGCAAATCAATTTTACTAAAGAGAATCTAACTTGAGCAAGTGACATATGATGCGATATCTTATTGAACTCTGATTTGTCAAATGCAAAATATTGCATGTACAATGTTTTGCCCATAAAAACAAGAACAACAACAACAACAACAACAACAACAAGAACCATTGAAGGACACTAAATACTGTCAAATGATTTATAGCTTTTAAGATAAATAAGAGGATTTGCCTTCTTCTTTCCTTTAAATAAAAATATTTTTGCCGATTTTTTTTTTGTTTAACGAACCAGCAAATATTAGATGTTGAATTTTTGCATTCTATTCAAAATTTTTCTATTAATAAAAAAAAGTACAATAAACTAGTTTAAAAAGAAATAAAAAAAAATGCCAAAAAAAAATATTGCATTTAGCTTTGTGGGATAAAAAGTGGAAAAATGCAGCACTTTCTTATTGTTAGTTTATTTTTCTTTATCTTGGTTTGTAGAAATTAAGTATTCTGAAAGTTTTGATTTCTTTATTTTTCCACTCTTTTTTTTATATCTAGAAGTTTAGGGGGTGTGCACATTTTGTCATTATGTTTGTTACGTTTAAAAGGAAGCATCTTGCGAGAGGTCTAAAAAAGTGTACATACTTTTGATCCGCATCGAATTTTGAAATAATTTTGACGTGATTTGATTGACCGTCCGTGTGTGTCCGTGTCCTAGTCGATATGCACCTCAAATTCGACAGAAACCTTGAAAGTTCAGGTGCATTGGTTGTAGTTTGAAAACGGACTAATTTGGTCGAAAGATCATGCGTTCAGTACAAAGGAAACTGAGAAACTTGAAAATTGAAATATAAAGAAAGCTCAAATTATGTAAAAAGATTAGTGTAAAATCTTTAAAGTCTGCACAAAAATCGTCGAAACTAATAACGCCTTCACCTGAAAGTATGCAACTACAAATTATTTATCTGAAAACTCAGAGTGGTGTCTTTGTAATGAAGATTTGGCCTTTGCCAAATATAATTTTCTTACTATGGTTTTTTGTCCTCATCGAGTAAAATATTAAACTGAATTAATAATGTTGAATAAGAAAATACTTTTCCTTTCATTTTGTTTTTTTTTTTTGCTCCTTTTTCGCCAATCATCTGCTTTTACCAAATGAAAATGAAAGACGATATTGTTCCTCTTGTTCTAGTTTAAGTTTTGTCCTTAAATGTGAAAATATGCAAATGAGCATAAAGAAGCATAGTTAAATATAGTTTTGCCGCTTTTTTTTTTAGGCAAACAGATGGTGATTGGACTGGGCTGTAAGAGTTTTGGTTAGGTATATCATAACGCAAAATATTGTACGGCATGAACGTGACTTTTAAATTATATCTCAAGGAATCACAATCTTGATTATAACAACAGTTCATGTTGCTATTGCTGTTGTTGTAAGTAAAGCATCCTTTCATTATTTTTCAAGGAAAAGTATAAAACTGGGTGTATTTGTTTGTAATTTATGCAATTAGAGTGCCTAGAATTTTTTAATCAATTTTCATTGAATTTTGCTTTTTTTCTGTTTTTGTCATTTTCATTTTTCATATATCCCCACAAAAAGTTTATAGAAAAAGTTATATAAAAAAAAATAAGAAGAGATAAAATGAATATTGGCACCTTCGTAAAATTATGCAATTATAATTTTTTTAATAATAACGGTACATTAAGTAATTTGTTTTCGTAAGAAATATATTCCAAAGCAATGTCTCATAAAGTTTAAAGATTTTATAAAACTACAAACGAAGCATCTGCAATTTGAACAAAGTAAATATTTACTTTGTAAATCAATGTTGGCCATCCGCCTGACTATTTCAAGTTTACTCTGGGAAAAGTTGAGATAATAACTTCAAATTTATCTGAAGCCTCGGTTTGTGTACAGTGCAGTGAGTGATTTACATGCATACCTGCCGTGAAGGCTTAACTGCATGGCACACAAACTTACATAGTGAGCGCTAGTGATGGCAGTCATGTCACGCATGGTGCATGCTACCGTCACGACTAGCTTCCAATTTAAAGCTTGTATTGCACCTTATATACATGGCTTAATCTTTGGTATCTAGATTCGGAGCCTTCAGATTACTCCTTGGTTTAGTTTAGTTAGCTCAATAAGCCTACCCAGCTACCCATTTTATTCGGGAAATGGGACCCTACACGACAAGCATATATATGTGCGAAAGAGCAACGCCCGCGATATGGGCACCACAGCCCCCACGAAGCCAACCTCAATATCACCTCAATGAGCATATTAAAACTGGAGATCCCATGGTACCAAATTAAATCTTTGGATCCGATCTCGTGATTCATGAAGCCGCCTGATGCCAACGGAGAACCAACAACCATTTCATGAGCCACTCCTAGTAGGGCAGGTGCTTCTCGGGACTACTTGCCCCCAACTCGATTTGTGTACATACGGTTAGTGTTTTACATGCATACCTGCCTGGAAGGCTCAAATGCATGGTATAAACATACTTATGATCACTAGCGTTGGTAGACACGACACATCACGTGCATGCCACCGTCACGACTAGCTTCCAATTTAAAGCCACTATTGCACCTCATCTAGTTAGCTTAATCCTTGGTGTAAGGATTCGGGGCCTTCTTATTACCCCTTGGCTTAGATTAGATTAGCCCGATAAGCCTACCCAGCTAGCCATTTTATTCGGGAAATGGCACCCTGCTCGACAGAAACATAATTGTGGAACTCTATATAAACATAATTAGGTCGAGCTACGCCCGCGATATGGGCACCACAGCCCCCAAGAAGCCAACTCCAACATCACCACATGGGCAAATATGAAACTGGTGATCCCGTGGTACCAAATTAAATCTTTGGATCTGATCTCGTGAAACTCATGATGCCCCCTGATGGATATGAATCAGAAACCATCTAATGAGCCACTCCCAATTGAACAGGTGCTTCTCGGGATTGGTCGCCCCCTCTCGATTTGTGTACAGTCCACGTACGCTACGTTATCTCCTTTAGCCAAGTAAACGTTGAGTTATGTAAAGTTGAATATTGTTCAAAATTTAAAGTTAGGCGCTACGCTATTCTGGCAACCGAATTTCTTAGGTATAATCCCTTTTCCCCTTAAGAATATTTACATATTTTATAATAAGTACATTTACCGTAAAGAAGAAATTTTATTTTGATGGAATTTTTTGGTGCATAATATTATTAAAATCTGTATATTTAAGCACTTATCTTTGTTAAATTTTGATAGCCCTTAAGACTTGAGATTCAATAAGAGTATTCAATAAGAAAGTTCATGGAATACTTTTTAAAAACCTCGTTTATGCATACATATATATCTATAAATATATAAATTTGTCTAAATACAATTTGACAATGTTAATTTTCGCTAAAATGTATTCAAAATTGAACATTTTATCCATGCAAGGACTTCTTTTCGAAAAAGCCAGTATATAGGAATTTGTCTTACGAATGTATAAATCTAGACCAAATTTGTTACACATATTTTTTATGTCTAAATACAAAGTAGTATAAGTTCTCGCTAAAATATATTCAAAATTGAAACTTTTGTCCACCTTTCCGAAAAAGGCACTTTTTAGGAAGTTATCGCAAAAATGGATCGATCTGGAGCAAATTTTTTATGTCTAAATACAAAGTAGTATAAGTTCTCGCTAAAATATATTTAAAATTGAAACTTTTGTCCACCTTTCCGAAAAAGGCACTTTTTAGGAAGTTATCGCAAAAATGGATCGATCTGGAGCAAATTTTTATGTCTAAATACAAAGTAGTATGAATATTGATTAAAGTTTATTCAAAATTGAACCTTTTTTTCATACAATCAAGAATAATAAGAAATAAACTCAACTAATTTTTAATGTAAAAAAACAACTGAGCAAACTTATAATAACCTGTACCTAAAGTTATGTAGGATATTAAAATATTTTCTATAGGACACTATTGATAATATGAAGTAATCAAAAGATAAATATTGAATTTTAACTCAACCATTTGCATTTGCCTTTGTAAAATGTGCAACAAATGTGCTGTATAAACTTTTGTCTTCTATCGAGGTCATTGTAAATACCACAGATATATGTCAACAGATTGACACTTGTTAATGTTAGCACTATTATTATTATTAGTAGTCCTATTGAGCTGTTTGACAATTCTGACATATAATGATCAATCATACAAAATAAAATAAAATATAAAATCTGTATAAACTTGCACAGCGTAAATTTCTAGACGATCATTGTCGTTCTATATAAAATATCTCTACCATAAATCTCAATTGTTCCTCCTTTGCTTTAACAGTTATATTTCATAATGACTAATGTACACATATACATATTTACATTTAAGTTAATAATCAGGGTTCGTTATTGTTGTTGTTTGTATGATAAGAGGAAACGCCTGGCTCTTGAATTAATCACTTAACGCATAATAATATTTTGCTTATTTAATTGTGATAAATTACTTTATAATGTTATACACAATAACTACACACAATGATATACATGTATGTATGTATGTATGTGTATAAATGTTTTATCAGAATTATGGCCACCATGTAATTTGTTGTATCCCTTTGCCTTTGTTGTCTGAGTTTATCTGTAGTAAAGTTTTACTGTAGATTGCTTGTAGATAAAATTCAACTCAATCAATATTCCTTTAAATTTGATTGATGTTAAATTAATATATTATTAATTAAATTGTACTCCATTAAAACAAATTCATTTCCGTTTAATCAAACAAATGCATTAGAAAGTCATGCATAATCTCAACAAAATATTAAATTTTGTTTATTGTGGCAGAAAGAACAGGAAGTAAAAAATTTAAATAAAATTTTATAGCCGTATCTTTATACCTTTTAACCTTTTAAATATCTAACAAAGAGTTAAAAGATTCATGGATAAGTGCGATTTTGTATATATGACATTTGATGATTTGAAGATCAAAAATCAAAAGAATGAATTACAAAGTGAAAAATTAACATTGGCAAATGAGATTGAAAAGATTTTAGTGGGCAAATAGGATAAATTTTTTTAAGAAAATTTCTCATTTGTATGTCATTACATTAAGATATCGAATTTATAAAGTTGATATGTTGGCATCTTAACAAGCAAACTGCTAGAACTGAATCAAAGAATCAAAGAATCCAAAATGCAAACTTTTCACAATTTTCACAAGTTTATTCACGGTGGCATTGAAATCTATTCTATTGATATTGAACAATCGATATTGAAATTGTAAGATTTCTATTAAATTTAAAGGCCAAGTGGCAACTTCTTGTTGAAGCACACTGTCACATTTTACATTTTATGTACAACGTAATAACTTACTCAAAAATTCTGTTATTACAGAAATTTAAAAATATTTAAATTTTAAACATGGTATTACAGATGAACAAAAGAAAGGGAAAGATAGAAAAGAGTAGGGCGAGAGTAAGAAGAAAAGGAAAAAGAAATACAAATCGAAATTAACTGAGCAAACTTGGTACTTTTAGTTTTCTGCTTTCTTTTTTTAAAATTTTCAATTACTAGTCATTTAACATGTGTATGTATTTATAGGCATGGATACCTCTCCCTCTGTGGGCGTACCTCATTAACAATGTAATCCATCTTCTATATAAATCTGATTAATATGAAAGTTTAAAGCCTTCATGGGTCTTTCTTTTGATCTTGAAAATTAGGAAAGGAAACAAAAACGATTAAGGCGCAAGGCCACAAGACCTAAACTGACAACTTAAAATGAAATGTGCGATTTTCAAAGAAAATAGTGCATTACGGTTAAGTTTATAAAATCAGATTTAACGATCAGATTATGAATATTCAAGATTTGGACGTAGAGAAAAATATTTTTCTTATTTATGGTTTAGGTTTAATAAGTTTCCATATCAACAATTAACAAGTGAGAGAAGTGTTACGGACAAAATGTTCAATATAATCGTACAATTAGCTAAAAGCATAGGGCTTTATAGAAATCGTGGTTTTCCAGAAATTGCGGTTTTCTAAAAATCCTGGTTTCACAGAAATCGTGGTTTTCCAGATATCGTGGTTTTTTAGAAGTCGGCGTTTCTAAAAGTCGGGTTTCTAAAAGTCGTTGTTTTCTAGATATCGCGATTTTCTAGATCTCATAGTTTTCTAATAATTGTAGTTTTTTAATAATTGTAGTTTTCTAGAAATTTTTTCCAGAAATCGTGGCTTTCTAGAAATCGTGGTATCCCAGGAATCGTGGTTTTCAGAAATCGTGGTTTCCCAGAAGTTGTGGTTTTCTAGATATCGTTTTTTTTTGGATATCGGCGTTCTCTAAAAGTCGTGCTTTTCTAGAAATCGTGGTTTTCTAGATATCGTGATTTTCTAAATCTCATGGTTTTCTAATAATTGTAATTTTCCAGAAATCGTGGGTTTCCTTACTAATACTTACCGATTTTTAATGCTAAGTAATTGAGAAATTTTGTAAAAATTATTAAAAACAATTAATATTTCTTTAAAATTTCTAAATTTATTTACCAATTTAATAAATCATGTCATTAATCATAAAAGATTCCAAGAAGAGATTAAAGTTATCCATAATTTATAATTAATTATCAATTAATTAAGTTTGTAATTATATGTACGTTCTTGAGGGGCCATTATCCTTCGATCACATTCATTAAGCCAAATAATATTTCAAGGTGGCATTTTAATGAGCTACGTTCCATTCAGCATAGAATTTTATAGGAAGTAAAAGCTTAATTAAAAAAATAATAGCAAAAGTTAAAACATGAAAAAAACATTGAAGTATTTTTGATTAGTTAGACTTAAATATGGAAGGCGATACTAAATGTCTAGATCTCCAATTCGTAAGACGGTGGGTTCTTCCCGTCTAAAAAATATTTGAAAATATTATTTAAAATAAGTAGGAACTTTATAGTTGATCGGAGACGACTCTTATACACCTACACCAACTTGCTTATTAAAATTAAAATCAAATAAGAGAGCTACAAAACAAAACAAAATCGAAAAAATTATAGTTTTTAATTAATTTAAAAGGTTCATTGTACAAGAGGATTGATCTGGACCAAATTTGGAGCACATAGTTTTTATGTCAAAATACAAAACTGCCAATTTTCACAAAAATGTATGCAAAATTAAATTTTTTTTCCATATTATGATTTTTTAAGAAGGCGTTATGTGATAAGTGTTTGTAAAAATAGACCAATGTGGACCAAATTTGGTATTTGGATTATTTGTTAAAATATCGTCAAGTTACGTTAAAATATAATTAAAATTGTAATTTTTTTTTCTATATAACGCCTCTTTTCTAGAAAAGGCGCTATATTCTCAAAAAAGTTTGTAATTGGGCCAAAAAAAGCTATGTACCAAATTTCAGAAGGGTCTTTCATATAGCTTAATAACAAATTTACATGGACAGACAGACTTAAAAACGAAACACTGAAATGAGTTAATCTGTATAATAGAATTCCTTTTGGGCGTTGAGATAGACCCACATCTGCACAAACTTATATTACCCTCTACTACAAGTGGTGCAGGGTATGAATACAAAAAAAGATGTCGCATAAAATTGTTATCACAAATGTGCTTACCGGGCTCTATTGCCAAAACGTGGACATTATTATTTCTAATAATAAGTTGAAGTTCAATTGATGCTCTTTGTGGAAATAAAAACCGTTAAATTTTTGAAGCATGTTTTTCAGCCGAATAAAGTTATTTCAACGATTTAAAAATAGCGCTCACAATTTTCCATATCAACAATTAACAATTAGCCATAAACATAGGGCTTTATAGAAGTTGTAGTTTTCCAAAAATTGTGGCTTTCTAGAAATTTGTTTTCCGATTCATTTGATACAATCCACAATTGCAAGTAAAATAGTGGTAATAAAACTTTAAATTCATCTTCGTAATTAAATAATAAAAGTCAATTTATTTTGTTATTTAGCATTCATAAATTTATTGCTTATAAAAATATGAATAAAAATTTATAGTAGCAGTATAATTCACCTGGCACTACAGATTGTTATCAATTGCCTTAATAGTGAAAATTTTGGAAAATTCTAAAATTTCCAATAAACCTACTGAAAAATAATGTACGTTGAGCACTTAAATCCAAATGCATGTTTTTTCTATTTCGATGAAAATTTCAAATAATAATATTTGAACTATTGTTAAAAATAAAGTGATGCGTGCTTGTGCCAAACACAAAAAGGGATGTCTTCAGTTTATTGTTACTTAGTTTATTGATCTGAAACATCATGAACTCTTTTCAAATGCCAAATTTCAATGGAATATTTCTTAAACGGATTTTCAATGATGTAAATAAAAATATAAATTTTAAAATTACATGAAATTGATCGTCAAAAGTTTCAAAAATGTTAGCGGCAAATTCACATTTGTATCATGAATTTCTTTTCTAAAGAATACAAATTTTTTTCTTAAGCATACAAGAAAGAAACTATCATATAAAATTACAGTTCAATTAAAAATAATCGATTTTCATTATTTTTGAATGCACTATGTAAAATTATAAACAAAATTATGAAAATGTGTAAAGGAACCTAAAATGTTTCCTTTATTTGTAAAAGCAAGTTCTTTAAGAAATTTTCAACATTAACTTGACTGCAGTAACATTTAGTGGATCCAACTTGATCCAGTTTGAGATAGATATTTGAACTCACAAATCAATAGAATGAATTTCAAATTTTACAAACATTTTAACGAAATGAATCTCTTGTCAAGTTCTACATGCGTTTGGTTTTTTCTTTTTATTGAATAAATGTGTGTGTGTGTTTGTATGTTAAATTGATGATTATTAAAAAAATCTTTTATTAAGTCTCTCTTATCATGATTGTGTGTGTATATGCATTTCTCTGGCTTGCTTGCTTTAACAAACATATAGAATTTTCACAACATGTGCCAGCATCAATGTTTGGAACTAGAGAGAAAGAAATACTGAATAAAAGTAAAAATTGCAATACGAGTAAAAATGGCATGCATGTAACATGAAAAGCTCTCCAAACATATGCCAAATGAGTATTGAAAGTTGTTTTTTCTGATGTTGATGAAGACGTTTGCGCCTACAAAATAAAGTTATTATTTATCTTTAAATTCTGTTGTTTTATTTATTCTTATTACTCTTATTATTATTATTATATATCATTATCGTTTCTTTATACTAACGAGTAACACATAAGAAGAAGAAGAAACAATTTTAATAATAATAGCAATAATAAGAAGATTGAAATACAAGAAAAAAAGTGTTGAGGCAGTCGTTCATGACTGCTCACAAATAAAGTTGCTGGCGCATTTCATGCGTACTCTTTGTTTTTCTGTTTTATCTTGTTTCTGATGTAAAAATTGAAAATAAACTTTTAGTGGTAATTTTTCATTTTCGATTATGCATGTTGCGGCATGTTTAGTTAAATCTCACAATATGTCAATCGTTGTTCTTTCTTATTTTTTTTTGTTATTGCTTTATAACACAATAAGTATTTTTCTTATTGGCAATAAATTTACTTGAACACACTTTGCTGTAGTTTTGCTTTTATTTTACATCTTCTTCTTGCTTTCTCTGATTTGAATGAAGTGTTAATTTCCTTTTATAGAATAAAAAATATTTTTGTATATTTATCGATATTTAAATAATAAAATGTTTACTTTAATAGATAAAGTAAGTGAGATGAACAGAACAGAGAGAGTAAAAGGCGGTGTTTTGGTTTATTGAGTTTACTTTTTTTTTCTTAGTATTCATTATTTTTTTTATTCATCATATAAAACTTATCTTTTATTATCATTTTTGATGGTGAAGCTGTTTTGTAGTAAATTTACTGAAAGTTTTAAACTAATGAAACATCATTTTCAAGTCAATTCAAATCCAAAGCAAAATTCGAATTTTATCATTTATCATTTTACATAAACAAACAATATTTGTCACAAAGATATGATTCACTGCATTTCTACAGTTTCTACAGTTGCTCTACAGTTGCAGATTTTCAATTAAAAGTTAACTTGAACATGAGACAAATTTTTTTAAGAAACCAATGGGAAAGTTAATTGAGTTCACAGTTGAAAATTTTTATTTTGTCTTCGTTTTTTGCTTTTCTTTCTTAAATCTTACACTAATTTTGGTAGCATAGATTTATGCAGCAGTTTATGGCATAACGAATTAAAATTCCTACGTCCATCTGAAGTCTGACTCTGTAAATTTGCTACTAAACTAAAAGTCTCTATTTTTAAGCTACTTGACAAAATTTACAGTTTTGTAAAGTGGATTAGGAAAACAAGTGGGTCAGGTTCGGTTAAAATCAGTCTCTCTTGTAAATAACTTTTCAAACTTTTAAGTTTAGTTTACTTGTAATTCTTTTTCTTGACGGTCTCTAACGTTTTTACTTTTATCATAATTGTTGAATGGTTGTTATTGTTGTTCTTATGTTTATTATTTATTTATTTATTGTATTTATGGCTGCAACTTGAATTTGCTTAATGCGTTTTTAATAAATGAAAATTCATAAACAATCGTTTAAATTTTGTGAGATTTCCCACTTTCTGTGGCATATTTTTGTTTGTTTTTTTTTTTTTTTGGTACAAGTTTTTCTCAAATATTTTTTAAGTTATATTTGCTTACTCTTTTCAAATATTTCATTCTATAATTTGGCAAATTATGAAATTGTTATTCAGCCTTCAATCTTTCACTCTCATAAATTTTATTTTCTATTTTTGAGAAAACAGTTTTTACGTTTTGTTATGTATTTTTAATTTTTACTTTTCTCTAAAATATTTACCTAGATTTATTTTTCGATAATTTATTACGTACGTATATCTCTATTTATGCACACTCAACCATACATCAAGTGCAAGCCGTCTGCAATCATTACATTAACAACCGGCAACTAACAGTTACTAACTGTTTATTAAATACTCATAAAATACCCCAGGCCGAGTTCAGAAAATTGAAAATAAAAGAGTAGCAATAGCACTCTTTTAAAAACTCTCATTAATAAACAGACACATGAATAGAGCACTCTCTCTTTTCTAGATTTCTTTGCAATGTGCCAGACAAAATCAAAAAAACTCTGTAATTTTAAAGAGCGTTTATGTTTATATGAAATTTGTTGAAATGCAGCGCAGAAAAGTATGCATGGATTGGTGCTGCTGTCTTCGTATCTCCATGTGGATTGTAGCAATAAATAAAAAACTGCACCGACAGCAACATTAATAATAATAAAATGAATTCAACATTAATTGTTGTTCTCTTCTTCCTTAGTTCATACTTCATTTCACACTCACCTTCCACATATTCAGATGAACATCATAAAACGCTCTCGCAATTTATGAATCTCTATTGTGCTGCTAATGAGATAATTTTCTTAATGTTGTATGCACTTGTGGATGATGGTAACGTAGCTATATGAGAACGAGTCAGGTAAAAATATATTTATTTTCATTTCTGAATATGGATATAAATGCTTAAGATAAGTTTCAATTAGATAAAAGACGAATTTGTAAATTGTGTAACGCTTTTGTGGAATATGATAATGAATATAAATGAGAGTGGAGAAAGAAAGATACTTTTCTCATTATAAATTTGAAAAGAAACCACAATGCATACTTTCATTCAGAATTGTTTAAGAATATTTAAAGTTACCTAAAGTGAATGAAAGAGAAGAAACCCTTAAAAAATAAAATAAGTAAAGAAAAGTTATTCCTTACATTATTTTAAATAAACCTGACAATATTTACCAAAGCAATTTTTAATTTTAATGTTTTACCAAATATCATCAGCTTGTACACTTTTAAAGAGAAACTTACAATGCAAATTGTGTAAATTATTTTTGTAATTAGAAAGGTTCACTGAACTGATTAAGCGAACCGCAAATAAAATTAAAACCCCATTTTAATAATAATATAAATAATGATATATTTATGAGCACAAAATACTGTAATAAAAAAAGGCAGCACAATAATATTAATTTTCCGGCATTTGCTTCTTTTATGTGAAACATATATCAAGGTCAATGTCTCTCCTTGCGCTTTGTTCACATTGAGTAACAACGAGATGGTTGAAAATTTAATGAGAGAATTGGTTAGCTGGTAACTAAGCTACTAACTACTCACTTAATAATAAACAGTTTACTGAAAATTTATCTAAACTTAATTGAATTATTTTATAACAGTTCAACTATGAATGAAACTTAGAAAAGAGAAAGAGTAATACAGAGAGATTTAGAGAGAGTTATTTACATCTGAGACCATATTTACACTTACTTGTAAGAGAACAAATTTCTTAGCTTCTAAAGGAAAATACCTTAGTGTTTACAAAAGATTAATTACATACATGAATTTAATTAGGAGTATTAAAAATTTAAATATCTCATTCCAAAGATTCATTTTCTCTTTGTGGGCATTGGGCAACCAAAATATAAACATGTTGCGAGAACGCCTTTCTTATACAACAGAATCCACAAGATTTATCAACAATTTTAGCGTAATGTCATCAAGTGCTTAGCAACTTTTATTTATAAAAGAATATTCTACGTGTTGAGGAATTGTTATCAAAGTGAAATTATCTTCAATAATGCTTCGAATTTTATGTTGTTCTTGGATCATTTATTTCTTTATTTTTCTTTAAATTCTAAGGCTTTCATTATTAGTTTCTAGTGCAGTCGTAATAAAATATTTTTCATTTAAAATGTTCATTGACTTGCTTCTTTTTTTTTTAATTTAGTTAATTCAATTATTACATTTGTGTTGCCTAAGACTTCTATGATCGCATTTTTTCTACTTTATAAAGTATCTAATAAATTTGTTGTTTATATTCATTCCACACACTTTTTACACTTTTACAACTATTGAGATAAAACAGATGCATTACCTTTCACATTTGAATGAGGATATTTTTAGGTTGCGTTATTTAAACAATATCGTTATTCTTATTATTAAATTTGTTGTTGTTATTCAAAGCATTTACAATTTTTAATGTTACCATTTTTTTTTTAAAGTTTGTAATGATGTTTTCGTGCTATTTATTTTTCTTATTTGTTGAGTTTAAACAGATATTTCAAAGGAAAGTTTTTTTGTTTTTGATTTCTACAACTTTTTTCCATAAAATTTGTATGTTATGAAAAAATTGTTGCCATCATGACCAAAACAAATCGTAATCTTTTTTTTTTTACTTTAACAAACAATTACAAATTTTCAATTAATTGAAACAGTAAAGGTAAATGAATAAATGAGTTGGAAACAAGTGCAGCGGTCGGGAACTCTACAATAAAAATAATCAGAAACAAAGAATTTTTAAGCAAAAGTGGATTTTTTTTTTTTTTATAGAAAAAGTGTCTGCTTACAACATTTGTAAAGTTAAGTCAAGAATCCATCTATTTGTCCATTACATGTCCAAATATTTAATGGTTGTGTATAGGCCTCAACATACACAAATTAAATGAATGAAGTGTCCAAAATTTTCAAATTTTTCCAAAAAAATTCATTTTATAAATAATGACTTTAGAAATGATTATGATTTCATGGCAGTTCAATTACGACTTGACTGGCCTGATAACAAATTTGCAGATAGACGTTTGGATGGACATACTGACATAAATCGCTACAGAGTTAATAAAATGAGCGCCTATTTAAGCCTTTTGGGGCTTTACAAAAAAATGTGCCCAAATTAAATGATTTAACGATTTAACGATTTAACGATTTAAAGATTTAATAAATAATTTGAAGAAATCTAATTACATTAAATAATTGCAATTTACATTCAACTGTCAAGTGCAGGTGTTGAAATCGAATGTCATTGTCAGAGTTTTATAAATAAATCTTAGCACTCTAAAATGATGTAAAAGTTCTTGTTTATTTTTGTATTGCAACCCTGCTTTTTGAAATGTAAATTCCATCCCCATAAATTAATGGAATAATAATGAAAGAAATAATAATAAAAGAAGATAAAGTCATTCTTACAATAAAATGTAAGTATGGATTTAAACGAATGATTAAATCCATTTTATGTCCAATGATTAATTTTATGTCAATTATTTTTAAAAAATGATTAGCAAGATCGACTTTTTACTTTTTATCGATAAATTCGCTAAATTTCTTTAACTTGGTACGTCTTTTTTTTTTTGTTAGTTTGAAAATGATTCATGTAAGTTTAATGTTACAGGTCTTAAGGTCTTAGCGAATTCTGAAGGGACCACTTAGTTCTTTTTTTTTTTTTATTGGTTATGACTAAAGTCGAATTTCAGCAAAATAGGTTAATAAAAAATTTGGTTCAGTTTCTTTCTAAGAATTTTTTAAAATTCTTTTATCGATATAAAGTGTTTAATATTCGAATAGAATTGACTGCAACCTTTCTTTTTCTTTTTTTTTTTATTTACTCACAACCATCAAAAGCTAATTACAATATAAAGAGGCCACCAACAACAACAACAAAAAAAAAGAAATGAATAATTCCATTCTCTGTATGGGCCTGTTATGGGTTTTATGCACCCCTTTTCAAAATGCCTAATAATAACTAACAAGTAAAAATAATAGCAAAATAGAGGGCATTAAAATTTGTAGGAAATAAAAGCACTTGTTCTTCTTCATGTTTAAAATCAACCCTAAAAAGTATCTAAAGAAAAATGGTAACAAAATCTATTGAAAATAATGGAAATGGAAGGGAATAATGGGAAAGTATAGTTGGCGCCAAAATAGTCAGAATTGCCGTAGAATAGCGAATTTTGAAAAAAAAGTGTAGAGAAAAGTTTGTATTAGTTGAAATTAAAAGAAGAAATTTCCTTTTAACTTTTCTAAACTTTACTCCGGCCAAAGCAATTAATTAATGAGCTAATGGAAATATGGAAAATATTTATGGTCACAAAAGATGAAATGAAAAATAAATTATCTCAAACTCTCAAACTCACAAACTTACATGAATTTTACTTATTATTCAAATCTTCTTGATTCATCATTCAATTTTATTTTACTCGATTCTGATAACACAAACTCTTGTTAAATGTGCGCTATGGTCAACTCCAATCTAATAAACTTAACCCCGTAAAAGGTTAATATTTTGTGGTTGAACATAAATCTTAAAATAAAATATCTCTTAATGTTAAGAAGAGCAACGATGTGTCAAAGGAAAATGCTGTTAAAAATTAAGTGTTAAAAATCTTTATTTTATTCGTTAATTCTTCTTGGAAAATCTTACAACAAAATTTTATGACTCTGCCTTTGTTTTTATGTTTAATGATAAATAAGTACACTTGTATATTCGTCCACACCCACATACACATAAATAACATTTGAATGCCACATTACAAATGAAAATTGTTCAACAAAAATAATTTAATGTCTTAGGAAAAATTAACTTCATTTAATTTTTTTTTTTTTTTTGCTTTGTCCATTGAAAAATGGCTAAAGAAATAAAGGGAAAAAAATGTGGTGACTAACACTTTTTGAATTTTTTCTTTCTACAATTTCTGTCACTCTTCGTTTCATTTTTCGATTCATTTATAATAATAATCTTCTACCTTAGAATAATAAAAAAAAAAAAAAAAAAAAAAAAAAAGAAAAAGGCGATTTCTTTCATTATTATTTCTAAATATCTTGAAATGTTCAGAAGCACTTCAGAGATTCTACAAAAAGTATATAAATTTTTTATCTAAATTCGTCATATATCTGGGCATTTTAGTTCTTATGTCCTTTGAGGCGTCGAAAATATTCTGCTTCATTTTAGTAAAAGTTAATATTAAGAAACTATCAAATCGTTGCAAAAACGCGCCCATAAAATTATAAAATTATAAATATAATTATTTTTTATAAAATTGGATACAACAAATTTGCCTGCGGTCAATTCACGTAAGATCTTTTAAGTTGTTGAGAATTCTTTTGCTATGAAATATTCAAAGGTTTTTTTTTTTTTTATTAGAATTATTTCTACTGCAAAGAAAGAAAAATTCATAAAATTTTCATGTTATACTTAAAAATTCATAGGAAATATAATGAAATTTTGAATCGAAATTAAAAAATTACAAAATATAAATTCTTTACAAAAATTACCAAAAATTAGCCAGGAAAATTTGTTGTGACTTCCAATGAAACTCAAAGTACAATTTTTTATTTGAATTATATTACAAAAGAAATTTGATTTCTTTAATAATACAGTGCCTTATTTTTTTTCTATTCGACCAATAATTCAGTAATGCGTATCTAAAAAAGTTCTAATAAAATTTTAAGAGTCCTATGAAATGAAATTTGAAATTTCGCTTTAAATATTATTAAACATCGGAAATTTAGATAAAATATATTATTCTACAAATTCTGGCATTTTTAAAATTTGATTCAGACCAAATATAATTTTATTACTCTGATTTTCCTTTGCTTTTTTGATTTTTAATTAAAATTGAAGCGTTGCTTTTGTTCATTGTTTTCAATTGATGGTATTTATATGAACAACAAATGCACGATCGAATTCTAACTATTCAAAAGCAGCAAAAACATTTTGGTCGAATGGAAACGAATCTGAAATATTTTAAAATACTTTGATACTTAAGTCGATTAAAAAAATCACTGGAAAGTTAAAAAAATAGATAATTAAAATTTTTAAAGGGCATCTAAACCAAACTGGTTGCACATGCGCTAAGTTTTGCTCAAAGGTTTCCAAAATTTTCATGTTTTCCCATAAAAATTCATTTTATAAATAATAACTATAAAAATGATCATGATTTCATGGCGATTCAATTACAACTTGACTGGCCTGTTAGCAAATTTGGATGGACATATAGACATAAGTCGAACACGCCTTTTGTAGAGCGTAAATATATATAAAAAAAAAAAAAAACTTATACAACTGTTTCAAAAGTGTACAAGTATTTGTAAATGGTAGGTACTTTTTTTGTGTACCTTTAAATTTAACAAAATACGTGAAATTTATTACGTACCTTGTGGCAGTAAAAATAATCTATAGAAAAATAGTACAAGAATAGCAACAGCAACTGCAGAAACTGTAGCATCCAAAAAAAAAAACAAAAAAAAAAGTGAAACTAAAAAAAATTGAAAAATTTATTAATAAAACAATTGCAGCAGCAGAGAAATGTGAGTATCGCAAAACAGAAGAATATAAAATATCGTTTAAAATTCAGGTGAACTGAGAATAAGCAAAATTTAACATATTAACATATAGGTCAACAAGGCTTCAGTCTACTACACACATATGGCAAGAATGCAGCAATTTTACAAGTTGCTTTTCAAATGTTTCTCATTGAATTCAATTCAATTGCAATACAAAGAATTTCTTGGGCCGAAATGTAATGCCTAAACTTTGAAATTATAACTGTTCATCTGAAGGTTAGCATTCCGCAGAGCATTACTGGATTGATTTCATGCAAAGAAGAAAATAATGACGCATTAACCATTCAATGACCGATAAGTAAAAAAAAAGGAATAGTCATTAAATTGAATTAAAAGATACTTGAGTTAAAATATTCTCCAGGTACAGCCTACAGATAAAATGTTACCAGAGAAAGTACGTATTTATATGTAGAAGAAGAAGGAAAGTTTCTTCAAGAGTGAAAATAATTAGCTCAATTTAAGTCCATTTTAAAGGCTTTGAAAATTTAGAGAAATCTTGGCCTGGTAATTTAACTTTTGAAGAAGGAAATGTGGATTTGTGAATCTCGGCCGTAAAATTATGGACCTATATATATTACAGTTATATTATATGGAACTAATTAAAAGGATTTTTGGATGTGTGCGCGAAATGTTGAAGCACGAAATGTTTAGGAAGGGTGTGAAGAGGGAAGAATGGCTGCCAGAGTAGCAGGGCAGTTAAAAAAAAACTGTTTTGCATTTTTACAAACAATTTAGAATTTATTCATGTGATATATGATAGTAAATATATGGGCGTGGATTTTCATGATTCTATGTAAATATATATATGACCTAAATACACCAATTACACACATTTTTCTATCTGTTATCCATCCTTGAATATCGCAATATCGACAAATGAGAAGGACAAAAAAAAAACCAAAATAAAACAAATTTGTTAAATATTGAATGAAAATTTTTTGGTAAATATCGAAATATTAAATAGTTTACATTTTTTTGTTGTGTTCTTTATGGGAAAAAAAGAACACAACAAAAAAAAATTTTGCAAAAAAAAGAAGCAAACCAAACAAATATTTCAACAAGTTTTTGTTGGCTCGAATTTCTTTTACCGGAAAATTTAATGAAAATATTATCGATTTCAATAGAATAAATAAAAATCAACAGAGTACAACAAATACAGTAAAAAATATTAAAATAACTTTTGACAAATATTGCTGTTAAATAAATAAACTACCAAAAAAAAAAAAGGGGGGGAGAATGGCAAAAGCAAAGGACTGATATTGAAATGGCGTGGAAAAACTATCATTGAAATTTCAATATTCATTTGCAATTTGTGTATGTGTATATGTATGTGTGTGTGTGTCAAAGTTCACATTTTATAAAATAGGTCAATATTCTATTTTCAATTTGTTTTGGGTTTTTCGTTTTTTTTGGTCTTCACGCGAAAAAAAAATTCAAGGTCATTGTATATTGGCCAACACATTTTAAATAATTTTGACTGGGACTCTGTTTCATATTATTGTAATTATTATTGAACATGCGCACACATAACCTCATTTGTGTTGCAATCAAATTCAATAAATCGATTAATAAAAATTGCGGACTAATTTCTGATTAAATTGCAGACAAGCGTTTGCTTACCGCTCTTTCTTCTTGTATTTAATCAGTAGAACTAAAATTTATTAAAAATTTTTATAGAAATAATATTATTCATAAATTTGAATATTTCTAGACATAATTGTTCTATTGCATAAATATTAAGGCAAGTTCACAGAGTTCGAGCTCTGTGAAGTCGAGCAAATTTAATTTCAAGCAATTAAATTGTGTTTTTTGCGAGCGGCCATATCAATCGAATCACATATTGAAACAAATCCTTTTTTAGTCATGACGCAATGCTACATGTCGCAATCTACATTTCGACAACAGATTTTATAGATCAAATATACATCCGACAGCGCTACTTTAATGAAATTTAAGGCTAATGCTCAGGCAGGAAGGTTTGTTAAAGTAACTGTAATAGGCCGCTAAGCTGCCTTTCAGTATTATTAAAATTTTTTGGCTACAATGCAATATCGATGTAAAATAGATTGCATGGACAATTATTTTTCAGCTAGTTCATTAAGAAACTTTTTCAAAATACTTCATTAAGAGACTAATGTAATGTAAGTGGCTCAAATTAAATGGCTTTCTTAAGCAACTTTAACAATTATGAGGAAATTTTAAAAAAAGTTTGAAATCAAAAACAAACAAAGAAAAAAATGGGGATATAAATGGGCCATATTTGGTGAGACATTAAGAAGATTACATCTTATCAATAGTATAAGTATGAGTATAAGTCTAAGTACGGGTATATAAAGGGGAGCATATAATTTATATTTTTATTACGTGACTTTAGATTTGTATTAAAATATTTTCATAAATTTTTTGCATCTGATAAAAATTTAAAGGTATAAAATTGTTAAAGAAATTGCTTCCATTTTTTTTTTTTATGTTAATTTGAAACTTGCATGAAATTTAAAACTTTTCTTTCAAATGGAAGAAGTTGACCAAGGTTATTATATTAATACTCTACAATATTTTTTAATACGCCCTAGACCATTGTAATAAAAAATTGTGCATACAGATTTAATAGAACAAAATTCAATTTAATAGCGATTTCAGTTTCAAATTGTAAATAATTTTTTAAAATTCTTCTAAAACAAGTGCTACGTGGCAGTTGATTTTAAAAAGTGATCTGATTTAATATAATTTACGAAATGTTTGCTTAAAATCAGAAATCATCCATATGCCAAAATTAAATTTGTATCACGTTGTAATTTGAGTTATGCCAAAAATTTGACATAAAACTTTAGGGAAATTTTATATGCACTAAGGGACGGTTATATGAACAAAGAGCTTCATAAGTCTTTTAGAATAAGTTTTTGCTTTAATCGAAGCAGTTTGAATTTATGTTAAGTCTTTCTTAATATATCACACTATAAGTTATGCCACATTATGGAAATAATATTGATGAAATTTTTACTAGAGCCACAAAAAATGAAAATGCCGAAATTATTCAATGATTTATGGTTTATAAGTGAGTGAGTGAGAGTTATGGTATATTTTTGTTTGCTTGAGGCGAAAAACTTTTTCAATATTTATTTTTTAGTTTGGCAAAAGTTGTTACTTTTTCTTTTTTATTTCAACAAATCGAAAATAACTTGTTCTCCTTTTTCTTTACTTTCCCCATCTCCCCATTTCCCCATTTCCTTCCATCACTCTTTTGTCAGGGCAAAGATTTTCGGATAACTATATAAATAAATGAAAGTATGTTGTTCTAATAAATTCTGAATAATCTTGAGCACATTAATAAGCAAATAGGTTAGAAAAAGAAATAGTTATAGAAAGAGAAGAAGATTGGAGAAAGATTGAAAGAGCTTAATAAAAGAGGGAGAGAGATTAGAGAAAAACTAAATTTGAACTTTTAAATTATTGTAATACCATTTTTTGCATATTTTCCATAAACATAAATTCAACAACAGTAACGGACTTTTTATATATTTTCGTACTTACCATCCATACCTTGGAAATGTACTCATTTTGTTATTATGTATGTAACACTCAAAAAGGAATCGTTATATATTCTTGTTCAGCATTAAATTTTGAATCGACGTTTAGACAAAGATTTAAACGTCCTATGGATGTCCGTCCATTTGTTCAGTGGTCTGTGTATATGTTAACATTCTCCTTGGTAGCAAAAAATGATATATCGAATTTAAATTTGGTAGAAATGGACGAGGACATGCCCATAGTACAACATAAGTTGGCAAAACCTCAGTTCTCTCAAGCAAAATTTTGAATTTTTTGGCTCATTTTTTGCAAACTGCAAACGTTAGAAGCCTAAAATTTTATACAAGTAGTAAGATTATTCGTCGTCTACAACGCCTAACAAAAAATCCTGCATATAAAGTACGTCTATGCAAAAATTTGCAATGTCAAATTTTTACTTTATTTTGTTTAGGTTTTCGATTTGCCGCTGAATAACTAAAACAGTATCTAAATTGTAGGAAAATAATATTTAGGTGGTGGGTATTAAAAATTTGGCCCCAGAGCAAAATATTATTTTATTGCTTGTTCTTGTAATTGCGTCATACTTTCAAAATGTGTACAACTTGCGTTGGTTTATTAAACATTTTTTTTGTTGTTTATGTTTTCCATTAAATAAATTTTTAATATAATTTATTAAATTGGATAGTTCTTTATGATTTCAAGTTGTTTCGCCCTGATATGGAAAACATTTCATTTTCTTCATTTTCTTGCTGATTTTAACCCTCCATACTTGAACTTTTTTTTTGAAACTTTTCATTTCTTTATTTGAAAAACATTTATCAATTAATTTAGTTAGTGCAAAATCACTTGAGACTGTTAATTAAATGTGACAAAAGATTTAATAAAATGGCATCACAAACTATTTACAAGTTGTAATCTCTTTAAATCCTTTTTACTTTTGACATGAAAAATATTGAGGGATTAAAAGTGATATCCTTAAAATTTGTATGAATGAGATTGCTTTAAATTTAAAACAATTCAGCTTTAATATTATGACAGACTACGCTCTAGGATTATCAAATTTTTTGGGACTCGACTAGAATTTCCATATCAATGTCTTTTTTTCACTTTTCACTTGAATCCAATTATCATTGATTCAGATTGAATTGAATTCATTTTCGATCTACTTCAAAAGAAAAGTCATTTAAAAATATTTGTGACACAATTCAAAAAAATTGTTACATAAATCGAAAACTATACTTTTTGGTTATTTTTCTAATCTACTAAACAATCTATTAGAGCAATTTTCTTATTTTGCTTCTTATTTTATTTCATAGTGTTATTGTGTGTAACATTAGACAATAATTATGAAACAATTTCATTGGCGTTATTTAATGGTTGATTAGAACCTTTCGAAATCATTGAAACGAAAATCGTCAGACATAAAATATTAACTTTGGTGTTACATCAAAAATTTATTTCATTTCTAACGAATTGTATTGTTTTCAAGTAACCAAATAAATAAAGAAGAAAAAAAAAGGAATTGAAAGAATGATGCTTTAAAGTATCCAACAGAACGTAAAAAATCTCAAGTCTTAGTGTTACGGATAAACCATAGAAAAAGATTAAGGAAACTGTACAATAAAAAAACAAAAAAAAAAAAAAAAGGAAATAAAATATTAAAAGAAAAGATTATTTTGATAAAGAGATAACCTGAGAAGATTGTACTTCGTAGTTTTATTTACTTTGCCTGTATCGCATCGTGACCTAGTTAGGTCGCCTAAAATGTTTTGTTGGCTATTTAGTTGTACAAAGACTTTTTAAAATTATGATCTGCTCATTTACTTCTTTAGGCTTCTTTTTTATGTTCTTCCTGCAGAGAACTAGGGCAAGTCTTGAAAGTTTAGTTATTACAGCAGTAATTTGTTTTATAGTGGAACATCGGATGAATGATTACTATGCAAGGATTCAGCAAATTCGCCGAGAATAATGTTTAAATAATCACCAAATAATAACTATCTCATACTGGGGAAGGAAGTGTTATTTTTTTAAAAATAGATATAAGAATATATTTGATAACTATAGATCAAAAACTAAGAAAGCAGAATTGTGACTGGGGCTTCCAAGGCGTTACTTGAGCTTTAAAGATCTAACAATTCTTGAGATAGGATCTTTTTTGGTGAAGGGGCAATTCTTTGTACAACGAATTCATCATACGCATGGTTTCAATGGCGTTAGAAAATCTCGGTAGTGTAAATTTTTTCTTTATCTAACTGAATAATTTTTCATTGGCCAGATGATTATCAAAATGTTACTTTAAAAAATTCTGTCATATGCTCTGAATGAGTTGCTATCTGTTTATAGGCATTTGATTTTTTTGAAAAAATTCAAATTAAATTTCACTTTCATTTATTTCGCTTGATTTATATCTAATGATTTTCTTAATGATGATAAAATTTTTCATGGATTTTAATAGTTACCTATAAATGCCTTATTATTATTTCATTTTGGAATGCAATGAAAAATAAAGAAAGGCAAGAAAATTAAATGAATGAGTGAAGGAAAAGGCAAAAGTTTTTGAAAATTTAATATATTTACTTTCGATTTGTATTGGCAATTATAAACTGCCAGCTGTCAGTAGATTTGGCATATTAAAAGCTAAAGCATTCAAACAGACAATCCAACACCATTTTATTTAGCTATAAATAAATAAAAGTAGACAAACAAATAGAAAGATGCACGTATAATTTTTTCGTTTATCTTTTGCCATTTGTTATTATTGTATTGTTCTAACGTGGTTCGAGTTCTTTTCATTTTTTTTTTTTTTATTCTTTTTTGTCTTCTTGCTAATGTTGCTGCTGTTATTTGCCATTGTTGTTGGCGCTACTTTCTCTATCTTTCCCTTTTTTCTTTGTGTTTGTCTTATGAAGAGCGTACACGTGTGCAATTTAATTAAATTATAGAATAATTTGCCAATGCGGACAGAAACTTTATTGGAAGAACGAAAAAACTGAAATTGAAAAGATTGATTGAGAAAAATGAAAAACTAACTAACTCGCTGACTTGGCCAAGAATTCTTTGCCAATTAATAAACTATTTAGACGCGAAAAATAATAGCACCAACAAAATCTAGAGTATTGATATAGAAAGGAAGGATGAAAGGAAGAAGGAAAAGAAAAAGAAGGCGCAGTGAATGGATCTATTTAAGTTTATTCAAAATAAATTTTTATGTCTTTGGCATAAGAAGAATAATTTTTTTTTATTTTTATTAAATAACTTTTTCATGCATTGAGGTGGGAGTTAAACAAAAATAACATTTAAAGAAATGCTTGGACTAATCTTGTAAATTGAACATAAAGAATTATTATTTGCCATACAAATTTTTATTTAGATTTCACTCTATTAGACTAAATGGTTCCGAATGGTTCTGAAATAGTTCAGGAAGGTGTCATTTGTATGACCATTCTATTTAAATTAATTTCTAGCTTGCGGGTCTTAGGGTAACTACCTCTTATGGCCTTTGTTTCGGAAGGTAAAGTGAAGAAGCGTAAAAGTAATGGAATCAAAAAAAAAAAAAGCAAAACCCTTATCAATGCTGTGTTTATTTTATTTGTACGCCATGAAATTTTTGATATAGGAAAAGTTTCTCATATCAATTATTTTTGGCCGAATATTTTTCTTGTACTTTTGCTTGCAAAACTTTTCATATGTCCACTGATATATTTTGCTACTTAGCTATTGTGTTGTTTGTGTACATGTATTGTTAAGTCAATTTAGTAAATCACAAAATTAGAAAAGCCTCACAAAATCCAACTGAAGTATCTGTGAGGCTGTAAAAGTTATTTGAAAAAGGTGATTTTCTTTTTACTTTTTTTCTAACCCCAAAAATTTATACATTCATTTCTTCATTTTGTTTTGTACATAGCAAAACAAAGAAATACAAAAAAAAAAGAACAAACTGCCAAAAAAAAAAGTAGGAAAAATTTAAGAAAAGTAAAAAAAGTACAATAGAAAGTGTCAGTTGGCATAACAGACAGTTTATCAATTTCATTCATATTGATATTTCCAAAAGATTTACTCATTTCTTTTCTCATTCTAAATATCTTTTTATTATTTATTGTTTATTTTATTGTTATTATTTTGCTTTTCATTCCCGCACTACTCACCCTCTCACACTCTCTCACTTGTATTTTTTATAATAATAATCTGAAGGGCCTTATATTTAAATTACTTTGATAATTTTGCTTGTACATTTCCTTAAATTTCCTTAAATTTCTACTTTTATTGAGTATTCTATGCTGTGGGTCTGTGCAATGTCTGTCCAATTAAGTAAAGAAAAAAAATTTATATATTTTATTATATCACTTGGAGTAAACAGCAAAGTGGGTTTTTGCTGATAAATGCAGAATCCAAGAGAATTTAAGATGGGCCAATTTTTAATCATACAAATCGACTTTAAATCGCTGGTCGTAAGTTTAAAAGAATTTTATTTAAATTTCGGAGGAAGATCATGTTTTTCTCCAAAGACGCCTAAAAATAAGTCCGACAAAAATTTGACGATCTCTTATGATCTTATACTATATAACTATTATTAACCATTAACCATTATTTAACTGAGATCGATGGATGAAAATAATTCACAATTTTGAATAACCCCTTTTTAAAAGTCAATCTAAAATAGTCATTTTGCTCGATGAATGCTAAATTTTGCCAGATTGGTTTCTAAATCAAATTAAAATATATTTAATTTTTACCACTTCACATAAACTAATATATGAGTATTCAAGAGTCGACCTTGATTGAATTCAAAATTTGTTAAATATGCTAGTAAAATTCAGCAAATTTTGAAATCATTTATAAAATCTTCGATAATTGTACAGTAGGTAAAAAGGAGAGCAGCGTGTAAGAGAAATACGGAGAAAGAGAGTGACAATTACGAATTTTTGAAACGTGGCACCATTACTGACTGCAGTAATCCGCTCTATTAAATCTACTTCTCTATCTTCCTTCTTCAGTCTATTTTTTTTGGACACATTTCATAAAGATTTCAAAGTTCTAGAAATGCCATGAGACAGCAGCAATGAGAAGATTGTCCACTATCATATTGTCAATCAAGAATTTTTTTTTTTTGTGTATGCCATCAATTTAATGTTTTGATGCCATTCTTTGGTGCTACGTAATTTATTGAGGACGCGTAAAGAGTGTAAATGCGAGAAATATGAGATTTCATTTCCATTTCACATTTAACTCATGCCATTGCTTGATCAATTCATCCATTCATTCAGGCATTTGCTTATTCAGTCAATAATTATTATCAGCAAAAGTGCAATATTCTTTACAAGTTTTGTTTACATTCACCATACTACACTTATCAAGCACGCAAAGAAATTTATGAAATATGTAAACAAAATATATGAATTTTTATTATATTTTAAATGCAGTCACGTACAATTTATATAATATACAAATGGGTGGTCTATAATCTTAGCAGTTGTAACGCGATAACATTATTTATATTAATTTATTACATGGCGGATGATAATTCACCTTATTACATTTATTTTTTATTGTAGTAACTTGGATCATTTGCTCTGGCAAATATTATTAGATATGTTTCCTTTACAAATTTACGAGTAACGAGTAAAAACAAAAGCATTGCTTAGGTAAAACCTTCAATATGACATATTGAAGGAAATTTCTCTAGTTGCACATCCCCATCCGAAATTAACTAATTAAATTCGTCACTTATATATTTGGTGATATTGACTAAATATCTTCTAAGTAACGTATAAAATTTTGCTTATTTCTTGTGTTCAAATTCCATATAAAGTTCATATCCTAAAAGCACCAGTATTCCAGACGTCTATTTTAAAAATTGCGCTTCATCTAACTAATCTGTCAATTTAAATTAAACTTATTTGACATCTTTAATTTTTAGCGTGCAATTTATAAATTATGGAAAATTAATTTATTGCATCTACAATATTCGCTTGTTATGGACCATTTTATTTCTCTTTTTTTTTAAATTAAACCTCACTCGCCGTGAGAAAGGAAAATACTTCTTTTCATTAAAAAGATATTCATGCTTGGTTCATGCTGTATTGTGGGCGTGTCACGTAACTTATTTGACTTAATCTTATAAAATTAATATCTATAGAAGTAAGAAGTGGCCAAAAATCCACAGGCAGATTTATGCAAAATTATTATAAATTAATATTAAGCTACATAAAGCCTGTGATATAATTTTTTGCTAAGTAAGTTTTCGACAAAACTAAGATCGTGATTTTTTACATTGACCTCAAAACAATAGATATAAAAAGTATAACCATAAAGACTTTTTCTAGAAGTCATTTAGGACTTATATAATAAAAATAAGCATAAAAGCAATATTTAAATACCACCAAGTTTCCACCAACTTGTAAAAGTCACATGAACATTATTTTATGCATTAAGCATTTCCTTCTGGAAATTTACTTTAATGTGTAAAATATAATTAATTTTATCATGACAAATTCATGAGGCGCGATCGTTAAATGTACACACACTCACACACTTAGTTCATAATATAACAGTACAAATAACGGCACCCATTCGTTTATTATCTAAAATTATTATTTGCCGAAAATAAAAATGAGAGGCAAACAGTCTTCGTTTGTGAAATAGCTCAGCTGATTGTATCGTTAATTTGGCTCGAATTTATATCAGCTAAATCTTACTTTTCTTTGTACTTTATTTAGCTTTTTTTTTCTTAATATCTTTCTTACATGTATGCCATATATACATACATATATATATATGTAATTACAAAAATAAAAATATAACGAAAATCAATAAATAAACAACAACAGCAAGTACAACTTTTAAAGTTCAATATGTGAATGTCATTCATATGCAATAACTATTTGACTGATTGTTGATAATATTTCATTGATCATGTTGAATATTTTTAAGTTTCATATTGCTGGGCATTACTTACACTTGTACATTAAAACGTAATCAAGTGAATGAGACTGTAGATCGCGCCATGTGTTTTCTGATTTGATTTCTACTTCGTCTTCGTGTTCCTCCTTATTTTTTTTCACGAATGTCAAAGAGTTGTTTGTGTATTTAGCATAATAAAATTAAACATGATATTAAAAGTGAATTTTGTGTTTTAAAAGTCTCTCTTTTGTTCTTCTTCTTCTTTTTCTTGTTATTTTGCGATTCTTCTCTCTGATTTTGTTGCTCATATTTGTATATGCACGTGCGTACCTTTTATCTTGATTCATGAAATTTCATTAACCACGTAATCAAAAATTTCAAGTGCTTTCAACTTTTCACTAACTTACAACCAACTGTCCGTCCAGTTAATAATCTATCCATGTATCTGTCTGTATGTTTCTCCCTTTCTCTGATTGTTCATTGTTAATGTTTCTCAGTAAGTTATGTTATGATCATTTTATGCCTTGATGAATGTTTATTATTAGTGTCAAATTGAGACATTAAACGAATAATTGCGAATGATAATATCTTTTGCCTACTCCTTCTTTATTCTCATCATTTGCTTTTATAAATTTTTTCTTTTTTTATTCATCAGATGAAGGGACCTTGTCCTTTGTATCATTTTACCCCTACAGCACTCTCTATCTTCGCTTGGAATCGATAGTCATTTTATAGTATAATAAAAAACATGTTTATAACGTAATAATGTAAATAAAAAAGCAGCAATGAAATAAGAACAAGAAAATGAATTAAAAGAACGATCATGTTAATTAATGGCATATAAAACGTTTTCATTTAATTAAGTTTAGCTTATAGTGATTTTCTACTGATGCTTGACAATACGATCCTTCTAAGAAACGAAATAAGGCATATGCTCGTTTTTCCTAATAAAACTTCAAAAGAGATGTTCTTTACACTTTTTAGGCACTTGAAGAAGTAACTTTGCATTTGCTTGCGAAATATGCAAAAATTTATATATAAAATATTTAAGATAAATTTATCTCCTTTGAAAAGTGAATCATTGTAATTTTTAAGCCAGTTCTATAAAGCGCACAGTCTTGAAAGTTACCAATCGTTATATTTTAAATCTTACAGCAATTGTAAGGCAAATTTCTGCAAACATTTGTTACACTCAGGTAAACTCATTTTTTTATTATATCAACCCCAGGCAAAATCATTTTCCGTTATCAAAATACAGATCGCAATTTTGTAATGTAATTTTAACATGTAAGTATCTATGGGCCTAAAGGCAAATTCCATTTGAATTGGTTAAAAAAATAATCACTTTTATTTTCATTCGCTTATTCTATAAAATGTTAGTGTTAAAAATAAATAAAAATAAACAAATTTTGAATATGTTTTTAATTAAAATCGGCTCAGATTTTCTTTGTCATACATAAAAAATTTACAAAATTTACTGTCTTAATTTGTAACTTATTTTCTAGCCTTTTTTAATTGAAAGAGAACGATATTTAAAAGTCGGCTCCAGAATGACTTTTAAATATAAAATCAGCGTCATAAGGAAAGTTGTAATGTGAGTTTCTCCAAATGGTTAAATAAAGTTTAAAAGGGTGTAGAATCTACAAAGACTCAGAATAGGATTGAAGCGTATTGCCTAAAGGTTTGCTCTACTTCTGAAGTTTTTATCATCAGTTTTTCAAAATTTTTGAGTGTAATGTGATAAGAAAGAATCTTTTCAAGACATTGAAAAGATTTTCATTTTTATTAGAAGATTGAGCTTTGAAATGTTGGGCATTAAAACTGCTTTCTTTTTTTTGGAATTATCTGTTATTCTTTCATTTCTATTTAGGTTTTATATATTTTTCATAAATTCCACTACACTTCATTTCACATCACTGTGAATCTAATCAATACAATTCAATTCATTTCTTTGAAATTCATTTTCATTTTGGTGATTTTTACAAGACTTTTTGTTTTTGCTTTTGTAAATTTTCAAGTTGTTTCTTACTTGCTTTTCTTATAAATGAATTCTAATGAATTTCTAAATATGTTTCTATTTTCATCACTTTTATTTTCCATCGATTTGTAATGATTTCACATTTCATCGCATATCTAAGGAATTTAAACAGTTTTCGAATTTCAATTTTTTCGTTTTTTTTTTTTTTGGATGGGCTTTTCAATTTTTTCTTTTAATTATTTTCTAGGTCTAAGAAAATTCAAGTGATTTTCCTTTTTTTTGTCTGTCTTCATCATTCATTTTTATCCATTTTAGTTTTGCCCTTCCTTACCATTCACAATTTGTTTAGAATTCGTACGTTATATATTACAAATTGTCAGCTTGAATCTTCTGGTATAAACCAATAAAAAAAAGGACAGGCAACCAAATAAATATATTTGACTGGAGTCAAATAAGATGTACTCACCATTCTAAGGCTGCATTTGATGTGATTTATTTCAATTTTTGAATAAACTGCCTATGAACAGAATCATTTTTAACTGGCCATACCAAGAACAAATTTATAGTTTTTATGTTACAGAATTGTGAAGGTTAAAAGACTGTAGCGTTTTCTTTAAAAGATTCTCAAAATTTTTAATATTATTTAATTGTTCTCTCTAAATTTAAGATCAATTTATACATTTTTATGGTCAAGAAAGTCCCTTAACCTACAGAACCGTTGCATTGATATGATTATATTGATTCGTAATTCATAAGTAACTAAGTGTACCTCTCAGACATTGGTGGTGCATATAAGATATTTTTTTTAATAGTGTTTGGAATTATTATTGCAAATGAAGATAAATATTGAAGTTTCATGGAATTCATGTGGTTTCAAGTGATTCATTAACTATTAAAATGTCTACCACATTTTTAAACCAAAAAAAAAAAAAAAAAACAAATTTATTATTAATGAAGATTATTAAACATGATAATTATTTCAGTTTCAATTGTTCTTTTTAGAAAAAAAAAATCATATTCAAATTCTCTGTATGTTACATAAGTAATAAATACATATATTTAAATATCCTTGAGTAAAAGGATCACATTTTCCTTGAATGCATATTGAAATGTTTCAATTTTCAATACTCAGCTTTCAACAACAATTTATTAGTTCATATAAAATGAAATGAATATTTTTGCCATTTCTTATTTTCTACGTACCTTTTTCATTCTTTCGATTTGTCTCCTGTCAATTATGGGTCACAAGTCCATCTTATAAATTAAATTTCCAATTTTAATGTATGTACCCAAACTCAACATCGATGTACATTTTTGATATTTTCCTTTTTCCTTTTTCTTTTTTGGATTTTTACACTGCAAGCATTTTCTTCTTCAGAAAAGAAGTAAAAGTAAAACAGAACATAAGTATCAAAATGAACAAACATGAAAATTATATTTGGCTGAGGCCAAATCTTGTATACCCATCACTCGTACATCATGATATTTTAGGACGGACATTGTGGATCAATAACCTTCCTACTTATGCAAACTTTCAGTTTTCTATATTTTGCAGTTTGCAGACGATGCGGAAAAAACTATCACAATTTGCTTGAAAAAATTAGGTGTTTTCAGTCAATGTTGCATGGTGGGCACGTCCTTCGACCAATATTGCCCATTCTCTATCTCAACCTGCATGTAAGACCTTGCAATTTGAGCTCTATATCTCATATTGTACAACCAGGAGAATGTTACAATGTACAATAGACAGGCAGACAGACGGATAGACATGTCTAAATCGTTTCAAAATTTGGTGCTGATCAAGAACGTATACACTTTACAGGAAAGACGTTACAAGTATACTGACAAAGTGAATATACCCTCAACCACTGGTTTGATGAGTATAAAAAGTCTAAAGGGAAAGCAAGTCTGGAAATCTCCTGTATTATTTATGGTTATCTGCAGTGGTCGTTCTCTTTGTGGCAGGAGGCTTTTTGTGTATTTTCTACAGTTTCTGCTATCTCTGCTCTTGCTTGGTTTCAACTTCAACGTTTAGTGAATTTTTTCATAATTCCACTCTAGCAGTGCCACTATCGGTGTACCGCATTTCGTTGTATGCGTGTACCCATGTATATATATAAAGATGTGTGTGTGTGTGTGTATGTAACACTTACAAGTGCAGCATGTAGCATTGGCATGCGTCCACAGTTAGGCTATTTCTTTTTTCATTAATTTTCTCGATTTGGTTTTCATGTACAAAAGTACTTAAGGAATAAAAAGGACGAAAAAAAATTTGCGCTAGGATGTGAATGGTACCATTGATAAACCGATACAAACATTTAATAAAGTATTTTATGAGACTAGTTTGTCTACTTTTTCTTCATATTTCTTTATGCTGCGTGAAAGATCTTTCTGCTGTAGATTTTCATAAGGATATATCCTGTCAATGCTAACAATGAGAATAGCAACAAAAAAAAAAAGGAAAACTGTAAATTTCTTTTGCTTTTGGTTTTTTTTTCTTTCATAATATTTCCCGCATGAATTGCCATTGAAAATTTCTTATTAACCTGAATTCTGAAAAAGTAAAATTTTTTTTTTTTTGAAAATTTGTTTTCTTGTTGTTGCTGCTCTGCTTCTTCTAAAGATGTGCAACAACCTTAACAAATTAAATTTGCTTTTATTTTTTGTGTTTTGCAATTTCATCATGCAAATTGCAATAAAAGTGACAAAGGTTTTTATGGCTTAAACCAACTATTTAAAATCTATTTAAAGAAACCTTAATTTTGCTTAATTAAAAAAAGGAAAAAAAGCACAACCACAAAATCAATTTGTAATGATAAGGATTAATGTGAAGAGGAAAATTTATTACCATGTGACATGGATGTTTTGAGCATTTATTAAGATTATTTTGAAAATTGAAATGTCATGGTTTTCTTTTTGTTTTTCTTTTTCCTTTTGAAGATTAAAAACCAATAAAACCAAATTAAAACAGCACGTTTTTTTTTTTTTTTTTTTTTTTTTTTTGTTAAAAATCCATTTCTGTTTGAGATTCTAAATGATCTAATCTATCTTTTATAAACGAGAAAATATCGCCAAATATTTCTTTAAATTTATTTGAGAATTGTTGATGATTGTTTTTAAAATCATAGAAGCTTATAATTTTTGTTAATTTTTTGCAAGGACATTAGGAAATCTCAAATGTTTATCTCAAATTTTAATTTCACATGCTAATTTGCGAGCATCGTGACTTAATGTGCTTTCCAAATTCTGATAGTTACTTTAATTTAATTTCAGCCAACAATCAAACAATAAATACCAAGATTCAATGGGCCTGCTTCTTGTGAAGAGTGTTGTAAAGAGCATTTAAGTAAAGAGCATTTCTTAGATTGTCCTTTGTGAATCCAGTAGCATGGTTTTGAATCGAAAGAAGTGTTAACAATTGAAAGAATTATGGCAGCCTTTTTTTTTTTTGGGATCCCCCTTTCTTGACAAAGATAAAACGTTTAGTTATTTACATTTCTTAAATTTTCGTCGTATTTGAAAGTTGAATGAAGAATTTTGAGAAAAATTTAAATAAATTTAAATGTAAATGTTTTACAAAAATATTTCGCACTTTTTCTTTGCATTACATTAACAACAATTTTCGTGAGTTTGCAAAACTACTTTTTAATTTCATCTCTCATTTTCTTTATTTTTAGCTTATGAATTATAATTAAAATTCCACAAGTTTACAATTATTTTTTTTTGGTATTTGTAAAAATTACATTTTTTTGTAGTTGATTGGATGTGTGTGTGTGTGTGTGTGTGTGTGTGTGTGTGCATATGTCATTTGATTACGTTTTAAAATGTTGTTGCATATAAATTATATTTATTGTCATTTACCAAGGTTTTTATGCTTTCTCTTCCTCTTCTATTACAATTTATTTTATTTCAGTTAATTTCATATTTTATACCATAAAAAAATTGTAGTACTCGATATTATAAGTTTAACCCAGATGTTTGTAACATCTAAAGGCGGATCCTGAGGCGGATCTACTGCACCTATAAAAAATACCAATCGATTTAGAAGCATTTACTGATTAATCTTAGATTATCTCATGTCTGTCTAAATAAATTTAGATAAATAGCACTAGAGATATTTTGCTGATACTCGAGCATCTTACGGCTCAAAGGAAAAGTCATATTACAAGTGACCAATTACGATTAGTCCCCACAAGACGTTTTACTTTAACGAAAGTAACAATTTTGAGAGATTTTATTTTAGAGTTGGTCTGGCTTAGTTCACCTTACCAAAAGAATGCAGTGTTTAAGTCGTTCGTTCACTTTGAAAAAAAATTAAAGTAGGGCCCTTAATGTTTACCCATAATGTTTTTACTTGTTTTTCTAGTGCTCTTTTTCATTTTGAATTTACTTGTAGTTGCTGTTGAATTTGTTGTTATTGTTGTGGTTTTTTTTTTTTTTTTTTTTTTTTGGTGATTCTAGTTGAAACTATCACGATATCACAATAAAATTTGTATGCATTTTCACATATTTACATTTCATTTACATTTGGGTGCGTATTCACAGTTTATTGACCCGACACGCTGATATTAACATTTTTGTTTATTATTTGTCTTTCATTTCATTTGTTTGTTTAGCTGTTTGCTTTTTAGATTGTTGGTGTTATTGTTTTACTATTATTGTTACTATTATTTTATACTTTTTTTTTTTCTTTTTCAAAACTTCAGTTTAGTGTTTTCTTACAACACTTGTTGAGTAATAAGTTTATGTGAACCTTTGAAATGTTTAGAAAGTATTTTGATAGTGGAAACTTCTATTAAGGCAATCACTGCAGGACTATTCTCATCAAATCATTTCAAGTTTGATTTTGTGTTTTTTCGCTTGTCTATTCTTATTATTTCTTATTATTACTTTTAAGAGCATATTTTAGGCCCTGAAGAAATGAAATGATTCAGTTATGATCGCTTTATGACCACTTCCCACATAAAGCCTTTTTTTTTGGAAGAAGGACACTTTGGGATAATTCTATCAAAGAAATTTATAAGCGAAAATATTATGAGAAACGAAATCAACAAGTTAAATTTGTATCAGGTTATTCTACTTTTGAGATCCTCTCACAATAAGCCAATGTTAATATTGATTTTTAAAATTTTTTTCTTTCATGGATTATTTCAGTGTAGATTATTTTAAGGGTCTATACGGGCCGATTATAATTTTGTTATTTATTTTCTGCTACACGCACCAACCAGAAGTGGTATATAATTATTCTGTCATTAAATTTTGTAACACCTAAAGAAAAATTCAGAGACGCTTGATCAAATTGTGAAACGATTTAGACATGTCTGTCTGTCTATCCATTTATCTTTTAGCGATAAACATTCGTATATTCACACAAAAAGAGATATCGACATCAAATTCGCCAGAAACATTAGAAGTTCATGTATTTTGATTGGAGTTAAAAGTAGGCAAAATCGTTCACAAGACACGCTCACAGTCCAATTTAATAGAGAATATATTTTTGTTAAGCAAAAAGTTATAATTTATTGTTTGTAATTTCTAAATTGAAACACTTAGAAACTGAAATATCCAATTTTGTACAATGTCCACCGGTCAATCCACAATTTCAAATTATTCATTATTCGATGGAGGCTATAAATGTGGCCTCTATCGAATATAATTTTGCTCTCTTATGTTTTGCGTATCAAGTTAATTATATTTTGATGTTGCTCTATTTATATTTTTAGTGTTTTAATATTTTTTTAGGCCATTTCTGTAGAATTTTTGTGCTACTTTTTCTTTTGTGTTACATCCGATCTTATTAATCAAAATTTATTTATATCATGCCGATTCGTTTCATCTCATTTGGTTGGAAACGATGCCAAATGACATGAAACGAATTCCATCATTATTACGTGCCATATAAATTCATAAATAATAATTTGGCTGCAAATGGCTTCATGTGTAAAGAAAAAACTGTAATGTAAAGAAAAAATTATGTAAATTCTTTCTTTTTTATATTTGAATAAAAATTAAAACTAAACAAAAATGAAATAAAGAAGAAAAATAGCGGCCAAAAGCAATGTATTCATAAAGGCAGCAAAAATAATAAAATTATCAAATTAAATGAAGTTGTAGATTAACTGCAACAAAAAAAAAATTGCATAAAGCACAGATGCTAAAAATATTTATATAAATTATTCCATTACTGGGATTATATAAATTACATGAATATTTGTCATCTGATATTTAAATGTAAAATAAAACATTTGAAAACATTTGTTACAGTCAATTGGAATCGACTAATAAAGACCCTAAAAATATAGTTTTCTAATATAAATGAAAATTTTAGAAAACAAAAGGATAATTTAAATCGTATATTTTCAAAATGTATTTGCATTTTTTTTTTGTATGGGAAAAAGTTCAAAAAGAGTAGACTCAACTTGTACAAATTTTGTATAATTTATTAAACTTAATATTTTGCTTCAATTTGCTTTTATTTCTTTCTACAAACATTAAAATATATCCCTCATTAAAAAAGGTTCTTGAAAAATAATTTCCTATTAGTCCAAGCCATTTTCAATTGGAGTACTTTTTAACTTGTAGCATAACTTGAATCAAACTTCATAAATTTATCAGCTTTAGTTTTCTAAAGGAATTTACATGGACAAGAAAAGCAAAAGAAAGGAATTCAGCATATTTTATTTTAAAGCGATCTTTTTAAATTGGAACATGAATCTTCTTACAATTTTTACTAACTTCCACTCAAAACGGACGGAAATATACTAGAAAAAGGCAGGAAATTTTTGAAAAAAATCTTCAACAACAAAACATTAAAATTCTTATCATTAATTTTAACACATAGATATTTAAATATACCACCAATGGCTTAAGATTCTTCAAGTACTATTTAGTTGAAAGGATGGCATAAAGTAACCCATAAAAACAATAGAAATACAAAAGTATTATATGTAACCCATAATGACTTCATTAGTTCGATTATGATTTGTGGTAATACATCTCGAATTGAATACAAATACAGACGGTAAACATAGAGACAGGCCTCTATATTTTGTGCGTATTTTGTGCGTATTTTGTGCCTGCATCGATATGTTGTTTTGAGAAAAAAATTAACTTTGAAAAAAAAAAAGATGAGAGCCACAGAGAGAAAAGACAAGAAAGGAAGTCTGTGATAATGCCTTCAAGCAAATTGACTGAATAACTTATGGAGATAAATTTAAAGGCATAAAAGAAAAACGAATAAGCCACATAGAAACCATAGAATGGAGAAATAAGCCGACAACTTGAAAGTGAACATAGTTAATAAATATCAAAGCAAGCAAAAAACCACCAGCCTAAAAAACATTAGTTGATCGCAAAAAGGCTTTCAATTTATTAATCAATTTATTTCAGAAACAACAAACAGAAACAACAAAAAAAAATAAACAAATAAAAAAAGAGCAATAAAACAGAGATTTATCCTTGAAAGTGGTTTTTGTTAGACTTTTTAAATTAAGATTTGATTTCGTAATAAGTTCCTTAAAAATTGTTATCTTTTATCAATCGAACAATATTTTTACTTATTTTCACTTTTTCTCTAGAAGATTAAAAGTATATGAACGAATGAGTGAATAACTAAGTAAATTAAATGACCACAATTCAATGACTGATGCATATTTTAGGGAAAGGCAAATCATGACATCATAAGAATGTAAAATGAGATCCAGCAATAATCGTAATAAAAAATAACCAAAATTTAATGAATTTGTTTTAATTTAAGGCCATGTTTTCCATTTTTTTTTTTTTTTTTTGGTAACACAAATCACATTAATAAATGGATATCAAGAGGGCGGTACTTTTAAGTACAATAAAAGGCAAAAAAATATAAAATGGCAGCTGCCCATCTAAAACATTTGAAAATACAATTATTATATTTTTCTTACAGACTTTTTATCAACGTTTCTTTTACTTTTAAATATATTTTAAATTCGAAAATAATTTAAAAATCCTCTTTTTATATCTTGCAGATCTGGAATGTTTGATATTAAATATGAACGGTTTAACGACTTTACCCGAATCGTGCAGATGGCCATACTGGCAACAGACCCACATGATTTCTACTTTATAGCTCTGCGAAAATGTCTAACTTGCTTTCGAAATTTATATAAAATCAAACATAACAACCCATCGATAATTTAGACCATTATTTACACCAATTAAAGCGGGGTATGCGACAATAACGCATAAAGAATAATCCAATTTCAGGCATTTAAATCAAGAGTAAAGCCATCATTTAAATTATGGAATAATTCAAAAATAAATTGTCCAAATATAAGTAATTTGCTTATTATGGTTCCAGGACCACAGTTGCCTCTATCTACTGTGTTTGAAAAACGGTAACGTGGCATTAAATCGATTGAAATCGCAAACTTTTCGAGTAATGTATTAATTACGCATTTTGTGTAAATCAATCACGACTTTTGTTTAAAAAAAGCTAAGAAATTCAAAAAAACTTTAATCACTAACATTTTTTTAAATTTAATAACTTTTAGTAAAAATTCGAAAAACAGTTGTAAAAGTAATTCAATTTAAATTTTATTATCGCACGTGTTACATGTTTATTTCTATTATTTTTATGGTGCCAGACAATATTGATCTGACAGACACATTCATCAATGAGTCTACGAGCTAACAATTACTAAAGTATATTTACAAAAAGCGCTCTCTAAACATTTCCATTATTTCCATTATTTCCACTATTCAGCTTCTATGGAGTGAAATACATTTTGCATATATGCGAATTGCATATAAATGCATATATTTCCTATAAATGCATATTTATTTATTTTATTTATAAATAGCGAAAGTATTTTGTACAGACAGATAATAAGTTCAAATAGAATGTGATAGCCAGAACGTAGAGTGGCAAATAATGCAAATAAACGAAATGTCTGTAATTGAAATTTTTTTTTGAAATTTTTAATGAGTCCATTAAAATGTTAACATTTCGGTTTCCTAAATTCTGTTTTGCAACTTTCTCTCGGATCTTAATTCTATAGGCAATAGATAGGAAGGTCAGAGAAAAATGGAAATTACAATAATTAGTTTCTTAACCATTTTTTTTCTTATGTTTAATGTTCTGATTTGTATTGTTTTTGGGCTTATAAAAATTCTAATTAAATTGTATTTTATGAGAGTGACATTTTCTAGTAATACTAATGACATCCAAATGATAATACATTTTATAAAACAAAATTGTAATGTTTGTACTTCACTTGTTGGTAAAATTAGTCGCATTGACTCCATTGTCACCATCGTCCACATTTGTTGTTTCTGTGTATGCTTGTGAATAGTTGAAAAGGAAATTTTAAAATATCCAAGTTATAAAATATTTGTATTTGCCTTAAAAAAGCTGAGGGTTTATAGTACAAATAAAAAATAAAACTATAGGAATAAAAATATGTAAAAAAAAGTTGGTCAGTTGGTCAGTTGGTCATTTTGTTTTAAAAAAATATTCAGACTAGCTAATTTTTGTTCCAAAAAAGCTTATTGCAAAATAGGCCGTTGTATGTGACATAGTAGTCAAATTTATTGCCGAACGTGTTCGGGCTAAACTAAATACCACCTAAATACCACATTTCCTTCAAACGGTTTCAAAATTTCATTCTATATTTTGATAACAGAAGGATGGACTTAGAGACAGGCTTAAATGAAAATACTAAGCCTAAGTTTATCGTTATAATAAAAGCTGGGTCTATCTAAACTCCTTAAAAAGCGTAGGGTATAAATATTTTACAAATGCGACAAATAAATTAAAATATAATTGATCAAAATATTTATTAAGCTAAAAGAATTTTTATTACATTTTTATAAAGTTTAAATTTCAATCATGAAGTTATATCAGCAAGCTTTTATAATCTGACTGATAAAATAAATCTTCTGGAAAAAAGTGGTTGCAAATGTATAAAAGTTTTAAAAAGTATCAGCGTCATCATAAGAACTACAAAAAAAAAAATCAAACATTCTATTTGTATAATAATCGTGCCACGTACCAAATGTCTACATCAGTATCGTGGGCCGATTGAAAATCTTTTCTGAATTAGTTAAAGTCTAAGTCGATGGGGATTATAATGTTCATGCAACTAAAAATCTCAACTTATTATAAAAAAAAAAGCTTCAAATATTAAGCGAAACAATTTTGCCAATTTAAGATTTTTCATGAATCTTTTGAAGCGGTTTTTTTTTTTTTTAATAAAAAACCAATCTTACATTTTTAATTTGATTATAAATTTTTTATTAATCTTTATTTTAAATGTATTTTACCTAAAACAGAAACATATTTTAAAATTTCTCATTTTTTTTAGGATATTTTTTCCAGAATAATTTTTGCACAAAATTTCCCTGCGTAAGTTTCATTTGAATATTTTTAAAGTCCACTAATAACAGTAACAATAAAAATAACAATAACAAATAATTATAAACAAAAGAGGAAAAAACAAGAAAAAAGAATTATAATTTCGTTTTATATAAACTTAAAATGCGGCTGAAAAATTGAACCGCATAAAAGGCCATATGAAATTTTAATTAATTTTTAATATAACCAAACAATCTAAAACAACAATAAAATGTCTAACATAACATAACATGACACACTGATTAATAATGCAACAATGCAACAATGCAACAATGCAACAACAGTCTAATGCCCAGAACACCATATAAAACTAAAATTACATTTTAATATCATTTTACAATATCAAATTAAATTCATCATCATCATCTAAAATATGTTTGCCATATAAACGCATTTACATAACTAAATATTTATTTATTTATTTATTTATTTATTTATTTATTCATTTATGTATTTATGTATTTATGTATTTATTTACTTCAGCGATTACATTTGTAATGTTTATTTGCCATTTGGTTTAATTCTAAATGTTTGTGATATTTTATAATGATATTTTAAAATGTTTCAATTGGACAACAAGTTTATTCTATTTGTGGATTGATTTGTTGTTTCAATTTTAGGCTGTTTGTCAATTTATCTGTCAAAAAGTCTAACTTTTTGATTTTCATATAAAGCAAGGCATCTCTTTTCACCAATGCATTTGGAACTTTAGAAAGTGCCCTCATTTATTGAATCACCCTTTGAATATGTCTATCAAAATCAGCAGCAGAGATTACCAAGTTTTTTTTTGATAATTTTTAAAGAAATTCTGCTTTGCGTAAAAATCTTTGATTACTTTAAAATTTCTTCTTTCAACTCCAACTATATTTTTAAGTGTGCAAACTTTTCAAATATTTTTTCAAAATTTATTAAAATTCATATTTTATATGTCGGCCTGTTTTTTTTTTTTTTTTTGAATTGTAATCTACTTCCAAGTTGGTTACGTCTAATTTATAAAATTTTTCTTGCAAATGTAAATAATGCAGTAATTTCAAAACTAAATAACAACAAAATAATCATTTGTACAGATTTATTTTAGATAATAATTTAACAATTAAATTAAATGATTCAACAAATAAAACCAAGCGACATTTCAAAATAAATTATTCAAGCAAAATGCATTTTTATATAACGCAGAGTTGTTTCAACAAAAATTATGTAATTTAAAACACACTTTCATGGACACTTTGTTTTTTATTTCCCTAGAAGGGTTTTGCTCCTTTCAAATAAAATGCATTCATATTTAGCATGTTTAAAAATATATCGCATTACAAGTTACCGGAAAAATGAAACAACATTTCAGATTATTAAGCCAGCAGTCAGCGCAAATCAGTGACAATTAGATTCAAATGGTTTAAGTTGCAAAGCTGTTTGGACAAAAAAAAAAAAAGAAAAATCGTTTGTATCAGTTGAATTCTTTGCAAGCAACTTTTGAGTCTATTTGACGTAAAAAATTTCAAACGTCATTTCATATGAATTTGTTGGAAGACAAAAAAAAAAACCATTTAATTAGATACCGCTTGAAATTAATGAATTTTTAAATCACAAATCACAAATCACAAATCACAAATAATTAACAACAAACGAAATGGCGTAAGAGAAAAACGGGCAAAAAATTACATAAAATTTCAATAATTTTCCAGAAAAAGTTAAAATATTTATAAATGTTCGTATTAACCAGAAGTATTTAATATCTACTTTTTATTAAAGTAAACGCTTAGATCGATATTTAAATATGATTTTTTCTTAGTCCACCAGATACCAGTGCCCGTCGCACTTTCATTATCATAGTTCAGCCATAGTTCGCATTTATCATGAAATTTGGTATAAAGACATTTTTTGATCTAGAAATGAACTCTATAGAAAATTTTTAGGGTCGTACTACTTGTTTGAGCACTCCATAAATTTGAAATCTGAATTGGAATTTTGGCGAAATTTTATAAAATGTTTTTTGTTTTTTTTTTTTTTTTTTTGTTGTACAAAATCATTTTGGATCAGGTGGTTTCACTTATTTTTGGGCTTGACTATAAAATAAAATTACAAATTGAAAATCGAAAATTTGTACATTGTTTGTTACCACAGTGATGATCAATTGTGGTAACAATTTTTTTTATTTTCCTTTCAACTTTATGCAAAACAATGAAAGATTTTTTCAAAAAAGATAAAATTTTTCTTTTGCTTTTGGAACGTGATTCGCCATTAAAATAAGTGTACTTATGTGTGTATGTATGTGTACAACTGAATAATTAATAAATTTTGAAAATGTCATGAGAATTTCTTTAACAATAAAAACCAGCAACATCATCTTTTCATTCCGTTACCCTCACACACTTTTTATAATATTTAATCACTTCAAAGTCGAGCAAAATAACAAAAACAAAAAAGGCAGAGAGATGATGAGAATGAGAATGAGAGTGAGAGTGAGAGAGATAGTCATATAAAAGAAAATATTCGAATAAAGATAAGAAAGATGTATTGCTTGTTACGGTTAGAGTTTAAATGAATTTGACAAGTTAGCAAAACGTCAGGTAGGTAAAATCTAAATGCCGATAAGATAAAGATCCAGAATTGTGTTGAACTCTTTGTGACTGAGTAATTTTATGCGATATAAAAACCAAAAATGAAAATATAATTTTAAAAGAATTTATGACTTGTGTCAATTTCAGTGCCATCAACGCATAATTTAAACCTAAATTTCTGGAAAGTAATATTTTGTCTCCCAAAAAAAAAAAAAAAAAAAAATCAACAAAAAAAATATGTTTTTGCTTTGTTTCCGCAAAAAAGTAAAGCAAAGATTTATAATAAGCAAATTATATATGGCTGAGGCGAAATCTTGGATACCCACCATCAATACGCCATGATTCGCCCTACTTGAGCGAAACTTTAGCTTTTCATCTTTCGCAGTTTCTAGATGATGAACAAAAACTACCATATTTTTGTTAAATAAGGGACATTTTCAGTTTATGTTGCATTGGGGGCGTGTTCTTAAAGTGATTTTACTTATTTTGAATCACAACTTGTGATTTTTTTCGAATTTAGCTCAATTTTTCAAATTTTATGACCAGGAGAATGTACGCAACAGACAGATAGACAGATGGTTGGACTGACGGACAGCCATGTCTATGTTAATTCAGGATCTCCAATATTTCCTTGCAGACTTTACAAACATAATGACAAAGTGAATATACTTCCAACTTCTGGGTGGTGGGTATAAAAAACAAAACATACAAACGCGATTTCAAATGAATACAAAAGATTTCTTTAAATTATTAAGCACCTTTTTTTTTCTTATAAAATTCTTTCAAGTTTAGTGGTGTTGTTATTGGTTTTGCTGTTGTTGTAATGAATTTACATCATTTATATAAATGATGAGCATGGAACATTGAACGGTACAGCGTTAGTACGAAAACTTACGCTGTTGCTCTTATTTAGTTAACTTTTATTCATTTAAGATAAGTAAACATTAAGATTATTAAAGTGTAATGTAAATTTTTAGAAACCACATTACTTGTGGCACAAGGTAAAATTGCTTAATGTACTCAGAAAATTTTAAGTTGGGTCAATATTTCGTTATACCAATAAATTAGGAATTATTTCCGTAAGCAGTTTAAGTTTGTTTGGCCACTTGTCCATCTGCCGATTTGATGTCTGTCAAATTACAGATCACAATTTTTGAGATATAAGAAACACTTTTTGAAACACCGTAAAAATATCAATATATTTCACTGGGGCAACAACAAAAAAAACAACAAAAAAAATGATAATTAAAATCAAAACAATTTTTATGTGTTCAAAGAATTTCGAATGAATTAATAAGGCTGATCATGCATTCCTGCATTTTTATATGTTTCAATTACATTTTATCAGTTTTAACAAAATAGACACAACATATTGCACAAAGTTACACATGCACAATCACACACACAAACATACAAACAATAGCATAAACATTACGATCAATGATCGTTATCTTTGGCTTCACATGTCAACGATAAATTCGATAAACTCGAAAAGTTACATATTATTATTATTATTATTGTTGTTGTTGTTGCATTTCATGCGATTATTATCAATATCATTTATTCTTATTCTTATATCTCGTTTTATTGCTTCTTTGTGTTATTATTGTTGTTGTTTATTGTTGTGAGCTTTATGGCCGCACACATAAGCTAAAATACATTTACAACAAAAATTTTCACATCAAGCAAAAAAAAGTTGATAATCGCTGTAATCTTTGATAAGAGAAACAATAAACAAAAAAAGGAAGAAAACTTTCAAGTCAGTCATGGCTGACTTTTATATGCTCTACATCACTTTGTCTAATGCGATAAAAAAGTCGAATAAAAGAATTACAAGACAAGTAAGTAAGAAATTTTTTAAGTTATTTGTAAATTAATTAAAAATTATTTGAAAGAATTTATATGGGAGGGGATTAAAAAAATAGATCAATCTGGACCAAATCTGGTACACACATTTGCCATACATATGGCAAATGTGCCAATGTACAGGCCAATGTCTGCCTTCAATGCAATACAAGCAAAATTGTAAATTCCGTCTATATTTTGCTTTTTTTTGAAAAGTGTGTTATATAGAAAGGGGTCGTTAAGGATCGATCTAGACTAAATATGGCATATACGTTTTTAATATCAAAATATAATAATGTGCTAATTTTCATTTAAATATATTCAAAATAATTGTAACTTTTTCTATATATAACGACTATTTAAAGAAAGACATTATATGGGGCGTGGTCCTAAAAATCGTTTAATTCTAAGCATTTTAAATAGAGTTCACCTCATGAGTAAATTTCATTAAAATATCTTACAAATTGCGCCCTATGGCTTAATTAAAAATCTACATGGGCAGACAGACAGACAGATAGACAGACAGACAGACAAAGAGACAAATAGACAGATAAGTTTAAGTCGAATCAGGAAACGATTCTGAGCCGTTCAATATAATAAAAAAAGAATCTATTTCAACTTGTTTTGCGTGTTACAAACATCCATACAAACTTATAATACCTTGTACCAGAAGTGGCGCAGGGTATAAAAACTAAAACGACATGAAAATTTTCAAGAATTTTAATTAGTTTCCACAATAACATACGTGAACTGTAATTAACTGAACTGAAGTTAACTGTCACTTCAATTTCTTCTCTCTCCTCTCTCCTCTTTTTTTTTTTTTAAAAATGTTGTCTTTTTATCAGAAAAGAAATCTTTGAATTTTGTGAGCCAATGTAAAACTTACAACAAATTAAAAGGCGTACTTTTTTTTTAAGATAGAATTTAAAAATAATTGCAATGGTAATACGTATAACAATAACAATTGCTACAACAACAACAACAACAACAACAACAACAATCGCTTCAACAGCAACTAATGCAACAATAGAAGCAGCTATAATAACAGTTGCAACAATATAAGAATTGCAGCAACAGAAGCAGCTTTTTGTTTACTTTCAGTTTTTTTTAATTTCTTGGCTGCTTAAGCGTTTTTTTTTTTTTTTTTTTTTTGAAATATTCTGGAGTACATTGCTATTGAAGAGAATCATATAAAGTGTCAATTAAAGCTTTAAATACGCATTAAATAGAGACTTCATCTCACTTGTTAATTAATTTTTGCACTTTAATTTGATTTTTCATTTACTTTCACATTTCATTTGAATGTTAAGTCTTCGTCAATTATAAAATGCTATAAGTAAACGCTTCAACAACAACACTAAAACATAAATTCAAATATTTTAAGAACTTAAAAATTTCGTATTTCATTCCTTGTCATTTTCATCCCTTCAACATAAACAGACCACGATAACCGACTTCCACTAGCAATCTGATGGAATATGCAAAATTTGAAAGATAAAAGTATAAAATTTTAAACGAAAATTCTCTATAACTTAATGTCATCTTTATGTATCGGAATCAAAAATCTTTCTTCCTTCTTCATTCAAATTTTACTGTTTGTTTGATTTCTCAGTCGCTTTTTTTTTTTTTGAATGTGAAATTAATTAATGCTTAAGTTTAGCACTTTTTTTTCTTAGTCCATTTTATTCCAAGCAAAAGTTATGGTTTCTTAAGAGTTCCATCAATTTTAAATGTTATATATGTAAATGCATAATCACATATAACAGTACAAAATACAAGTAACTAAAATCACAGACATAAAGTCTGACTTGACAAGTTGAGAATATTTAGAGTGAAATTACCAAAAAGACAAAAATAAAACGTCATGTAAAAATGTCAAAATTTATATGTAGCCAAGCGCATGTAAAGAATATATAAGTAAAATATGAAATTTCATAATTTATAAGATTTTCATTTCAAAATTTATGAATTCAAAGAGAAATGTGTGTCACTGAAGACTTTCATGAAAAGGAACAGATGGCAGCAAAGAAAAATGTGGAACAATTAAGAATTTATTTATTTATTTATTTATTTATTATTAAACGCATAGTTACAATAAAATGCTGAAAACTTAACTTACTTCCGACAATTAGGGCCCCTGGGTGACGAGTTTACAATCAATATGCCTCTGGCAATCCTGAGTAAATAATTGCTTTACGGATCATATTTAAAGGTCGAATATCTTGATCAAACAGGTAACAATTTCTTGTGAGCTGCTCGGCATATTAAATGGTAATTTCTCAAGCAGTGCAGGATAACTAATGTCACCACAAATTAATTTCACCATAAATCAAATGCTTAAAAGCTCAAAGTGTAAATAAATCAATAAGTTTCGGTCTGTGCTCATAAGTGGTATCCCAGCCAAGACCACGCAAAGCAAACAACAAAAATTTCTGTTTGTACAGATTCCAATGTGACACCAATAAAAGGGAGCCCAAGCCACCCAGACATATTCTAAATAGGGTTGAACTAAGGCGGTGTATAAACATTTCGTCAAATAAGGATCTTTGAATTCTTTAGACCATCATTTCACAAATCCAAGAAGAGAGTTAGCTTTGCTAATAGAGGCCTCAATATGAGCGTTGAATTTTAATTTTGAGTCAAGTGGAACACCCAAGTTTTTGGTAATGGAAATATTATCTAGCTTTTGGTGTTTAAAATAATCCGAAGCTAATAACGATGACCAGGAATATGACTTTTCAAAGACATCAGCAAAAGCATTGCTGATATCAGATTTTGAAGAATGTTCAGAGTCACCATATTGCATGAGTGATGGAAATCCTTTAGATTTACGCTTGGAGAAGAAGTACAAGCAACTGTCGTTTTATATAAAACACGTGTTCATTTTAACATCTGTTCTTTAATGAATTAAATCGACGCCTCGTATAGACAAGCAGCCCAATGCTTTCTTATATTTGAGTAATTTTGGGAGAAAAAATTGAAAACAAAAATGAAAAAAACAGAAAAGAAAAATTGTTGCAATACTTACAGTAACATAACATTAAGGATATGGATAACAGGAAGAACATTTGTATGTACAACGAGAATAAATTTTGTAGGTATTGTAAAGAAACGCATGGAGCACAATGGGAGTCATTAAAATGATCGAAACCAAATTCTTGTCACAATATTTTCTGTGTTACAATTTCAATTTTTCCTTAGCACAATAAATGACATAAAAAAACTACCATTTGTGTGTATGGGCCTTTGTGCCCATAGGTTGTAGGTTAACTATTCCAACCGCTATATAAATAAAGATCTATCTCAATAGCGTTTAATAAATTTCAAAAGTGATTTAGGTTTATTTATGCGTCTCCAAAGAGAGCTTAAATGTGGTTTTGTATGCTGCAATTTTCAATATTTCACTTCGATTTTTAAAATTTCATTTAGATGCTTCAGAAATTACTTAAGAGCATTTTTAGAAACTCGTTTACCAAATAAAGACTCAATTGAAGTATTGATATTAGAAGATTAAGTTTAAAATTTAAATCAAATCCGGTAAGTTCTTTAATTATATTTCTAACAGACTTTTCTGAAAATTTTCATAATCTTGATATGACTGGACAAAGTGGTGTAGACTTTTTAAAAGTTGTAACCAATAAATTGTTGCTCAATATTTGATAAAATCTTTTTCTTCTTTTTCTTAGATGCTCCCTTCTCTTTAGTTGCTTCTCCAGGAAATTTTATAATAGAAATAATAAAAAATAATTGCTCTAAATGTTAATGTTGTTGCTATTATTGTAACTCAATGTATAAAATAGAATATAAATAAATTTGTAATGTAAAATCTACAAGAAAAACAAGAAGACAGAAAAAAATTATCCATTCCAAGCATACGCACTTGTTATATGGCAAAGATAAAAAGATCAAAATAATCAGATCAAATTTTTGAAATGACTTGACTTGACTTGATCAGATTAGAAATGAATAAAAGTTGAATCGATAGCTAAAGACAATAATTGAGGTATTCAAATTGAAGAGTACTCAAATTGTTATTTTTATTATTAATTTACTCTTTTCTCTCTTCTTCTTCTTCTAAAAGAAATTGATATCGATTAAATGATAAAATTTTGGGCTTCCTAAAAAATTTCTCTCTCATTTAAATTGAAGTGAAAATTTTGCTTTGCATAATGCAGTTTTACAATTTCAATATAATTTGGGAAATTATATATTTATTTGGACTGCATGCATAATCCTCGGCTAATAAAAATATTTATTTATTCATTAAATTCTACGATTTTATTCAATTTAATTATATGCATCGCCATTTCCATGTACACACGTGTCATGCAAGTAAATTTGGGAATTTATTTCATGACACATATCATGGACTACATAAATATGGAGAGAAAGAGAGACACAAAGATATTTATTCAAAATTTGTCATTTTAAAATTTATGTAAATTTTCAATAAAACGCTTTCGCGTTATTTAAAATTTCTCATGCTTATATATAAATTTGTACAACCAACATCACCAACATGTAACATAAAATATACTACATTTGTAGTGAGCTATGTAACATTCGTTACACCTTTCATTAGATCATTAAATGCGAATTGTTTCAAGAAATCGATTCAAATCGCACGATCCGTCTCAACTCGTATTTTATCTTAGACCCTTTACGATTATAAAATACCATTCGTTTAATAATTTTTCTATGCCTTATCCCATAAATTGTGCATTTATTTTGTTGTTTATTTTGCGCAAGGGAAAATATTGTTGACAAGAATTACTTGGCATATAAAAATTTGATACAACGATGGTGGAACTTTGCATACATAATGAATCTATATATTTGTATTGAAGCAAAGAGAGAAGTATAGAAAGTAAATGATAAAGGACGAGTGCTCCCGTGAAAAGGTGGGAAAGAGAGAGAGAGAGAGAGAGAGAGAGAGAGAGTAAGGGAAAGAGAGAGATATATAGATAGATAGAAGAATCATTAAATGCCGCAAGTATAATTGCAAATTGAAAATGTTTCATTTTGATACATTTATAAATAAATTATTTTTCTGGGTGTGTGTGTGTGTATGCATGTAGGTATTTAAATATATACCGTTTACATTAAATATGTGCGGATTTTCATTCATAAAGCATTGAAATATTAATTAATTGATTAAAAGCATAAGCGTTAGCTCTAAAAATATTTTTATATGAATTATTCATTCAATTTAGGGGTATTTTTCTTCAGCAACAATTTCATTATAATTTTATCAATGTTGCCTTTTAATAATAATGAAAAAAGAATTAAAAGAAAACAATTATATTTAATACAATTAATTTATTTTTAATTATTATTTTACAAAATAAACTAGAAAAACTAAAACAATTAAGAAAATATGTTTTTAAAATATTTCAATTCAATCAAGCAGCAAAATATTATGAGAACATTTTTAGTCAAAATTATAATAAAAATAATAACACATAAATATTGTTTGTAAATATTGAAAAAACGAGAAGTTTGAAAAATTTATTATTTTTATTAATAAGATGAAGAAGCAAAACACGTTTCAGCAACATGCAATCGATGTTCAATGTACATTCCAGAAATTAGGCGTAATCTCCCAGAGCGTTATAGATATCCATTCAATTGATCTCAGGTATCAAATCGGCCATTTTATGTACACTAAAGTCTTATGCTTTTATCATTTTACAGGACTTGAAAATGATGCAGTAGCATCCATGATGTTACTGCTATTTATGATCCCCTGAATTTACAAATGTAAGCCAATTATTATATCAAAAGCCGTTATTGTTAATCCAGAATTTTTGTAACTGCATTCACCAAGGTAATTTAGGTAAGAGAAGCCTTTGCCGTTAGAGTATAAGAAAAATTTTGCCTCTGATCAATCTCTTTATGAAACATTCGTCAAATAGTTCGACATGGCTTTTTCGTAGATTACTGTAAAAAGTTTCAGTAAATTCTAGGGCAAGATTAGATCAGTTTAAAGAGGTTATAATGGCCTTACCAGATTTATTATGGAATCATAAACATATTTAAATAAAAGTAATTTAGATCGCAAGGTCATTGAAGGCTAATTTGTAACATTTCAGCTATTTTTTTCCGATAGGTAACGCTGGTTGCCTTAGGCTTCCTATTTGTTCAGCTCTTTAATATTCAACGTAATGAAAACATTAACAATAACTTTTTTTTTATTAAATAACATTACAAAAGAACTTTCCAGGAGATTTAACTGAAGGTGTCAAAGTATGAAGACTGTTCCTTTATATACCGCTCTTGACCATTTTTCATATCGTACAGTACATTTACAAAGTAATCAAATACAAACAATCTTTTGTGGAAGTGCGACAAAAAGAAAGAACTCAACTAATTGAAAGTTAAAAAAAGGAAAAATAACAAAAATACTGATAAGCTGATTTAAGTAAATGTTTTTTCCTTTTTCATTCCTTCATTCCTCTTGGACTTTTTTCCTCATTCTTGTGCATAAAACTTTTGAAAGATTTTTCCCCTTTAGCTTTTCTTTTGAATTGATTTCAACTAAAAGATTAAATTATTCAATTTTTTTTAAACCTGACAACAAATTATGGTCACTATATTGCTCTTATTTTATTGTTGCTGCTATGGCTATTTTATCAGGTGATTGCTATTAAGCAAATGTCAAAGCTATAGAAAATCATCTAAAATCAAATAATTCAAAAGAAAATTTATTTGTTCAAAATTGTTGAAGGAAATAGAATTTAAAAAACTTTCTTTCTAATTTACAAGCAATTTAGCTCATTCATTATAGAATTATTTAATTATAGATCGAAGGCATGGTCGAAACGTAGTCATAAAATTGATACATTTTAGTTTTGTCTATTTGGCTGGAAATTTTTCCCAACATTTACTTGAACACGTATCCTCCTTTTATCTGCTTCACCAGAACCACTTAGGGTTTTTTATATTTTTGATGGTGTTTCTGCTATTTAAAATGTTTTACTAAAATGAATTTATTTTTATAAAAATAACTCCTCTTTTTTTTTTTTTTTTTTTTTTTGATAGAAAGAATGAAGAAAAAACAATTAGAAATTAAAATTGCTTTCATTATTATTATATTTTCTGAACTTCTTTATCTTCGTTCCCTTCTTTTATGCCTTTACTATTTTAATTGTTATTATTATTACTTTTATAATTTTTTCTTATAATTTAAATTAATCTGTTAATTGCTTTTAAGTAGTTGGTTTCGTTCAAAAAAGAAAAATAATAATAATAAATGAAAGAAGACGAAAATAGCAGTAATAGAAAAAAACAAAATAATCGCGCCCACATAAAAATTCTCATTTAAATCGTAACGTAATTGAATTTTTTTTTTTTAATTATTTCATCCATTAAACTTAAACAAACCTCATTTTATTGGAAGGATAAAATAGTATGGAAAGTGTATTTTTTTTGTTTGTTTGTTTGTTTGTTTGTTTTTGCCTTAAAATTGCTTGAGAAGAAAAGAACGAGTAAAGAGATTCCAGTTAGTTACGGCAGAGTGTTAAGTATACTGGAAAATTATGATATCGCGGGTAAGTCAAGATTAATAGATTATACTTAACTTTGTTAAAAAAACATTTTCAATTGTAAAATTTTGCCCGCGTGTTATGAAAGTTATATGAAAAGAAGTTCGAAGTTGGTCAATTCCAATTGGCTTTGATTTTTCCTTTAGAATATCTGTATAAATATTTTTTGAGAAATTACAATTACATGGACAGACAGACATATTGTATGTTAACTTAAAAAAACGTGAGTCCATCACAAAACCTTCTGCCTCAATTTATTATAATCTATGGAGTAAAAATGGCCTTGATCTGTCACTCTAAACTACAAAAACGAATTACAACGATCTGTAAACGATACGCTGCTTCCATATTTTATTTCGGTTATCGTACTTCGTAACTCACGTGTCAATTGGGCGCTGAATTCAAATGAAATATACATCTTTAATTTTGGGTTACCAGTTTCTATGGTTCAACATTGCTTTTCTCATTAAAAGAAAAATAATACTTTTCTTGTGTTAATATATTTTACTAACCTTATCTCTCTCAGCCCTTTATGTAATTTCTCCCAACCAATATAATAACGTGTGCACGTGTAATTTATGATAAGCCTAGCCCAACTATCATCTAAAATACTTTAAAATAGTTTCTTAGACATTCTCTCTCTTTCTCCTTGAAAGCTGAACTAAGCCCCCTTCGAACGGAGCACGTACAATTTTGCATTTTTGCACGAGCTTGCGCTTAAAATGCTTCGAGCATTGTGTGTTAATTACCCACGAACTAGCAAAACTTTTCAAAAAAAAAAAAAAAAAAAAGAAGAATGAAAATTCTTCGAAATTAAGGGACATGGTGAAAAGTTTTCATTTCCATCATAATACCATTAAAATATCTCCAACAATAAGAATAAAGGCAAAATAGAATTTTTTTTAGTTTTTCTTTTAATTTTCCTTTTCATTTGAAATGAAAACTTTAATAGTCTTAATTGTGTCTCTAAATAAGATAAAGGCAATTTTTTTGCTTGTTCTTCAAGCAGAATTTCAATGGCACAAATCCGCGCACTATTTTCTTTCAAAGATTTATCGAAGGTATTCGTTTCACAAAACGTTAAACTAAAAAAAGCCAGAGCAAAATGCAGAATAAATTTCATTGAAAGAGATTTTGACAAAAACTTCTTCTCCCTTTTTTCTTTCCTTCTCTATCAATCTAACTTTTATTATTGTTTTTGTTTCTTTTTTCTTTTCTTTTGATTCCATAATTCATTTCAATTCAATCTATTTGTTGGAAATTTGTTAAAAATCTTAGAAGACAAGAAAAAAAGAAAAAACTTCAGGATGATAAATAATCATTCAGTAATCGCTCATTAGTGTTATAATGACATTTAAGTGATATTAAGTGTCATGACCATCCCAATAATTGTTATGATAGTTATGAAGTGAAGAAAAGCAAAAATCTACGATAAAATATCTAATAATTTCTAATCAATATAAAATTTGTTGCCATCAATATTATTTGGCGCAATTTTATAACTTTCATAATGGAAAACATTGGTATGGTTCATTCTTTCGAACTTTTGTAAAATTCTAATGAAATTTTCAGATCAACTCATGAACAGTTTGTTAAAGGGCGTTTGATCTACATATCGCATCGGGAGTCTATTGTTCATATAAGAAAAATAACTCAATAGAATTTGTCTTAACTTTCAGTTCTTATATTCCAGTTTTTATTTAGTTGATTTTTGAATCGAGCTTACCATTTTAATGGTTATTACGTTTTCAAATATTTTTATTGAATGTTCACCGTTGAATTTTATTGAATGGAAATGAATTTTATTATTCTTGTAAACGTTATTGCTACGCTATTGGCCTCTTACAATTGTGGTTGACATAACAATCGCTATGAAACGAAAATATACGTACAGAATTTAGATAAAAAAGAAGCACAAGAAATCTTTAAAGTGAATGGAAATCTTTCTGCCTCAATTTGTTAAAAGAAGTTTCTCATTTATACATAAAATTCCAGCTGCTCTGTTGATTTCAAAGATTTTTAAGGTACAATAAATAGAAAGTGAACATGCCAGAGACGATCGTTTTCTATTCTTTCTATTTTGTATTTAGGTAGTTTTAAAGTTGCAACAGCCACTACCAAGAATTTCTTTCTTTTTATTACTTCAATAAATATCGGTACTTAAGACTAAATTTTTTCATTTAATTGAAATTTATATAGCTTGGAATTGCGAGGGTAAATCTTGGCCTAATAAGAAAAAGAGTTCGCTTGAAGCAGGTTTTCTCAAATTCTTAGGTTTACGCAGCCTTCTAGAAAAGCAAAATGCAAATTTGCCTTAAAATATTTTTGCAATATTCCCGAAAAGGCATGATCATACTTTAAGCATGCCAAAAATTCCTCAAAGTTTAGAGGAAATTAGCCTTGATAGAGGGGCTAAATTTTGCTAAATTTTGAATTATAATTAATCACTGAAAAGTAGGCAATCTAGTCCAAGGTCAACCAAAAAATTTAAATATTTATCGTTCTAAATCTTAAGGTCGCAGAATAATTCAGTATAACAATAAACTCATTTATTTAAAATGCTCTTTTTCATTTAAAATCCTTAAAGACTCGGTAGCCAACCCAATAAAAAGTAATTTTTCAGAAAAAAATATTTAAATACAAAAGAAACAATAAAAAAGCAAATAATTGAAATCTCTAGAATACCTGAAAATACCGCAAAAAGAAATGTCCCTTTGTCTTTCTCAGTTTTACGAGTTTAGATATTTTTTGTTAAAGTAAGAACAAATAACCATCATGTGGTAAATAGAATGAGAATAATGATGACTTTATTAACACATTTGTCTAACATTTGTTATAAACAAAATTTGATGTACAGTTCAATGTAAAAGCATACAAATACCTACACACATGTATTAGTATAGAAAATAAGCATAAAGGAGATCAAATTTGAACATTTAGAAATAACTTTAAGAAAAAATTTAAAATATAATAGAAATGACATGAAAAGTGAAATTTATTTTAAGGAAAACTAAGAAAAATGAAAATTTGTAATAGACAAATAATTTTAAAATTATTTTTCTATTGAAATTTCATAAACGTCTAGAAAATTTTTTTTTACCACTGTATTCAAGATTATTCAATAAAAAAAATAAATAATATTTTATACATTTGTATGGCAGCAATAAGAAAAGTACATTAAATAACTGAAATAATTCTATTCTACATTTTTAAAATAAAAAGAAAATTACACCATAAATATTAATCGATAAATTACATAAGAAGAACAAGCTAGTTGAAATGAAGGCGAAAAAGGAAGACAAAGAAAAATCTTAATCGAGAAACCTCAATAATAAAAGTTATTATAAAAGAAATGTTTTTTTTTTGTCATATTACAAATGAATAAAAACCCTCAACTCATACGCAACCAAACGAATGATTGATGATAATGATGATGATGCTGATTAACAGAATCAACCAAACTGCAGACGGACAATTGAAGCCATACATTCTGTACATTTATTTTATATACCTGAATGTACGTGTGTTGTGTGTGTGTGTGTGTGTGCGTCCAAACGGATATAAAATTCATAGAATTATTAAACTCAACCTTAACCTCAATCTCAACCTCACACTGTAACTGTAACTGAAACTGAAACTGAAACTGGAAACTGCATGAAATAGAAACTACACTTACACATTTTAGAATCTAGAATTTAGTTCATTTATTGACAGCTAACACCTTCTTCAGTAGTTTAGAGAATTCTCTTCAATTTATTTTATTTGTACTCCATTGAAAAAAAGGAGAAAAATAAAGGAAATGAAAATGAAATTCTTGTGAGATTTAAAAGTAATCGAAAGGTGTTACCAAAAGTCAATTGATCATTTTTCTGTAAGAGATTATTATTTGTTTTAGAAAACAATACTTTTAAATATTTATTTCTTTTTTTCACAACTTATTACTCTTTTGAATAATCTGCTCGAATAAACTTAAATATATGAAAGGATAAATGTGAAGGCGGTATAAAAATCATCTTAAGTTGATGTAGTTTGTTGTTATATTAAGAAGATTATAAAGAAATGCTTTATTGAAATCCAATAATCTGGATGCAAATAATTACATAGATATTTTTTAAGTTACACAATCGAAGAAAATATGCACCTGTTTTGATGGCTTAATCGTTAGATGCAAATACCAACCTGATGGTTTCATTGTTTGGTGACATATTATTTCGATTCACTTTCGAAATCTATTAAACCTATCAAATGTTTCATAGTTCGAAAATACTTGCAATTTAAGGCATCAATATACGACTTATAAGGCATGACGCGACATGGTAAATATTGCGATTGATACAGCATACTGTATCAAATTGGACTGGGCCTGATTTTGAACTTAATTGTAGCTTACACAAATTTTAATTTTTCGATCAAGTGGAATTTTACTTCGTTTAAGATTCGCAAAATCAAATTAAAGATTTTAATTTCATTGTATAGCTCAAAAGCAGTTCAGGTTTTATGATTCAAAACTGGTTTGGCCGACTCTAACTTAAACTGAATAAAGAATATAAATCGAATAGAAAATGAATGATCGTAATACATTTTTAGGACCTTGCGTTAAGTGTTAATGATTTAAATTCAGGTTTAATCCGTTTAGGCTGAAATTATGCCTCAATTGCAACCGTAAACTCTTACTTTTCCAGATTTCTCTAATGATAATATTTTGTTATTTTATTAATTGTTTAAATGTCGCAAAGATAAACGTAAAAGTACATTTACATTGTTTACATTTATAAAATGTAAACAATTATTTTCCAAGTCACAAATTGCATTGTTTACTTGACAATATCAGTTTTCAATTAATTGAGGCTTTATTTTTCTTTCAATCTTTTCATTGATGAATTTTGTAATACGAGTGAATGAATTTTGTAATACGAGTGGGTGAGTGGGTGAGTACAAATTTAATTGCTTGAGATTAAATTTAAATTATACTTTTAGATTTATTATTGTTAAATTTTATTAAACAATAATTGAATAAGATCAATCAATCAATAAATAAATAAATTTATAAATACTGCAACTTATTAATTTTTTTATTTATTAATTTATATTGTAAGAAAAGTGTTAAAAAAGTATTTGAAGATTGAAATCAAATGTTCACTTTTATGAAATTTAATTTTACATACAACTTCGTACAATTATTGAGATATTAAAAAAGAAAAGAATTGTAAAAGAATGAATTTTTGGCACTTTGTAATTATTTTTTTTAAATTTAGAATTTAATAGAGCCCAAAACATCTACCATTTTAGAATTAGTGTTGTCACATTTTGTCAATTAGTAAATAGCAAGCGGTAACAGCGGCAGCTGGCATAAAATATACAGAAAAAGGAAAAGGCACAGAAAAAGGAAAATTTTGTGGTTTATTGTGGTTTACTTTACGACCGCTTGTTAGCTTGGCTAAGAAAATAACTCATTTCAAGAGAAGACTTACAATTGTGGTAATAGAAAAAGGTATACAAAGCAAAATAGAATAATCTAAAAGGAATCCATAAAGAAAAGGGTACGAAAACAGTGAAAGAGACTTTTAAGATTTTCAATTAACCAAAAGTTGGGCATATGCCTTCTTCAATAGAACTTTTATAAGTGTAAAAAAAAAATTGCCCTCTGACTAGGTACAGGTTATGATTCAAACGCGTTCTTTTTTTATTTCTCTTTCATTTGTGATATTGTCCTTCAGGGTGTGTTTACTCAAACAGATGCTTTTCATGAAGGTAAAAAAATAAAGTGAAGCCTCTTAAAAAATAGCAAAGAATAGAAAACATTGAATATAAATTAGTTGTACTTCGATATTCTTAAAATTTTAAAGCAATTATAGCATGATAGATGTCTTTTTTGACAAACATTTAAATATGTTAGGTAATGTATTCGCCCATTATATGGGCAGTACTATTAGAACGAAGATAACTCCAATATTATCAATGGGCACCAAAATTGATAGTTTTATCACATTAAATCTTTTTTTCGATCTTGTAGAATTTATGGGCTCAATTAGCGATTAGACAAATGATCTTCCTTTTAGTTAATCTGGTACTTCTCAGAATTACCAGTAGTTCCGAGAAGCACATTTGTTCTCTAAATTTTTTTTTTTTTTTTAAATAAAAGTCGAAATACAGGAAATGTTCCTTAACGTTAAAGCAATTTTTACCTTTTATAGTCTTCGTCTTCGCTAAAAGATTTTAAATAACTTTGTTGCGGATTATAAAACCGCCTCCCAGAAAACCATGATTTGCTATAAGCAAAACATTTCGCCACTATTTGTAATAACTATAAGGAAATTTTTCCTATAAAATTTGCATTAAACTTTTTTCTTTATAAAATCATACTTAAAAGTTTATTAATTAGAAACATTGTTTAAAAAATCGGAGATAAATTTAATCAAACAAAATTTGCATGTTTCGAAAATTTTCATCAATTTTGTTATTAAAATTTCCATCAGTGTACTTGTCTTTATTTTACTGAACTTTTTTCATTAAATTTTATAATTCATATATTTATAATTTATAAATCAGTAGCAAAAATAATAGCAATAGCAGCAACAGTAACAGCAACACTTTTAATCTCAATACAACATTATATTTGTAGTTTTTCTTTCTTTTTTTTTATTTTTTGGTGCAACATAGTTTTCCCATTATATCATTATTGGAAATTATGCCCAAATACACATGAACATTTCTACGCATACAAATGGTATGTAGATATGTGTATTTGTTTATAAATATTAGAGTATCCCTTAGATGTAAATTCATAAGATGAAATATAAATTTACAAATTAAATTCCTTAATATCGAAAAACTTATAAAAACTAAATATAAAGAAAAAATAATTGAGGAAAATCTATAGCCACTGATTGTAGCCGGTCCTTAAATTTCGCCTGATACAATTTAACGGTCAGAACATTAATAAATATTACCCCATAAGAGAACACGAATTTTATGTTGTGGTAGGTCTTTTTCTTTTTCCACTGTTTAGTGCGTCTTCTTAAAAAACAGACAATTTGAATTTTCGGATTTACGAGGGTTTAATGGGTTCTTCCGATTTAAAAAAAAATTTTTTTGATCACCTCTTTAAAAAGTATTTAAATTTGTACATATTTTCTCACAAAATAAAGGGTTCTTTGAAATGTATCTAAAATTAATAATTCTGTTGAAATAATTTTGAAAATGTAAAATAAGATTTTATAAAAATATTAAAATATTTTGAAATAATTACTTGAGGCTCTTTTTGTATAATTCAGATCTACTTGAAATAATGCGAAATTATTAGGAAAAACAGTGAAAAAAAATTTCATATTGAAAACTCATAAAAATTAAGTCTCTTTTTTTTAATATTTCAACTTTTCAAATGTTTCTTCAAGAATCATTGGAGCACAATATTTTTCAATTCAATTCAATATCATACATTTCTATGTACATACGTACATATATATATATATATATATATATATATATATATATATATATATATATATATTTGTATGAAATAATATGCATAAATGTATGGTAACTTATGACGCGTTTTTCGTTGTTTTTATGATTGTTGTTTAATGTTTATTAAACAACAAAACTGTTCTCTTTAATTAACAATTTAAGCAAAATCAAAGAAAAAATGTAAAAAAAACATACAAAAGGTTTTCCTCAAAAAATATAAATTATAGATTGACGATACAAAGAATTAACATTTCCTCTATACACTTATCCACTTTACACACTCTCACATTAAAAATAATCATAATTATAAGTTGCTAAGTGTTTACTGTCAAAAATTTCAAAAGCATTTCTTGTCAAAATATTATAAAATATTTTCTTCAAAAATATTCATTCAATTTTTAGTTGTGCTTGAGGAAACATTGAAATTTTAGTAGTCTTGCGTTCAAATCATTTTTATTGTAATAATCGGGAATAAAAATTAATAAAAAAACGCAAATTTTATATATTTGAAGGACGAAATACATTTGGAACTTCTGTGGATAAACCTACTAAAACTTTCGCACAGATTAGTTGTGGCATCTAGAAATTTTTCTCTCATGTTTTAAAACGGGTATTTTGTGTGTTGGAGTTGGTTAAGAATCTACTTTCTTTCCTCATCGCAGACATTTCTCCGTTGTACGCATCTTTGCTTTCGAACCCTTTCTGTCATTTCGCCATTTTATCTGTGGAACTCCGTGTGCGTTGTTCATTATGGAAGTTGCACTTCCAGTTCTATCTAAGTACATCTCGGTTAAAATCGTTACCTGAAAATTGCATTAGAGGCCCATAGGACTCGGAAAGATTTTTATCGCTTATTTGCAAATCCTTAAAAATTTTGTTTATGTTCTTTCACTAAGCGAACCCTTTTTCTGTTCATTTGGTCCTACCACTTAAAATCCCTTTTTAATAAGCAGGGGATTTTTGAATAATACTTAAAATAGACTTTGATTACGTTTTCATATTTTTTCATGTCTATTGCAATTCCTTTATAATGCATTTTATAATTTATGAACGAACGATGCCTCGGGCCATTTTGGTTATTAGTCTTAATTGACTGTGTATTTGTACAAGTTGACGAGTGGAACTATTTCGGACTAGGAGTGAATAGTAAATTAACGATTTTACAAAAAACTAATAACTGTAAATTAATTTAGAACAATTGCAATGATAATTTAATTAACTAATTATGTTAACAATTATAAATTAATTGTTAATTTACAGAAATTCACAAGTTTTGACATATATTTATATAGACATGTACATTTTCATGTGATTTTTTATATTTTGATTTAAATGAAATTATTTTGAACAAATTTTGAAAATTTGATTTTTCACACTTTTGTGTTATATTTAAAAAAATTAAAATTTTAAAATTGAAATTTTTGAAATGTTTTTTTTTGTAATTTAAACGAAGAATCAACGTTTTGTGATTTGGAGCTTTTGCTACTGCCGCCATTGGATTTTCTATTTGACGATGATTCGGATGATTGTTTTCTTTTTTTGTATATTTTTGCTTTTAGTGTGTTGGTTGACATTGCTGCTTCGGCTAGAAACATTATTCTGCCTAATTTGTTGCTGGTTACGTTATTGTAGTTAGTGGCCTTTTTTAAGATGATAATGATGTTGTTGTTGGTAACGATATTGCTGTTGATAATGATGTGATGTTCGTGTAGATTGCAATAATTCCTCAACTGTACTGCATTATCAGAAAGAATAATTACAACATCCAGAAACCCCATAAACATCGCAAAAAAAAACAAATAGCCATCCATATCACAATCAACACACTCCGACAAACCTCAAAAAAATTCTAATATTCAAACACTATCAGTTATTATTTATTCATCTTCAATACATTTCTTTCCATCAACAACCGTTACTCCAACAAATTTTTATGCAAAATTTCTGAGTTGCTTAAAAATCTACAACAATCACATCATTATCAACAGCAATATCGTTACCAACAACAACATCATTATCATCTTTAAAAAGGCCACTAACTACAATAACGTAACCAGCAACAAATTAGGTAGAGCAACATCTCTTGCTGAAGCAGCAATGTCAACCAACACACTAACAGCAAAAATATACAAAAAAAAAAAAAAGAACACAATCATCCGAATCATCGTCAAATAGAAAATCCAATGGCGACAGCAGCAAAAGCTCCAAATCACAAATCGTTGATTCTTCGTTTAAATTACAAAAAAAAAACATTTCAAAAATTTCAATTTTACAATTTTAATTTTTTTAAATATAACACAAAAGTGTGAAAAATCAAATTTTCAAAATTTGTTCAAAATAATTTCATTTAAATCAAAATATAAAAAATCACATGAAAATGTACATGTCTATATAAATATATGTCAAAACTTGTGAATTTCTGTAAATTAACAATTAATTTATAATTGTTAACATAATTAGTTAATTAAATTATCATTGCAACTGTTCTAAATTAATTTACAGTTATTAGTTTTTTGTAAAATCGTTAATTTACTATTCACTCCTAGTCCGAAATAGTTCCACTCGTCAACTTGTACAAATACACAGTCAATTAAGACTAATAACCAAAATGGCCCGAGGCATCGTTCGTTCATAAATTATAAAATGCATTATAAAGGAATTGCAATAGACATGAAAAAATATGAAAACGTAATCAAAGTCTATTTTAAGTATTATTCAAAAATCCCCTGCTTATTAAAAAGGGATTTTAAGTGGTAGGACCAAATGAACAGAAAAAGGGTTCGCTTAGTGAAAAAACATAAACAAAATTTTTAAGGATTTGCAAATAAGCGATAAAAATCTTTCCGAGTCCTATGGGCCTCTAATGCAATTTTCAGGTAACGATTTTAACCGAGATGTACTTAGATAGAACTGGAAGTGCAACTTCCATAATGAACAACGCACACGGAGTTCCACAGATAAAATGGCGAAATGACAGAAAGGGTTCGAAAGCAAAGATGCGTACAACGGAGAAATGTCTGCGATGAGGAAAGAAAGTAGATTCTTAACCAACTCCAACACACAAAATACCCGGTTTTAAAACATGAGAGAAAAATTTCTAGATGCCACAACTAATCTGTGCGAAAGTTTTAGTAGGTTTATCCACAGAAGTTCCAAATGTATTTCGTCCTTCAAATATATAAAATTTGCGTTTTTTTATTAATTTTTATTCCCGATTATTACAATAAAAATGATTTGAACGCAAGACTACTAAAATTTCAATGTTTCCTCAAGCACAACTAAAAATTGAATGAATATTTTTGAAGAAAATATTTTTATAATATTTTGACAAGAAATGCTTTTGAAATTTTTGACAGTAAACACTTAGCAACTTATAATTATGATTATTTTTAATGTGAGAGTGTGTAAAATGGATAAGTGTTCACTACAGTTGTTTCTTTATTACAAGAATTAAAAAAATTAAGGGATCTCATGGCTTACTGAATATGACGATTTAGCTACACCCATCACGCAGTGATAGGAAGTGTACTCATTTTGTTATTTTGCTGCTAAAACTTAAAATGATTCGTTGGAGACCCTCTAAAAGTTCAGTATCGAATTCGGCATCGATTTAGGCATGTCTGTACAAGTGGCTTTTGTCAAAAGTAAACGTTAAAGTAAGCGGTATAGTTTCTATAAATGGAAAATGTTTTAATTGGTAAAAAATTTGAATAGTTTTTGATTTATTTCCCCATCTATTTTTCCCATTTAGTTTAGGTAATTAAAGTGTATATCGGAACCCGCGATAACTTTAAACTAAAAATGTAAAAATCCCAGTTATATGAGAATTTATCTGAATTTTGTTTTGTGTTGACCCTCCTTCCTTTTTATGAAAAATATTATAATAAGTGAATGGTAAGTCTTTGAAATCTGATTTCTGGTAAATGCATTTTATTATTTTTTTATTATTGAGATAATTATTTACTCTCACTTCATTTATATTTAAATCAACTTCTTCTTCTTCTCCTTCATTTGTTACTACTCTGAATTTTATCATCTCTACCTGTATTCCTGTATTTTTAAATATATGTAAAATCTTTTTACTTTTTTTATTTCTCTTTTTCTCAATGTCTCTCTCCATCCCACAATCTGTCTATATCTACATCTTAATCACACATGTAAAAATTTTATAAATTTCATGTAACTGATAAAGCCACTAAAGGTTTGCAATATCTCTGATTATTCTACAAATTAGTTTTCATTTTAAAATTTTCTTGTTTTCAAAATTTTTCAAATGTATCAATTTTTATGATTTGAAGTGAAAAAAAGCACTTTTGTGAACAAATCAGCTTTAAGAAAAACCAACCCCTAGTGAATACCATTCTAAATTTAAACGAGCTTGGATTACCCAAAAATTACTTCGTTAGTTCGAAAAAAAATAAAAACCAACTGAAATTATTTGCAACTTAATACAAAACTTTCAAAATATCCTGAAACCTTTTTAGTAGATTCAACGATTTAATTCGTTTTAATTTTAAGCGAATTGAAAAGAATTACTTGCATTGTACTATTACTACTACTACTACTACTACTACTACAACTACTACTACTACTACAACTACTACTACTACTACTACTACTACTACTACTACTACTACTACTACTACTACTACTACTACTACTACTACTACTACTACTACTACTACTACTACTACTACTACTACTACTACTACAAAACTACAACTACAAAACTACAACTACAAAACTACAACTACAAAACTACAAGTGCAAAACTACAGCTACAAAACCACAACTACAAAACTGCAACTACCAAACTACAACAACAACTACAATAACAACAACTACTACAACAACTACAACAACAACAACAACAAGAACTACAACAACAACAACTACAACAACAACTACAACAACAACAACAACACTACAACAACAACAACAACAACAACAACAACAACAACAACAACTACAACAACAACAAAACTACAACAACAACAACTACTACAGCAACTACAACAACAACAACAACAACAACAACAACAACAACTACTACAACAACTACAACAACAACTACAACAACAACTACAAACAACTACAACAACAACAACTACAACAACTACAACAACAACAACTACTACTACAACAACAACAACTACAACAACAACAAGTACAACAACAACAACAACAACAACAACAACAACACAACAACAACAACAACAACAATTACAACAACAACAACAACAACAACAACAATAACAACAATTACAACAACAATTACAACAACAACTACAACATACAACAACAACAAACAACAACTACAACAACAACAACAACAACAACAACAACAATTACAACAACAACAACAACAACAACAACTACAACACCAACAAGTACAAAATTTTATATAAATTTGACTGTATGTATGGTTAAGTGTGTTCATCAGTAAGGATATAGAAATTTAAGCCGGAAATAAGTGTGAAAGAAATCAACTTTATTAAAATGAGATGCAAAACAACATCAAACATAACAAAAAAAAAAAGCAATGAAAACAGAATTGAAAATGAAACTTTTATTCATTTATTCGTTCATTGTAGTTCCTTGTTGCTTTTTGTTGCTTCTTGTTGTTTCATATGCAAACGTAATTTTGAATTGTAGTGTGAGTAAGTAATTGTGAAAAAGGGAAGAAGGTAACTCATGCAAAATTCACGTGCACTTTAAATTAAATAAAATTTGTAACAACAACAAAGAGAGTAACAATCGAAACAACAACAACAACAACAGCAACAACAACAACAACAACAACAACAACAACAACAGCAACATTAATAATAAAGGAATAAATTTATTTAGCAAAATAACGCAAAAAAACAACTAAAGTGTTTTTAGACAATTTGAGTCAACACTGAAATACGCTCCACTAGTTTGCTTAATGTGATTGAAAAATCAAACCAATTTAATTAAAAATTAAGATGAAATTTTGCAAAATTATTTATCAATCTCATTATCATTTTATGTATTTTTATTAAATTAGTTTAATGGCAGCTGCAATTAATTATGCTAAATAAATAATACACTGGCAAATTATATTTTTCAAATTATAAGAAAAGTAAATTAAATGAGAGGTAGGTCCAAAAAATATAATTTGATTTAATTTAATTTTAGCACACACTTTTAGTGCGTTATATAATCAAGACATAAAGAATTTTATTATAGACGTTTTAGAATTATGAATTTTTCTCAAATAAGGCATTTTCACCAAATGAATGATTTTATCAGAATCGGTGCTGTAACCTGCCGCCATCGCGCCAATATTTAGCAGGGAGAGTCTTGTTTATACATCTAACTAATCTCTAAACTTAGGGCCAGTTATTGTCATAAGAAATTTACAGACTTAAAGACTCTTAATTCAATTCAGAAACTGAATCTGAAGAGATGGGTGTACTAAAGAGAAAGTCTATTTCAAGACCCTTTTAATTGTTATATAAATCTTCGTAAACACAACAGACTCAAATGATGTAGAGTATTATGGAAAGAGGAAGAAAGAGGAGAAAAAACTAATCCAAATTTATGCACTATCTGTTTATCTATGTTTTCATCTCTCTCTCTCTATCTCTCTCTCTCTCTCTTTCACTCCTTTTTAAGTTCCACTTTATAATGTTCTAGATTCTAATCTCTGTTATTTTGTTTGATATTATTTGGAATTTTTTGTGTGCATATAATTTTTGTTGTTGCTATTTTTACTATTATTTTTACAATTTTTGTTTTCAATATAAAGTTTTTATTAATATTTAACTGTATATTTTCTAAACTATTGTGGCATACACTCTCTCTAACTCTGTAAACAATTTCCTAATTTCACAGCTTCATACTTCACACTTTCTCATTTTGGCCACCTGAATTTCAACCAATTGTTTATTATAATGGCTGTTATTGTTATTGTTATTATTATTATTGTTGTTGTTGTTATTATTATAGTTGTTATTTCTCATATTTATTTGATCGTTTATTTGAGAATGTTTTACCATCACATGCCATTACGGAAATCAAGTGCACTCAATTTTCTTTGAGAGGACTAAACTAAATCGCGTAAAACTTTCAGATTCATTCATTCATTCATTCATTCATTCATTCATTCATTCATTCACTCATTCATTTATTTATACATTTATTTATTTCGTTATACTTCGAATCGATATAATTTATACATACGTCCACTAATTTATCCATACAAATGCATTTTGTATGTAGTGACTAAACAATTTGTGATGATTTGTGAATTTACTTTTTTAAAATAATTTATAAATAAATATCCTCCCTTCCTAGAGCTACCTACACCACATACATGTTCAAAACGCCGATTTGTGAAAGCAGTTTCACAATGGTCATGGCTCATCATTTTAATTATTTATTATGCAAAAATATTCTATAAATCTAAAATATAAATTTTATATGAAAAACCAAATCAAAGCACCCACAACAAAGCGAAAACAAAACCCAAACAAATTTGAAAAAACAAACTTTATAATCAGCTAGGCCCGACTTTTAAAAGTCCCACACCACTTTGATTAATATGATTAAAGTCACATGGGAGAATTACAAGTCAACAATATTGGAAAAATTGTAATTTCTTAATCAATGAAAGAGTCCTTCTATTGAGAGAAGGTGCAAAAAATAGACCTGTTTGGAGCAAATTTGGTGCACTTATAATTTATGTAAAAACACACGGCAGTGCCAATTGTTTTTAAAATATATTCAAAATTAATACTTTTGTCCACAAAAATATTTTTTTCGAAAAAGGTTTTATATAAGAAATAGTCGTAAAAATGGACCGATATGGATCATATTTTGGTACACATATTTCCCATGTTAAAAACAATATAGCGCCCATTTACATTGTGATTTTTTTTCTACTAAACAACCTTTTTAAATAAAACGCTATATGGGGCGTGGTCATAAAAATGGTTTGGTGTTACTCATTTTTAATAAGGTAGGTTTTTGAACCAGAACACACCTATGTACCAAAAATATTACAAAAATTGTGACCATTTGTTTGATAACAAATTCACATGGACAGTCATCAGACGGAGAGACGGACACACAGGTTTAAACTGAATCAGGAAGTGTTTCTAAATCGATTTGTATAATAAAAGGTGGATCAATGTTATTTCCTTTTGGATGTTACAAAGATCTGCACAAACCTATAATACCAAGTATCACAAGTGGTGCACAATATACGAATCAATCAATCAATGCTGTCCAAATTTATTTTTTTAATATGATGTAAATTGTTTACAATGTAAAATAGATAGAGATAGAGAGAGAGGCAGACGGAAAGAGTGGGAATCCCTAGAATTTATGTGAATTGAACTGATTTTGTAATTTATTTGTTTCAATTCAATTTTACGTTTTTTCATGGCTGTTCGATATTCATGATTTTAATTTACTTTTTAATGATGTCAAAAGTCAATAAATCGTTTGATGGAAAAATAATTTCAATTTTACTTTTATGTCATTAAAGTTAAACAGGAGTTATACATCTAGGTCAGAGAAATCATTTTTCATTGACCGATATTTTGCAGTTCAATTTGTTTGTACCAGTAAACATTTTAAGTCACTTCAGAAATAAATATATAAAAATTTTTATTTACAATATGAAAATCAGATATCAAGAAGAAATCAAGAAGAGGCGTTGGAAATGAAAGAATCAAAAGTTAATGACAAAAACCGCGAAGATTTACGTAGGAACGTGTTATATTTTTAGAAATAATTTCACGAGGTTTTAATGACTGTTATTTTTTCAGTGTCATTTAGGAAAATTGAGAACTATATTTTTGATATCTCAGAAACGGTGAAAATTGTAATAGAAATTCTTTCGAGTCGTAATGTAAGACAGAGATAATGATAGAATAAAGGCAAGTGAAGGACACGATGTAATTATTTCTGGATGTCTCAAAAAACTCGGAGTAAGCAATTGAGGCGTATCGTCGAGTAATAATTTACGAAATCGTTAAGAGTTTGAATTGAATTGAAAATCACAATTAAAATTTATTTATCTTGCAAGTTTAAAATAACTTTACAGCATCTACGCACACACAAAATTGTCAACATCTCGATAGGTAGATCTTAAACAGAGAATAATTGCGGTTGAAGCTGCTATTGAAGCAACTATGTGTGCAATTTAAGCGGAGAAATTGATTCTATCAAAATGAACATGCTCAAACATAAAAATGCTGTAGTAGCATGCGACTTTCGCCTAATAAGTGTAAGTAAAATCTTAGAGAAATGTTAGCAAAACTTTGTAATACCGTACATATAAAGGTCCCTGATATTAAAGCTATCTTTCTGTTGAATAGCAACAACAAACAAAACGCGCCAATAATGGTCAAATTTTCTTATTAAATCTGTTAACAGCTGCAAGCGCTTGAATAAAAACCCCCTACGCTTACAACACATTGGTATAGACAGTAAGGGCATATTCTTTGTAAACCAGACCATAACACCGTATAACCATCGGATTTTTCGTATGACCTATAAATTGCGTAAACAGAAAAAGATCAAATCGGTCTTTGTTAATCGTGGCTTTGTGTATAACAGAGAATTTGATGATAATTATGCCATACCGACTAACGCACTGGACGAGCTGGACAGATTTTTCGACATTCACCAAATCCAAAGCAATCCTCAGATGAACTAAAGCAATGCAGCGTATAAGGGTTATATTTATTATATTATGTATGAAACCATATTTATATCAAAAACAGCCCCTAAAAGTCACACTTCCACTTACTTTCCTTCTACGTATATATTTATCAACCACCTTACAAACGTTAATGGTAAAAATGAATGCCTTATCCTCACTACTTTAAAGTATGCAATATCAGCACATCCTACCATAATTTTAATCGCCTAAATTATTATGAGCATGACTTGTCTCTTGAGGACTGCTGTGACGAAACACATATTTACTATGTGTAACGTTTCAGATGCAGGGTTGCGTTCTAGCGACGTGACTGTTTTAAGGCTGTTACGTAAATGTAAGAATGGCCTACATATATGTCACTTGAATGCCCAAAGTTTGCGTTAAAAAATGGATGTGTTTAGGTATATCTTCGAAAACTCTTTAGTGGACATTATATGCGTATCCAAAACGTGGCTTTTACCAGAATATATTGATGGTCTTTCTTTTCAAACAAAGGGTGTAAGCTATTGCAAGCTGATAGAACAAGCTATGGAGGTGGCGTGGCAATTTATGTTAAATATGGCATCAATTGTTCTTGTATAAATATATTTAGCACTGACAGCCCCAATGAATATGTATTTTTAAATTTAAAGAAAGGTTCCAACGAATTAATAATTGGTTGTGTATATAGACCTAACCGTAATACGGAGTACCATTGACAATATCGTTTTAAACTACAAAGACATTATTATTTATGGTGACTTTAATAGTAATATTCTTGTTGAAAATAATCTTATCGAAGCAATGGAACTGTAGGGTTTGATGTCGGTAAATACCATGATCACGACACATTTTTCCGCTCAATCGGTTACACTACTTAATGTGTTTTTCGTTAATAATCTTAATAATGCTCTATTCTACGATCAGTTAAATGTCCCGGGATTTTTCAAATATGACCTTATATACAAATTTTTACATAAGTTTACATTTATGTATAACTTATGTATATTATTTTTATATATCTTTCTCTCCTTTCCTCCTTTTGTAATAATTGTTAATAATGAACCAAGTAACGTTGTATGTTTGCTTGAATAATTCACCGCAAATAAACCTTGAGCTGGTGCGGTGAACAATTAAAATTTAAATAATTAATTTTTTAAAATGATACACACATAAAAATGACACACACTTGTAGAATTTATTAATAATTTTACTAGAAGAAGCTTATTCCCTTTTATAAAGTTGCTAATGTCAACATCGATTGTTGTTCTCTTTTTTATTTTTCATTAAAAATAACGCGGAAAATCATTTTCAAGAGGAATAATAAATTTGAAGAAAATTGATATCATGCGCACACACACACACACACACACACACACACACACACACACACACAAGTATAAATATCTTCTATCACTTACCTTCTATCACTTTATCATTTGTGATAGAAGGATGATCGTAGAAGGAAAAATTTATATTTTTCCTATATTTTTCTCTTTACTTCTTTCTTTCTAACTCGTTCTAACATTTTCTGAGAATGTATGCGATGTACACGGCATTTCATTTTTTTTTTTTTTATTACTGAAGAAAGAACGAAAGAATGAAGGCAAGAATTGCAATAAAGAGAAAATTTTTTCTATTTATCTTTAAGTTAATGTGTGTGTGTGTGTGTGTGTGTGTGTGAAAATTCATTTATATATTTTTCGACTGTCTCTCAAAATATATCTTAATCCATTTTCCATCTAATGTTGTATTATTTTTTGGGTTGTTGTCGCTGTTGTTGTTGCCCTTCCATTTTGCAAAATCTATTAGAATGTTCTAATTTTTTTCGTTTTTGCTTTTGTTTCTGTTCTTCTTATTTATTGTATTCAATATTATTCATGTTTATTATTTTTCAATGATTTTTTATTTGTTGTTCTTCTGCGGTAGAGTATATCAACGCTATGGGCCACAAAGCATATTAAGTTCAAGCTATTGATTGTAACAACTGAGTAGTTTTCAATTACATCGATCGCTTCTGAATTATTTTTTTAGTAATCCATAGAAAATTTAAATCGCACTGTTCAGGTCGTACCTTTTCCCAAAGTCGCTTTATCACGAAATCATGTTTTGATGGTTCAGACAGTAATTTAGAATACTTTTAAAATATTCGCTTGCTTTTTGAGCTTTTTAGGAAAAAAAATACAATTTCAGTAAACAACAAATTTGGATTTTTAATATTTTAGGACAGACAATTTGTCCGTTATGCGTATTATGTTTGTAGGCCGACTATAAAAACTTGGCTTAAACTATTTCAATTTTTAAGTTCGACGCTTTTTTAAAATCCTGCAAATTTTGGATGTTTTGAGTTTTTATTTACCTTAAGCAGCATGATTGAAGTAATTTATTAGCCATCTTTGTTATAACTGAAACATTCGTACTCGTTATTTTATCGTATTTTCATTTTTAGAATAAATACGCTTAACATCAGCGATAAGTTTTTTGCACGAGCTGCCAAAATGGCATTTGAAAAGCACTTTTCTTTTATTTGTGAACTTGAAATAAGAAATAAAAAAAAAAAAAAATTGGGTCGATAAGTTTTTGGCCTCCTCACTGTTGAACTTCGCAAATATCGATACCATAAATTCTGATTTGGACTTCTATCCATTCATCTAAGAAACTGTTGCATTCAAATAAACTAGCGTTGTCTTAATCTTAATCACGAGCCGATTAAATGGAACAAATCCAGTCAGCTCTCCGAACTGCTCGTTGAATTCTAACAAAGCTCTCATTTACCTCTTAAAAGTTAAGAACCTTCCAAAGAAATCATTTAGTTTTATTTGGAAAGTTTATGCTTATGCTAACAGTGCTGAAAATATCATATAAACCAAAAACTTATTGACATATGTGTTCTACATATGCGTACCCTAAATAATAATTGATGCACCGTAAAAATGTAAATCATTGAAAATTGCGAAGAATTGTGAAGAAAACGAGTTCGATAAAGAGGCGGAATAGTAAGAGGAACTGTCGAGTAATGTAAAGCAGAATGAATTTATAGTTAATGCCATCAATTGCAAAAAAATTGAATAATAATAAAAATAACAATTGACATTAGAATATTAGAATAGAAAGACATAAAGGAAAATCTGAATGCCCGCGTGAATGAATATAAAGACAGAACAATTTATTGTCGAAAATGAAATGAAAATTATAACAACACTGCGCTTTGAAGTTTTTTTTTTTATAAATGTATGACATTTTTACATAAAATGGGCGTGTCATTTTTTATTTAACACTTCTCCATGCATTTGTTTATATGTCAACTTTAGTTGTGAATACATTTCATTTCACAAAAATGTATCAGATTCTGGAATTGTGTTAGTAAGAACAAATTGTGAATAATAAAGATAAAATTAATAAAATTGAAAGGTAAAGGCATTTGCAGAAAATATTTTATTTATTTATTAACATTTCATATATTTTATGTGCACTCTTGAAAAGGTTTATTTTACTGGCACAAAAATGTCATCATTGTCATAAGATTTTTGTGAGTTTAATTAAGTTTAATTATGTTTTCTAATTTTAGAAAGGGCTTTTAGTGAAAGCTTTTAGAAATAGTTTTGTGCAGTCATATAATCAAAGAGGATTTACGAAAAAGACGAGTAACATGAGCAACATCATCCAAAATCTTAGACGACCACGATTTTTAAGGTTACAATTTTATTTTGGAGCGAAAATGGCGTGCAATTTTATGAGATCCAAACTTATATCTATTACATTGCATTTCAAGAGTGCAATACCCTTAATATGAAGCTCTATGAACTAGCAGTGTTTTTATATACACTTAATAATGCACGATTCAATCTGGTATCTCAAGAAAATCATTCCAAAGTGTACCTTGTTCGGCGTGTTTACTAATTACAAATACAGTTGTACTTGTCTTTAAAGTTCATTAGAATAATAGTAGGGTCTCTCAAACTAAATGCAAGTTAGGTTGATGAGTTCGCATTAGGGATTTCTAAAGTTTGCCATGTTTCAGTTACTCTTTAACTTTCCTAATAAGAAAACGTCTATAAGACATTTTAATAGACTCCTTAAATACCTGTCTTCGTCAGAAGTCAAGTGATAGGGAATTGGAGAGTTGACCCGATAGAGAATTTGGAATTGTGTAAAGTTGAAAACAGACCAATAAAATTGTTAAGGTAATTCCTTTTAAAAATTTCTCCGATAACTCTAGAGAATGTTGCACTTTTTGATGGGAACTACCTTGATAGAATAACTATCGTTTATACTAAAACGCATGAATCCGAACAAAGAATTTATAAAGTTTTACAATGTATTCACCGATCTGTGATAAAGCATGTGTGTGTACGAGTGTATATGCATGTGATTTTTTAGTGAAAAGTGACAGAGAAAGGAGGGACACAAAAAGAAGATTGTAAGTGTTAATTAAAATAAACAAAACTACGATTTGCATGTCTGATGAATATTTACTTAACTTAACTATCAAATTAAAATCCATCAAGAAAATTGGTAAAATATAGCAAAAATGGTAACTTGAATAGATCTAGAATAAAAGGAAAAGTAAAAAAAAAAAAACAGAAAAAACTTTAATCGTCTTTAAAACAACAACAAATAGTTCTGCTTTATATTCAGTTGCTAAATCTGAAATGTTAATTTATATTTCTTTCTCAAGTTTTCTTCAAGTTTTCTTTCTCTCTCTAAAGTTTGCTTTCTGACTTTTAATTGATTTTCACCGCTTTATTTATACAAATTCGCTTCATGCATTTTTTGATTTTTCATTTTAGGTGACACATTCATCCAGACAGACAAAGAGACAGACAGATGGTACAGTTTTATCATGCATAAAAATCTTGTGGTTTGATACCAAAACTTAAGATTAAGGTTAAACCTTTTATTATTGACAACACATTTCCATTTCATTTATCTTTCTATATCGTTTCATCTTTCACTTATTTCCTTTTTATATATTTCTGCCTTTGTCCTTTTTTTCTATGCACAATCAATCAATCAATCTTAATGTAACGACCTCGTCCAACCTAAAAGTTAAATGTACATGTAAACCATTTTTCCAATCCCCAAACAAAGCAACTTTGTTTTTAATTTCTCTCTTCTTATTCCATTGCCATTCATTATCCTTATATATCAGGGGTTTGCTTTCACTTTAACTTTAACTTGGTGTTAATTTTGTCCTTCACGAAAGAAAACACCTCATAATATTCATCAAAAGTAATAACAGCAACATAAAAATGTATTGACAGAGACAACAAAATAGAAAATAGAAATAAAATAGCAAAATAGCTTTAATAGTAAAATCAACAAAAGCAACATCAAATAGTTTCCTTTTTCTAATAAAGATTATTTCGAGAGAGATACTCAATAATAGTCTGGCTTGCGACTTTGTAATCTTTGTCAACGTCCTCAACATCATCGTTGAGGATGTTTATAAAATTTATTAAATTATTACTCTGAGTGTATGCGTTAATTTTGTTGCTTAATTTGGAAGTTTCCGTTATATGATCCGAATAATAACATTCACAATTCGTAGCCTTCTACGTCGTCTTGAGAAATATTGAAACTTTTACGGAGAAATTTAATGCTACGTTGAAAGTGCAAAACTATTAAGCATCAATATTTTTTTCTTTTCGAATCTTAATAGACCACTCGTATTATTTGTGGTGTAGGGTGCATTATCAGTTTCAGCCGGCGTTTGCTTATGAATCAATTTTTAATATCCCAAACGAATCAATTTCTTAATAAATTTGATTGTGCCTGACCATTTGTCCGTTCGTCCGTCCAAAATATGACCAATTTCGTAATTTTTGAGATATTTAAATATTTAAAAGTGGTGACGTTTGGACAATTTTTATCATGGTCATATAATTTTAGATTCCAAAAAAAGCCGTTATGTGATAGCAAGAAATTCTTTTATGGATTTTTAATTGTAATTTTGTTAATGACGAGAATTTAAAAGTTAACCTTATCCGCCACTTAAAGTTTCGTCTAATTTGCATTCGATTCACTTTGAAATGTATTACCAAAAGATACTTATCATTTGCTTCTACTTCATCTAATCATTTGTATCTTCAATCAATCAATTACATAAAGTGGGTTTTAGTGGAATAATATTAAAGTGTACAATATTTTTAAAGATTTTTTTGTCTAACTTAGAGTGGTCTATTTTTAAATTTATAAATTGCGCAACTTTTTCAGTGCTTTAAAACTTTTGCTTTTAAAGAAATTTAAAGCTCTGTCATTTAAGGCCTTGAGTTTTCAACTATTTTTGCTTTTTCGGTGATTTAAATCTTCTTTCTTTTTTTTTCTTACTTCAATCAATTGTGTCCAAAAGGATCCACCCATTTTCCTATTTAAAGTAAACGTTTCCACATTAAAAAAGTAATAACCAACAAAATGTTTTCTAGGACTACTAAATAATTTTTAACTCATTATGGCTTCTGCTCTTTATTTTATGTTTTTTATGTCTTTATTTTTATTGTGTGAATTGATAAAAGATACTGATAATGAGAAACTAGTTTTAAGGGAAGGAGAAATAATTACAAAAGAATGTATAGAGGTATCGAGGTAAAGAGAGAGAAAGAGATAGAGAGATAGAGAAAGAAATAAAATAAAAATAATTAATAGTAATAATTTTTCAACAATAAATAACAATTAAAAACAACAACAATACAAACATCAACACCAACACCAACACCAACACCAACACCAACAATATTATGCAGAAAAGCCTTTCATTATTGCAAATAATGTTAGCAAATAAAAAAATGTAATAACAATTGTAATAAAAATACTTAAACAACTCATTAAATGGTTTAAAATAATATAAAAAAAAAAGTTGTCTGCTACTTGCCCTCTAATTAAATGTATTTTTTTTTTTTATTTTCATTTCCCGTTTTTGCTTCCCTTCTTTCTTTCCACAGTTGGAGACTTGTTCTCCTTTAATCTGTTAAATAAGTTCATATGAAATGTCAAACATTAAAAGTGTTGTGCCATTTAGTAAGCTTTCAATCTGGTAGCGGACTTTTTTTCGTATTTCCTTTACGGTTATCTCGAGTTGGATGAATTCTTGTTCAAACTTTGTCAATTGATTTCTGAATTTGTCGTTTCGACTTTAGAGATTCTTTAAAATGTTTTGAATAATACCCTGAAAAAGCGTTATGAGACCCTACTCACGAAGCGGGATCCCTTTGGCGATGATTATAATTTGGGCCTATCCAGAAGGCATGTACGATCGATATAAGGTTCAAGATTGTAATCACATAGCTCTTGAGTGACTTGTCGGACTTGTCATGTATAAAAACAGAAACCGACAGAGGGACAAAAGCTTCCAATCAGAAGAAGAACGAGAGAGAGAGAGAGGGGGGGAGAAGGAAAGATTAAAAAAAAGATAGAGAAAAAATAAGCTTATAGTAAAATGATTAGTGGCTTTGTGTCTAGTCCCCGTTTATAAAAATTATTTCCATATTGGAATTTCTATTGCTTATGTTCAACGTTTCTTTGTTCATCCGTCTACATTTTTCCTAAATAGCTTCTATAAAGTAAGAATATTTCCAGCTCGCGTTTATATTTTAAACGGTTTTATAATGACTTTATTACTGGTTAAATAGCAATAAGATATAGAGATAAATATTCAGTTTCGATCACTAAAAAAAGCAAAAAAGTATTTGAGTGATAAATATAAAGTAGCGATAAAGAAGTAAGAAAAGTTTTTCGATTCTTTTGCATGACACAAGTTAAAGCGAAATCTATTAAATTATCTAGAGCGGAATGTAACAAAATCGTACAAAAATTTAATCGTTCCGATTAAATTTTATTTTCTTACAATTTGCTGCCTGATTAAATTTAATCTAGAGAGGTGAATAAAAGAGAAGTAATTTTCGCAGCAGAATTTCAATAACAGAACTTACTTATAAGAGTCTAGGAAACGGGAGGTTCTTAGACCAAGAAGAAAAGCTATTTGATTTTGCCAAAACTCCTGAACATATTTAAGACCATGTAAAAGTAGATTCTGCATAATCTCAAACCGCAGAACAAAGAATTGCACCTGATCTCTAAAGATTAAATTTATTGAATGAGAAAGATTACCTTAGAAAATTATGATTTCAAATAATTTTCAAAATGTCTTAGCTTTAAAGTACATTTAACAATCATATGCTGCCACATGTAGGGCATTTGAATATTTCGTATATAACTAAAAGTTATTTGTGTAATGTTTGCATTTAAATTATTTAAACCCGTTTTCTTTTCAAATGCTTCATAATAACAACTTAATCCGGCTGCATGATTTGTACTACAAAATCAACAGCAAGGATAACAATTAGATAAAATGAAAAATAGAAGAGACGAAACAAGGAACCAAATCACATAAATAAAATAAATACGAGAAGCATAATTCGTGATCTTTGGACTTTTGCATTTTCTTTTTGCTGCTATTGTTGTTATTGCAACTGCTGCTACTAATGCATATTTAACCATTTAGCTTAAATTAAGTCACTGCATCAAATGATAAACGAAAACAGTAACCTAAATTAACGTCTACACAAACAGCAGCAGCAACAGCAGCAGCAACAGCAGCAGTAGCGAATAAGGCCAAAAAAAAGGGGGAAAATTTCTTGTGTTTACACAAATCGCTGGATGATGAGATGGGCACCATCATCATGATGAAACATCTAATGCTCATAATTATATTTATGTAAATTTTGTTTTGCTTTGTTTGGCTTGTTTTGATTTGTTTTGATTTGCAACCGTTTCCTTGACTTTGTGTGATACAAATTTTGAATTGAAATTAGACCAGTAAAAGTGATGATGGTTTAAGAAAGGGTGGCTACTGACCATTGTGGTCAGTAGCCACAAGAAAAACAGTAAATGAAATTTACATGAAAATCTCATACAAAACAACAACAAATATAACAATAACCATAACAATAACAATGGTAACAAATTAAAATATTTGTGAATAAAGGAAAATTATAATTGGAAGAGTCACAATTGCCATCCCATCAAATTTGATCACAAGTTGGACCAACATAGAAATATTTCCAAAAAAAAAAAAGGCAAAACAAAATTTCGTTGAATATTTGAGTGTGTAAAAATATCAAATGTGCGAATTATTATTTGGACTGAAAGGAGAAGAAGGGAGGCCCACTTGAATTGAATTGAAATAATTGAATGAGTTAAACAAGCAAAATTATGACAAACATAAAATCATGTAGAACATTAAGAACGTTTGAGAATAAATTGGACAAAATAATTGATATCTGCAATAGCAACACGAACAACAAGTAGAACAACAATCAGTATCAACCAACAATAAATTAACAATCAGCCAACTTAAAAACGATACATTTTAGTTTTCATTAACCTCCATCATCCCATGAATTAACCAACAAAATTTTTAACTTATTTCAACGAATGTGAATTTAATTTTGATTCCATTATTTTTATTTAATAAGTTTCTTTGCCAAATTCAAGTTATTTCAAAATATAAATTCACACAATTCTACAATTGAAATATGAAAAATATGATTTTGTATGGATTGAGAGGGCGTGAGAATGGAAATGATCATAGAAAATGTAAATAATTTTCATAGAATGTTTTTGATGGCTGATTACACAACGCATCAGTTCAATCAATCAATAAGGCTTTTGCATTTACATAAATAATTTTCTATAAGAAAATTGTTTAATAAACAAACGCATTCTTCACTTAAAGCGCCATTAAAATCACTACTTTGGAATAATCACTTAAAATAAATTAAAATCTCAAAAGAGTGAGAACGTTTTATTTAAGTTTGAGTTTCAGTTAAAATGTGTTGAGTTTAGTTCGAGTTCACTTAGAATGAGAAATATAATTATTCTGGAAAAAGTTTTCCAAACTCACGTTCTCTCTGGGGAAAAATCATAAATAAATAATTACTTTATTTATGGGAAATATTGCAACTCGTTCCACGGACTATTCCAATCTCCATATAAATTAATTTTTGTTTCTATTTGTCCAATAAATTTACATTACATCAATAAATTAGTCCATAAGTAACGAGAGATTAAGTTGGAGGAAAAAAAAACGTATATAATTTTATCTTATTTTCAAAAACTGAAAGGTCCTTCTTATTTAATGAAAATATAGTAATTTAATGTTGAGTAGAGACTCTAAAGAAATCCTAGAGACCTAACAATTAAATTATTACTAAATGAAATTTTATGAAGAGTTAGGAAAGGCATAAAAACTCTTAAAGCTAACTTGAGAAAATCATTCATCATCATAAATCAAAAAATCTTTCAATTCTTCAAATCAAAATTTTAAATCGTTTTAATTTAATTATTGATATTTTACGGTTTTGAATTCAAAAGCAAACCCTTTATTAATAATTCAATCCGTTATTAAAGTAAGAAATGTTGCTTATGATTTTAGGAAAATTCATAGAGAAAAATGAAGTGACGAAATCGGGTCTATATAATTTCGTTCGTTAAAAGTCGTTCGTCAATGGCAACAAGAAATTTCTTTAATCTATAAATAATTAATACTTCAATTATCACTTGCTCTCTTAAATGAATTATGAAAATAATTTGAAAAAAAAAAAAATTGGAAAATTGCTGGTTAAGCAGAAAGATTTATTTTTTCCACTTTCTATTAACTTATTCTATTTAACTTAACTCTCTCTCCCTCTGTCTTTTATTTAATTTAACTAGTTTTCTATTTAATTTAATTTATTTTCATTAAATTGCTTATTTTTCTTATTTTATTTATTTATTTATTTAGTAGTTTTTTTTTTAAAGACCATTTAAGGCCAAAAAGTGAAAAACTTCGCTTTCATTATCTCAATTTATTATAAACGTATTCCGACGTAACTGAAAACAATGGATTAAGATGAACAATGAAAGCACGGGAACAATAGAAGAATGAGTGAAAAGTTAAGAAAAACTGAAGCATCTGATCAAAATTTCATTCGCTTCAAGTTATCTGAAGGCAAATAAATGAACAAGTAAACAACAATAACAATATAAAAAAGAAAATAGAAAATGAATAAAAAAAAAGAAAAGTGCATAAAAACGTTTGATAAAAATTAATGCAAAATAAATAAAGGAAAATGGTGAGCCAAAGAAATCAAATGAGAACAAAATATTCACATTTTACAAAATTTTCCATAAAAGTTGATAATTTAAAAGGTTTTACAAAATCCAGGTTAATTTTGGAATACACTACGCAATCATAACGCAATTCAAAGCAAATAAAATATATAAAAAGTACCTCTCTAAAATGAATCCTCAATTGGACAAAATGACAGTGCGAGTTACTTTCACTAAGCAGAAAAATTTCATCTTACAAATTAAGAAAAGTAAAATTAAATTTATTTCGAAATAATTTTTTTAATTTATTTTGTATGATATTAAGTATTGCCTTTTACAAGTAACATTTAGATGAAAAGTGGCTCATGTTGCAGAACTCAACACTCTAATATAGAAATTATTTAATCTTAATTTTTTTTTTTTTGTGGTGAAATAGAAGACTTGTAACCATTTTCATTGAAAATACGGCTAAATTTTGACTAAAGAACATGAAAGCCGATATAAGGAACAGATCAATAAAAAACTGTTTCGTCCTTTATTTTTAATTTATTTACATATAAGAGGCAAACAATAAAACAATAAACAAACTGAGACTCTCCTGAATTATACCAATAATTTGGGTCTTTCAAATCCTTACAAGCAAATATAGAAATTATTATCTAATAAACATAAACATAAGTCAGTCACTCTAATCGTTGATAGAATAGATTTCAAATACTTTCGGTTTTATTCTCAAGCTGAATCGTTATATTTAGTCAGTGAATGAAAATGATTGATGCATTTGTCCAGTATGCTTCTCCATATTTTAATTATGCTGCAACTGATTAAATAAACTTTGAAAATTTATTGTATTATTTTATCAAAATAATTCTGTTTACTAATCGTTGCTCGTTGCACACTGCTTGCTGCTTGCTGCTCGTTACTCGTTACTCGTTACTCGTTACTCGTTGCTCTTTGCTCGCCTTGTAGGTACTTTCGGGTGCTCATAATGAATATTTATATAATTTTTATTTGTTTTTATTATTCATTTATTATTTAGTTTTTTTGAATTTCAGATATTTTTCTTCCAACCAATCAAACTTACATAAATATTTTTCTATTTCTTTGAAATTCTCAAAACTGTTGTAAAAGTGCATGGCACGCTCAAATGACCTTTATAAATTATTCAGGCATTCCATTTATGTATGATGATGAGCAATAGAAGATTTCTCTTTGCTCTAATGCTCTCTAAACGTACTTTCAACAATAAATATATATGCATACACACACACACACACACACACACACAAAATATTTTATCTAAAATTTATGTTTCAAACAAAACAAAAAAAAAAGAAATATTTTTTAAATACTAACACTAACAACACAATAATTAAGTACATTTCTCACAAGAATATTTTACTTCCTCTTCTATTCTCTCCTTTTCTCTTCTCTTACCAGACTACTCCGCTTCTTCTCTTCATATCAAATCCTTTTTCTTCTCATTGCTTTTTTTGTGATTTTTGTTTGCTTTTCCAACTGACTAACAATATAAAAATTAATAGGGAGACTAAATGCAACAGCAACAACTAAAAGTATTCACCAAAAACAAAAAAAAAAAAAGTCCAGCAAACCATAAGCATAACAATAACAATAATCGCCACAACAATTGCAATAATAATAATAACAATAAAATTTACGGAAATAAAAAATTCAAATCAATTTACATGAAAATAAAAATAAAGTTCTTATCATTATTATTGTTATGTTTGTGAATTGTTAGTTAACAAAACAAAAAAAACCTTCAAAAAAAAAAAAAAAACAAATGAAAAACATGAAAAAGATACAGAAAGAAATGGAATGGAAGAAAGATGGAGAGAGAGAGAAAACATGCTACACACCGAGACAGATGCGTTAGTTATGTTGAGGGCAAAACTTCTTTTTTGTTAATGCATAAGCGTACATGCATACATACGCATACATACACACATACATACACACAAACATAAAATGAAAATAAGAGTAATAAGAGCAAGTTGTAATTGGACGGACAAACAAACCACATAACAATATTAAATTGTTTGTGATGCCGACAGACACTGCGTCTACTTTAAGTTACAACATATTTTTCCTCTATTTCTCTTTCTTTCCCTCTCTCGCTCTTTCATTTGCTACAATGCACACAATGTAACATGCGTCAATAAAAAATAAAAACTCAATGCAAACAAAAAAACAACAAGAATAAAAAAAAAATAAATGTAAACAACAACAACAACAACAACAGCAACAACAAGAACAGAACAACAACAATGATGATGATGATGATGACGACAGCAATAATATTAGTAATAATAAATGATAAATGATGAAATGAAAATGCAATAAAATTATTTCATATTTATTTGTGCATTGTTGTTGCTGTTGCTGCTGTTGCTGCTGCTGCTGCTGCTTCTGCTATTATTATTATTATTGTGTTGATTTGTCACTTTAATTTCATGTTTTAGTTTAATATGGAAATTGCAAAAAAGTTGTTTGGTTTGTTGCTTCTCAAAAGCAACAAATTGCACCCTACACTCTGCACATGAATCAAATTGTCAAATCGTTCCAAAGCGTTTTGATTTAAATGTAATTTAAAAGTTAGATGAATAAATATGAATAAAATCGAAGAATTTTTAAAACTTTGTGAAAATTTGTGAAAATTTTTTGTATAAAAAAAAAATTTACAATTTTTAAGATTTTCAATTAAAAAAAAAGGGCATTACACTTTGATTATTGGTCTTAATAAATTAATGTAACGAATTTTCTTTAAATCGATCCATAATTTGGAACTATTTCTCCATTTCAAAGTCTTTTGAAAATTACAATTCTTTTAATTTCTTGACTTTTCTAAATCGTTAAACAAAATCGTGTAGGGCATATAAAAGTCGGCTTCAAATGCTTATGCTTATTTTTATTTGTTTATGAATTAACTAAATTTCAGAATGTTAATAATAATAACAAAAAAAAATGTGCCATAACATTTTCTGTTTTATGAACTCAATTTGAAATAAGTCGATTAAGATGAACGATTAAATACCCTGCACAAATTCATTTGTAATGATTTAAATGTCAAAAAAAAAGGTTTCAAAATATGACATGAAATCTTATTAACTTATCTGGTGAAAATTTTTTCTTGGACCAAAGCTATATCGAATTTATATCGATATAAAAGCTTGAGAATATTAAAATAAAATAAGCAGATAGATAATTAGAAAGATTAGAAAGAAAAAAAAAAGAGCGATGTCTATCAAACGGACCTGTAGACCAATCTTAATATTTAAATAGATTCATAAAATGATTCTTTTGTTTAATGAATAATTTCCGCTTAGTGCGAGAAATTTAATTTGTAAGTTCAATCATTTTATAATAAAATATTCCAAAGTTTAGATTTAGAAACATTATAATAAATTAGGGGAAAAAATGTCCAAAAAAGTAAAAAAAAAACAAATGATAACTCTATAGCCGGTCAGGGCCAACTCTTAAATATCCTAAATAACTTTCCTTAATGTAATTAAAGTCATATAAGAGAATTATAAGTCAATAAAGTTAAAAAAATAATAAATTTTAAATTGTTCATTTTATAAGAGGAGGTTTAAAAAAACGGACTGATCTGGCCCAAATTTAACTCACTTATATTTTATGTCAAAATGTATGGTAGTGCCAATTTACGCTAAAATATATTCCAAATTGAACCTCATGCCCATACATTGACTCATTTCGAAAAAGATCATAAAAATAGACCCACTTGGACTTGGACAGTTGGGTCAATCTTTTTTTTCGATTTTAGCGATTTTTTTTTTTTTTTGGAAAAAGAGTTATATGGGGCTTGCTCTGTAAAATGGTCCGACTCTATACTTGGATCAAAGCAAACCAAAAACAAATCAAAACACCAAATTTTAAAATTATATTTTAAAAATATGCGGCGTATAGCTTGCTTATACATGGGCAGACTGACGGACAGATCTATATCATATCAGGAAGTGATTCTAAATCAATTGGTATAATAAAATGTGGATCTATCTCAAATCTGTTTGGGTGTTACAAACATCTACATCTGTACCACAAGTGATGTGAGTTATGAATACTAAAAAAAAGGAAATGTAATTTCAATCACATCAAAAAGTATTGACAAAGTTTTATTTTCTTATTTTATAATAAATGAAACAGATGGAAACTATATTAAATGATGAGTTTATTAAAACTAGTAACACCACTAAAACCAATAAGAGTAGCAATATCAATAACTGTAACAATAACAATAACAATAACAATAACAATAACAATAACAATAACAATAACAATAACAATAACAATAACAATAACAATAACAATAACAATAACAATAACAATAACAATAACAATAACAATAACAATAACAATAACAATAACAATAACAATAACAATAACAATAACAATAACAATAACAATAACAATAACAATAACAATAACACAATAACAATAACAATAACAATAACAATAACAATAACAATAACAATAACAATAACAATAACAATAACAATAACAATAACAATAACAATAACAATAACAATAACAAATAACAATAACAATAACAATAACAATAACAATAACAATAACAATAACAATAACAATAACAATAACAATAACAATAACAATAACAATAACAATAACAATAACAATAACAATAACAATAACAATAACAATAACAATAACAATAACAATAACAATAACAATAACAATAACAATAACAATAACAATAACAATAACAATAACAATAACAATAACAATAACAATAACAATAACAATAACAATAACAGTATGTCAATAGTAATAAAAATTTCACACATTTGTGATAATTTACGATGCATTTAGTTGATCGCTTCGATAATTTTTGCGAGGGTTTTCTCCTTTTCTTTATTTTCCAGTAAACATTTTTCAGGTTTTTCTTTCTCCTCTATTTTTATTAAAACACTTTTTTTGGAGTTTTACATGTGCCAACTGAAGTTTAATCATAATGCATGATCTTTGCGACATTTAAAAGGATGGCTGAAATCCTTTAAAAAATAGAAATCTCTAATGTCTAATATCTAATATATCACTCATATATTTTTAATAGTAAATAATAGTAATAAGAACTTTATAGTCGGTCGGGGCCAGCTCTTACTTATCACACAAATCTTGCCTTAATATAATAAAAGTCATATAAGAAAATTACAAGCCAACAATACTGGAAAATTGTAATTTCTTAATCATTTAACAAGCATTTTAGAGTAAATTCGAAAAATTGACTTATCTGGAGCAAATTTGGTACAGTTTATGTAAAAACCCAAGGCAGTGCCAATTTTCGTTAAAATATATCCAAGATTAACACTTTTGTCGAGAAAGGTGTTATGTAAAAAGTGATCGTAAAAATAGCCCTCTTCTGGACCAAAGTTTGGTATACATATTTTTTATAGTAAAAAATAATGCAGCGTCCATTTATTTTCAAATATATTTAGAATTGTAATTTTTTTCCATATAACTGGTTTTATTTAAAAAAAGCGTTATATGAGGCGTGGGCGTAAAATTAATCCGATTTTAACAAATTTTAACAGAGTTTGTCTCTGGACCAAAACGCACCTACCTACTAAATTTCACTAAAATATCTGTAAAATTATGACTTATAGCTTGATAACAAATTTACATGAACAGACAATAGATAGACAGACGGACAGGGAGGTGTAAACCGAAACAGGAAGTGATTCTGAGTCGATTGGTATAAAAAAAGGTGGATTATAATTAAAAAGTGTTGTACAATTTTAGAACCAATAAAATGAAAAATTAAAGTTTTGAATTTCTGTGCAAAAGCATCGTTTGCATATGATTTGGCCGTAATCATAAAATGGATTTAGTGAGAAATAACATTTTTTTTATGAAGATTTTAGTAAATAAATTCAAATTATCAATTTTACCCAGATGGCAAATTCGAGCTCTAAGAACCTTAGAAAAGTTCATAGAAATTGCCGAAATTTATTTATTTAATTTATCATTCATACGCCTAACAAAATAAATTTCTTAAAAATATTAAAAAAAAGTGCAGCTGAAAGTTTGATACCAAAAATCTAGCAACTAACTTTAAATAGACGGATCGACTTACAGAAAGCCACAATCGTTTCAAAAAATGATTATAATTCGATTTACTTATTAAAAAAATGTAAATGCATTTTAAATCAGACTGAACAGGTTTCAGAACTAGGTTTCCTTCTGATTCTTGCAGAAATCATTTCATTAAATTAAAAATATACAAATGAAGAGCGTATCGTTGAGTCCAAAATGACATGATTAATCCAAAACCAGAAAGCACAGAGCATCAATAAAAAACCATTTGTTTACTGCATACAAAAAGTTTAGTAAAGCGTCATCATCTAAATATAAAACGCTAAATTGATAAAGCGATATAAAATCTATAAGTAAGTTGTGTAAAGCAAAGGAAAGCTCACGACAGTCACGAGAAGTCTCGCAAACTCATATCATCCTTTTCATATAATTAAATGATATAAATGGACAGGGCATTAAATGGACGATCCAGCAACGGAGCAAAAGCCGAAAGGTAGAAAGAGAAAAAGCATAAACAGAAGTAGCGAGAAGAAGCATGAGAAATCGATGACAAACGATTAACGTATTTATTTAATTTACAAAACTATCCCTCTAAATAAAGGAAAGCAACTGGCTGCACCCACAGCAATAACTAGACTCATTGCCGTAGTAATAATAACAATATTAGCAACAGCAATAACAACAACAAGAACAATGACGACACAAGGGCGATACAAATGGCTGCAATTTACCATCAACCCGCTTTTTTTGAGTCTTTTTCAAAGACTTTGTTGCTGTTTTGTTGTGCGTCCATTCACTTATGATGATAATGCAAAACTTAATTGAGAAGAAGAAGAAGAAGAAGAAGAAGAAGAAAAATATATGAATTGATAAATTAATGATTCTAATTATTGACATTTGAACGTAAATTATTTTATAGCTCCTAATTACATTTTATAGTAATAAATGTCAAAAGCGTTTGAAGAAAAATTGAAAAGAAAAACTAAAAAGATGATTCGAATGATTAAATGTATCAATAAAATTACATCTAATGAAGGATGAAGGATGCATTAGAATGTAGAAAGGATGAAAAGTGAAAAAAATAATTTTTTGTTAAATCGTGCAAAACACGATAAATTTATTTCAATTATTCAGTTGACTAGACAAACACTAAGCTACTCAATTTTCACATTAACAAAATAGATTTAGATGAGAAGAAAATTGTAAGCACTTAAAGTTCAGTGAATTAAAACTTAATGATGCAATTTAGAACCATTATAACTTGGAAACAATTAAAAAAATTCAAGAAATACAATTTTTATATCAATTGAAGATTTAAACTTAGTTATAATTTTTAGTTGACTTTTTTTCAAATTCTGAAAGTATCTCCAATTTTATTAATTTCTAATTTTTAATTTAAGTGGATATTTACAGATGCCTTTGAGATTTGTGTTGTATGGCGAATGTTTTAATCATTTTCTAAAGTCATCGATTTTGTTCGATTTTAAATTTAAAATGACTTTCAATATTGTGACGATTCACAACTTTATTGAACAAAACTTTTTGGCCTAATGCAACATTTTGAAGATGCTGAAAAAGAACTATTTCTGTAAATGCATTCAACATGGCATGAACACATTTATTCATTATTTAAAGGGCCATGATCGATCGATACATTCGATCTTATTAAATTTTAATCCATTTTCATTTGTTTCTTACAAATTATGATAAAATGTTAAATGATAAATGTTAAAATTATCTCATCTTAAATTAATACTTTACTTTTCTACATTTCTATGTCATTTATCATATTTTTTACATTTATTCTTAATCCGCAAAAGATTCTTGTTTGAAATGCCACAAAAGGAGAAACTTATTTATTTCAGTTCTATTATTAATTTAGTCGAAAGTAAATTCAGTAAAAATGTTTATTTTCCTCAAAGTATAATTAAAATTTTAATTTGCAACTAATTGTTAAACTGTTTCGATTCTAATCAATTTCAATCAAATTGAGCTACAAGACCATCTATGCACCAAATTTCATTAAAATGTTTCTCTATAAAATTATGACATGCAGCTTGATAGATGGACAGACGGACAGACGAACAGACGGACAGACATACAGATTGGTTTAAATCAATTTAGAAAGTGATTCTGAGTAAATTAGTCTAACAATAAATGGTTCCATCTCAAATCTTTTTTAATGTTCCAAACCTTAACACTCAATTATAAAGCCTTGCATTACAAGTGCTGTGTAATTGTAAATTGGATGCAATTGCGGGAAAACGAATCGTATAAAACCCTCAACTTTTTCACTTTTTTCTTTAATTTCATCTAAATGATAATTGTCTGACCGAGAAGTGTTAAGAGAGAATGACAGCGGCAGAATTCCTTTTGCATTCAACAAGTATATTTGTTTTTGCTCCTTTCTTTTTTAAGTTGCCCACTAAAAAGTGAATGCTTTAATTATTTACAGAATTATCGAGTGCATGTAAACGAAGAAACGCGTGCAGATTTATTGAAATAAAACTCATAATTTAAAAGAAAGAAAAAGTGAGACAAAATCAAAAAACAAAATGAAATAAATTCATTTTTATAAGACAATTAAAGGAAATATTTCTCTGTAAAAAATAAGTCGAAATTTCTCGTTTAGCGTGACCATGATTCATTGATATATTTTTGTTGCCAGTCATTTTGTTGTGATACAATTTCAATAAATATGAAAGAAGGACGGTAGCGGCATGCATTCCAAATGATTGATGTCTTCTTGATGACTTCATAATTTTGTGAGACTTTCGCCTCTGATTATTTTTGTTATGATGCGTTCCTCATATTCACGGTACAATAAAAGTAAAAGGCGTGAGTTTTATGTCTTTAATTAGTTAATTATTGTTATTGTTGTTCTTGTTGTTGTTGTTTTTGCTACTGTTGATTTGGTTGAAATCCACAAGTAACAACAGCGTCCAACAATGGCAAAAAGAGCAGCAACAAACTGCTGCAACTCTTTTCTTTGAGTTGCTATTTTTTGCATCATCTACGTGTTAATTTTAGAAACTTTTCTTCAGTAAATTATCTGTTCTATTTCTGTTCAAATTGCTGCTTTACTTGTTAAATGATTGAAAATATGTACAAAGCAAATTTTGACGTTTTGCTTGCTCTACTCGTCACAGTAAATTATTTCACTATTTTGTTAAACTTTATACTTTTTTGATTTGTGACATTTGTAATGAAACATATGGCATTAATTTCAAAAAGTCATTCAATTAAGAATTCTTAGAATTATGAACTGTATCAGTAGACAGTTTGAGGTAAATTTCTTAATGTATTCTCCTTCTATTTACTTTTTCTCTCTCATTTCCCGTAACTACATTTAACTCTCAGTGCATTGAATTTACTTTAAAACAAATGAATTAGTTTGATTTTTTTTTGATGCTTCTTCTTATATTTTTGGGTCATTCTCAAGCATCATTTCGCTTGTCACAATTTCCTCCTAATGATTGTGATTCTTATTTATAAACTTTAAATGGTCATTTTATCTCATAAATTCGATGTATGACAAATAAAACTTTAAAACATTTTCATCTTCTTTTCATTTTTTATGTTTTACAATTTATCAAACACATTTTTTCATTTATGAGTATAAAATGCGATTATTAAAGAAATTTTTGGATCATAAATTTTCTATTTATTTTATGTATAAAATTACTTTTAATTGTGCAGTGGAAATAAGTAACGATAACTGGGCAAGTTAAAGATTATTAATATCATAAATTTTTCTTCCTTGACTACAATATTTATCAATTATAGTCAAAAGTAAGAAATTAATAAAATGAACAAACGATTAAGGTATTTCATAAAGGTTGCAGGCTTTTAGGAATATCAAAAGTTTAAAATCAATTAATTTGAGACATATTGTTATTAAATTTCTTCACATTACTCAGAATATCAATTAAAAACTTTCGATATCAAAATCCATAAATAAATTTGTGTATGTAAAGTCTAAAAATCGATATGTAATATCGGATTTTTCATAAAATTTGGTTCAAGAAGGTAAGTACTTTATTTACTACTTACTTTGCAAACTTTTGTTAAGATATTTGTACATATTTTCCAATTGAAATGAATCAATTAATAAAATTAACTTATCTCACAAGTTAGGATTAAGCAGCACCTTTATAAAAGTGACATTTGATAATATCAAAAGGCTCACTAGAGTGTATGAGAAATAAAATGGCTATGCCATTTTGATCTTATACCCTGGTCGTTCTGCTTTCTTTCTTATATGCCAGCACTAACACTGATCGCCTGTTTGCTGTGGAAAAGTATAATGATGGGGAGAAAACAATATTTCCGGGCTTTTTATATCGAGTGACGAAGAAATCAGAAGATATGTGCCCAAGTCGCCGATAATCATAAGAAAAAGAATTTCTGAAGAAAGTTAGAGGAAAAGAAATAAAATTAATATAAAGCGATACAAAATATAACTTAAATAAAAAAGGAGTTGTCTATTTAACTTAGTGGGCAATAAGTATTGTTTTAGGCGAAAGTACCCTATAAAAATACCACAAGTGGAATTGTAACGGGGACCCTGAAAGAGTAAGGGTTTTATCCAAGGCCAGACAAAAGTCTTGACCAGTGAGAGTATTGTACAGTAGCCAAACTTCAATCAGCACATCTCTTGAAACTAAATGTGAGAGAGTTACTCTAAATGCTGCTAAAAAAATCGTTTTCGAGAATATTTGAAATTATTTCATGGGATTTAAGGTAATCGTTTTTACTTACTATCATTTAATCAATTACATTTTTCCCTTAAGCACAGTCCCTTGAGCAAGCTTTAGAAAATCTTAATGTATATGAATAAAAATTTTATAAATTCTATAGTAAATTGAAAATACAGATATTTGACATAATAAAAAAAAAATACAAATAAAAATACGCAATAAAAAATATTATCTAATTAAATTATAATTTGCCACATTGAAAAATATGAAATATTAAGTAAATGTTTTCTGGTTTTTAAGTAAAAAATGTAAGTAAATTATTTTTCAAATTTATTTATAATTTATAATACAATACAAAATAATGCAAAAGTTATTTAGTTATTTTAGTGAATTTAAAGAAAATTTCTAGTGTTAATAAGAAAAAATTTTATATAAAAATTTTAAATAGAAACTTTTGTGTTCTGTTACGAAAAAATAATAAATGAATAGAAATGTACTAATGAAGTAATATGAAGCTGATAAAGTAAGAATGATTGAATGAATGTGTTAATGATTAAATTAAATTGACAGTGAAAAAGTATTTGGCGAGACTTTTAACACATAAATAGAATATTGTTCTATTCTTTATAATAAATGATTATGTGATGAATGCGTTGAGAAAGAAACAAAGAAATAAAGAAGGAAAATACAATGCAAAAAAAAATGAAATTTTAAATTAAATGTAAAAGTAATGTTAGAGATGGCAAATGACATGACATGATGGCTAAATGGGACAACAGACAAAAATAATGTCGTATGCTCAAGTTTGCAGCATTTGATGGGGAGCATTTGATTTGTACTACTTCAATCAATGACAGCAATTGCATTGTCAGAGAATGGAGTTTAAAACATTCGGGAAATATGGATTTGTTGCCTAAGAATAGAACGTTCGTTTAAATGTCATGTAAATATGTGATGATACATTTAATTTACAGAGAGAACGCGCCCACTTCAACTTACTGACAGACATAAACAGCACAAATTCTGACTACAAGTTATACTTAAAGAAGATGATCGCTGTTGGTGCAACATTTTATAAAGCACATGATTTCACGCTATTTGAATTGTGAAAAGTGGACATTTGTTTTAATGAACCTGGAGAAAGTTTAATGCCACATGTTTGTTTATCCACCATGCCCTCCATGCTCTCCTTGTAAAGAATAAGAAACAAATCAATCCTCTTTTGCATTTGTTGTTGTTTTTTTTTGTAAATTATACCGTTGCTTTATTGTCAATTATTATTTTCATTTAAAATATTTGCGGTGGTTCCATCGCATTAACGTTCTCCTTCTCCTTGTCCTTCTCCTTCTCCTTCCTGTTGCTATTTTACTACTTTTTCAATATAAATTATTACACATTCTATAGGAATTTATTTCAGAATGAAATGTTCCATGTACATGACAAACGAAAACATTGAAGCAACAGAAAAAATATATTTTCCCCTTTTTCTTCTTGCGCTTTTTTTTTTTGATAGTGATAAATATGCATGAACATGGATTATCACGTTGTTGCCTATCAACACAATCGACGATTTGTGAATATGCTTAACGACCCGTAAATGTAATCTAACAAGCTCAACATTTCATTTCAAATCCATAAAATTGGCAAAATGGCATTTTGCAATAATAATTTTATTGATGAACCTTCGATCAATTCTGAGTATCATCAAAAACATCGGTGTGTTTGAAAATTGATTGTGAAAAAATATTATTTCAAAAAATAAGTAATGACTCTTCAAACGGATATTTCAGGAACATCTTTCAGGATGTTCTCCCAATTGGATGATTGGTCGGTCTGATTAAAATAAAAAAATTTTATTTGTAAAAATGCATTGCAAGAGTTTCTTGTTTTTATTGGCCACTGTTATAAATCGTGTCTAATTAGTTAATTAATTTCTTATATTTTCTACGTATATTTATATCTTCTTATATGAAGGACTTAACCTGAACTTGCTATATGAAAGTTTATTGTAAAAAGCATCTTTCAGACCAAAAAAAAACTGGTTAAGGGCGTTCGAGGCATTCAAGGGCCTGATATAACTGACGATAGAAAGCCTAAATCCTAAGAAAACTACGTTTGGCTGGAGCAAAATCTTGGATATTTATCACGTAGGCACTACTTTGAGGCTTTTTAGAGGCCATTACTTGAAAGTTATACAATTTCGAATAGGCGTAGTCTATTAGCACTATTTACGACCGGGGCAATGCTTACCACACATGAATACACAGGCCCGACAACAGACTCGTTTCAGAAGTCGTTTCAGAGTGTAATGTTCATGCTCATCTAGAATATATAAACTTTATGGGGTCCGACGCTTCCTTTTACAGGCGTTACAGACATAATGACAAGGTGAGTATATTTCCAATCACCAGCTGTAAAAGAAAAGTGAAGAATATGAACAATTTAGTTTTTGAATGATTCTTCTTCCTACACATGAAGGGAAAAATGTTCGTTGAGATAAAAGTGCAGACATTTTTTAAGTAAATGAATGGAAAAAGTCAAAAACCCTTTCACTTAAATTGTTGTTACATTTGGACCATTTATCATGTTTATTTTGACACAAGGGCCTAAATTATTTTTGGAATTTTTTGTGGGTTTTATTGTAAACCAATTGAAATTTAAATTGGCGTTATTAATTAAAGAAATTTGTTGTTTGAAAAAGCCTTTGGCGATTTTTTTCGGCTTTTTTTCGTTTGTTTTTTTTTTTTTTTTGGTTGTTTTTGTAAGTATTAAAAATTTAAGAATGCTCTAAATTAACAGATAATTAACAGTTGAAATTCAGACAACAACAATGAAAAATTTTATGGAATTTAAACCAATTGCCTCGCACTATTCGCCCATTGTATTTATTCTGGTAAAGGAAAAATGAAAGTAAGAGAAAAAGAGATGGTAGGAAAAACGGAGAGAGAGTGACCAGGAAGGATTTATGGTAAAGAAGGGAATGCTAGAGATTGATGGAAAAAAATTCACACATAAATAATATGTATTTATGTATTGGGTTGTTGAGAAAATCTTCTTATTTTATTTAGCTAATTTCAAAATTTTACATATTTTTATTTAAGATGGTTGCACACATTATTTTGGCAGCTAATATGGGCCTTTAAAAAAGTTTAATTAATTTGACGCTTCAGCTTTTGAGTAAGCTCATATATAAAAAAAGTTAAGTCAAAAGAAAAGGTAACAAAGCATTTCAAGTGACAAAAAACTTATACGATTTGTATAAAAAAGAATATTGCAAACTAATATTGGAAGATTGTCAATCGAATCGATAATTTTGATGTAACAAAAACACCACTACATTTTGTATGTTTCAATGAAGCTCATAAAATCATAACAAGGGTCTAAATTGCAGTAAACAAAAGAGAAATAACTTTCTGAACCACCGATAAATTAAGTTTAGCCAATGCCTGAATGGCTTAATATATTTATATATATTTATAATAAATGATGGGTACTTTACATACAATTCTATCATTATTTATTTGGACATATCTCAACATGCCACAGACGTGCCATGCGTTCACAGAAAGCAGAGCACTTTAGTTGAAATATTCAAGTGGAGTAAAAAATTTAATTTCATTTAAATGCTTATATCAAGAATCAAGTAAAAGGAGTGTACCTGACATTGAGTGGCTCGTCATTGGCAACAGATTTTAACAATTTATTAACATATGTATTACATAAGAAGACAAGTGGACAATAGTGCATGCTTCGATTCATATGCCTGAATACGATAATTGGCAGAATTAACATTAAATTAAATCAAAATTAAACAGTTAATTGATAATTATCTGTTTTATTTTTAAAATGACATTTTTTTATAAAGTAACGTAAGTGAGATAAATTTTTGTTGGTCTTGAAAGAAAGCAAAAGTTTAAAAAAATTTTACAATTTAAAATTATTCCATATAAATATTTTCGAAAATTAAAGAATTTAATTTTTATAAACTTTTACACTCCAAATTGGTTTAGAATTTCGAACGTCAACGCTTAGCCCAATAAATCTCTTGTCTGTCATATATATATATATATATATAGCAACATTGCTTATTGGCAGACCTGCATGAGAGTAAAGTGTTTGTCAAATTTATAGAGTAAAAATTTCTTCGGTACAAATTATTTAAAATAAATTAAAGAATATCGATTAGTTTAAGAGCCTTTTAGAGCTTTCTAGTTCTAATGGAAAGTATTTCTTTGAGCGATGAGCCGATCAATCTATTTAATATGAATGGGAGAATTCAAAAATCAAGGTTTATCTTTTTATTTAACGAGTTTTTTGAAAACGTCAAAAGAGTTAGTGCTAGAGGAATTATGAGTAGAAACTAAGCAAGTCAACATTTTAAATGACAGATTTAGTGAGAAATACTTGTGGCCAATAATAAAATTCATTTTCTATTTCATAATTTCAGTTTATAATTATTCTTACTTTTGTTGTAGACTTTTCAAAGCATAATTTGCCACATAAGTTCAGGTGGAAGGCTAAACAGCTGTTCGGTTTTATTCATACAACGAACAATGTTTATTAATATTTGCTTCCAGTCTTTCTTTCTACCAATCTAACACTTTGCTAGTTGGGTTTCGAATTTTCATATGGAATATATAATAACCCAGAATAAAGAACAAATAGAATATTCATTACAAAGACAATGATTTGTTGCTTAAATGAAATGAGTTTTTTGTTATTATTATTATTGTTGTTATTTTGTTATTGTTATTGTAATTGTAATTATCCTTGTGGTCTATCCATATATAAATGGAAAATCAAATGATTGAGTTTAAGTTAAAACTGATGATTTCTCCTCCTTCTCCCTCTCTCTCTCTCTCTCTCTCTCTTTGCTCTTACACTTTTATTGACCAATTTATTGGTTTTCTATTGTTTGCGTGTCTGTTTATGTACCTGTTAATACATAAATTTACATGCTTATCTGCATTCTTTATATTTGACATAAGTGACATTTTTATGTAAATGTCATGTCAACAAACAAAATGCAACTCTGTTTGTAACAAAAAAGCACAACACTTGACAAAACATTGCATTGAGGCACGTGTTAAGTGAGTGCATGTAAATGTTGAATTTATTTTTAACTTATTTTATGCAGTTCGCTTAGTTCAAACTAAGATAGCCCTATCACGTTTGTTTTATGAATGTAAAACTCAGAAGGCCTTAATATTTGCGTTTTAAGAACTCAATCAGTTTTTAGTCGATTAAGCTTATTTGTCCATCGGTCCATCTGAAATTGACATTGCAAAATTTACTGCGCAAAGGATGAATGAGCGTATTCGAAAGTTTTTGACGATTTAGTTAAAGCATGAACGCTATTGAACGCGAAAGCGATCGGAGCGTAATAAAAATCATATTTCAAATGCGAAAAGTTATTTCAGGGGAAGAAATTTACAAAAATAAATTTTTAATAACCATCATCATATCTAAACTTGTATCAGATCTGGATTAAATCTAAACTTGCATTAGAACTTAATAAATTTTGTTAAATGAGAGCTTAAGCGATATTTGAATGTCGATCCCTGCAACATTTTTGCTTATTTTATAAAAAATGCAAAGGATCTGAGGCAAGATAATAATTATTATCACCATCATTATGATCTTTATTAAAATCATAATCACCATAAACCAAAAATGTGTATTTTGATGTACTTTTCAACGGTTCGTGCTGCTGTTGCCGCTTCTTCTTCTTGATATCGTTGTATATCAAACGTTATATTTCAATGTCGGTAAATTTCTACTTCCGACAATACACAACGGTTATATTTGTTGTTTCGTTTTGTTTGCGTAACAACATGATACATTTTATAACTGCAAGTGTTTGCTGTCTATTCCAAATTTACTGTTACATGTTTGCCGTTGTTGTAATTCCGTAGTGGCAACTGTCTTGTAAGTAGAGTTACATGTTATTAACCTTATGCTTGACTACTTTAAACAAGGCGAATTAAAATTCAATAAATGTCTGTCCGAATGTAATACGACTCCAGTGATAACTAGATAGTGATAACGCTACATGTGGCCACGAAAGTGTTCAGTTACACCTTTAAAATTAATTTATTTGCATGCATAAATTAATTATATTTTTTACATTTTTTTCATATTAATTTTAATGTGAATCATAAACCGCTTTCTTTAATCAAATTAACTTTCAACTCAGCTGCACACCGAACAGAAATGTTTCCGACTTGTCGATAAATAATAGTATTATATTTCATGTAGTCTAAAACAAAGGCCATCATCTTATTAAAAAAGGTAAACTAAAGAAAAAAAAACACAGTTGAAAATTTTATATTGCGCTCAAAGGTAACTCACGCGTAGGTATAAAATTTTATAGGAGGCCGTAGCTTAAAGTTTTATCCGATAAAGGTTTATTGGATGATTATTATTTAAATATTATTCTACTCTTTTGTTAAATACATTTCATTCAACTTTCTTTCATGAAATGCCTAAGAATAAATTCTTAGGCATTTTAAAAAGTTTGTTAAAGCCGTACAAAATATCAAATCGAATTTATTATTATTTTACATAAAACGTAACTATTCCTTTTATTGGGCTTAGTGGTTGATCCTGACAACTGATAATTTAACCTGCTCTGAGATGTCAAATGCAAGTAAATGACTCTGATTGTTAGGTCTGATTGTGCCATTCACCATTTTGAACAATAATTTTAAAGTACACTCTAAAAAAAACTTGAGTATATGGAACTTTGGGACATTAAATGAGATAAAATCGGAGAAGAATTTTAATGTATCAAATTTAATATGAACAAAATAAATGTTTTTTTTTTAAATTCAAAAATTAGTAAAGCAAATCCGGAAATTGATTTAAAACTTCTGATAAAATAACAGAAATATGTTGTAATTCATTAAATGTGACTTTTCAAAGCAGATTATAAAATTTTTGAATAATATTGAACATCATTAGAAACTCCAAACTGTAACTACTACAAATCATTTAATGAATTCTTTTCAAATTTATTCAAAACACTTCATTTCAAATCATATTTTGAAAGATGATTTTATTCTTTCTCAGTATAATGACTTTTCTGTTTATGGCAGGTAAACCATTTAAGCTGGCATATTTTAATGCTAAAAAGAGAATTAAGAAAAAAATTTAATTTCATTTTCTCACTTTAATTCTAAATACGAGAGAGCACTTTGTCTGTTTTAATTACGAGTTCAAAATGTAAACAAAATTGCACTAGAAAAAGAGTGAATTGTAATAAAACGAAGTTGAGCTCGTAAGCATATGTTTATCGTTTGCCGCAAAGGGTTGTTAACAACATCATCAAAAATAATAATCATAACAGCAATTGCAATTGCAACAGCAATAGCAGCAGCAATGAATAAATGTGTGCACATTAGTATGCATTAATGAATTTATTGTTCATATACGAATATCGCAATCAACTGGCACATGTCTTCCCTCACCCATCTCTTTAAGTATGTTGAATATTTTGGCATGGTATGAAGTTTGTAAATTTGCTTTCATAAAACCAATAAGCAAAAAAAAAATACCATTAACAAGAGCAAAATATGCAGAACAAACCATTAATAAAAACTAATCGAAAAACTGTAGCCGCAATTAATATTCTATTGTAGACCTTCTTGTAGATAATGCTCTCACAACATAAATGTAAATTATGATAAGACTTTTAATGTAATGAATTGAAAAAGTGTGTGCGAAAATTGCCATCCTTGTACCCTATTACAGTAATATTGTCCTTTTCGATTTTACTCTTCTGTTTCTTTATCGCTTTTATAAGGAATGACTGAACGCTTTGGCATGAAAAATGTTGAAGAGAAATGGTAAAAAATTTTGTTAAGGCCATTGAAAGGAAACATAATTCGTATCGTAAAAGATGGTCTAGATTTTTTCTGAAAACCTAAAATTTTTCCCTGAGACTTCTAAAGCGAAAGACTAAAACCTTTGATCAACCTGGATGTTAATGCTGAAACAATTTTCATCATATTGCTTTAAATAGCCTAAATTAAAAATTGGGTTTCCAAAGCGGCAACGGACAAATGGATGCTCCGCTATGTTTGTACCTTACACTATTTGGGGTACAGGGTTTTATAATTTGGGTGTAGATATTTGTAACACCCAAAAGAAGTTGCAGTAGATCCATCCTTTATTACATCGATCGACTCAGAAAAATTTCCTGATTTGATTTAATACTGTATGTAAATTTGTTATGAAGGTATAGGTCGCAGATTTTGAAATATTATATTGAAATATGGTATATGGGTGTATTATAATCGGGAAACGTACTCTATTAAAACTGATTAACGTAATTTTTTTCGATCACGCCGCATATAACGCTTTTCTTAAAAAAAGTCGTTATACAGAAAAAAATTATAAGTTTGAATATATTTTAATTGTAATTCTATCTTAGCATTTAAAATATATGTATTTGGTCTCGATTGGTCCGCTTTTGCGAACATTTCTCGTATAAAGCGCTTTTTATAAAACTTCTTGTATTTATAAGAAAAATTCAATTTTAAATATATTTTTGCCAAAATTAATTTTTTTAATGTTTTGACAAGAAAAGGTGTGTACTAAATTTGGTCCAGGTCCATCTATTGTTTGAACCTACCCTTATATAACAAACTTTTTCTACTATAAAAAGTTCGTTAAAAATTACAATTTTTAAAAATTTTGTTTCCTTGTAACTTCCTTATCTCATTTTAATTGCATTAAGCGAAGTGGTTGTAGGGGTATTTTAGAGTCGGTCCCGAACGATTATAAAGTCCTTAATTGTTTTTGTTTCCTTTTCTCTTATTTGGCATTTAATAATTTAAGCGATTATTAATTCATATTTGCCATTCAAATTATGGTCATCACTGCAATCAAAAAAAAAAAAAAAAATTAAAAGTATCAATTTTGATAAAAAATATGAACTGAAAATTTCCACATTAAGCTTCTTCTGTGACATTACGATTATGGATTTCTTTGTTAATCATTGACTTATTAAATTAACTATTTCAAAAACATCCGCTTTAATCGTACCAAATGGCAAATCTATCTGCGTCCCCAAAGAAGCATAATAAATAAAATTTTTAGGAGACAATTGCGCAATTTGCGAGATGGCGTTGGAGTAATCGTTGGAACACTTTTAGAATAATTTTATAAAAATAAACATGGAAAATTTAATGTAAAAAATAAGGCATAGATTGAACAATTTTTAAATATCTTTATCCATTTTAAGTACAAATTTTTTGACATCATTTTATCAAATTTAATTTTGAATTCTCAATCAGTACTCAATTAAATTTGATGACTTTATATAATTTTGCCATGATCGTATATAATCCGCATTAATACACTTACATGTATATACATATACACACATGTATGCACACATATACACATATGCATATATATATATACATTTACATTCAGTCAACTAAAAGCATTAATTACATTTAATTAGTTTGTTAAAATTTCCGAGACTCTAATTAAATGTGATAGCAGCAAAGGTAGCAGCAGTAACAGCAACAGCAAAAGCAACAGCAACAGCAATAGCAACAGCAACGGAGGCAGTGTCAGCGGCGGCTGTCACATTAAATTTTACAAAATTTTGCACATTTGTCTTTATTTAAGATGGAAGTGAAAGAAACGTTAAAATCATTTCAAAGGGAAGACACTTGAAAAAAAAATTATTAAAAATCTTTTCAAAAGGAGATCAACGGCGAAAAAGCTTTAACAACTTGACAAAGTTAATTAATTATCATTGCATAGAAAAATAATGCAAAAAAAAAAAAAATATCCCCACAAATGCTAGAAAAAATATGACAAGTAGAAATTTTTTAGTTTTAGCCAAATATTTCATAAAATATAAATGGACTACTTCAATTTCAAGTAGGCTCTATTTGTATGGATGTCATTTACTTTAAATTGATGAAAAATGCTCAAATTAAATTAAATTGTCAATTGAGTTAAAAAACAGTAAATACTTTTTAAATTCTTTTTAAACAAAATTATTTTAATTGTATTTTCTTTTCTAGCTTTTTTCTTCTTCTTATTTGTATTGTAAATCAAAATTAATTTAATTTGAGTTATTCTCTCGTCTAAAGTACAGACTTAATGTACTTCCCATTTTTATGTAAAATCTCTTGAAAGTATAAACGCAGGAATTTTTCTTTTTCTTCTTATAATATTTTTTATTATATTTCATTAATTTTTGTTTTAAGTATAAGCCCATAGAAGAAGAAAAGTTAATTAATAAATGATAGAAATATGCATAAGCAATTTGGAATCTATCAAAGTCTATGTATCTAGTACTATGACTATTTGCGCTACACTAAAGAATAGAAGAATATAATTTGAAATTTAGAATTTCAATTTTGGACTAAAAATTTACACACCATTCCTGTTTCTTTCGGTTCAGTTCCTTTATGTTGCAAAATTAATTTCTTTCTACTAAGAATCCATTTAATCCATTAAATCCATTAAATTAATAAATTCTGGTTGTTCAGAGGAAAGCATTTGTCATTATTGATTTTTTATTCCATTTCTTAATTTTATTAAAAAAATTTCCAAGAAATTTTCTTAAGAAAGCACTTTTCATATAATTTCTAGACTATTTGCCTTTAAATGTCACTTTTATTTGGTTTGAACTTAGAATCGTAACAAATTATTTCTATAAAATTTGCTTCAAAAAAATATTTCATAGAAATATTAACCTAAAATTTTGATTTATGGGGTCTCATGAGAAACTTCAATGTAAAAACTTCCCTAAAAAAATTTTTATTCTCATTATTTTCATGTTAAATTAAGTTAAGTAATCTTGATGTTAATTTAAAGCATGTTTTTTAATTTGTAAGAAAGTTTTGTATAAAGCATTCAGCTAATTCTAAAATTCCAACGAAAAAATCAAGTTACCATTTAAAATTTAATGATCAAATGAATAAGATGTCTCACGATTATGTAAAATTTATTTTTTTGCCAAGTGATTTCTTTTTTGCTCTAAACAAAATTTTTAGCTAAGTTAAAAATTATAACAACTTCTAAATGAGATGAAATATGAGATGGAAAAAGTTCATATTTAACAGAATTAAATTCTAAGTATTATATTTGACTAAATTAATATAAAGTATTTTAATTTCACTTAAATGAACTTTTGTTTGGTAGTTACTGTTTCCAAGGCATCATCATCATCATCATAAAAGTTAGTTATTTTTTTAATGTAATTAACTGTGTAACAACATTAGGAAATAATAATAAAATAAAGGTGTCAATTTATTCATATAAACGTCTACAAACGCATAATAAGATAATGGAGACTTTTTTGTTACAATAACAATTTAAGCAAATGATGAAAGAATGTCTTGTCAACAACGTTCAGACTTATTCGCTCAAGTGACATTTCACTTCAACATGCACTTAAAGTAATTTTCATTACCCATATGAATAAGGATATGGGTATGTGTATGTATGTGTGTATAACGGTGAGTAAGTGCAGTTGATATAAATTCTTGGAAAAAATGTAAAGTAAAATGAGCAAAGTCAGAGTCGTTTTTTTGTATGTTTGTTTGTGACAAAAGAATAGAAAATGCTCTTGTGAAAGTAATGAAATTTTAAGGGACATATCACTTTTCCTTTCTCTCTGCCCCACCAACCAAACCACTAAAAGTTAGACAAATTCTTTTATATCCTACAACTTTTGTGCTTCTGGGTATAAAATATTCAAGTTAGGCCACACAATTTAGAATCATAATCTGAATCGATTTAAACTTACAAATCGCTTGAACTGTTAACGTCTGCATTTTAAGTAGAATTCATAACTTTTGACCGTTGTGCCTGATATTCAGTTCGCACAAGAAGCGATATTGAAAATATTTAGGATTGATCAATTTCCACGATCGGGGCCCATATAACGTAACAATTTTGAAGCAAAATATGCAGGAAAAATATTTGCAGACAAGTTTTTCAAAGTCCAAAATTTGTGCTTAAAAATTCTCTAAGTAAAATATGAACCAGATTGTGCCCTTTTTTTTGAAACGGACATTTCAAATTTTGCGATGCATTTATATATTTCGCTTCTCCAATGGCCTCGATTCAATGATGTACGGTATCTAGCAGTCAATTTTAACTCATTTCTTAAAAAAATTTACTTTGTTTTTAGTGCACTTTATATTTTTGCTGACAAAAGTTGTCTAAAATTACATTTTGAATTAATGCATCGTTAATTAAGGCAGTCATTGTAGTGGTTCTTGTTTTTCCCCTTAAAAAAAAACTTTCAAGTTAATTTAATTAGTGATCATCGTTAATTAAATTGAACTCAGGTATATTTGGGGTTTTGTTGTCTTTGCCACCATCTTAATTCATGATGGAAATTAATTTTTTTTTTAAATTTTGATTATTTATATATTTTTTTTTTTTGAATTTTTTACACAAGATTTTTCCAGCAAATCTTAAAATTATAGGCATTTGTTATTATATAAAATAAAAAAAAATTTTGAATAATCTCCGAAACAAAAAATATGAATTTTTGCTGGAAGAAGTTTTAAGTTTTCATTTAAAGAAAAATTTCAAAAAGAAAAGTAATAACATTTCAAAATGCACACAAATGCATACAAACGTTTCCCATTTAATTTGATTTTCTTTCGCCTTTTTTTTGTACTCCTTTTGCAAATTCTATTTTGTTTTTTAAATTGATAAACTTAAAATTTTTTTCCAATTCAGTGTTTTTATGGAAAAGCATTTCAAGTCTGTCCATATGTCCGTATGTCCGTATGTCCGTATGTCCGTCTGTCCTTCGATTAATTTATATATAATCATTACTATTATAATGATCATGATCATCATTAGTGTAATTATCATTATCATCATTCTCATTGATATTTGCCATATAAAATAACGCATTTGATTTTCTCATAATTTATACCAAATGCTGAACAATAATAACAACAACAATAAAGAGAATATTAAATAAACAAACAAAAACAAGAAGAAGTAGAGATGGAACGAGATGAACAAACGAATTTACATACGAGCACTTACACACATACATCCATGCATACATTCATAATAAGTAAAATAATTTAAATATAAAAAGATGAAAAGATGAAAAGATGAGAAAAAGAAGAATGTTTATTATTATTTCAAGTACAAAGCCCAATCGATTTAGGCGCATTTACAATAAAATAATTTGAAGTAAAAATAAAACAAAGCAAATTTATGAATCATTTTGTTTGTATATGTAAAATGGCAAAAACATTTTACAAAATTTTGATTGGAAGTGAAAAGAAAATAAGCAACATTTTCAGAAGTATTTTAAAAGTAAAATAAATTAACGAAAATACAACAACAACAAAAACAAAGATATAAAATTAAAATAATAATAATAAAAGTAGCTCATTGATATTCAATTATTTTCATTTGTAAAAGAATAGAAACAATGAAAACAACAAGTAAGAAAATTATATTTAGTGGTGGCCAATTCCTGAATACCCACCATTCAACTCACCAAACATTATAATATAAACATTACTATTCAAAACCTTTTTCGGTTTTTCATTAAAAATTCTTCAAGTAGAAAAAGTAAAAATTTGGCACTGTGTAATTTCGCGTAGACGTGGCCGATTTGCATGATTCTTGTTGTAGATGTTATAGACCAATAGCGTGCCTCCCTCTACAAAATTTCAACTTTCTATATTTTGCAGTTTGCAAACAAACATTACTTAAAAAAATCGGGGTGTTCTCAGTTTACGTTCCGCTATGCGATTGAGCACAATTTTAATCTCAAAGTGCGTTCTAAAAGTTCAAAGATTCTGCCTAATTTAAGCTTTATATCTTAAGATTTTACGATGCGGAGAATGGTTACGACAGACACACAGAGACGGACAATCGGACAAGCATTTCTAAATTGATTCCTTGATGCTTTATAGGGTCTCCAAGATTTATTTCTAGGCGTGGCAAACATAATGACAAAGTAAATATATCTTGAACCTCTAAATATCAAGTAAAAAAAAATTTCATGTCCCCACAATTTAATGATTAACTTTTTTTCAATAAGTGACCGAATGAGTGAATGAGCGAATGAGTGAATGAAGTATTTGAGAATTTATATTGTTTGAGTTGTGATAATTCTTAGATTAAACATGCGGAATTGTTGATGCGTTGCACGGAATTGCGATTCGATGCAGAAATGTTGAGATAACAATAAAAATCGCAATAATCGAAATAAAAAATTAATGAGAATTCTTGTATTTGAATTCATTTCGCAAAGAAGTATGAAAGTAATCTTTTTCAAAGTTCTCTTTTCTTACTGGAAAATATTCCAGATTCTGCAAATTTTTAATATCCTTCCACCTTGAATCTAACTTTACGAAAGTCCCTCCAAAATTATGTTTTACAATTTGAAACAGATCGAGTGTTTGGATAGATTTTTCATCGGCCGACAGGTGGAATCTCTTAAAAATCTGTAATTTGTGGCAAGTTTCTTTGTGCGAAGTAGTTAGTGTTGTGACCGCACTAACTCATTCTGTGTTGTCCTGCAAGAAGTGTACGATACAAGAAAATCTATGAATTGTTTACAAATCATTTGAATATTTATTTGTTAATAAATAAAAAGAATTTTGAGTTATTAAATATTGATAATTGTACGAACAACATGGACATTCATGTGTCTAGTGATGGTGGGAATACTTTTGCATATTTCAACATTTATCACAATAAATGTAAAAGAAAATAAAAGCTTCTTATTTTGTGTTGTAAATCAAAAACAGTAATCAGTGGTCCCCAAATGATTTATGGTATAACTCATGCCAATAAAAGTACCAAAGAAGAAACTTATTATAAACCAAAGTTGTTTAATGGTTTAGGATGCTACAAAAAAAAAAAAAATAAATAAATAAAAGGAGAAACCACCAAAAGCAAATTCTGGAACAATTCCAGCATAACTGATCGTCCAATTGATTTCTCAATCTTAAAGTTTTTCTAAAAATTTATTTTGTGATGGTTCCATTTGTAAAAATAGCCCAATTTAAAATTTATTTATTTAATTTATTTATTTAGTAAAATATATCAAGAAATAAAATTCTTTCGGATAGATTTTATGAGTTTGACCACGCCCTTTTCTATATATCAAATAATAGCTAAACAATAATTTCCATCGTTCTATTAAATAAATCACGGGCCAATATGTTTTTGAGGAAAGGAATTTTCAATTTTGTTGACATCAAAATTGTTACTTTATTTTTCATTCAAATGGAAGAAAAAAAATATTCGATTTTGCAACATTTAAAGCAAGTTATTGATAAACAACACAAGGGTACTATGAATCTATTGATCTAGAAAATTTCAATGAATGAATTTACGAGGTGGGAGACATATAACTTCAGTTAATTAGCATATGAAATCAAGCAACATAGAAATTGAAATTATACATTTGCTATGCTAACATTTCCCCTTTCCATTAACCCTAAGTCCCTTCAAACAACAATGCATCAACTAACGATATAATGATGATTATTTTTATGCAAACAAAAAAAAAAAAATCGATTATAGAGAATAGAAAATTGTAAACAAAAGTTCAAGTTAACATGAAAAGAAAAATAAAAACAAAAGTCCATCATGAGAAGAGTAGAATAGAATGATGAAGGCATAAGTCGGATGAACATAAAAGCCGGAACATAAAATAGAGATAATGGAAAGAGATTTTTTTTAACATCAATGCATTAATGTTAATGTTACCATTAATGTTATTCATAACTGTAAATGTAACAAACAATAAAAATGACAAAAAAAAAGTAACAATGCTTTATGTTGTTGTTATTCTTCAATTGACTACAAATAACAGCAACATATGAATGAATTAAGGAATAAATAAACTGTTTCATACGTTTCTTAACTTTAACTTTTCCTGGTCCAATCAACAAATTTTATGAATAGTAACCAAATGCCATAGTGCATATAACTTGTTGTTTGTCTTACGCCTCGTCAATTGTTCAATTTAATGGCATAAGGAAATTTTGTGTAAAAATTTAGAATTTGAGTTTGAATAAGCATTAGAGTTTGAAATGATTGACCAACCAGAGACTCAATCAATTATAAAGGAAGAACAAACAATTCAAATTGAATAGAAAGAAATAAAAACAAACAAGTTTACAAGAAACACAAAACAAAAAGCAATAATGAATTGTAAACAAGAATAAAATAAAACAAAAGTATAGAAAACAAAATAACTTTCAATAAGATAAAATGTAAGTAAATAAAACGTTTCAGGATATAACAGAAAAAGCTATATCATGAAACGAAAGCTAAAAGAAACTTTAACTAGTTTTCCACTAGATTAAATAAAATATTCTCACATGAGCATACATCAATTGAAAGCAATGGGGACAATAGAATCATAATAAGGATGTGACATATTTGCCGCATAAATTTTTAATCAAAACCTTGCAAAAACTAAGCCAATGGATCCGGCATATAATTATTAATGAAATCACTTCAATATCAATTTGAATTCCCTGCTTTAATATTTTCAAAAGGTTATTTTTATTAAGGAATGTAGCACTTATCACAAAGCACTTTAAGTTCATTAGGTATCTTAAAAAATTTTTAATTATATTCTGAGATGTATAAAAAAAAAATTTATGGGCAATAAATATTATAACAATTGATATAACAGAATGATTTTTGTCTTAACAACGATAAAATAAATGTTTAATTGTGTAGATATTCAGATTATTTTTATAAAAGCAGACTTATACAAAATTTTAACTGTTATGGTGGAGAAGCCTAATTATAGCACGATTATGGCATATATTCAAAAAATTTTAAACTTCTATTGCGGTTACATTATGAAGTACTTACAAAATCATACGAGCATGGAGAATGAACTGTTAGGGCCATTTTCTAAATCTCTATAAAGATTTCTTTATTCTTTGTGCTTCAAAAATTTGAAAACTTTCGACATTATAAGAATTGAAGTTATTACTCTAATGTTTCGTTATAAACCAACAATCATATTTGATTTGATTTGTGGTACTTCATTGTCATCCATGAATTTATGAACAAAATGATTATTATTACTTTATGGATTATTTTGAGAAGATATATATGCTTATGAGAAGATATATCTCAATTATTTTTCACATCTCTCTCCAGATCAGCAGATTTCTTTATGGGCTTTTGTTTCAGTTTTCTTAAAGAGAAACAAAACATTTTATAAATATAGCATTCTTCTTCTTTCTTTTTGGTTCCCCCTTTTTTACCCACCTGCCAAGGGTTGGTGGTATATTCACTTCGTCATTATGTTTGCAACGCCCAGAAGGAAGCATCGGAAACCCTATAAATTATATATATTCTTGATTAGCACCAAATTTTAAATTGATTTAGACATGTCTCTCCGTCTGTCCATCTGTGTGGAAGTCTGTTGTAAACATTCTCCTGGTCGTAAAATTTGAGATAATTTGAACTGAAATTTGGCAGAATCGTTAGCAGTTCTTGCTTCCACTTGGGGATTGAAATTGGGCTAAATCGGTCAAAGAACACGCCCACAGTACTACTTAAAGTGAATACACCTCTGTTTTTTAAGCAACAATTTTACTTTTTTGCTTATAGTTCAAAAGTTACGATAGATAGTAAGCTAAAACTTTGCACATATATTAAGGTGACAATTATACCATATAGATCCAAAACTATTATAAATTCGTCATCTTTACGATAAGTTATACAAAGTCAAAATTTTCGTCCTTTTTCCATATTTTTTACTTTTACTCACAAAGTGTTAAATATACAAAGCTGAAATTTTGTATTTATGTAGAAAACGCTGTTTCATAAATTCTGGCTCGTCTTCTTGGAATTTGTCAAAAGTTTAGTGCAGTTACATATATAAAAACAAGTAAGAACTTTATAATCGATCGGAGCCAACTCGTAAATAATTGCTTAATGTAATTAAAGTTAAATAAGAGAATTACAAACAAGTAATATTGAAAAAATTGTAATTTTTAAATTATTTAAACAGTTCGCTATATTAGAGGAGGTTCAAAAAATGGACCGTTTTGGACCAAATTTGGTACACACACTTTTTATATCAAAATACAAGGCATTGCATATTTTTAACAAAAATATAATCAACATTGAAGCTCTTGTCCATATAAAAACTTTTTTCGAAATAAGCGTTATATAGAAAGTGGTTGTACTATCTGGACATCACTTTTGGTATGGGGTGCAATCAGTTTTTGCAGATGTTTGTAACCCTTAAAGAAAGTTAAGATTAACTCCATGATTTGATTTAAGCCGGCTTGTCCGTCTGTACGTTTGATCTTTGTCCATATAACTTTGATATCAGGCTACAGATCGGACTTTTAGAAATAGTTTAGTAAAATTTTAGATATTGTTGTGCTTTGGCCCAGAAGCGACTTTTATTGATAATAGTTAGAATCAGATCACGACCACGCCCCATATAATGCGTTTCTTAAATGACAAAAATGGACAAAAATGGACAAAAATGTTCGTTTTTTTCTATTTTAACATGCAAAATATGTGTACCAAATTTGGTCCAAAAGGGTCAATTTTTTGAACTACCTCTTATAAAACGAACTTTTTAAATGATTGAAAAATTCCAATTTTTTCAATATTATTCGCTCGTAGTTCTCTTATTTGACTTGAATCACATTAAACAAAGTGGTACAGGGTACTTAAGAGTCGGCCTAACAATAAGGTTCTTACTTGTTAAGTTGAATACTTGTACATATGAAAAAGTATGGAAAAAAATAAAATTGGAAAACTATTCTAGTTTAAGAAACTTTGAATTTGTAAGAAATTTACTTTTAATGAAGTTCCATTAAAAGCTTAAATTTCGCTAGTTCATTTCTTGTTGAAACTTTTACACCCAATTTTATCATGCCTAATCAGCAAGAAGCCACAAATTTAGATTCCAAAAGCAGTGGCCTATTTATTTAAGATTATATTTTGGGCTTGTCCTTTGACCGATTTGCTTTCTAACTTCAATATCTCTAATATTTTTGCAACGCTTTAAAGTAACATCTTGCTGTTCAAAATATCTTTCTGTACAGACAACCACATTAGACCAGTTTAACTTAAAATAAATAATGAAATATATATACCATGAAGGGCATACGTTTATTCCTGATTGATGGATATGAAAATTATAAATTTTTATTTTTTTTAAATGCAACTGTTTCACATTTAGCTACATAATTTCTCTGCTTGAATAATTCACAATACGTCCTTGTTACAAGTTTTTTCCTTTATTATTTCTTAAAGACCAATAATATTTCACAGGGTTTTACTCATAATCAAACATTATCAAGTATTTGTCGTTTTGATCAATATCTTGAATGAAATGAAACTTCATAATTTTTGCGGTAGCCTGCTTTAATATGAAACATTTCATATTCCAGCACAAACTAAATATTTAAAACCACCACCAAACGTAAGTCACAAATTACTAAAATTACGCATAAAGGGCAAATATAATAAGAGTAAAAACAAATAATAGCAATACTTTAGGGGATGGCGGCCGATGTAGCAAGAAGGGCCAATTCACCCCTAAAAATGCTTTACGTTCAATGTGATTGATTAACCAAAATTAAATGTCATATCGTGTGTTATGTAATAAGCAGAAAAGTGTGTCCATATGTCAGAATTGCAAAATATAATAAAAGATGCATCAAATATTGAACTTAATAACGTAAATAAAATGCGTTTGTACCCAATAAATTTAGTCAAGTTGATTGGACGGCAAAAGTCTGCTTGTCCATGCGGACTAAGTGCATGCGTATTTAAATGGTAATGTAAGTGTGTATGGGACGTTTATCCACTTGGTTGAATTTAGAAAAAAATACATATATATAAAAAATGACAGAAATAACATGAAAATATACTTAAATGACAGACAACTTGAATATAACCAAATGAATTAAAGCTTTCTGAGCCAATCAAACAAATAATAAAAGAAAAAATTCCAATATATCTGTATTATTTGTTAGCTTTATAAATTCATTTGGCAGAGTGTGGTAAAATGTATACGCAACATCTAAAATTGGCAGTGTAAATTTAGTGAAGCCGGCCACTTATATTAAAGTAGCCATGTCCATCTGTCCATCTCACATTGTTCTTTATTAACATTAAAAAAAATTGTAAAAAATTTGAAATTTAAAGCAAATTTTTATATATATATGTATAAAAATTAGAAAGAGAGCCACGCCCAGCTATATATATATTACGAAATTTTTTCTACCCATTATTGAGAACAATTGAGTTCCCCAAATAAAGTTCAACTAAAATATTTCCTTATAATCCCAATGAAATATTGTGCACAAAAGAAAGCATCAATTTTCAATAGAAATACATGGACTTAGTAGACGTTTAAAGTTTACTCCCAGCAACTGATATATTTTATACTCCCTTGTTCCTTAAGTAGAGAGAGAAGTGAAGTTAGTCTCACCTAAAATTTCATTCCATAAATTTCTTTTAAAATTCCCAAATTGTAACTTTTGTTTGTGTATATTTTTTACTGTAACTTTACCATAGTGAATTGTTCTCGCTACGGTTACTAGTTACTAGTCCTGAGGTAACTAGTCCAATATATACCTCAGAACTATTCGTGATAGTCCTGAGGTAAATAAGCATTAGCAACAAAAACAACTACGCGTTAATTTGAATGACACTTGGTCGTATCAGTAAAGATTGACATGGCAAGATAGATCAGAAAGAATATAACTGATATAAATAAATGAATAAATAAAGGAAATCAAAAATTTCAATTGCAATCTGCAGAGCAACAATATGTGTATGTGTGCGTGTGTGTGTGTGTGTGTGTGTGTTTGCGGAAAAGTAAGTATTTTAAAAAGTACTCTGGAAATTTGGAATATTTTAACCCCAAACAACAGTTGATGAGATTCCCATACGGACAATGCCAACGGGCTAAAAGAAAACAAAAATTACATGACTACAAATGCAAACATACACAAAAAATATGAATATACATGCTTTCACACATACATACGCATGATGTATAAATAAATATTTTATAACAATACAAAATAAGAAGATTTAGTGGACGAACAACAACAACAATTTCGAATCGAATGAGGATAAAGTGAAAATTATTTTTAACAACAACAAGAAGGCGTAAAAAAAAATAAGTAGAGGAAGAAGAAGAAGAAAAATAGAAAGAATTTCTTATCTACCAATTGCCAGCAATCGCACAGAACATTTTATCGAAAAGTTTAATGTAAATAAAATTTTATTTTCTTATACTTCCATCTCATTCTCCTCCAGCCATGCCATTCCATTCTATTCCATTTCATTTCATTAATCCATTTGTTGTAATTGTTGCTTGTGTTGTTTACTCTCTTATAGATTATTTATTTTCATTTTCATTTATTTATTATTTTAACACTCACTCAGTCAGTCATTTATGGGCAATCACTTAGTCGGTCACTTATTTGGTCAAAAAAGTCTATGAAATTGTGATCTGAATCTAGCTCTCGTTAATTCGCTCAGCATGTTGTTGATGCTACTACATCAACATCCCAATAAAACCCCATCATCATCATGATCTAGTTCATATGAGTCCATTTTGAATTAGTCCTTCCTTCTTCAACATTTTTCTATTTAACTCAACTTAAGTGTGAAGTTCACTTTCCATCTAATACAAACAAATAATCATTTTAAATCCATAAATATAAAACACTCATGTTTGTGCATCTAAATGCACAAACATGAGTTTCTGTTTTTCTCGCTTTCATCGTCATATTTCAATCCATCGAGCGATTGCATTTTCTTTCACTACTTTTGCTGTGTCTGTTCTTGTTGCTGTTGCTGTTGCTGTTGCTGTTGCTTTTGTTGTTATTATGATGATTGTTTTTATAATATTTATATAATGCGATTTATTTTTATAAAATTTTTTTATTTTTATTATCAACTGATTGCATTAAAAATGTTTATTTTAAAATTAACACGAGCAGTAAGAAAAATAAGAAAATAAACAATAAAATTTTTACTATAAAAAATCTTCAAAATCATAAAAGTCTTGTACGATATTTCACCAAAATGAAATAAAATCACAAGAATTTTGAAAAATTAAGTTTCTAACAAATAAAACACTTGGATCGACTTTTAAAAGTTTTATAAGTTCAATTGAAAATGGTTGCCCCAAAAGTTAAGTCAAGTTTAAAATTTTAAATCGCTTCAATTTAAGTGAATCCGGCTTTAGGGGTTTTTATTATTCATATAACTTTATTAGAAGTTGAAAACATCAGTCTTGAGTAAAACCTGATTTATTTGGCCAAAAAACTTTTTCAGTAATTTTCTAAAGCAGTTCAAAATAATTTAAAAGTCCGCATAGAACGTTTGAAAATCAGTTGGCTGACTCAAATGAGTTCATTGTGTCCGTATTTGCCACTTTTTAAATGTCCTTTTTCGTATCAAACCTTCTTGTCGATTCTCGAAAGTTATACAATCAAATTAATCGATTTATTGTGGCTGAAGATTTCAAACAGAGTCCAAGAAATGTAAAACATAAAATTTATCACTCTTGGTCTCTTAGGTCCAATCTTCATTTTCGATTGCTTGTGGCAAAAGCATCATGTAATATTGTAATATGTAGAAGGCCTTGAGTTGGATCTAACTTTTATATGACCGATTCTCTTCCAAGTCCATTAAAATATAAAATGTCTGTTTGTCCGTCTATCTACCATAATATTTTTGTTCTTATTTTATATTTCACAAAAGTTTCAATACGATTTGGTAAAAATCGAAACATATTTCACTTCAAAAAGGACCCATATTACAAGATTTTAAGATCGAACAATCTTTACGTGTAATAGCGATAAGCGGTATTATGAATCTAAAATTCACAATTCTGAAATTTCAGCAAAATAAATTTATGTACAAAATTAAGTACAATTCGTTACATTTCGTATCTAATGAAACGAATCAGTGTAGATCATTTAATTGTCGGTTCTCGATGTACTTTAATATTTTTACTTATTCTTCTTCTTGCTTAAAGTATAAAATATAATTCCATTGAGAACAAATATATCTAAAAAATTTTTCAAACAAATTTGAATGTTTTTTTTTCTTATACATTTTCATATATTTTTAGAATAAATTATGGTTTTTGAGTTGAGGCATCGTAATGACTTATGAACATAAGCACATAAGAACATAAGGATATCAAAGGATACAATAAACATTTAAGCCGATTTAATTACAATTTATAAATAATAAACAATTACAAATGTAAATTTATATTTATATTTGTGTTTGAGTTTGAGTTTGAGTTTGTATGAATTGAATTGAAGTGACTTGACTGCTTGATATCAAAATGTCTAACTGAATAATTGAACATTTTTAGTTGAAATTCATTTGATGTAGAATCTATAAAATACACTTAAAAATTTAATCTTCACTTAGTAAAATAGTGAATTCATTTATTCATTTGCAAAAATTATTATCCATCAATTTGAAATTTTATGAAATATTTCCGGAATTTCTAACTCTTATGATGACTTATGATTTGCCAGGAAGAATAAATTTCATATAACAATTTTTCCAACATATTTCTTTCTCTAACCTCTCAATCTCATTTTGAACTTTAATAAAGACTTTTAATCATCTTTACAATTTCAATTTTCTGTATAAAAAAATTGGAAATAAGATTTTTGTGAGTTTTCTGTTCATTTTGAGATTTGAATTTTTGTACAATAAAGAATGAATAATTAATTGATTTTTTAGTGCCAATCGATAGTTATGTCCAATTAATTCTTATAAAAATTGTTTAATATTTAGAACATTTAGAAATAAAAATTAAGCCATAAAAAAGTTTTTGGAAAAGTCTCAAATTGATTTAGATGAATGCATTTGATTCTTCATTTCTTATATATCTTTATGGAAGTCTGAATCACTTGGCATCTTCGTTTCAACTCTATAACATTTTTCATCATATATTTCAAACAATTTCAGAGCGTTCTTGATCGATCTGATCGATCTAAAATCAAACTGTTTGAACTGCAGTCTCTTTTTTAAGGTAACTGAAACAAAAGAAGATTCAATCTCTTGAAATATTCACTGAAATTCACTGAAAATTCTATGTTAATAATGTTGTTGTTGTTATTGTTGTTATTGTTGTTATTGTTGCTGCTCTAATAAACAAACATTTTTCTATTATTTGATTTTCATTAAATCAGAATTAATTTTCATCTCAATTAGCATGAATTTTAGAAATAACAGCAAGAAATTATTTAGATTTTTGGTTGGTTCTTGTCTCCACTAAATTATTGACTAACAAAACAATGAGTGTGTATGAACAGATGCGTGTTAGCAACATTTTAATATCATTTTATTTTATTTTAATAATTCAAAATGAGCGAGTTAAATAGTTACCTAAAATGGGCCGCTATTGTTGTTGTTGTTTTGGTTGTTTGTTGCTGTATTATTGTGCATTTATTCTAAATCATCAAAAAGAGGCCAAGCTAACAAATTAACAAAATATTATTTGTAAATTGTTAAAACAAAACAATTTTTTTTTTTTATTTATTGTACAAATGCCCAAAGAAATGTTTATATATGTGAGTGAGTGTGCGTGCATGTGTTTGTTGCTGTTGCACTTTATTCGACTGTTTCGCACATTTGATCTAAAGTTGAATGCATTGCAGTTATGAGTGAGTAACTTAAAGGGAGAAAGAGAGACAGAGAGAGAGAGAGAGAGAGAGAGAGAGATGGCATGAAAATTACCTTAAAATTCAAAGTGTAAACGAAATAATCCACAAATACACACATACAATAAAATAAACATAACCACACGCACACTCGCACAAACTTTCTATTTATTGGTTTGTCTGATGATACTTTTCATTCGAAAAAATCTTTATTCGTCAAAATTTTTTTAAATTTCTGAATAGAAAATTTGGTGTCTATCGTTCTAAAACTCACACTTTCTAGAATAGCAGGATCTTAAGAATTTGATCCATTTCGGAAAAGTAATTTAAATGCTCAAAGCAACAAGAGAACCAGAGATCTGACAAATGTGGGGTTTCAAGCAAAACCTCAAAATCAACATGAAACAAATTTTTATATGCGACGAATTCTTACGCAGAATTATTAGACCATTTTCATTTGTCAGAGCTCTTTTTATTCAATTCAATCCATAAATTTTGGGGTAATAAATTTTGGTGCAATAATTTTCGAAATTCGACCTTAATTTCCTAAGCGTTTTTTTTTCTTTTAGTGTTGGATTAGTTGTTGAGGAATCTATTGTACCCCTCTTTCCGGACTACTAATCGTTTGGCGAGTTCTCGGACGATTGCTATAACTGATATAACTTGATTGATATAACTTCTCCCAAGTTTTCGCCTTTCAAACGTTAAATTTCTGCTTTTCGTTTCAACGTTTAAAACGAAATCTACCCCTCGAAAATTTTCTTTTTACTGTTAAACACTGCACTTACGTAGAGTTCTTTTGCCGAAAGCACGAACAATATTTCTTGGAAATTCGTCGGCGTTAAAGCAAAAGCTTAGACATTGATGCTTGAAAAAAATGATGCTTTGGCTTTCAGTGGAAGGTTCAATAACAATTCAAATTGTTGTCGCTTATCGCGAATAATTTATAAAACAACGTGTAAAATTTCCTAATAAATTAATAGAATAATGATAAAATATTTTCTAAGCAACCCAATATCTTTTTATATTCTCAAATACATATGTGTGGGTGTGTGTTTCTACGTGCCAAATGAATACATTTGTAAATATCTTAGAAAATTTAAGTGTTAACTTTGAAAACAACAATACAAGCTGCAACAACAATAACAACAACAGAAAGTACGAACAATGATTTGTCAAAATTAATTTTCTTAATAATTTCCTGTTTGCAGTATAAAGCATTTGCTTAAGTGTTTGTAGATAGAACACATACACATGCACACGCATACAAATCACTTAATTCAACATCAATAAAATCTTTAAATACACACACTCACATTTAGGGTTACCTCGGCACTTAAAGTTGCGTTAATATCACACAAATGCATGCAAATGCATGGACTCAATGGAAATGCATGTGTGTGTGCGTGTATATGTGTATAACTCTTATACTTATATTCCACAATTTTATTTCTTTTCTTCCTCTCTCTCTCTCGCTCTCTTTTTCGAGCTCTCATTATTTTCTACAATTTCTTCCTAATTCTTAAGCTTTTTTACATTCTTCTCTCATTTCTTTTGTCTTTCTATTGTTGCGGAATTTATAGAATTTGCTTGAACTACTTTTCATTGGCTTTCACCTGAAAATTTCTTAATTGTATAAATAACGAATTAGTGAAGCAGTAGCAGCAACAACAACATCAATAATAATAGTAATTAGAATAACTAACTAAAAGCAATAAGAAAATTGTTCTAAAGAAATATTTAATATGAATTTTGCAGCTACCGCTTTTTCTGACGCTGATATTTACGGCAACAATGATGGCGATATCGATGACGCAGACGGCAGCAATGACAATGGCAGCAAAAACGACCATGATGATGATAATAACGATCGTCATAATGTTTGAACAATAAAATTTTGCACAACAAAATTCGCAGAAATGCAAAATTCTAAATTTACAATTAAAACGAAGTATAAAAAACTAATGGAAGCAAATCGATTCAGAAGCAACGAAGTATGATAATCATAATGCTTAAACAAGAGATGTAAGTGATGAACCGTTATGTACTTTCTCTATTCATAAAACTGAGAAGAAAAATAATAGAAAAATACTGAAACACTTAGATAGATTGAGAGAGGTAGAAAGAGAGACTTCTAAAACAAAGAAATGAATGAGAATCATTTAAAGCAGATAATTAAATTTGTACTTGATTTAAAGAAGAATGAAGAAGAAGAATGTACAAACACACTCCCACACACAAATGCTCAAACATATGTAAAGAAATAAAATTAATGTTAAAGAATCAAGTTAGCTTTAGCTATTAACGGTCGCTGCAGACGCTGCTACATTCGCTGTCGCTATGGCTGCTGCGGCTACTGTTCTGCTTCTAATGTCAGAATGATTGAGTGAACGAATTTCGCAAGATTTTATGTTTTATCTAAGTTTTTTTTAATACAAAAAAATGAAAATAAAACAATAAAAACAAAGAACCAGACAGACAGACGGACAGATAAAGAAAATAATGTTGCCATAAAGCAAATAGGGTTGAACAAATCAAACTGCTATGGGATAAGAAAGAGAAAGTAAGAAAGAGAGAGAGAGGCAGAAAGGAATCCACAATATAAATAACATTTTATTTCATTTTATTTTATTTTTTTTTTAGTCAGAAAGTAAACGGAAGGAAGAGTCAGTTAATGTAAAACGGCTGATGGCAAAAACTAAAATGATGCCACAAGATTGAGAACTTTAATTACATACATAGATATAACACCAAATATTAACGTAATCAAATTACAGGATCATGTAAATATATTGTGGGTAATAAAATATTATTTTTTAGGTGAGAAATGTGTGGCCTTGCAAAGATATAAGCTTAGTTCTTGATGTTACCACAAGGACAATAATAACAGTTATAATGGCGGTGATGATGAGGATAATAAAGTTGATCGTGAATGAACGTTTCTTAAAGGAATGAAATTTAATGGGCATGGCAATTCCGATGGTAGAATAGCAACATGGTCGCACTATTTACCATTTTATGATTAAAGTTAATAACAAGTGTGCTTATCTATCTCTCTCACTCATTCAATCGATTTTACACAAATATATCTGACAACTATTCATAGCTTTTATTTTATTTTATTGAATTTCCTACATTAATGCATATACGTTTATATCCATGTGTATGTGAGCATGTATGTGTTTGATCTTTCAGTTTTCTGCAATTTCTTTGAATTATTTTTGTTTTTTTTTTTTGCATTAATCTTCTGACATTTTTCTTCCAGTGTCTCTTTATTTTCTCTGCTTCCTGTTGTGTGTGAAATTGTGCATTTTTAATGTTACATTCAATTAAACGCAGTCTGATCTCTCTCTGAATCTCTCTCTCTCTCATTATATTGTTATTTCTCTCTTTTCTAACGTTATTCTCTACTTGTGCTGTTTTCTACAAACAGTCATTTATTTATATATATAATTTTGTACATAAGTATGTATAAATATGTGTATGATTGTAAGTGTTTGTAGTTCATACCTTAATTAGAAATAATTCTGGACGAATTAAATTCATTTAACTTAAAAACAACTTACACATTTTACTCAAGCTAATTTCTTACACTGACAACTGCGTACTTCAATTTTGTGGTCTTTGCTGATGCCATTATTGTTGTTATTGTTCTTTAGATTCCTTTTGTGGCCGCTGGCTTTCGTGCAAGCAGACATGTTGATACAATTTCTTTGTTCCGTCGCAAGAAGTAAACAATTATAGTTACACTTCAAATTACAATTACAGTTACAGTTACAATTTCAATTACTATAACAATTACAATTACAATTACTGTTTTAATTACAGTTATAGTTACATTTACAGTTACATTGGTTAAATTGGTTGAATTTTTATTATTATAAGGTTTCATGTAGTGTGGGCGTGATTTTCAATAAACCAAGAGTTCAAGATACACAAAAATTTGTTAAAAGAAAACCTTATAAAATAGTAGTACTTAAAAATAAAACGAATTGGAAGGTTTTCTTTAGCTTTAGGTCTAAACACAGTTGTTTAGTCATCTCTCCAAGTAGTGTACCCTTCTTGTTCAAATGAAATGTGCGTGATTAAATGTTCATTTTAAATTCCTTAACACAGTGTACGAATTGATGAGAGGGAGAAATGGTGAAAGGGTGCTAGACAGAGAGAGTGGGCGAAGGGGCAAAAGAGCAGGCAACAAATGTTCGGCGTCTTTAGGTAGATTATTTTGTAGCCCAAAGTTATTTGTCATTCTTGATGAGGAACATTTATATCAAATAAATATATTTTCAAAAATACACAATAAAAGCACACTCTGATATTTACATAAATATCTTTTGTATTTTTTGTATTTAATTCAGAACTATTTCTACAGGTATTTTCGTTCTTTGTTCAGTTAGAGCAAAATTTTAACAACAAATATTCCAAATAATTGTCATTTAAGCATGTTTTTGGCTTCATTGGCTGCTCCGTATGTTGAAATATCGCTCTATTCGCTTTCCTTTTACTTTATATCTCTTTTTATATATTACAAATTCTACATTTACTTTCTACAACGTATATTTTACTCAGGTAAATAATAAATGTCAACAATGAACGTTTTCTTGTCAAACAAAACAAAAGAATCATAACGAAACAAAGTTCAAATAAAACTGAATAAAATGAAAGTACGGCAAAATAGAAATTAAGTAGAGATTATACCAACATAAACACATACATTTACATACATACATAAAAGGAATAAATGTGTGTGTCCTTGGTATCAAATTTCAACAGAATTATTGACAAAATTTTCGCCTAAAACTTATTCATTTGATATTCTTTACCTTTTTATTTGTTGGCTCCTTTTATAGCAATAACAATTACAGACAAATCAATAAATCTATAAACACATATATACACATATATACACACATGTACACAGTTATGTAAACAATGTGCTGAATGTAGATATTTACGCATGTGTAAACAATTTAAGAAGACATTTCGCAATTCGAATGATAATTTTGTCAAATTTTGCGAAATTTATTTGTGTTGATTTGTTAATCATGCACCAATACGTTTATATTGGCATTAGTGTTTGTAGTGGTGTTTATGTATTCGTGAAGCATACTTGATATTTAATGTAAACTATAATATTTTCATAAGAATTGTGAAAATAGTTTAAAATCTTGCATCAATATCGATTAATAATAATATTAAGACTTCAGTGTGATGCCTGCAAACAGTAAAATTTTGTGGCTGATCTGCATGATTTATAGAATAAACCATCCTTTAAGAAATGTGTCTCATATTTCTTAGAATCAGTTTTCAAAACATGATTGTTGCAATGAATTCAGTGTTCTTGAAGCTGAAAACTGATTCGAACAATTTTATGAAGAAAGTTTTACAGTCTCTTTAGAATCGGAACCATTTTGAACGAAGCAGTCTTATTCAAAATTTTTTAAAGTTTAAAAAGGACAATAATCCATTATAAAACGATCCTATTTTTCGAGAGGCACGAAAAGCAACACAGATTTTGTGTTCTTGCCAAATTTAGGATCGATATTTTAGGTAAGTGTTTTAAAGTATTTGTATACAAAATCAAATTTTTCTATTCAGATTAATTTCGTTCCATTAGTTTATATTTTCTTGCGGTTGCAATGCCGCATTGGTATAGTCTACGAACCCTTCGTTATCTGGCGAGTTAGCCAATCTTAATGTCATTTTGAGAAGGAGCTATGACCATGTACCCAGGGATATTTGCAGGAAGTTTTCAACTTGCATTATTCGTAATGGACCCTCCATGATTAGTTTACCGAACTTTAAATTGTAACTTTGTCTGTTTTGTAGTTATTCTTATTGGACTTCAAGAAAATTGTTCACAAATTTTGGATTAAGGCCAAAATTAAATTAAAATAAATGGAATACCGTTAAAATTACAGTTAAATGTAACATGGCATAAAAATTTAGATAGTGATTTGATAGGATTTGCCTTTTTTTCGTTTTTCCAGGGAATATGATTCTCTTAGACTCTCTCGCTGCCTTTTCTTCTCGCCTGTCAATTGCTTATAGTTAGTGTTCCATTCGTTTTATTTTTTTGTAGTTTAGCTCAAATTTCGTTGAATTTATTTTGCTAGAGTGCTCATTTTACACCTGCTCAAACAACAAATAAACAAGAAGAGATCATTAACTTTAACTGATCTGACCGTAAATATAAAAATAAACATAAATATGATAAAACTTGTGTGGACTTGTTTATTTGTGGAGTAACGATATAAAAGAAAAAATAATTCTTGTCAATTTTAATTTACAACATTTTTTATAACTTTTTCTTCTGATTTTGCTTAAGTTTAGGTTTAATCGTTGTAAAATGTAAAAAGCTTTTTAAAGCAAAATATAAATTATTTATATGGAGAACAATGTTTATTATTACACATCTGTTAAAATTTTGGGGCGTTACGACCATCATCACTTATTTGCACTTGCAGTTAAGCAGACAGACAAATAGACGGATAGGTAACCCTTACACTTACAAGAATAAAGAATTAACGCAATATTTTTTTCTCTCTTTATCTCTTCATCTTTAAAAGCAGTTTGTCTTCCCTGCTCTGCCATTTTTACTGGTAGCTTCAAATGGGAAGAAAATGAAGAAAATGGAGTACTAAAAAGCAAGTAAGGTCTGACTTATTCCATGAAAAAGACTGAGTAAAGAAATGAAATAATGAAAAAGTAAATGAATGAACGAGCGAATGAATGAAAGTGTGAACGAAGTGGGTGGAGAAATGATAACAATTCTTTAAATTTAAAAAAAAAATGTCTAGACCTTTTATAAGGTTGGTTAACTCTTTTCTTCTTTCTCTTATAAAAGTGGCAAGTAAAAAAAGTTAAATATATAACAACAACAAGAAGAAAATGCAGCAACAAACAACAAGCAACTTGAAAGTTTATTTCTTAATGATGAGAAAGTTGCAGCAAGCAACATTGAACTTTAAATTGTTACTAAATTGTTATTGTTGTTGTATTGGTATTTGTATGTGTAAATATGTACATACATATACATATATATATAATTACAGATGGTTGAACTTTCACAAAAACAACGAAACGTTAACATTTTGAAATGAAGAGCTCAATTGTTTTCACATGACTTTGTGCTTTTTAATTTGTTCTTCTCTTTTCTTGCATTCTTCATTCTGTTTATTTTGCATTCTTCTTCTTCTTATAAAAATTATTTGAAATTATTTGATATTGTTGTTGTTGTTGTTGTTGTTTTTTTGGGAGACAATCATTTAACGCCTTCTAATTTAACTACTGCAGTTTTTTTGTTGTTAATTATTTTTTGATTGTTGTTGTTTATTGTTACTGCCGTTTTTACTGTTGCTTGTTGTGGTTGTTGTTCTTAGTATCAATTTACTAACACCCTCGTTAACTAAACGCAACCAAAAAAGAAAACAGAAAAAAGAAAAATGAATAAAAATTTTCTGTGTTATTATTGTTGTTGCTTGTACGTTGTTATTGCTCATTTCATTTTGCTGTTGATATTTGGTTACGCCTACTTCCTGTTTATGCTAATTCTTTTCATTTTTTCATTTTTTCATTTTTTTGTTTTTTTTTATTAAGTTTCATTGAATTTTCGCTACAAAACGTTTCGTTTATAAATAAACAAAATTTATCGCTGCTGCCAGCGTATTTTAATGTTATTTTATAAATTCATACCATACTTTTATGTATGTGTGTATTTGTGTGTGGGTTTGTTGGTGTGTGTGCTCACTTCTGAATGTTCTTGTACACGTACAAGTTTTCATTTTGTTGCGATGGAAATGAATTTGTGAAATAAATTTCGTCTGTATGTCTGTCGTATTTTTCTCTTTAAATTTATATGGAACAAAAGTTATTGTTTGGTTATTTGTCGAGTAAACACACGCATACACACATAGGCACACTTATTAAACATTAATATTTTTTATATAAATAATTTTGTTTTACTTACTTTTGTTCTTATTGTTTTTATTGTTATGATTTAGTTGCACTCATTTTTGTTTGTTTGTTGCGATAGGCGTTACTTTTTATATAGAAAAGTACACACTTCAGACAATTATCGCCATTATCATAAACAAAAAATGATAATAGCGATAGCAGCAGCAGCAGCAACAACAACAACAACAACAACAACAACAAGTAAAAATTATAGACAAATATATTTCATTAAATATTGTTGCTGTTTGTTTGTCTGTCCGTTTTATGTTTATGCCTAGAAAACTTGTAGAAAAACCATCAATCAATAATCGATAGAGAAGGATTTTCCCATTTGATTTACAAGGCCGTTTCTTCTTGAGATATTTTACTAACATTTGCTGTTCCCATTAAATGCAAACTTTTGGGTAATTTTTACGACCTTGCCTCATAAAACGCTTTATGCTGATAGAGAATCGTTTTAATAAAAAAGTTACACTTTTGAAAAAAATTAAAAAAAAAATATCAACATTTGAAAAATGACTTTTGAAAAATGCAATAAGTATGCCAAATTTAGACCAAATCGATCCATTTTTTCAATCTCATAACCATCTACCGAACTTTTTGATATCAATCAAAAATTAAAACTTTTATCATTAATATTTTAAATTTTTAGTTATAGTCAGCAGAGTGCTGTAGTGTATTTAAGAGTCGACCTCAACTGGCCATACAATTTTTATTTACTTTAATAATATTTTTATCATTTTATTAGCAATTGTTGGTTAAAGTAAACATTGCTTGTGGGTGCGTAACCGTTTGTGCCCGCTTGCTGTCTATTTTTAGTTGTTGATTCTTGGTTTTTGTTGTTTGTTGTTGCGGATGTTACTGTTGCTATTACTGATGCCAGAAGTTGAAAATTTATACTTGACTTTGTTTTTATTGTTTTTTCCCAGCCAAATTGCCGTCTTTATATTGCTTTACATTGCTTTGTACTTCAATTAGAACTCCAACTCCTTTAACAAATATAAACATGTCTACTTTTACTTTGTATCAAACTGACTGCCCATTTTTTCCTTTTTATGAAGGAATTTTTGCATAAACAAATAAAATTTATAAGAAACATAAAAACTCAAAACTTAAACGTTTGCCCACACATTTTCAAAATGAATCAATCAAAAAGAAATATTGAAGGCCTTAGAAGCCTATGAAATGGAAACTTTTAAAAGCAACGACTGAAAATTATATAAATAAAAATTTCGCTTCTGAATTTATCTGACGATGGCGATAACCAGAAATAAAAAACGTGCTAATGGCAACATCTCTAGAAATGAAGCGGTCATTTTAGTGGTAATTTAAAACGTTCCATCAAGGGCTTCAATTTTAGATAGAGATGGGTTTCGCAAGCCTTCTAACAAAATCAGTGTAACCTCAACTTGCGAGTGATAAATATAAAAAGGATCAAGCCTTCGCTTTAACATGAAAATTATGTGACTTGAAAGCGATTTAAGTTCTATTATCAAAAGTCGCACATTTCATATGTACTTTCTTTAAGAGAGTTATGTAGATGTGTGTAAATATGTACGCATAAGTTTATATGTTTAAGTAAACTGAAAAGATTTTAATAGATTTTTGGTGCAATCAAGTGTTTGTTTTTTTTTTTCAGTTTTGTTAAAATTTCTTCTCCATTTCAACAATCTAAGTAAAATGTTTATATTTGTATAGATATGTATTTTATCTATAAATATAAATGTATGAGTATGTAGCAGAATTTATGTGAACTTTCTATTAAATCAGACAACAGAGAGTTCAATGTTTTAAAAGCAAATTTTAATTGCTTTCCGTCAAAGTGCTTTTACTTAACTGAAATGAATTCAACTTTTTCAAACTTTTTTTTTTAAAAATGAAGAATTATATTAAGAGGAGGCAGCTTTTGTGGTCACCATCAAAAATAAACCACAAAATAATTTTTTGATCTTCTATGAATTTTGTTGGATAAAATGTGATGCCATATGATGCGATATCTTATGATGAAATTATGATGAAATAGGATGAAGAAACCTGTAACTTGTTGCATTTCTTCAAACATGCGTAGAAATTTTTTAGAGAAAAAAAGAGGTAAAAAGAAAGAAAGAGGGAGAGAGAGGGAGACTGATAAAGTGAGAGCATTGTAAATCCGTGTAAGACAATATGAGAAAATGTTTTCATAAATTCAATGTTTCAATATTTCAAATAAACTTTTCACATATTTGTCCTTAATGTCTTTGGTCAAAAATTTTAATGGATTTTAGTGTTAAGAACCAACATAAATTGCTTTTAAGTGTATACTGAAAAATTTATATGAAAAATCTCTACAAATCTAATTTAAAAAAAGTTTTAAAATTATTAAACAAAAAAAAATACTCAATTAGTTTTTTATGATGATCTATTAAAAAGCCTTTAAAATGAAAAAAATGTAGATTTATAAAATCTTGTAACATGCATCACATCGTTCACAATAGACGGACTTACCTAAATGTCTGGCAAATTTCTCAGTAGTCTTAATTTATGGCGAACACCTGAAAACCTGAAACTGAATTTGAGACTTAAATAATTTTGAGGAATATAAATTGTTGGATAGAAAGGGTAGATATCTCGTAATTTTCAATTGGCTAAAGGAAGTAAAAATCAAACCAAATCAAAAATATTAAATTATGCAATTCATATGAGGGTCCTATTTCCTTGGGCCCTAAGCTTAACACTTGAAGTGAAATAAATAAGTAAACAAACAAAAAATGAATGAAAAACTTAAGAAACACCCCTTTCCTCTTACACTTTCTAGCTCTGGCTTTCTTTCTGTCACCTTGCTTCTGGCAATCTCTACTGAGCACAAAAAGAATTAATTTCCTTTCTACATAGTTCATTTAGTTCAATTTTAGTTTCAATTGTTTAGAAAGGCCTTTAGTATACTCAGTCACCAAAAGTTTAGGACAATTAGACAATTGCGATAATCTAGAATACTAAGCTAAATAAGTATTTTATTTTTAATTGAGACGATAAGACTTTGGAAGCATTAGCTCAATAGGAAATGGGCTCATGAGATGTTGTTTGGTATTCATAGTAGTGGCACATGAGTTTCACGAGATCAGACCAAAGATTTAATTTTGTATCACAGAATCACTAATTTCAATAATGCCCATTGTTTTGATATTGCAGTTGGTTACGTGGGTTTTGTGGTTGCCTTTAATGCGATCCTTGTTCGTTCAAATATATCTCTGTATGCTTGCATTATGGAGTCCCGCTTTCCTTAATAAATGGTTAACTAGCTAGACCTTGTGACATGAACTTGGTACAGATGAAGCTACGACGCTGATTGCTAAAAATAAGTTTTAAAAATAAAAGGCAATACGTGCTCTAAATTGAGAGTTGCAGTGATGGCACAATATACGCGTGACTACCAAACGCAACAACTGGACAAAGTGTTCACTGCCTTAACGCGGAAATGCATGTAAAACACCAATTGAAATGCCCACTGCATCCACTGGAAAAGAATAACCATGCAAACTTATTGATTATGGTCAATGCCAATAATTCATTCAAAATTAGTTAATAAATTACATTGAAAGAAACGCATTTAAGTTTACATGGATTCAGAATATTCTTAATAAGATCTTTGCATGACGGTAAAGTTGAAGAATAAAACGTGTTTACACCAAAGTGTATACTTTATGAAGTAAGCACTTGCCCAATACTTCTGCAGCGTGACCCGTGTAAGAGTGGTCACAGATAAACAGTAAAGGTGAATCTAATTTAATAGATATAAAAAAATTTTTTTAAATGCTCCTTCGATAAAAAGTTTGCATAAAAATACCATAAAACTGTAAATTTATGGAAATATTAATATAAGTCAAATTCCTGTCAAACATTAGTTTGACATGGAGAAGTATCTTTTATCCGCTTTTGGTATATTTTGAACAAAAATTTGTCCTAACTTTTTTAAAGTAGAATTTTTATGAACCTAAATCTTAATCAGCTGTTGCCGTGTATCGAGCAACCTCATAATACAATGGAAATAGATGGACGACAAATTTAAATGAATTTTTTATAATTTATCCTAAAAACTTATCAATTATGAATATTTCGTTTATGGAATATGAAATTCTGAAACTTTTAAAAATTGTATTATTTAACATGAAATAAGCGATTACTCTTAAAATGCTTATAATACAATTATGCTCGAGCATAATAAAAAAGAATAAAAGTCTAATATCTGAATTATTTCCTTTTTTAATATAGCTCACAAAAAATTAATGGAAAGCAAAATTTCATTATGTTTCAAATTGAAAAATAACTTCCTTAATAGTGCTAAGCAACCACTAACTCAATTCAAAGTCCTACAATGAAATGTTTACAATGATGTAAGTGCTAGTATGAAATTGTTGTTGTTGTTGTTGTTACTGTTATTGTAATCATTCTTTTCGTAGTATAATTTGTATGCAGCATTGCTAGGCAATATTTTAATCCAAAATAAAGATATGGCGAACGTAATAAATACGTAAATAATTTAGTTATTTCTTAGAAAAGGAGAAAAGTACTTGATACGGAGAAAGAAACGCTGTGAAATGTGGAAAAAGTCAGAAGAATGAAATAAGTGATTTAGGCAATATTTGTGAGAGAAGCAAATGTAAAATATCCATAACTTCCAGAACTTCAAAATATCGCTTGGAGAGGCCTTAAAAAAATAGTTAAGCAAAGTAACTTGATTCTCTTTCAATTCGAGTTAAAATTTGCTTGACTTGAAAAAATCTTATTTCCTCAACTATTGATATGTTTCCTAAGTGACTGATGTTGGCAAATAATCTTAAATTGGATATAAGGCCGATAGATCAAAAGATTTGCCATTTCTGATGATAAGTTAATTTAACAACTATATTTTTGTTGAATTTGTTCTACATGACATTTTCATTTATATCGTTCCTTCCTTCGTACAACAGGGGCGTCTTAATAATAAATTTATGAAAATTTTATGGATAAAATGTATGGGAGGTGTATCCATATCCAAACACACACACACACATTTATATATAAATACACAAATACATTCACGGATAGATATTGTTAAATTATTGCAAAGTGTCTGAGTTGCAAAATATTCAGAAAAAAATGCCAGCGATGGGTACTTTTGTTTTAAGCGTGGTGTCTACTTTTTAAATACACAAATATATTTGTATTTATATGTTTCTGTAAATAATTTAACTCAATTTATGGAAAAATGCCTTTGGAAGTTAAGTGCGTGCGTGTATTTGGGTTTGTATTAAGTGGTTGAACAAATGTTTGGAAAATAAAGTGTTGGCGCTTTGAGATATCGCAAAGTGCGTGTCGGCCTAACTAATTAACTAAACAATTCACTAACGCACTGCCACTGCCACTGCCACTGACACTGCCACTGACACTGCCGCTGCCACTGACACTGCCACTGCCATTGACACTGCCACTGACAATGCCACTGCCACTGACACTGCCACTGCCACTGCCACTGACACTGCCACTGACACTGCCACTGCCATTGACACTGCCACTGACACTGACACTGACACTGCCACTACCACTGACACTGCCACTGCCACTACCACTGCCACTGACACTGACACTGACACTGACACTGACACTGCCACTGCCACTGACACTGCCACTGACACTGCCACTGACACTGCCACTGACGCTAACACTATCCGTGTCACTGAAAGTGATACCAAGTTGGCGATAGTTGGTTGTTGTCTGATTGACTAAGTAAAGTGTGGTCCTGGCTCAGATACGCTACTCATAACTTTTTCTTATTGGTGTTTGTTTTTTGGTTTTTTGTTTCGTTACTTGTTATTTTTATTCTTACTCCAATTTTCAGTTCAATTCAATTCAGTTTTGTGCTGGGTAATAAACCAATTTACTTCCTACACGCAATTCTTGTTTTCTCTCTAAGATCGTATGTGTATTTATGTATGCGTATGTGTGTTTGTTGTTTGGTTGTTGGTTTGTTGTTGTTGTTTTTACTGCTGTTGTTACATGATGATATGTTGCCAGTTGCAAGTTGCTAATTTGTTGTACATTCCGACTGACATTATTTCTTGTATAATAACACAGACGGACATGCCTGGACAGACAATACTGTAAATTTGCATTTTTGTGCTCATTTCATCATCATCTTATAAATTAAACTCAATTTCATTTTTCATTTTTGTATTTTGTGTTTGTTGTTTATTAACTTTTTCTTCAGGAGAAACTGCTGGCTGATATTTTTGATGCATGATGATGCTTTTCATTAGTTAGTGCCATGCACAAGTAATGAGCTTGAATATTTTAGCCATAAATGTGAGAAGACGGTTAGCAATTATCGCAATGGCTGATTTGCTTAATTATTATGATTTTATCATCATCATCATCATCATCATCATCATCATAATCAACATCATTATCGTGATGTCTTTCAATTTCTATTAACTATGAATTCGTTCCAACTAAATGTTGCGTGAAATGTTTGTATGTTCAGCTGACATCGTTGACATTTGTATTGTTGCTTTTGAAGAAATTAAAGTGGAAATATCCGATATCAAATTGTTATTGCTTTTCAGGGTAATTAACGATACAAAACCAATGAAAGAAATAGGGTCAATTGAGGTATCTTAAATTAAGAGAAGATGGGAAATTCATTTGAATAGTAAAGTACATCTCCAGGAAAAATAGAAAATAAGCAGAAAATCTTCAAAAATGAGAGAATTTCTCTACGATTAGGAATAAATGTAATTGTACTGAAATTTAGTTATTAGAATTATTGCAATAATTAGAAATAACAACAAAACCAACAATAAACATTTCTTTACAAAATCCAAAAAAAAAAATTAGTAAATTCAATAAATAATTTTTTTCTGCGTTTCAACACATGAAATGAAAATGTACTTAATTATAATAGAACTGTAAGCAACTGCAACCACAAAAGCTCAAAAAAAAAATACAGCAAAATTGAATTGAAATTATAATGAAAAATTAACAATTGAAATGAAAATGGTAATAAAAATGAATGATGATTGAAATAATGAAAATGATTGAATGAAATCACGCGATTTTACACTGAAAAACTGATCTAACCAATTAACCAATAACAATAACAATAACAATAACAAAACAATAACAATAACAATAACAATAACAATAACAATAACAATAACAATAACAATAACAATAACAATAACAATAACAATAACAATAACAATAACAATAACAATAAACAATAACAATAACAATAACAATAACAATAACAATAACAATAACAATAACAATAACAATAACAATAACAATAACAATAACAATAACAATAACAATAACAATAACAATAACAATAACAATAACAATAACAATAACAATAACAATAACAATAACAATAACAATAACAATAACAATAACAATAACAATAACAATAACAATAACAATAACAATAACAACAACAATAACAATAACAATAACAATAACAATAACAATAACAATAACAATAACAATAACAATAACAATAACAATAACAATAACAATAACAATAACAATAACAATAACAATAACAATAACAATAACAATAACAATAACAATAACAAAACGAGCAATATTTTTTTATAATTTACAACAACAATAAGAAAAATTAAATAAATTAAATACCGGATCCGTTCAACTTCCACGTCTAATTAAAATGTAATTGCTGATCATGATTCGCATTCACCAGTTTTCCGCTACAAATTTCATGTAATTTATTTTCATAATTTTTGTGATATGAAATGCTTCAATATAAATCCATTATCATTACAATCGAAATTTATTAAAAATTATTCTAAAGTAAATAAAGTTTGAAGCAAATTTTTTGTTACATGAAAGCGAATTTGTCGCGTTGCCGAATTTGCGATTAATCACAATAATTTTAATAATAACTGGATTATACCAAATTACCTTACTTTAGCTTAATTCATCATAAGTTTAAGATTATGTCGAATCGATTCTTTGTGTTGTTCTCTTATCATTAATCATTATTAATTAATTGATACTTTTGTGGAAAATCAGATGAGAATGAAAGCCAACAAAAAAAAAAAAGAAAAGGAGGCAAATTTTATGATGACGATCCTCAAGTCGTACTTCACACATTTTGTAGAATATTTGAATAATTGAAAGCTTGAAATTTTTGCAATATAAAAATGTCACAAAACATTCAACAACAGTAGCAACTGCAATAAAATGATTGCTTTTCAGCTGAACAATAAAATGACGCTAAGACTTCAAAGTTGCGTTATCACTCGCTTTAACTGAACTTATCAATAAAAGTCAGTTAAGTAATGCCTTTACTTATTTATATTTATAAATGCATAAGTGTGTATGCAAGTGTTTCTTAGTGTACACTTCACTAGATTTTTCTCTCTTCTCCATTTTGCTTTTATTTTAAGTTCTTTCAATTTGATCTTTAAATAAGTGAATTTATCCCTGAATTTCTCTTATCTCTGTTAACTCTTCTTAGCCCACATGCAATAGCAACAGACATCAGCAACAGTAACAGCAGCAATAACAATAGCAATAGCAACAGTAATGGACACAGCAACATCAACAGCAACAACAATTAGCACAATTCATTTAATTGAGTGCGTGAGTGAATCGTTACATTTTAATACAAAAAAAAACACTTTCCGCTTTAATTTACAATCGATGAATTACGTATCAAAATGGATGAGTGAGAAAGGAAGATTAAGAGAAAAGGTGAGGTATATAGATATAAAAGAATAATATAATTTTCTGTGTAAATGTTTATGATGTCTATTAAAAAAGAGACACTGAATTCGCAAAAAAAAACAAAACGAAGAAAAAAAATTATTTCAAAATTTTTTCGATTTATTCTTTTACACGCATACAAAAAATAGAGAACAATTCTGAAATATGTTCATACAACGTAAAATGTATTGTTGGACACTTTGTGATTGATTTCTCCATTTGATCACTTCATTCAAAATCCTGCATTAGTAAGTTAATAAGGAAAAAGACAAAGAAATAGGCAGGGCATAAAAAAAAAGAGAGAAAATTTTTTATTAATTTTTATTTCATTCATTAAAACTGACAAGAATTTTAATTATCGTATTGAAATTTCATTGAATTGTTGTCTGTTTAGAACTTTACAAATTTACAAAAAAAGAAACATTCGCTGTCATTTTGTCCAACCCTCCAATCTTCACTTTTTACTTATTCATTTCTATGGTAAAAATGTAACAGAATTTGGCGGACTAGTCTTTGCATGGTTCTTCTTCTTATTACACACTATTATTATTATTGTTGTTATTGTTAATTGGTAAATAATCACTCAGTCAGTCGTTCAGCCAGCCCTTAATTTATTTATTTCATTGCATGCACAATTCTTTCCAGAACATTTAAATTTTAAACATACACATAACAAATCAAGGAATCAATCAAGAGCAATAAAACAAAAGTAATGTCTGAGAATTTTTTCAGCCTTTAGAAAAATGCACGTTAAAAGAGCTTTTTATATTCTAGTCCGTAAAGAATGAAATGAAATTGGAAAATTACACAAAAAAGAATTCGACTTAAACTTGAAAGGAAAAGCCCTCTCTCCGAAAGGCTCGCTATTTCAAGAGGTTAACATTATTCTCCAAACAGTTCCGCTAAAGTCTCTAAAAACATTATGGAGGTCACATTTTGTTTTCTGTACGATCGATACTGCTCCGAATTTCTTTATTACTCAATTTCTATTGTGCATAATTACACTGCACTTTTGGCCGAATCAGAGTTCTACGCTTGTCAAATGCAAAGAGAATTCTAATTTGAATTTCAATGAGATATTAAATCTAAATTACTGAGATATCAATCAATCACGCCATCGCATCATAAAATAAAAAGTTAAAATTTAATTAAAATCCCATTTAAATATTTGAAGAGATTTCCAATATTAATGATTACATTAACTCACTAATTTATTACATTTACTTAGCTCATTTATTCGTTAAATTCATTTGGAAAATGTCACGATATTTATCCGAAGGGTAATTCGTATTATTAAAGTGACTTTCTCTCGTTAAATGACCGAGTGACTTTTGGTTGTAAATAAATTGCAAAATAAATGATACATAAATGTTTAGATGTATTCTAAGAAAGAGAGAGAGAGATATCAGGCATCAAATTTATATAAAATACAGAAAAAGAGTTCATACTTTGATTAATTGAGTTGAGTTCATTTGAAAGTTAATCCTTAATCTTAATTTAAGAAATATCTAAGAGAAAAAAAAAATTCGTAAAAATCATTCGTCTGATGATTAAAAGTGCATCAAAGTAATGCCCTACTTTAAATTAAAGGTTTTTCTCTCTTTCGGAACTTGGAACTAAAATTTTCACAAATAACTTTGTTCTAAATGTCACACATAAAACGATCGCTATATCATTGTTTAAGAGGATCGTCATAATTAAAAACATTTCACAAAATTATCATTTAGCTTTGATTAATTCGTTCCATTAAAAATCGCTTAGACTTGATATAAATTGCATTTATATTTTTTTTATTGATTCTTTATTTATATATTTGATAAGTTTTGAAATATTTTTATTTTATGATGTGAAACTACTTACGTGATCGAAATAACTAAAAAGTCTTAGCAATTTATTACAAAGCTCTCTTGCACTGTAAATTAATTAAACGCTTTATTTAGTAACTTGATTTCGTACACATGGCCCATAAAGATTGTTTTAATAATCAAACAAGTTTCGCTGTTGTTATTGTTGTTGCCATTGTTATTGTTCCTGTTATTAATGGTGTTGTTAATATCTATAGAAAGTTTTGTTTTGATTGGCAAATAGAAGAAGAAGAAAAAATGCATAAAAATAAAATAAAAATAATGAAATAAATTGGGAGTTTTAGTTGTGGCCACCATCAGGATGAGCAACTTTATTCCAATAACAATCAAAAATGTTTAACATCTACTTTGGCATAGAAATGAGAATGTAATGAATGCTTTACCAAAGCGATCGCTGGCAGATGAGGAAGAAGAAATGAAGAAGAGTTTGATGTGCGAAATAAGCGAGAAGTAAAACAATGCGAGCTTGTGGTTTTTTTGTACGAGCAACAAACAGACAGACTTGTCTTAAAGCCATCAATAAATTTAAATAATTTCATCTTCGTCTTGGTCTTTGCCATCATCTTCTTTAGTATCATTTTCAAGGTCATGGAGGAACATTTGAAGTTATTCTTTCGATTAAAAATTATTACTATTAACGTCCGCATGAACGTCCCAAAGAATTTTGTATGCAGTACGTTAAATTTAAAAATAATCAATGTCAATTAGCTGACAGCGTTTAAAAAGATATCGACTTGTTTTGCAAATAAGGAGGCACATATTCTTTTATATATTTTTCCATTTACATTTAAAATATTTTCAATGGGATTTTTTCCATTAAAGTTTCAATATATAATTGTATCATTTGATGGATGTTCCATTAAAAACACATCGAAGTACTTTAAAAATACAGACGTCTAACGATCTAAGTCTTAAAGATTTCAGTTTATTATAAAACATCTTAAAATTGGTATCATTAAAATCAATAAATAATTATCGTGAAATAAAGTAGTTGCGAATAAAGAAGATAAAACAATTTTTACGACTTTGGTTCATTTTTAGCGTTGATAGACTTCAGCATAACTAGTAAAGGTTTCCAAGCTATGACTTATGTGGCCTTGGCTACATTTTCACTTCACCAAATTTCATTTTATCTAACTTAAAAGAACCTAACCTCAGTTTACTTTATTCACTCATACCTAATTTAATGTGATCTCCTCAAGCAGTACTTAAAATATGGTAATCAAATATTGGCCTCAGCAAATCTATTGAATATTCATAAAATAAATTTAATGTTTGTACCGAAAATTACTTGTCGAGTCCCTAAGAAAATTTTTATGACTTTCACTAAGGACTTTTCTCCAAAAATTTCAAATTCAACATATCGCTAATTTAAGAAAGAATATTCGCTTTTCAAGAGTGAATTTGAACTCATAAAGTGAAATAATAATAAATAAAAAAATTGATAGGTGTCACTGTTAAAGTCAAGTTTTCTGTTACTTTCAACATGTAAATTATGGCATACGATGCGCAGACAGACTCGTGAAATGAGTGCCCAGAGTTACTTCATTTCAAATCCGCATTGAAGGCAAGTTGGACTTTGTGTTGAAATGCATGTTTTGCATTCACTTGACTGACGGTAACCAGTAAGCGTATTGCAATAACAAAAACATTAGAAAAATATTTTTAAAGGCGATAAATAAACATTTTGTTACAATGAGCTTTGGTCTAAGCGTTTCATTACCTCTTTTTATTAAAATTGAAATACGCACCTACTCAAGGTCTGAATGAAGGCAGAAGACAATAACGTTGAAACTTTACTTTAATATTGCTTAAAAACATTTGATAATTATTTATTAGGTTTTGATTTTGAAAGTGTTTAGCACTTACAAAAAACACCTAAACATTTTTCATTTTGGTGATGCGACTTTCAATATTTACTTAAATAAAACCAAATACATTTTACATACTGAAAGAATATAACTTTCGATATATCATGAATACCAAAAATATGCACAATTTTTTCCTATAGAATGGAACATTACCTGTCAACATTTCTTTTAAGAAACTGCATCCAGAATTGCCTTCAGATGTTTTTATAACTTGTAAGGCCTTAGATATTCATGTAAATGTTAATATGCCTGGAAAAGGCGAGACTATGCCACTTAGTGGTTATTTAAAGGATCCAAATAGAAAATAGATATTAAGTGTGTTTTAACTAAAAGTAACTTATTGCCCATTTAAATTAGTTATTGGAATGAAGTTTAACAGTTTAAGTTAACGAAAATTTTATCATGTGGTTATGTTACTGGCTAATTGTACTTGAAACTATAAGCTGCCTCGTATAGAATCCAAATTCTGGGGGTTTTATGCGTTCTAAAGCTACTGGAGAGCCGCCCTGTTGCTTAGCAGTAAGTTCCATATTTGCCATACAGCACGCTCTTCAATCGGCACGTAAAGATGCCGGTTTGAAGAGAGAATGGGTACGTTTAGGTGCTCCAACTACACCTGAAACAATTGTTTTGAATGCCGGACATAAAATAGAATCTTTCAGTTTAGAGTGAACTTATTAAAGTAATGTATTTTGAAATGTATATAGAAATGTTAAAAGGCAATCTAAATAAAAGCGTCTACTTAATCGATTTAAGAATAATCAATTATTCTGCTCATATAAAGCAATAGAAACAGAGTTTTTATATTTTTATTTTGAAAAAGGTTTAAGGGAAATAATAAAAATGATTATTTCATATTGATTTTGATGATGGCCATATAACCATAACCATCATCATTTATCTCTCGTTAAATAACAAGAAGAAAATATCATTTGTTAAGTTATTTATCATTTTCAACTTTTCATTGTGCGCTTTGATTTAATGTTTTATATTATGATTTCTCTAACTTTTTCATCATTTCTGTTTCTGTCTTTGTCTTTGTCTCTGTCTTTTGTCTTTCTCTGTACCTTTCTTCATAAAATTTATTATATATTGTTTATTATTTATATGAATAAATTGAACAATAAATAAAATCGCCTACAAAATATCTCATAAATTCACACAACATTTGACAATTTATATCACCTGAAGCTACAAAAAGTGTATAACAATAACAAATAACAATAACAAATAAAATTAAAATTGCTACATAAAAGCGATGGAATTATTTAACATTTAATGAATGGCAGCCGTATAAGCCTTTCGTGATAAAAATAATAACTTAAACAACTAGATTGTCAAATTTTATTGTTATAGAAAATAGAATAAAACATTGATTGTTAAATTCAACAAATGTAAAAGCATGATGGAAAATGAAGAAGAAATTTTAAAAGTCTAGACTCAGAAATAAACTAGAGAATTTTTACGACTTATACTGTTTAATATTTCTTGAGCATCATGTAAAAACACGGACACGAACGTCACACTCCTGTTTTTGTGTGAGTTGACTAAATTTCACTTAGTCAATATTGTAATAATTTTTTGTTTTGTTTTTTAAAAGATTTTAAGGTGTGGACCCTTTTCTTATTTGTTTAAAATGATTTACCTATTTCTCTACTTTTGCACTTAATTTGATATTTGATGTAACGCATTTTTGTTGCATTTGTTGCATTCGCAGTCAGTCCTCATTATACGTATTGTTAGTAGAATTATACTTGTTGTTGTTGTAGTGTCATAAATATTTTACTTTGAATAAATCGTTTTCATATTCCAATTTTATCATACAGAATTTCTAATCAACTTTTCTTTTATACCATTAAATCACCTCAATGTGGCTTATTTAAAGTGTAAGTGAAACTTTTTTGAGGTGCTCTGAAGATAATTCAAATAGCGAACTATTGTATTGGAAGCGACTTTTCTTTGTCCTGATGCATGGGGCAACCAGTCCCGAGAGGCACCTGCTCAATTGGGAGTGGCTTATGAGATGGTCGTTGGTCGCCGGCCATTAGGGTTCATCATGATTCACGAGATCAGATTCAAAGATTTAATTTGGTACCATGGGATCACCAGTTTTAATATGCTCATTGTGGTGATATTAAGGTTGGCTTCGTGGGGGCTGTGGTGCCCATATCGCGGGCGTTGCTCGATCGTACATATATATGCTTGTCGTGCAGGGCCCCATTTCCCGAATAAAATGGGTACCTGGGTAGGTTTATTGGTCTAATTTAAGCTAAGCCTAGGAGTAATAAGAAAGCTCCGAATCTATATACCAAAGATTAAGCCATGTATATAAGGTGCAGTGCAGGCTTTAAATTGGAAACTAGTCGTGACGGTAACATGCACTCTGTGTGACGTGACTGCCAGCGCTAGCGATCATTATGTACGTTTTTGTACCATGCATTTGAGCCTTCATGGCAGGTATGCATGTAAAACATTCACTGCACTGTCATGATGCATGAAATTATACTTTTTTAATGCGTTCTAATTTACTTGTATGTTCTATGTTCTAATTTACAACAGTCGAATTAGGATGTCGCATGCATTGTTGCTGACCCATATTAATTAAGGCCTGATAGTATACGCTGAAACCTACGGTAGTCTACTTTCCCATGCTTAAGTGCAATGTTGCGGTATGCTTTTGAGCTACAAGTCTCGTTAGATGTTAGTGGCCCAGTTCGCCTTCTTGGAAAATATCCCCTACCTTATGTTGCTACACGCCTGCTTACGTCTGTTTTATCAAGCGAACATTTCTGGCGAACTTTACTACATCGATTTCGTTGTTCCGCACCCGCACATACTACCTTCCTCATTCTACTACAAATAATGTTTACTAACTTGGAGCACTCGTGTACCGGGCTTGGAACTCCCTACCCGTTCACGCCAAAAATTTTGTGGCTGCTCCTACTAGAGCTTATCTTCAATTTCTCACACATCTTGAGCCTCCTTAGCATCTTATCATCACTCATCCAGAAGCTTACCATCACTCATGCAGTTTTCAGGACTGAATGGACGGACGAGGCTGAATTTTGCCATCAACTGTTATTTCTCGTATTTTTCGTATTATTCTCCTCCTTTTACCTTCTCTTACTCCTCTTATTTTACTCTAACTAACTGAATCATTATCACAACATTCTCAAATATTAATCCTTTTATTTTTAATTATCATACCTTACTAATTATCATTTATTATTATTATTATCAAATCATTATATAATATTTATACATGCAATTTTGTATACCATTTAAACTACGTTAACGTTGATCGTACCGGCACGTTTTACTGGAGAAGCACATGTGGCCACCTGGGCTCAATTGCCTAAACGGATTATAAATAAATAAATAAAGAAAATAAAATAAAATAAACTATGCTGAGACATTTGAAAGGAAGAACTGGAAGTACAAAGCATAATGTCAATTAATTTTCAGAGGCATGATAATGTAAAGTTGTTATTAAATTAATGAAAGAAACCATTAAGAATAATAACCAAAAGAAATGTCAAAATTCATTTTTGTATTAAGCACTCGGAAAACTCTCTCCTGTGATTTCCAAACTGAGGAACTCTATTTGGGAATTATTTTAACCAGTAGTTTTAACAGTAGTCTGTTGTTGAGCAAATCTGTAAATTGAATGTTCTTGTAGGTCTATTCATTAGAAAATGCAGAGTTTTCTTATATTTTTATAACTTAAAAAGAAACAAAAAAGTATTATTTAATGAAATGTCATGAAAGTCAAATCAGATAGATTTTTAGATTTTTACATAAATTTCCATTGAATTGATTATGTAATTTTTCAGATATTTTTATTTTCAAACGTGCTTTTTATGAAAAAAAATGTGTTTAACATGCTGTTACCATCATGATGATATTTTCCTATTGCTTATATCTACATAGTTCTGTTGCATGTTTCTTTCCGGGAGAACTTTTAGGATTGTTTAATTAATGCTTTGGGCAATAAGACGGTTTAACAATTAAACAAAGAAAATGAAGCGTTAAATTGATACCAGTAATAATACCAGCAATTGCAGCAACAGGATAAATTCCCACGAAAATCCCTTGAGCTACTTCCCATCATGACATGCTTAACAAAAATAAAAATCAAACTTATATAAATGAACATTTAACCAAACTTTCTAGTTTATTTCTTTTTCTATCAGGAAGAAACTGCGAAGTAGAAAACGAGTAAATCAAGTTTCTTATCTTAGAGTCGAAATTTAGAACACCCACCACACATTGCGTATTACTTTTTGACTGGGTAGGCCAAGGGGTACGATATTTTCATTAAGAGAATAATTTTTTAATGTTTTTTGTTTTAAAAATTAAGCGGGCTAAAAAAAGCTAGAAAGGGAAATGGCAGCATAGAATTTTGACTGGGCGTGTCAAACATTTTTTATTTTTATACATATGTCGCGAAAACTTACCTGGATTCCTTAATGTGATTTATAAACAGGCACCTTCTGAGTGTGGGGTGAACTGTGGACTTGTTCCTTAACCGATTTGATTTGACAATATCAAAGTGGCAGATTTATTTATTTATTAAATTTATAAATATTTCGATTTCCTTAGAAAAAATAGTAAGGCGGGAACATGAAATTTATCAATATTTGAAAAAGCCAAAGTTAGATTTTTTTAATGGACGCGTTTAGTACGTGCCAAAGTAAATGAACCCGCAATTTCCTCAAATTATACTTGAAATGGATAGATATCTCTTTAACTATCTTCCCAAAACTGCTGGTTGTAGATTTATTTCATAGATACAAAAAAATTAGGATTGAGCAACAACTTTCTTCCTGAAATTCATTCCATTTGGCGAACATAATGATAAGTGAATAAATTTAAGTATTATCCATCTACTTTGGATATCAAGTTCTACGGCATGAAGAAAACTGTTCTAAAGTAAATTGTAAATTATTTGTAGGACCATTATTTTTCTGATTTTATTTTATATTATTTTTTTTTTGCTTCTTTTTACCACAATTGGAACGGCTGTTGCTACTTTAAGTGGTTACTTATAATTTTTGTTAAAGCTTTTGCTATTTTGGTGCGGATTCTGCTTTGTATGTTAATTGCCGAGTGGATTGGTTGGATTCGCCTGCTCTGTAACAATAACAACTTCATCACTCGTGTAAGGACAGAGAATATTTTTAGAATGAAAGGATGTTCTTTGCGTCATTAAATGATTGATAAATTTACAATAATCTTCATTCACAGAAGAAATGTGAGGATTTACTCATTAAAATCGGAAAATAATGCAAAAGTAAGTAGTGAATGAGAATAAGTTGATGCGCGGTGTGTGTTGTGAGGTACAGAAAAGAAAATGTGTAAATGAAATGAAATCTTGTTCATAATTTTATTTTGTATGAGGCTTAAAAGTCAACAAATTGAATTAATTACAATGTCTGGCAGTCCGAGCAAATGCGCTGCGTATTTATAATTTTTATGTGCGGAAAAGTTGGATAATAAAAAAAGCCATTAGATTTCATTGTAAAGTGATTTTTGTTTTATAAATTTTTTGCAATATTGTCAGATAGATGGACACTTGCGGACTGAAAGAAGCGGCACATTTAAGACACGCATTCACATATTAAACTGAACTCATTAAGAACTCATGTGCCCATTAAAAGTATTGATTTCATATCAATGTATTAAAAACTTTCACAATAAATTTTTAGTGGAGTGAAAAAAAGAAGGATTTAAGTAATTTGATATAATGTAATTGACATAATAAGTTTAAGTGGATGGACGTAAAATCACGAAAGGTATAAAACGTCCTTTATTACGTCGATCGATTTAGAATTCTATTCTTAGTTGTGTCAAGTGCGTCAAGTGTCAAGTCCGCCTGCTTGCTGGTCCACATATTTCTGTTATGGGCAGATCGAAATTTAATGGATTGTTAGAATAAACATGATAAATAGCCGTGCCTTGATCCAACGGTCAAGACAATGACAATTTTCACAATCCCTTTTCTTGTGATCGATTTGTTTCTTGCAAAATTCTTTATTGAAAAGCCTCAATTTTGGGAAGTTTTTTATTAATCTGGTGATTGGTATAAAAAAGTTTCCTGACATATTTACCTAAAATTTTGTTTTTTTTTTGGCTTCTTTCCAAACAAAAAACTTTTTCAGAACATATATTTAGACTTTCTTGTTTTGTGTTGTTCCTGACTTCCCAATCATTTTAGAGAAAGTGTGGTACAGTATCAAAGAGCCAACTCCAACTTATAGTAAACATTTTTATTCGCTCGCTTTTTTGTTTCTCACCTTATTTTTTACTTTTTATCTCTAATTACTGCAAGCACTATCATTGAATTAAAATTTAATTACTACGAAACACAACACACACAAAAACACGTACATGTAGTTACACATACAGACACACTTATTGCCATACTGCACAATTATTTTTGCATAAAATGTAATTTATGGTTCAATGATTTTGCTCGATTTTTAAAAACATTCAATTCATCAATAAGTCAATCGTGCAACCTGAATATGAAATATTTGACAAACGATAAATGAAAATCCGAAAAAGAGTGCGACGTGACATAAATTTTTGAATACTTAAAGGGAAACCACAGAAATCTACTCACACACACATTCACATACAAATATTTGCCCAAATGCACTTATTAAGGGCATCAAGTGTCAGAAGAAACGGACTCATGCAATTTTATGATGAACACTCTCAAAGGTGAAAGTAAAATACTTAGATCAATAAATTTATCCAATAAATTATGAATCTTTTAAACCAAAGTGAAAGATAACGTCTTCAAATATTTTCAATTTTCTTTTACATTTAGTTTCATCTACGTTCTATTCATTTTTTGTTCCTTTTTTGATACTTAAAATCTTTCAATCAAACGTCAAGAAGAAACAATAAATGAAGAGTTGTATCCAAGATTCTAACGAAAACAAAAAGTGTCCTTGAATCGACTTCGCTAGTTAGTGACTCAAAGTGTAAGTGAATCAAGCAATCTGTCTTTCATTTGTTTTCCATTCAAAGAATAATTTTCCATAATTTTTCCAAATGGAGACGATTTAAAAATAAACTAAAACCCGAATTTGTTGGTGTAAAATTATTAAAAAATTTTAAGAGTACCAAAAAAACGTGAGGCAAATGTGCCAATCAAACTGAAATATAACCGAAATATTAAAATATTTGCAATTTAAAATTTATTATTAATTATGCCATGAATTTAGAATTTTAGTGACACGAGAGCTCATAAACTTGACGAAAGATTTGACATTATGCATTAAGAACTGGCTACCAATTTCGCCGGGATCTATTAGGAAAGTTCACGGCATTGGGTTCATAAATTCAAAAAGTCTCGCGGATGCATCACTTTTTCATTGTACAAATTATCAATAACAAAAGAATGTTGAACGTCCTCCCCACTGTCTACATATAATAATAAAACCAGACCCATGGCTGGAGAAAAATTTCAATATGGGGAAGCAAGTCTAGCGCTTCAAACTTAGTCACGGGATTTTACACAAGATATAACTTTCGTAATTATGATTTGAAAAATGTGAGTATGTCTAACACCGATATGCGTACCTTTAGCCATGTGGTTTCCAAAGCTGGAACTAGATCACGATGCCACTTTTCATAAACTATTTGTCATTGCCTGATAATAATTTAAAAACTTAAATCAAATATCGTAGTTTGTTTTATTAAAAATGCTCATGAACTAAAAATCATGTCAACATAAAATTTTTTATGAACTTGAAATATTTTCTACTTACAGAAAATTTATGACCATAATCTATAGATAGTGAAAATTAGATTTAATTTTCGGGAACAAAAAGAGTAACGTACACACAAAGCATCAAAATGAGTGAATTAAATTGAATAAAAATTCAGTAAAATTAAAACTCATTTTCGACACGAAGGACAAAAACACTTCGAGAAAGAGACATAGAAATTGAGAAATATAGAGGGATGGAGGCAGAAAGAATTTAGGGCAATCAACAATTTTTCAATAATAAGACAAATTTAAAAGTGTGAATCAGCTGAAAGTATACAAAAACTTATAATAGAAAAGAAAACGAATTAAGAAAATTTGAAGGAGCGTTGCCTGCACAACATTTTCATTTATTTCCTTTGTTCTCTATTTGCGTTAAAAGACAGTCAAAATTTATGTCCATGCCCCTAAATCTGTAACATCGATTTCTTCAGGTTTAGCATCAGGCGGAAATTTGCTTGACATGTGAATGTGCACACATTCGAATTTCCGCGTTTTAGGCTGAGCCAGGGACCTAAAGAGTCTTCTGAGAGTGTAAGTAAATAGGTTCCTTGTTGAGGGCAAATTTTTTTTTTCAAGACAACTGCATTTAATAAAAACTTCAGAACAAAAGATTTCTAAAATCAACTAAATTTTATTTATGGCAAAGAAGATAAAATTATTTTCTGAAGCGATTTGTGTCACTCAGTAGCTTCGACACTGTTCCGTGCTTCGGTGTGCAATTTGTTGGTAACTCAACTAGTCCAGAAGCAATGTCTTTCCGAAATGAACAAATCAGTTCAATAAAAGTATGTATGAAGTGAAAGGAAGAAGGACTAAAAGAGGAAAATAGAATAAATATACATAAACGAAAAAAGAAGAAATTGTTTTTTTGTAAATTTGGATCTTTGTTATCACACACTTCGTCCACTGAAATATTATAGGATTAAACCGAACAACAGAAAATCCAACAATCCTGAATTGAACTGAAATGAAGTTCAAGTTCAATATGAATATAAATTGCAACAACAAAAAGTTATAGTTCAATGTTCAAATGTTCAACAAACAAAATGAGGCAGATAAATCACAAGAAATATAAAGTAAAAAAAAATGTCAAGTGTAAAACGTATCAAAACAATGGCAAAATGTAATAAAAAAAAACTTAACTGAAAAATGTTCCCAAAAAATCATTAAAACAGAATAAAAAGTACAACGACCAATGCCCAATTTTTTCATAATAAAATGTCTACGTGATATTCTGCCTCTTCAGTCAATGTTCCAGCGCTTTGGGGAAAATGTATTAAAAGACTATCGTAACACATGCGTCATATTTACATGCACGTTACGTTACATGTTATGTTTTATGTTTGTGTATAAACATATGTGCTTGAGTACTCAGATTGAATGCATAATGAAAATTATTATAAAATGTATCATTTAATTTAGAGCAGCGTGTAGCAAACTTGACCTTAATACGCCCCTTAACTCAAACCTCAATAAATTAAAGACTCTGAAGAAAAAGCCGCTTGATTTGTAACCAATTTTTTTCAAATTCCCATAAATATTTTGTTGTCACAGAAATTATGATAAATTATTTTGGAAACATGTCTAAGAAAGCAGTTTGGGAAACCCTAATTTATAAGAGATTTGAATTTAATATAAATGTATGTAAAAATTATGTTTTGCAATAAAACTGATTATGTAAATCTCAGCATTTTACTATAAAATTTACTACTAAACAAATACGGGCTCTATGAAAAACTCTGCTTAATGGTCAGAGCAGTAAACAGGATGGGAAATGGAGACATTGTGACGGCTAGCACAGCACAAGTTACATATTTAATGACAATTGTCTGGATATGCAATAGAATTCATTGTGTCTGCCCACGTAATATTATTGCAATTTTTTTTCTATTGTTGTTGTTTTTACATGCAGCAATTATTGTCTAATGTCTAAATTTCACTTATAGGACCATTTGGCATTTACTTATGTATGAAATTTTTAGTGAAGTACATTTTAAATTTTACAATATTAAACTCATGACCCTCACAATTTCTCTACTCCATTCTTGGTCCCATCATACAGAACTCTATTTTGCTAAATATATATAAAAAGTACACACAATAATTGAAGTTAACTGATCAAATTTGATGTCGTTTTATAAGGTTTATGTTTCAGCTAAAAATTATATAGCAATTGCTATAGACCTCTATGCACCCACTGCCCAAGGGCTTAATGTACAAGGAAATTTCATTAAATTTCGAATTTTAAACCAAAAAGGGGGTTAAGTTAAAGAGAAGCAAACGAGGAAGGTTAGATCTAAGTAGAAATAGGTAAAAAGTTAGAGTCCATTTAAGAGCCACTGATCTATTGCATGAATTAATTAGTATGTCTTGGCCTAGCAGAACGTCTTTATTTTATTGTGAATTAAGGAAATTGTAGATGCCACAATACGAATCATAAACATTTCCTAAAAAATCTTTAAACCTATTTCGGCCAATCTTTTTTGTCTATTTTAAATACATTTCTAATTTGTACAAGAACCTTCAATCATGGAGAGTAATGAAACTTCTGCAACACTCCACCAAACTTAAAATTTTTTAATACGCATTTTAATTTGAAAAGCTTGTGCCATTAGTTGCCCGCAAACTAATGACAAAGGATAAAACTAATGAATGCGATATTGTGTCTGTGGTAAGTCTGGTAAAATAATATCGCCATTATTTGTTGGTGTCTCTTTGGAATTTGAAGGCGTTACCAACTGTCTGCTATTGTACGTCAACATAGCATCGGTTGAGTGTTTGCTTTTAACATGCAAATCGAACTCATGGAAAGTTTCAGCTACATCAAAATCACCCATGAACTTCTTTATTACCTTTTTTTAATTTTTAGGCTAATAAGTATGAGTGTGTATGTGTGAATTTTATGTAAAGTGTTGCCAAATTTTGCATAAATAACTCATTTTAGATTAAATAATTTTCCATGATTTGAAATGCTTTTGAATAAAATCGTAACAAAATTTTTAGATGAAAATCTTTCGCTGCTCTTTTGTCCTTTATCTAGAATTTATACATCAAAGTGAAAATAAAATGATAAAAAATTTTGCATACAAAAATGAATGATAAGCCAGTTTTTTTTTTTTTGAACAGCGCTTCATCATGATAATTAATAAAATAAGCACGCTCTTGCAGAAGTCGATTAATATCTTACAAAATTGGCATAAATGAATAAATGAGTCAATAAATGTTGAAAGAAATGATCAATTAAAATTAAATATGTTAATCTGATTAAAATAAATAAAACCAATTACAAACAACAATATTTATAAACAAAAAAAAAAAAAAATGAAGTAAAAGTAAAAAACTCACTCACATCAATCACTTGCACGATGCATCTCAGAATTGAACCTTCAAAAAACTTCGTACGTGGCAAAGTTTTTATTTATGAATTTATGAATTTTAATCTCTAAATATGAATTAATTATTAAAAACTAATAATTTTGTTTTAAGTGATTATTGGACGAAAGTTTTCTAGAATTTCTTCTAAAAAAAATGAATTTAATTATATTTAAAAAAAAAACAATTTAACTCCATGAAACGTAAGTGAACAGTGCCTACGGAAATAACGGATTCAGTTTGAATGTCCTTGTTATCTGTCATCAATAAGTTTCTGAAATAGCAATTAGACATAAAACATTTTATTTAAATGCATTTTGAATCTTAAGAACCCTTTTTTACAAGAAACTGAAAATTTTATCCCATGTCGAGATAGAAAGATAATGAGAAAGGGGTCTGGATGCTTCACGGCTTCTTTTTATTCCAATCAAAAACTAAACTTTAAATTGTTTAAACGATTTGTACACAAAAGTGATGGACAATTAGTTTTGATGTAATTCCCCAATAAAACCGAATTTTTTTTTTGACATATTAATGCATAATGTAATGTAACGTAACATAACATAACATTGCATAACATAATTGCATAATTTTTTATTACCACAATAACCAAACAATAATTAACAATCAAATAATAATTATTTGTGGTTAAAAACCGGTAAATTGCCAAACAATTACAACAATAATTATTTAATCACAGTAAATTCTATTATCGTTACAAAAAAAAAAAGAATTATAGAATCGGGACATCCATTCCTCCTGCAAACTTTTTGTGGTTGCTTGGCTGCGTTTGAATTCATACACATGTGAGTGTGTCATCCAAGAATTGATGTATGAACCATCATCTGATATCCTGATGCTTGATGTGAGATAAAATTGATGAGATCTGACAGCAATTGGCATAAATTGTCATTAATAATTTAAATCTCTGTCCAATATTATCGTAATTAGTATTCTTATTATTATCATTAAGTGGATGCCATTGCCCATAATTATGAAAGTTTTCTTTGTTATTGTTATTATTGTTGCTGATGCTTTTCATAAGTGTTGTAAAAGTGTTGCCACATTGTCAAAACGATCTGTCAAGTTGGAAAAGAAGAAGAAACAAATTGAGTTAATTCCTTTTTGAAGCTTTTTGGGTTAAGGAAGAAATGAGTGTGAGTGAATTGTGATACAGATGGTCAGAGCAAAACTCAAACTAAAAGATAACAATATGTAAATAATATTTTCAATACCAAAAGGATTGAAATATTTACACAATAAATAACACTTCAGCTGTAAATTGGTTCATTAAAATTGTTAAGAAACAATTAAAAGTGAAAGAGACATTGAAAATAAAAAATTAAACAGAAAAAAAAAACACAGAAAAAGTCTTAAAATAAAAATATGCATGGAGTCCGCTCTTAATTAAAAAAGTTATAACGGTAGTTAAAGCTTGATTTATGATCATTCATAAACTTGATTTATGATGCAAGTTTTGGTCTATAGAAACAATTTCAACATGAATAAATGATATCTCTGCGACAAAATTGTTACGGCTGTTAATCCTAAAAAAAGAAAAATCGAATAATCGGTAATGTATCCAAAACCCGCAGAGAGTTCGCCTTGTTTGTGCTTATATTGGGGCATTGAATAATTTCTTGCTGTATAAAGCAAGTTCACATGTTAACGAACTAACTTTAAAATGATTTGTATTGACTGATTTTAGCTATAGGTAGATCAAGGCTTCAGTAAGGTTGGCTTCCAACTTTTTAAGAATGATCATTTTTATGACTTATTCAAGTTTTTTCCATGAGGTTTAAAAATTTGCATGGAAAATGTCATACGAATTTATAAATTATTCTTATTAAACATTCTACGGACTGATTTTGTCACAACACTTCCGCAGTTGCAACTAAAAGCAAGGACATTAAGTCACTTTCCATCTAAAGATCGGAATACTAAAATCTCTCAGTAATTAGTAACTAATGTTACATTATTTGTTGTTCTGGAGCTTTATCATTTGAGATCAAATTTCGCTTTCATATTTACACATGACATTTGACGAAAGATATTTATTTTAATTTATTTAACTGATACAAAATCTAACGTATTGTTTTTCATACCTCCCACTTATTGTCTCGCCATGCTTCATGCAAAAATTCTGAGCTCGTTGATATTTGTATATTTTATTTTTTTTTTACTTATTTGTTCACGGCATACCGAGTACACATTTAATTTCCGTTTAATGCTTTATATAGAATGTAGAATATACCGATGAAAATATTTGTGATATATTCTGCTATAAAAATCTCATCAATTTTTACATAAAATTTCAACCTGCAACATTTCTGCATTTGAAAAGAACGATTGAATGAAGGTAAATCTCATTCAAGCACAAAACAGTACGTTAAAGTGAAGAGAGCAGAAGTCGTAGATGCATATTTAAAATTTCATAAGGATGAATGTAAAAAAGTTTAAATAATCCTACAGTCCTGAAGAAGCGCGTTCATGAATCTATACAATGATATTTAAACAAATTACAAGGAAGTATTTTCAATTTCTCAAATGTCAACCATTTCAATTATGGGCAAATCTTCGATTTTGTATATTAATGTGGACAAATGTGAAAAGCAATGATGATTTTAATTTAAGAAAATTTGGTCGATATTTTTATTAGTAAAAATACACGGAAAGGATTGTAGAGTTGGTAGTTGGTACGACATTGTGGCAGCTTTATATATATATAATGCCTAGAAAGTCCTGCAGGGATATGAAATGAAATTCTCTGTAGATGTGTCTGCGAGGAAACATCGTCTTGTATCAATTTTACCATAAAAATAACGGACAACATTTCACGACTTTTAGACAGGTAGAGCAAAATGAGTACTCTTGACGACTTTCATAAGGAGGCTAGAGTTCGCTAATGTACCATCTTAAAATACGCAACGAGTAAGAAAGTTTGTTTGTACGACTTTGATATGGTCAATATAGGAGTTATAAATCGGGCTTCACACTACAACAGAATACTCGAGTGTTGGTCTTACAAGGGACGTAAACAATCGCTCAGAAACATAGCCCACTTTTTTTTTCTTTTGTAATTTACACATTTATAAAAATTTCGCGGATCAGCCAACAATTTAGTTCTCATAACTTGCATGTAATCCAAATAAGCTTTCACTATGAGTGAATTGAATTCACGCCTAACCTTTGAGTAAAAAGTGTATTCAAAAAGCCGACCCTTAAGCTCATACTTTTTAAATAACCTATTTTTTTATTTCGGATGCAACGTAAATGTTTACTAAACTTTAATGAACAGTCTGACGACGAAAAAGTACTTTTGAGTGGAACAGGTAATGATACAGCAGACAGAGACGAATGAAGGTCATCAAAAGGCAAACTCCAATCTACTGTCGACAAAAAAGACTTGAGGTTTCCCGAAAGCAAATTTTTTAGTCGGTATACATTCCATAATTCCACAGAGTGCATGGGATATTAAAATCGCCGAGTACTAAAATTCAGTCACATGAATTTAATGTACCAATTATATTTTTGATATTTTTGTAATTAAATTTTCTACGTTCTATTTTAGATACTGGTGAAAAAGGTTAATAAAATGGGCACGTCTTTAATTATCGTCAATTTCAATTGGATTCGTTCATCAGAGACTGCCACATGGACAAGTGTATCAGGAATTGTTTAATATTCATAAATTTCCTAATGAAAGTTCAAGTAAAGAAAAAGCCCTTTCATATTAAACTTTAAATAAAATTGAATAAAATTTGATAATTAAATTTGTTATAATTTTCGCTTTATCTTGATACTTTGGTTTTAATTGACATTTCTCCTTCTCTTTGAACTTTTTAACGAAATAATTTATTTCTGTACATTTTCGCTTAACTCCAGCAACACATTTCTTAATAAGTTTAACAATAACAACAAGAATGAAAAGAACCAAAATGAAAATGTTGGAAGTTTTCTCTTATTCACAAATTATCGACTGCAGAAATTTATAAATGATTGACATTAAATGTAAAAAAATTAAAATCACTCATTTTAAAAACAAAACACTTTTAAAAAAAATCATTAAATATTTCATTTAGTGTTTGTTTGAGAAGAAACACTTTTAATTTGAATGGAGATTTCTTAATAGATTTGTATTCTGCGCATGCATGTGTATGCCGTTTGTGTTTCTGAGAGATTGATTCACATTATTATCAAGTTAATAAATAGATAATAAACTTTTATCTAGACAATGCTAAAATAAATGTATAAGTGTGTGGACGTGACATAAAAGTTACAAGAAAATGTCAACAATATTAACTTTAAATTGTAAATTATAAAACAAACTTTACAAAACTTTTGTAAAGACGTACGAAAAAGGGAGGAAAATCGTAATGTCAAAAGGAAAATTATTTTAGTTACGAAGGACTAAGTTGAAGTAAACAGTCTCAATGATCAAATATTTAGTCAGCCAGATCTCTAAGACCAACCCACAAATGATTTGTTATTGAAAAGAGAAAACAAGTTTTAAGTGAGCACTAAACTAAATTGATAAGTAAATTAAAAGTATTGTGATTCTATCCGTCCTTAGCATCCACTTACGGACGAAGCGACTGCATTAAAGCAAATAGAAGAGAGGATACAAAATTTTATGAAGCAAAATGTATATCGTAGTATTAATCTCCTTTACAATTATTTTATCAATTTGCCTTCCAAATGCATCTCGCAAATTTAGAAGTATTTCAATCAGAATTGACGTGCAAAGCTTTATTGATCTGACGTCGCAACGTTAACCCTTCTCATGGAGGGTTCTGTTCTAAAGAGAACAGAAATCAATGGTACAGAATAAAATTTCAAAACATTTCCCAGTTTTTGAACAGAACTATTGCTGGACATTTCTGTGTAAACCGATTGTAAGTTTTTTGGTATAAATTTCAATAAACTTATTGCAATTTCCGTAAACGCAAAGAAATGTCTGGCACTTAAAGCAAAGTGTAGATCTTTGTTTTTATTGCAAAAGTCCGGGCCATTTAACTTAAAACAGTTCTCTTTGTATTTTTTTCAAATAATTTTTTACATATTTTTCGTTTACATATTGGAAGCCAATAATTGAGGTTACGTTTAATGACTCTAATGCTTCCTACTTTATATAATAGAATTACAGTTTAGAGATTTGTGAATACATTCTCTTTTAATATCTACCTTGATAATAAGGACCAATGCACTCAAACAAATAAAAGCAAATAATGTAAAATGTTCGAATTTTATATCTCATTAAAATTTTATTTCTTCTTATCTCGATAGAAAGTCTTTATATTTTAAACCATTTAAAACTTATCTGATACATGGGTTATCTAGAATCGTTTGAGATAAATCCCTCTCTAATTATCAGAAGTTATTTCTAAATCAATAAATCTGCGCATTTACGCCATCCAAATGTAGGGCGAAATGAGATACTTTGAAGAAATTTCATAAATTGGTAGTTTAACAGCGCAAGAATAAGTGAGGTCGGGTTTGAGCTCTATCTAAGTAAATTTTAGAATTTTGAATACTTTTAAACTTGATCTGTTTTTCTATTTTGATTCACTTAAAAGACGTTTCAAGCTTTTTCAAAAATTGTTATTTGTATTTCTGCAAACATTTTTGTCGTGTTATGTCTAGACATGAAAAGTGTTCCTCAGTTTCAACTTAGCGTCTCTAACTTTGCTTGTTTTTTCTTCAATTTCTATTGCTCCATTCGTGTTAGGCTTTTTTTACCTTATTTAGTTAAGTTAATTCAAAAGTTTTGCCAACCAGAGGATAATAAATGAAATTCTCATTTCTATACTTTTACACAAATGTGTAGACTGTATATGTAATCAAGTGTTTCCTGAAAGTGTTAATGTTACAACATAAAATTTTTTTATGATTACAAAAAATTTCATACCTGCCTTGCTCGTGATAAACTTCATTGTTGTGAATGATATAATTTTCATTTCTTCAACTCCGTTTTCAGAAAAGCTCAGAGAATTTGATGTAGAATTGATACCATGAGAAAATATTTTAGTTAATTTGATTGACATCTGCTTATTGATCGATTCAGTCAGCTATTTCAATTATACTTCGATTCTTTGTTCTTTAATTAAAATTGATATTTCATACGTTTTTGTTTATTGTACAAAAATTTGCTTGTTCACCTAAAAAATTAACACTAGAAACGTAACCCATAAAATGGAGCTTTCTAAGTTAAATCTTAGGCAAATGTTAGGTCTCGTTAGAATTTTTCACTTCGGGGATTTTCATTTATTCTAAATTTCTTGCATTCACTGATATTTCCAGAAGTCTTTTGATGTCCAACTTTTGTTTTTTTTCTGCAGACTGCTTGAAAAAGAGATCTCAAATTACCGACCTAAATGACTTGTAATAATCGTTGGTTGAGTCGAACATAAAAGTATGTGGAGAAACAGTTACAGCATGGACAGACTAAAGCCAATCAAAACTTTTCATAAATTGCTTATCTCGTCCAAAAAGTGGCATAAAGTGGCTTTTGAAGAGACTTCAACTCTATTGCACGTCATCAATAGACACCTAAAACTAAACATTTTGTGTAATCATTTTTATGAAAGAAAGTCACATAAAAATTTGTGGCACGCAAAATGATTTCAGTCATTTTCACAAATACAGAACAAATTCTAAATAACTTAAAATAAAAGCAGACTCTTAAATGAATCGCTTTGGTCTGTATCAACTAAAGTTTATCAAAAATTTTCATCAGTAAATTTAAAACGCTTGGAAATTTCACGCCAGCTTAAGAGAATAAAAGTGTACTTGCGATAAAAGTAATAAGACACTTTTTTAAGAAAAGAATGTTTTCTTTATTCGTAAAATTTTTCCTTTTAGAGAAAAAACAAAAAATCTATATTTCTTCATTATTTTGAGAACTCTTTATGAATTTTTATTGTTCCGTATTTCCATTCAAATATATCACGTACCCACAAATTCTTTATGGATTTTTGTCAATAACAACAACTACATAAAGTCCTCCAACATACAATTCAAGTCAATTCGCCGTTTTACATTGAGACACAGAAAAACATGAAACTTAAAGGACGCTACATAACTTTGGGGTGATGTGATGTGGTGATTATTGTTTTAAGTTCATGTTAAGTTAAATGTTCATAGAAAGAACATTTCTCGCCTTGACACTTCTTCTTCTTCATGTTGTTGCTTTACTTATACTTTTTTCTTTGCTTGTTTGTGGCGAAAGAATTATATAAACTTATAAATTTGAATGTAAAACTTGTGAACTTTATCAAAGGTATTAAAAAATCTGAGCATTAAAGGCTTAAGGACTCAACTCAAAATACAAACAGGGAAAGAATGATAAGCCAAAAGAGAATGAGAAGAAACAGCCAACGCATTTCTGTTTCTTGAATTATTAAAATTATCATTTCTACGAAACAGGGTGAAATTTTTCAACGTTAAACATTTTTGAAGTATTATTCCTAAATCGCATTTCCTACAGACAGACGACGGAAATGTTTTAGTGTAAAATATTTAAGTTAGTTAGAATATATTTTCTTATATAAAGTGAAAGCGCTCTCTAAATATTTTAGATTACGAGGCATAAATCTCCCCAAACCTACCTCATAGTCTCAAATGTGGTTTGATATTTGAATTAAAGTAGCGAGTTGTACCGTTAAATGTTTAGAATGAGGATTCATTAAGCATGAAACAAACTGTTTAGAAACGCACTCTCACAATTCTACTTTTACACAAAAAGATACACCTTTCTTTTAGATTTCTGACGCAGACGAAATTTACGAGGGTGCTTAAATGAGTAGATCAGATTTTGGGAAAATAATTGTACTTATTAAAAAAAGTATAATCGATCAGACCAATTATAGAATTCCTCATACGAATGCGACAAAAGTGATTGAAGAAGCAAAACCAGTGGAAAATGGAAAATACATAGTTTTTGAAATTTACAGAAATCTGTTATGTGGAGAGAGCGCTTCGAAACGACCTGCTGTTAATATTTTAGAGAACTGATCTTGTGCGAAGTTACTTGTTGAATTATATTAATTTATATTAAAAAATATTCGGAATGCTAAATATTTTCTCATAATAAATTTCCCAAAAAAGAAAGCATTTTAAGGAAAGTGTTGCATAAAATGGACCAACCGCAAGTTACTTAGTGAAGCAAAACATATTTATGAAGAAAGTTTCATCAAATTATTTCACAACAGACAAGTTGAAGGTAATTTAGAAATTACTCCTGGATCGAGCAATGCAAAGGGAGATGGATCCATCGCAAATTTCTACATCACAATTTATTCGTGGTCATAATCAAATCAAAAAAAAAATGTACGTATGTCCATACATTTCTGAGATATATAAATCATAAAGTTCATCAAAGAATCCTGAATTGATAAATTTCTTTATTATTTTGTAACATTTGGAACCAAGTTTTCATTCCATTCTCCATGATGTTGTTTATGATAATTGTTGAAAATATATCGTGTTTATAATCGGATTTATTCAGACTACAAAAAAAAATAATGTAATAAAGATAAAAATTCAAGATGAATTTCTTTTTTGGGGTTTATTGAGAATCGGTCAAATATTATAACAATAGACGGACGATTCTGACATCAAGTTCATACTAGAGATGGCGAAAGAGAACAACTTTGTGTGACAACTTTTGCCGCATACTTCAATTACCCTTTTAAGATCATGATGATATTAATAATGATGATTACCGTGATTGTTATGACAATGATGATGATGATGGCGCTTAAGCGTTTTATGGTTTAGACAACATTTTTCCACATATTTTTTTTTGAATACTTCTGCGTTTTTCTACATAAAAATTGTAATAACGAATATTTATCGTCTGGTTCGGCTTGTCCATTGATTATATTGACTGGTCGAGACCGTTAAATTCCATTTCTCTGCTATTTAACTACATTTATCGATTTTATATACCGACACTATTTGATATCTTCAAAGAAACAAATGTGAGACGAGTCCACAATTTATAAATAAAAATCAATTTAGTTTAAAAAATCTCAGCAAAGTTGGATGATTCTTGTGTCCATGAGTGTGTGCGTATGTGTTTGCATTTGTCCTCAACATTCCTCTAATTCTATTTTTTATTTGTTTTCTAATGGTTTATTCGATTTGTATGTAACGAAAAGAATTCGCAATTTGTTTTACCATGACTCTTGCTCTGAGTGTTTGAAAAAATTTGTTACAAATAACTGACAAATATAAAATTTCATTTAACTTTGTATGCTACATCAATATATCTATCTATCTGTCTGTCTGTCCTTTCAATTACATATTAATATACACTATATATATATATATTTTTTTTATCGCCATCTCTTTCTTTCATTTAATACGTAAATATATTGTAAATGTGTCACCATCAATTATGCTGTGATTTACACTTTTACAAATATTAAAATAATAAAAAAGTGCGCTGGCGAATGAAGAGAGGAAAAGCAAATGGGCGAGTGATATTTATGATGAAAGTAAAAGCTACTTTCGATTTTAACAGCAATATTTTTATGTTTGGGTCCTTCAATGTAAACACAATTTTAAATTTTAGAGAACGTGGCAAAGAGAACTAATTAGAGAGAAAGAGAGAGAGAGAGAGAGAGAGAGATGGCGGACTCCGTAAATGTCGTAATAATGTAAAACTGTAATTTCGTCGAAGCGACTTTCAAAATTATTTTAACTAAATTTTAACATGAACTAGACCGTTCAGGGGAAACATTCACAAAACATATAAAAGTTGGGACCTTATTTTAAGAATAAATGCTTATGCATTAAATATAACTGAAGGTGTATTTTTCAGTCAGTCCAAATAGATGCAATTAATCAAATTTAGTTGAAAATTCGAAAATACGAAATTGGACAAACTCAAGAACCCTTCTTCTTAAAATACTCTTTCTGAATTTTAGAACAATGACTGAGTAACATTCGCATCTACATCTAAAAACGGCAGATATCGCTATTAAATATTTGTGGTACATCAACTGATTTTGCATTCAAAATAATCAATAAAAGAAATATATTTTAAATTGATAGTTTCTTTAAGGGAGAGAAAGAAATTCATTGCACTAAACCGTTTTCGAAAATCTAACGTTGTTGCTCGGTGGGACTGAGAAGCACTTGAACATAATCGATATTTTTGTTACGTCTGAAGTCAAATTATCAAACCCCTCATGTTTTACTAAAAAATGAGAATTAATTGGAAATTTTTGGCATCGCTTTTATGAAAAATTAGTGTCCTTACTTTTTGGATTGGAATTGACAGACAGATTTAGAACATTTTACGATAGAAAATTAAAATTAAACTTAATGTTGCTTCATTTTGTATAGAAAATTTTACATGAGCAGGTTGTAATGATTACAAATCCATTATTCATAGCATTAAGGTAAATTTATTTTCACAAATCTCATCATTCCAGATTTGATTTATTCAGTTTCATGCTTTGTCAATTTTTTGAAGGAGGATATAAAAAGAAAAAAATATTAATAAATCGAAAATGAAAGAGGCGTGAGTTATTTCGGTCAAATGCTAAGAGTCTAAACTTTAGGAAAAAAGCGAAGGGATGCGTATTTCTGTGCACATTCATCTAAAACACACAAATCTAAAATAAAATGGAATGAAATGAATTGCGCGTTATTATTTAATATCATTTGAATTTGTTACAAACATAAAGAACTTCAGACAATCAAATTAATTTGCCTCACTTTGTAAAATTGAAGGTCCTTGTGTTAAAAATTGCTCACTTCATTCATCAAATGATAACAAAACAACGATTTTTTTTCTTTTTGGTGTAATGTTAGATTGAATGTTAATTTTAGTTTCCTTTAAAGAAATTTCATTAATTTTAATTTAAGTGAAATATGATCGCGTTATTTAGTCAACGGAAATAGACAAATAAAACAAATGAGAATTTAATTTCTAATTATTTTTGTTGATGAAATGTACATGGAACCAATTTTTTTAACAATGCCCCTTACACACTTACACACGCACTCGAACATGCCAGACGACCTACAACAAAATGGCCTGTGAGTCACTTGAAAATAACGATTTACACTCTTTAAACTTTAGGGCGATTTATCAAAATGGAATCATATTTATACAAATCAAATTTTAACAAACTTAAAGTTTCGATTAAGTTTTAAAATTCAATGATGATTCGTCACAAAATTGCACATAAATATTTAACTAAATCAAAATTGTACAATGATAAATTTGTTTCTTTCACTGGCAAAAATTATTTCTGTCTTTTATAAAATCGCACGATTGCGATTATAAATCTAATTCTTTCATATTATCCTTACACCAGAAACAACTGAAACACTTAGAACTTACATTAACATACACTTGTATCGAATAAATATATACTTTTAACTTATTCTGACCACAAAATGAAATCTCGAGAGGATTTCAATCAAATTACACATTTGAAGGTTTTCTTTTACTTTTTTTGTTTTGCTTTTCATGTTTCTGCTTCTTTATATATCTCCTGTTAGACAGACAGTCTCATATCAAAAAACAGAGAAGTTGTCCAAAAATATATAAAGCAAAATTAAAGCGAACCGAATTCATAAACCGAATTCATTATTGTAAAAAATTTGGCTTAAGAAAGTTTAAAAAATTTTAAAAATCTTTTGCTCCTTCAACAATTCAGAAATCATTTAAAAATTTTTATTTTATATTACACTTAAATTATACTTTTTATTATAAAGGATTGTGGTTTTGTATACAATCGCAATTACCATTTACTTTTTCATGATATCTGATTATCTGGCAAAATAAAAGGTAAATGACAAACGAGAATTTTAACACTAACACTTTGCATTGGTGTATAATCGAAAATTTATTCCTTTAAAATTCGAGATTTGAATTCTGTCAGGAAATGTAACAACTTGTAGCAGAATCCAGAATCCTTATATTTCTTATAGCTCAATGACATCTTTTAGAAGAAAAGACACCACAAACAGAAAAAAAAGAGAGCACCATAAATATTGAAAAAGCACACTAAAGAGCTTAAGTAGAAATGTTACAGTTGGTTGGTAAAAAGTCAAAAGTGATGGATCCAAATTTTCTAGAAATTCGTAGAGAACGTTCAAGGGTGATGGTCCAAATGTAAATGAATCTAATGAGAATTTAACGTAGATATTTAGTAAATATCAGACTCCACTTTTGGATCAAATCTCAATTAATGCCCTTCTTTAGTGCAAACTTCTTTAGTTCAAAACTAAATCATACATTGAAAGTGTACACTAAAATGACCCAAGCCAATAATCTCCAAGCTTCCATAAGCTCTTAAGTGACAACACACCTAAACACTAACTGTCATCAAAAACCCCAGAAGTGGCGCCCAATAAATACCCATTTTATGGAAAGATGATTCAAGGTGCGATTTTAGGTCGACTGGTTTAAGTAAAAGTGCGATTAGCTCAAGTTTCTTAGAGTGTTGTATCCTTAGAAATTAATCATCGACTACATCCCAAATGGTGCAGGTTATAACAATATGTGTAAATGTGGGACATCTATACAAACGTGTTTTATCTGGAAGAAGCGCTTTATGCACTTTTTATTATCATTTGCTGACAATGATTCTGTAATAATGATGGTAATGTGATTGTGATGTTAGTTGGTTGTGGGTGGTGGGTGGTGGATGGTGGGTGGTTGGTTGCTTGGTTGGTTGGTTTGTTAAAGACAAAATGATAAATAACTTATTCATTTCTTAATGGTATAAAAAAAAGTGAAAATCTTAAGAGAGATTTGATTGGAAAAATTCATCTTAAATTAGATTTCATTTCCCCATTTTAACAATCAACCAACCAAACATTTATATATCAATCTATGTATGCAAGTAGATGTGTAGGTAAATCTTATAAATCCATAAGACAGTTAGTTGTTATATATAATAACCAATTTCAAATACATACATAAAAATTTACATTTATATGCGATTTTATATGAACTTTACCAAAAATGAGAAAATTCCAAAAAAATTTGAATATTTTTGGAAAACTATTTTATGAAAATATTTATGTTAATAACTTGTCATGATAAATGACATCCTTGACAATTAATCAGGATATTTCATTTCAGAGTAAAATTCACTAAGAAAATTAATTATAAATTTGTGTACGTCGATTTGATAAAGTTTTCCTCAGATGTTGGTTGCAATAACATTCCTAAAAAATATAATAAAAATGGGTTAAATCGATTGAATTGTTGCAGAACGTTCTTGTCTTTTAAAGAAAATTAGGGTGCGTTTTTTTTAAGAGGAAATTCGCTTTTCACACAGAATTTTATAAAATGTAAATTTGAAAATTTTTCCACTTTTTTTATGTCCTGCATTAATTGTACCATAATTGTGACTCCAACAAATGTTTAAATATATAAAACTCGGTTACATCCATCAAAGAAATTAAATATTCGATTTTAGTTACGTATAAATTATCTATGCTTCCATTTGAAATTTCCTTAAAAGGATTTCAAATTGTTCAAATCAAATCTCACATTTCACTACAACCAAATGTATAATCAATATCAATGAACAAATCTCAAAAATCTTTATCGTAACGTAGAGCGAATAAAAATTGGATCATCATTGAGAAAGTAATATATCGAGTTCTTAAAAATATTTAAAGTATTTCAATTGTTATTTAAATGAAAAACGCGCAATTGTACGATGCTGGTTATATTTTGGTTTAAAATTTCCTGCTTCTGTATGTGGCGGTTATGAACAAGAAAAAGTTTATTAGCAGACATTCAAATGCCACCATAACACATCAAAGACAATATTGTACGAGGGTAGTGTGAAAAATTTTATCATTAATAAGAATAAATTAAAAGTAATGAAGTCACTTCGATCGTTTATTTTTGAGTTTGGAAGGCTTTTTAAAGAACTTAAGATGTAACTTAAGCCAAGACCCTGAAAAAAATGCAGAGAAATAAAAATGAATAAATGAAATTATAAATATTGATATTTATCTCTCCTTAAATCCCGCTATTACACAATGAATTTTGATGAACATATTTCTATCTGCTTTGACAGTTACTGAACTGAATATTCTTTAAATGTATCCTTGAGCAATCAGTAACTTTTTATAGATATTAAAGTGATAATTCAGAGGAAAAAATTGCCTGGTTATTGAATTTGAACATTCCTTAGGTTGGTATTTTTGAGTCTATCAGGAGTAGTGTTGTATATGCCTTAGAGTCCTCACTTTAACCACGCTTTAAATTATTTTAACTCTATTTTATTAAATCTAATTTAATATTTTGTAAATTGCATTTCATTCAAGTGCAAGTTTAATAAACATTATCAAACCACCATCGTATATCTATATATGTACATATATATAAATATAGGTAACAAAAAATGAAAATTTTCGAAATGTACACAATTGAATTTAACACAGACCCATTTATCACAAATATTCTGCTCAAACATTCGTACATTTTTATACGAAAGTTCAGTACAAATTGACTTCATTATAAATTGAAATTGTGAAAAAATCGGATATCCGTTGAACATTGATAGGACTCATTTTAATAGCAGTAAAATAAAAAAAATTATTAAATATATAAACAAAAGATTATTATTTAACTTTCTCTTCATCGTTTGGAAAAATTTTTTAATATTTTGTAAATTTTTTAACAGATGAAAAAGGCCAATTTTGACTCCATTTTTAGATGTTTTGATCTTAATAGAAGGACTTTTTTATGCGGCCAGAACTCGTTAAATTTTAAAAGGATAAGATAACAAAATTGATGCTCTTTTAGTGGTCATATTTTTCTGTGTTGATTCTAAAAATAGTTATATATATATTCCCTTTAATACGTCTGTCCTTTAATATTCTTCTAATCATCAAAAATTAACTAAATTCAGATTCAGTTATTCTGATAGAATTATTTGAACAAATAACGAAATTTGATCCAATTTGAATTTAAGTAAATTCAGATGCAACTATTTTATTAGAATTATTTGAACAACCAACTAAACTTGAGCCAATTTCCGCTTCCAAATTTTCAAGAATTTTTCATAAGTTCATTTCTATGCTTTTTTAATTAAACTGAACTCATAATTAGTCTTGATAAGTATCCACATTTTCAAAGCCATTCTAAATTGAAATTAAATCAGCCACGCCCACAAAAATGCACAAGTTAACAGTTTCAGTTATAATTTAAATGTTTTGATGAAAAGTGAAGCAAAAACACAAAATTGTATAAATTTTAATTTCAATTGATTTGATATGCAGACGCAAAATATAAATCATTACATAAAGTGTTACATGAAAATATCCTTCCTTTATATAATTAACAAATTATTGATTAATTATTATTCATATTATCATTATTATTATTTACTTAAGGTTATCACAACAAGTATTAAAACTGCTTAAATTGAAATCAAAATATTTTCTATTAGTTACAAATTTATTCCAAAAACATTGAGGCTTCAATAAACATTTACATGCAAACTCATTTAAAGGAACTCTCACACTATTTTGGAAATTATATGAAACTAAACCATTAATGGAAAAAAAATTATTTTTATATGGAAGGTTCTTATTCTTGCTCAAAAGTACATTACATTAGTTTAATATGTAAAATGTCAGAAATGGAAAGGAAATTATCGAAAAACTTCTTTTTCTCACTTTCTTATTTAATAATTGTTAATTTAGTTAATCAAAACAAAACAACAATAAAATGATTTATAAATTTAAGTAATTTCCTTGGAAGCGTTAAAAATAAAGTGCTATTTTATAAATATTCATTTCTAAACACTTTACTTTTTTGCCTGCAGCTTTTACACAAACAAAATCTCTACGGTACGTAAATTTGTATTAACGTTCAATTATTTTCAATTTCAATTATTTTGCATTTAATTTGAAGTAAATTTATACGTACATTTTTCTAATATTAATACTTTAAGATTCTGCAAATCAGGAATGGCTTACTCAGAACCCACGACTAAGTTATTCGTTTATAAGCCAGATTGGCCACTTTGCTAAGCCGACTTGTCTTTGTGGATGGTTTCTGTAGCCCGATATTGATCCACTCAAAACTAATTGGCATAACAATTGGATTGAATAGTAAACACACTTCCACAAGAACTCTGAGCTTTTACTGGGAAGATCAATTTACAAATTTTGACAGACCCTTTGAAATTATCTAAAGTTTCCGCTAAAGCGAACAATAAATAAATAATATTTAAAAAGTCATGAAGAGAAATGTTTCTTTTAATCTAATTTACGTATTATTAAATTTTTTCTAATTTTCTTAAATAATTCCTTTCTATTTCAAACGACTTGCAATCTTCAAATTTTAGAGAATTATTTCGACTTATTAAAATAAAATGAATTTAAAGCTTTATCTTTCAGTATTTTGTGAGTTCATATTTTTACGTTTACTTCTTTTTCTATTAATTTATAACCTTTTTATTTATGTATAAATAATCGGGGATAAATATTTTGTGCATTTTTTGAAAATTTCAAATATATTTGTTATATTTTTTCTTCGTACATGAAAAGAGATAAAAAATTTATATACATTTTTCCTACATCACACATGAACTCATTTTTCATAAATTGAAGCATAAAATTGAATAATACGTTTGTGCATAAAAAAACTTAGAAAAAATTAGAATCAGTATAAATTGTCTGAATTAAATGAACGAGAGAAATTGATGGTACTTCTTAATTTTATTTATTTATTTTTATTAATTTTTTCTCATTCACATCAGAATCACCTTAACCTAAATTCATATTCTTCCCCTAGACCTTTTATAAAGTATATAGGCCCGTAAGTCTCTGATCTACTAAGCCATTCCTTTAGCTTTCTATTCCCAATGTATCAAATTATGCAATGGGCCAAAGAGGATTCACCAACCCATAATTAAAAGGCTGACTACTGCCAACTTAATCAGCAAACTTTATGAACCCTCCCACTGTTTTAAAAAAAATAACGGTACTGAAGTCATTAAGCCCCTACTAAAAACCATTTGACAGTTAGTTTCATTAAATTTAGATACGTATCACTTACAAGTTGCAGGCTGGCAGAAGTAACATGAATTTATTAGTCCTTTTGTTAAGTATTTGACAAATCTTGGGTTTATTGATTTATAAGTTATTTTATTGGATATAACACTGTAAATTATTAAAAATATTAAATAAATTATAATTTCGTTTAACTTTTCGTTGATAAAATCTATAGAAAATTTTAAGCAACTTGATAACACTGTCAGATGAAAATATTGTTTAAAATTTTAGTGTTTTTCTAATAAACATAATTTTTATAAATGCAATTGTACTTAAAATCCACTTAAAAGAAAAGGCAAAAGTGAAACATGTAATCGAATTTAGAATGACAAATCCACGGCATCATTTTGAAAAAGCCTTCTTCTTAGAACCGCTTCCGGAAAATATCGTAAGATTTTCCCGTATTTTAGAACAAAAGTTAATTAATAATTTTACTTAATCACGCCGAAGAGATGTGTAAATATTTTAAATCGTCTCTGATTCAATAGATTTTAAAAATTTTCACAGGTATTACAGATCATATTTCGTGTTTTAGAAGAGTTGCTAAGGTGAAATTTTCCTCATATAAATATAATAAAAAGAGTATCAAGTATCAATTTTTTCAGTAATTTTGACTTGTTGGTTGTTAATGGAAAATTTCTCTTGCAAAATTGGATTTTTAACCAAATTTTTAATATGTCAAAATTTCCTGGGCATTTCTTTTCATTTCATGACTTTCCCGTTTAATTAAATATTTCACCATAGTTACTTTTGTGAAAGGCACAAAACTAGAAGATAAACCGATTTGATAAAGTAAAATTAACAAAAAAAAAAAAAAACAGTCATTAATAAAATTTAATGTATTTTCTCAATATTGACAGCACGTGCTTTGCCAACGTTTACGTTTTATGGTCGCCTTAATCGTACAATTTTTTCTTCTGCTTATGGAGAAATAAGTTCATATTGATGTACTGCCAAATTGAGAGAAGTAATCCTTTGTATTTACCATTCATCATATAAAATTGCTTTGGTGAAATTTCTCATAAATCTTACGCAAATGTTGAAGAGTGGAATTTAATTACGGCCAATGCACTTTCTTAAAATTTTTGACTAGAAACTTTTGCTTTTAATTCGCTTGATTTAATCATTCGCGTTAAAAGAAGTAGTGAATGACATGGCAGAGCATTGAGTTGTTGTTTGTACGTATTTGGGCAACATGTGGAGACTTTTAGTAAAAATATTTTCAAATTATATCTGCTTTTGATTTATCGACCGCTTCTCTTTTTTATGTGTTTTTTTATATTAATAAAAACCTCGTTGTTTCTTTATTATTTACGGACGTATACAAAATAAATTTGGGTTTGGATGCTGACCTTGTGAAAGGCACGACTTTAATAAACTTTATAAACAAAAATTAAATTATATTCTTTTGAGAATCCAAATAAACCAATGATCCTGAAACTTGATAAACGAAACTCATCAATGCGGATTTGTGTTGTGTCTTTACTGTCCTTCTAAACCAGCCTTCTAAAATACAATCTAAATATAAAACATTAAGCTCTTCTAATCAAACCAGGTTTTTTATGATCATACACTAATTTTGTTTTCTTCTACATATTTTACTAATTCGAGAGTTACAATTTTCTGAAAATATTGCTTTCACTTTCCATATTTGAAAGACTTCTAAACAGTCAAAATCCTCATGGACAAAAGTGCAATGAGTTCAGTTTGTTGGTGATGGTTATAAAATACAACACGGAAATTAGTCGGTAGATTTTACATTACTTATATAAATTTTCTTGTCAAAAATCTTCCTCCGGTAGAGATTCACAAATCTCTTTAAATCGCTTTAAATGAAGAGTGAAATTTACATTTCTAATTCACTGATTTTCCATTTCTGGTTGAAGATTTTAGAATGTAAAACATTACTCTCTCGAGAATTACTCTTTTTTTTTTCAAAATAATCATCTCAAAATAAAAAACTGATTAAACTGTAAAGTAATTTTTGTTTCTAATGGAAGCCATTGTGGAAAAATTTTGTTCTTAAATTATTTTAATAAAGGAAAAGTTCATCTCATAGCTAAAGGGTGGTTTATTGTTCTTATGAAAATTTTCATTATGAAAAAAATAAATTAAATTTCCCTTTCTCCAAAAAAAAAACTTAATCAAAATGGCAGAAATTAAATGTTATGGAGAACAACAAATTTTTTTCAAATAAAATGTCACGATAATTAATGATCGATATTTTAAACATAACTCCATAAGTTGAACATTCTTTCTAAAAATCTTCATACAATTAATTTATAGATCGAAAATGTCCTACAAAATGTTAAGAGTTCCTAGTACATTCAAGATTCTATTTTTCGCAAAAGTTCATCTTCAAGCATAAGTTGGGAGAAGTGTGAGATTTCTATGCTTCAGTGAGCAACTCAAAGTTCTTATTTTACGTTTATGTGAAACCTGAAGGACACGGACGCCCCACCATTTTGCCGATAAACACAAATCGCTATTAATTTTAAGCTCATTCTAAGTAAGAAAGAATAAAAATTCTATCACTAATGTAAAAGTCACCAATTTTATTGTAACTCAAGTGTCTCGGTTTAAACTTTTATCTAATTTATTTCGAACCAAATCCAACACTTTTTACTCCAAAAATGTTGTTGAAGAAATGGAGTTAATGGATTAAAATCATACTGGAAAATATGTTCAAATATCCTATTTGACTTTTATATTATAAACAAAAAAAAAATCGATTTCTTTAGGGTGAAATGTTTAATTTTATAAATTTTTAAAGCACCAATTTTTTTTATTTAATTCTTATTGCTTCAAATACAAATATTTACTTGAAACGTACACTTTCATATCAAATTAATTTTTCTAATTCAAAGCTAATCGAAATAAGTCGATTCATCAATTAATAGAAAACTTTTTTACTAAATAAGTATTACAAATAATTAATTTTCTAAATTTTTCAACAATTTGAATGGAGTAAATTTCCCCAAAGAGAAATTTAAAGAAACAAAATTCAGATCAACTTATTAAACACTTCGCTTGCCACAAGAAGTTACTTTAGAAAATTTTCATACGTTATTGTGGTGCACTATAAAATTTTCATGTCCAGGCATACAAAATCGGAAAACTTACCAACCAACTGTGAAAAATAGCTAAGTCTACAAATTTCATATAAAATTTTATCAAAAATTATGTACACGACGAATTTAAACATAGATATGCATTTATTAATAAGGAAACAGTCACTCGATATAAGTGACACCCAAATGTACGCAGAATATATAAATAGAGTTAAAAACACGTGCCGTCATGTTTGCACTTTTTCCTTCATTAAATTGAAAACCTAATAAATATAAAATGCGGTCTCTGTACGAAAACATTATTCCAAATATCTAATTAATACCAACATTATATCGGCACAGATACACACACATTCAGAGAAGATGTCTTGTCCTGTAGACACTGGCACTAGACATTGGCACGTGAAACAACACAATTTCACAATACCAATCACTGGCTCTGTAAATAATATTCATTTACTTAAATTGATATTCTAACCAATGTTTATTATTTAAATGACAAAAGCAAAACAATAAGAGTAACAAAAAACTTAATTCAATTAAATTTCTTACAATAGTCCGGAAAAATATAAAAGAAAATAAAATGAAACTAATGAATCTTCATTCATCCTTTGTAACACTTTTAGTAAAAACCTTCTACATTTTTCCTTTAATAATAATAAAATGAATGATATTGGAAAATGTAGAACTTTATTGCTCCAAATATACACAACTGTTCTTCTGGCTTAAGTGACATTTCTATGATAAACGATTGTTTCATGTCCCACTTTTAAGTATAATTTCGAGCGTCTTCTATTTCGAGATCTATCCAAATTCGTAATGAAATTTGCCAGCCAACGATACAAAATGAAATTGATTGCAATGTAACCCCAAGAATACAACATCAAATATTCTTCCATGGTCCTATTTGTGGCTCTTACTCTAGACTGTTAGCTCCATTCATTACACACAATGTGAGTGCCTGCAACCAGGCATTTTAAAAATATTACTTGAAGTAAAAGTTCTTAATTTGGAACTGAATGTTGTTGGTAGCGGAACGGTTTTATCCAGTTTGTAAGTACAAGTTATTTAGAACCCGTTATTTAAAATTCTTCATAAGAAAATCCAGAGTATATTTTTTCTGATTTAATATCTCACTCCATTAAACTTCGAAACATATTTACGGTACAGAAACCTCACATTTACAACTCACTTCTTTTCCAATTATTTTAATATAATTTTCCTTTTTGTAACTGATGAAGTTACCAAATACGAAAAGAACCGAATATGAGGCGGAAATGGCTGAAAACTTAATGAAAACTTACAGAGAGAAAGTAAAGTAAATATTATGAAATATCAAGGCGAAATTAAAAAGAAAAACATAAATAAACAGATATAAATTTAAAATGAATATGTCAAAAAAGAGGTTTAAACAACCTTTAATTCTTAATTTAATTCTTTCTAAATTTGTCTACATGGCATAATAAACAATAAGTAGTGAAAGTCTCTGTCAAGTGCTTCATATATTTTCCTTATTTTATTTTATTTAACTTCTTTCACATCTTTCATTGAAATGACTTAAGTGACAAGATATTTTTATGGCGTTTTATATGAAATAAAGGATATCACTAACACTCTGCGCGTTGTGAAAACAAAGAAAACGATTACATTCTTAGAGTTTCATTTGTGTTGTTATTATTATTATTATTACTATTATTATCCTTATGATTATTATTATCGTATTACAATAATTAGATCTGACATGTATAAATTTCTTCTGTTTGCAAACTTTTTTTCATTTTCTCTTGTTCTTTATGATTTTATGTCTAGTATTTTTTTTTCTATAATCATAGAAATTGTATCCAAGCAAAAGATGTGTGTAGACCACATTTAGCATATAATTTTCTATAATAACTTTGAAAAGACATTCCGAACCCCAAAAAAAATTCAACGTCCATGCAATCGATTGTTGCGATAGTGTCTTTGATAGTTCCAGATAAGATTTACCTGGAACTGATGTTCAGTAACTCTCCATGTAAATTAATAGTCATTTATTCAAAACTTCAATACAGCATCGATAAAAAAAATTTGACGATCGCTTGAATGTGATTGCATCTCCACGTACCTTTCTTGGTTTCTAGGCTCAATTGGTTTATTAATCATTTAAGCGCCTTTAACTAGTGGAATAAACTTTGTTTTCAAATTGAAAAAATTCAATCATTCCATATTTCCATTCATGGAGTTTAGTTCATTGTTAAGTAAATACAAAACTTTTCAATTAAAGGTTCTTCGATTGTATTACTGCAACTTTTGATTATACATATATCGAAATTTTACATTTCCATATAATTTATGATGACGATGATTCTTTGACCATGAATTGTCTTGAAGGCAACTTCTATAAATTTTACTATTTATAATTTCTACAATGGAATATTTTAATGAGGGACTTTTTTTAATGTAATCAATTTGTTTCTACTCTAAGAAGTGTACAACTAGAAAATAGTTTTACAGACGATGTTCAAAATCTTCCTTAAACCATATAAAATAATTTTTCTTGGTACTTTTTTTAGCAAACACTCTTGCTTGCTTTTTTTAACTTTCAGTCATTTTTATGTTAGTTTTTATTTATATTTTTGTGCTTATCCTGGTTGCCATGACTAAGGAAATTGAGATTATGATTAAATAAATTTTTAATACGGTTGGAAAAATGTACTGCACAAATACATTTACTTGCCCATATTAAATGTAAAATTAGATTGAATTAATAAAACGGAATTAGAAAAAATAAGATATAAAAACAGTGACTCAATGTTTTGATGTTAAATTGTAGGCACTTCGCACAAAAGATCGTTGAGTGTTTAAAGAAAAAAATGTACTTAGATTTTAAGTCCCTGTTTTACTCTTTGGAAGTAAAAGAAGTGTACTTTAAGTGAAAAAGAATTTTTAAAGTGGAATATATTTTTGGCATTTTGCACTTATTCGTCCTGAATAATGTTTTTTGGATTTTTAAGGCAAATGTTAAAATATTCCTATTGTCTTTGCACTTTACAATTCATAACAATTTATGCGCACGATGAACTACTTGATGAGTTTAAGCTGATGCCTTTCAATTAATTTGAATTGAGAATTTTTTTCAAAAGATCCAAATAAAAAGTTAACACCTCGATATTCAATTAGATGAAAAAGTAGAAGGTGATTTTTTTTTAATTCTATGGTCCTGGGAGGGTTTGAAATGGGCTAACTTTTAAATTCAAATTTCATTCCATATTGTTGTTCCATCGTGTTTTAAGCCCATTTAAATCTATTAAAAATGTATTGGAAAAAACTTCATAGCAAAAAATATCAAGTTTGATTGAATTGATTTACTTTTTTTTGATTTTCTTACATAATTTTACACTACAATTACTTCAGAGTATCGATGCTTCCCACAAATAAAGTGCGACGCATATGTAGACATTTAAACCGGATTCGTGTAAAATTTGAGACTCCTCTTAGGCCAGATTCTTTAAATTTCAATTTTGTTGATTTCAAAAAAGATAAATGGATGGATTTATTCATATTTTGACACATAAAGTAGAGTACTCAAATAGAGGCCTCAATCAACCGTAATAAGTTCCTTCGAAACACGTTTTTGTTTCATTGGGGTTCTTTTCCATTTATTTTTGTTTTTTTTTTTTGGAAAATCCTTGTTTTGTCATTTTAATATCATTACGTTGTGATGGCAATTGTTGCTGGAATTATTATTTTTCCTTCGTTGCTTCGTTTCGTTCAATTTTTCTCGTCATTCTATTCTGCTGCCAAACTTAAATTGAAATTATGCTGCATCCCTTTAAACGTCGCCATCTCACTCTGCTCAATGTTGTTTTATGCCAAATATTAAATCGGACTAAACTATTTGCAATTCAAAAGGACATTATTAGTTGTGTGTAGTAAATGTCTGTCAGATATTTATAAAATATATACTCAGAACTTCTTCTTTAATCACAAAATTTTTGTATTATTTGTGTTTATTCTTTGCGGAAATATGCTACTTTCTTGACCATAATTTCTCCAGAAATGGATGAGAACTAAATATCGGTCTGGAATACCATTAATATCAAGTAATTTCAAAGAGATTGCCAGCCTACCAAAATTCTCCGCCAAATTGCGCTGGGTTATAAGTAAATATAAAAAAATGGTGCACTCGGTCGATACGAACTACGTAACGTTCCACATTACTTCGCTTATTATAATTAAAAATGTCAAACAATCGAGAAAGTCTAGAACTTCAAACGTTGAGAATAAGTTCAAAATTATAATCCATTTTATATAACGTGTCAGCAAAGTATGAAAACGTTAGTTAAAAATCATTTCCTTTCACAGAGGATCTATTTACAAAATAACGTGACTTTTGAAGGTATTTCCAAAAATTTAGGTCATTCTAGACATCGATTAATTGAAATAAATATTTTAATTAATAGAATAAATAAATGAAGTAGTTCTAAAAATTGTCTAATTGCCTTTATTTTTAAGTCTATCAGGAACCAAAGTAAACTGCCATATCAAATGGCAGTCGATTATATCAAATGTTTCCTTTGGATAAGAAGTCGAACGAAGATAGATAAAGAATTTCTAATTGCAAATTAATTCGGTGTCATTTTGTAATAAAAAGCTGTTAGACCTATCAATAGATTTTTCTATAGATTTTTTAGATTTATTAGGTACATATCTTTTTCACCATTTTCTGTTGCATACGTCATCACATTTATTACATTTTGAAGACCAAATTATGGAAAGTATAAAAATAGAAACAATAACAACAAATTCAGTAGACATCTACTTAAAGCGTTTCTTACTCTTCAATATGAAATTACGGAAGTTTTCTTCTCGTTTTAAATAAAATTGTGAATTCCGCCTGACAAACTTCTAGACAGTAATCGTCATAATGAATGGATTTGCATAGTTATGACGTGCATTTATGATAGTTGTGGAATAAAATATGTAAAATATGCAAAGTACAGTTGAGAAAGTCTACAAAAAAAATTAAGAAAATATTAAACAACACGCAGCAAACAAAACAAAAAAACAACAACACATTAATTATGTACTTATTTATAAGAAATTAGTTAACTGTTGTTGTTTAATATAACAATGTTGCTATTGTTGCTGCTGATGTTGCTTTTAAACCCTTACAACAATATTCTGGCAAGAGGCTGGAAGAGCTTTTTATGAACAAAACAAGTGAGTAAAATGCACCCTCCTTGAACTATGAGATATATTAAATTTGTATGAGTTGCAACATTTCTAAGAATGTTGTTGGGTAAATTCAATCAACGACTAATTAAAAATCATTCTTACTGCATTTTCAAATTTGAAAATTTTTTAAGACGAAACATCCTTCAGAATGTTCAAGACTTAAATATTTAATAAATTACACAATAATCGAGGAAATGTTCAGTCGTAAGTGATATCAATAATATCGAGGTATTCTGAACCGTCTCCATTGAAGTAGAAACATCTTTTAAGAAAATCATATCATTAGAGCTGCTTGATTTTGAACTTCGAACTTGACCATACTACCATGCCGCATAATTTTCTCGGATATAATTCTCTTAGACGTAAAATTTAAATATTATTAAAGTTCCTCTTTTGAATATTCAAAAATATTTATCCCTTTATGTTCTGTATGAAATATGATTCAGTTTGTAAGAAAACATTCAGATAGTAAGTTCTTTCTTATTTTATATTTGTAGGATGTAAAAAAATATTTCTAATATTAAAGAAAATTTGAGCGCTGTAAGATTTTTTAAAATATTTTGAGTGAAGCAAACGTTGCAATTAAGTTGCGGGGTATTAGAAATTACGCGATAAAGAACTTTTTATAAAATCTTCAACTTACCCTTTTAAGAATATCAATTCTGTTCAATTATAACTTCAATGGATTTTTTGCCCTCCTCCTTTCAAGCATCATCCATCTATTTCATTTCTTAGCGGAGTTAAACATTTATGATAATGGAAATGAACGAGAATCAAAGAAAAGTAATGCACTGTTATTCTTAAATCAAAAGCAGATATTCATTTACAATACAAAAATATTATTATAAATATTTATTTATATAGATATGTGCGTTTTATTCAAATTGTGTCGTATCGCATCGTTCAAGAGTCCTTACAAGTTCTTACTCACACATTTAGCGTAGTTTAGTTTCTGAAGAGAGATTGAGTGCTTGAGAGATGATATTGCAAATAGCATAATAAAAACATTTAACCCATTTTCATATGTGAATGTGTGTGTATGTGTGTGTATGTTTGTGTGTGGTTGTATAATGCGTACAAACTTACATTAAATATGTACGTTTGTTTTGCAATGTAATAAAAAGTAGTATGAAGGATAACAATATAATCAGCTTAATGAGCAGATTTTAAGTAAGATTTACACATGAACCGCACATAACTCTCTCTCTCTGTGCCTCTCTCTCTCTATCTGTATATTACACTCCAACTTCAATTCGACCATAAACATTCACGTACGCTGTTGCTTTCATTGCAAGCACGTGTCTGTGCTAACAAAACACACATCTAAACTCTCCCATTTACACAAATGCGCATATATTTTAACGGTACTTTCTGATTTTCTCACAATGCACTTAATTCCCGTTAGCTATTGTTTTTCTTACTTTCACTCTCATTTATTTATAATCATTGAAACTCTTTCTCTAACCCAAACACAGAAACGATATTTTGGTAGAAAAAATATTTGAAATGAATGAGAAGGTGAATGAGAAAGAGAATAAATTTATTCATATGTTTAATGTTGTTGTACTTTTATTGAGTTTGTGTTGGTTTAGCATTTTTCTCTTTTTCATTCTTCTAACTTAACTTTTTTCCTTTTATCTTTGCTTTCGCTTTTATTTTCCATGACTTTTTTTCTTCTTCTTTTTATCATTTGTTTTAAAAGCTAACTCCGAGAATGATTTAGAAATAATCGGAAACTGACATAATGAAAAACAAAACAATCCGTTATAGAAAACATATGGAAAGAAATACCGTTAGCAATAATAATAACAACAACAAAAAGCAATAAAGTAAAACAATGAAAGCAATGAAAGTAAAATAAGCATGACATTGGCTACCAGAGAAACAATAATTTAAGAGAGCACATGCTGTTTGATTTGCTGATTCCTACATAAACATTTATTTTACCTCTCTCTCTCTTTTTCAAACTATTTACTTTTGTTTTTCCATACATTTTTTCGCTCTTTTCCGAATATTTTTCATTTTGTTCGTTTTTCGTATAATAAATGCATATAAATTGCATGTGTGTGTGTATGTGT